>OU744339.1:76175849-77425849 GCA_916610165.2 Gymnosoma rotundatum | reverse complement strand
AAACTATTCTCCAAATTTCTCTGCCTCCTTCTTTCCTTGCAAAAACCTAGAGTGGGAACTATAAAATCTTTCTTCTTTTCCAAATATTTTAATCAATTGTTGTTGTTACAACTAAGTATTTTTTTACTTAAACTAAAGTACTTTTACAATAAAAAAAATTCTTTCACTAAAAGTTGATATGAAAATCTTAAAATTAGACACACACTGTATTTAAATTATTTAAAACTCATTTAGTATGCAATTCTCAGAATCGTTAAACAAAGTATTTTGTATCGCTTTATTTGCCATATCCAAAGCCACCACCAAAGGATGATGCTGAAGCACTAGCGGAGGCACCAGCAAATCCACCACCGAATCCACCACCACCCCCATAAGGTCTACGAAAGCCACCACCACCATGATATGGACGACGAAATCCACCACCGCCACAACAAAAGCGACGACCAAAACTACGAACTTGTCGTGTTAAACCCCCATCTGCCTGCTCATTTGCATCGATAGCTGCATTGAGATCAGCATCCTCTAGGGTTTCGCCAATAGTTGATTCATCCAAAGCAGGATGGCAGTTAATAAATACCACTAAAGCCAAAAACGTAAAACAAGTTAATACTTTCATCGCTAAATAATCTGTGTTAAGCTAAATTAACAAATCGCAACTGATACGAAATCCTCCACTGTAGAAGAATTTATAGTTAATTTTTACACGTTTTTCAGTTCCATTTAAATATATGGTGAAATCCCCAGCAGCCTTGTTTGAATTCTAGTAAAATTTTACTTATATAAACAAATTCTGTAATTATTGTTTGTTCATCCTCAAATCAATTATAAAGCTGAATGGGAAAGAACAAATTATAATTAAAATATACAAAGTAATTAATTAATCATTTATTGTAAATATTTACTTTAAGAAAAATATATTAACAGATAAATTGTTTTTATAAAAATGTGAATGAAGACAAATGACTTTTAAATAAAAATATCTGAATGAACATGATTTTCTAATTATTATAAAATCAATTATCCAATATTTATCTTGCTTAAATAATGTTTAAAAATTGAAATTTTATCGGCTGATATCCGCATGGAAATGAATTATATGGAATTAACGTTCTCAAGCGCAAATAAAATTTAAAGCAAATTATTAATTATGCAGTTCGCGAACCTATGACTAAGATAACGAAACTTACACTTAAAAAATTTTAGCACTAATGGTCTATAGTTTATTTAAAAAATGCTCAGTTTAGTTAAAAAATAAATGAAAATATGGTTGTTTCAGGAGGAAAATTTTTATTTAACTTCTGTTGACTGTTGTTCAAAAAACAAGCTACAATTAAATACTGATTATTGGTGCATTTAAATTTATAAGTTAACTTTTATTTATTTTTAACTGAATACTTTAAATACTCATAAAAGTAAAATGGATTTAACAACCACTGATAAAATAATTGTAGTGTCCAGCGTTATTGAAATAATATCTGCAATAAAAATAAAAAAAAAGAAACAAAAAATTACATTAAAAAGGAATCGATATTTATGGAGTCAAAAGTGGCTGCTTCGAAGGGATTCTGGACTAGGATTCGCATCAATGGCTATAGACGAACTACGTTTGGAAGACCCAAAAGCGTTCAAAAATTTTGCGAGAATGTCCTTTACGTCCTTCTCCGAGTCGTTGGAAAAAGTGTCTCCCTTAATCTCTAAGCAAAACACTGTAATGCGTAAGGCTATTTCTAGTACTGCAAGGTAAATCTGTGTATAAGTAATTATAGACTTTACTAATCATATTATTTAGATCACTTTTGACCATAAGGTTTTTTAGCAACTGGAGAAAAATACACACAATTAGCGTATGGATTTCGTATTTCGCAAGCAGCTATTTCCATAATTATACCGGAAACGATTGATGCCATTTGCTCGGTGTTAAAAGATGATCTTTTGAAGGTTTGTATAAATTCAGAAATTTTAACGTAAACTGTGTAACTGAGCAACAAATTATTTTTTAAGGTTCCCCGCAACGCAAATGAATGGAAGAGCATTGCCGTTGATTTTGAGCAGAAAGGGAATTTTCCCTTTTCTTTGGGTGCCATAGGTAATAATCTTATAAATGTGTAAGAATATACATATATATGTATATATTATATACCGTTTTTATAATTTTTTAACATTCCATTTTAAAATGGCAAACATATTGCGATCAGGAGCAAAGCCGACTATGGATCATATTATTACAATTATAAAGGTTTCCATAGTGTAAAACTACTTGCCGTTGTGGACGCAAATTATAATTTTTATATGTTAATGTTGGTTCCAATGGAAGAGCAAACGGCGCAGCAGTATTTAATGAGTCGTCATTGTGTGAAGCCATAACGAACAACATATTTAATTTTCCTTCTGATGATTATTTACCATTTTTAACTATAGATTAAGTCGGGCACGACGAGTAGTTGAAAATGCGTTCGGAATTTTGGCTAACAAATTCCAAATATTTCAAAGAGAAATAGATTTGGAAATTGAAAAAGTGGAAAAAACAACACTGGCTGCATGCGCTTTGCACAACATCCTTAGAAAATGGGACAGGGTTGATTCAAAGATGTTGGATTCAGAAAATACAAACACATTGAACTTTCAAAAAGGATTTTGGCGAAATGAAGTGAGCATGACCAATCTTCAAAAGTGCCACAGTAACCGTTCAGGAGATGAGGGCAGAAAGATACGGGATACATTTTCCGAATATTTTAATACAGTGGGTTCAGTTCCCTGGCAAAATGATGCTGTAAAAAAATTAAATTTTTAATTTTGTAATAAAAAATATATAAAGGCAACACACATTCATTTTTAAATATTTAAATTTTATCTTATTAATAAAAATTGCATCTAATTCATTGATTAAGGTACATTTAAGTATTTTAAAGTATTATATCATTGAACTAAAATCGGAAAAGTTTTATTTTGTGTTGTTGTGCATTCGTTGCTGTTTCTTGGCTTCAAAAACCGCTAGCGTGATCGTCTCTACTAATTCATCTTAAATGATTTCATTAGTAATTGCATTAAGCTCTAATTTTATAAAATTGCAAAATGATTCTTCCTTCTCATTAACTGAAGTCTTATTGGCACCGCATACAGTTTGTAAAGCATTCACTGCTGCTTCAAGAACTGAATCTTCTTGATTCATGCTGCGGCTTGACACTGGCGAATGATTCTCTACTTTACTTCATTTACTAGGTTGTGCAGGAGATACATCGTTTTCAAGGAGTTGCGATGAGTCATTGGAATCCTCAAACTGTGAAGAGCTTTGTCCCTGCAGATAAAAATTTATTTCATATATATTATTTCCATAAAAAAAATTCCATCAATTTAAAACTATTACTCACAAGTAAATTACAATTTCCTTTTCTTATCTTTACAAAATCATTTAAGAAATTCAACTCCTTGAACCAGTACGCAGTTGGGATATAAATATGATCTGCACTTGCTCCACTTTTTATATCCTTAGTTTTAGAAAGCTCCCGGGTAAACTGTCCACGTAAATACTGCATTTTATTCTGTATAAAATAATTTCAAAATAATAAAATGAATGAATGAATAAAGGTACACATACCTTTATATCGTTTGGTCCAATTCATTCATTAAAAATCTTCAGCTTTTCTGCAATCGCATTGAATGCAGCATGGTAAAATTTATCTTTGGGATTGTAGAGACATTCATAAGTTTGCCACAACGCAATCATTTCAAGAATTGCTTCTTTTGGCCAATCTAACTGAATAAATATGTACTTACTTTTTCATTTTCTTTACTCATTTTTTTATTATTTTAATTTTTAATTTTTGTTTAACGATTTTATTTAAACACAAAACAGCTGTTTTGTTTATGTTTGTTATACGAAAATAGAGCACGCTCTAATCGAAAAAATTACATATGTATTTCCACA
This sequence comes from Gymnosoma rotundatum, assembly GCA_916610165.2. Taxonomy (NCBI): domain Eukaryota; kingdom Metazoa; phylum Arthropoda; class Insecta; order Diptera; family Tachinidae; genus Gymnosoma; species Gymnosoma rotundatum. The sequence goes on along the minus strand of OU744339.1, from coordinate 77,421,924 downwards.
TGTATTTTACATATACAATGTTTCATATGTATCAGACGATATGTACAACTTTTACAGATGAAAATTTTGACAGTACATATGTAAAATACATGTCGTCTAATAACACCTTAAGTATTTTATATAATATTTCAAATTTAAATTATAATAAACGCTATTTACAGGTACATATACATATTCAATAAAACTTCAACACCAAGGCACATTCATTTTAGTAGGTAGTAGCGGCTCTACAACAAATACAACATTGACAAAAACAACATGCCTTTTTATTGTTGTTTTGTGCGTTGGAAACGTCAAAAACACAAAGGCAAATAAAAGCTAATTGCTCTCAATACAAATGCTTGCTTTGTTTCGCAAACGCTTGTTGTTAGTGTTTTTTGAAATTCGTAAACAAACAAAGGTAAATACAAACAACTTTTGATATTTCCAACTACAAACCAGCTGGGTGGCAGAGAAACAAGCCGATCGGCTTGTTGTCGCCGCCGCCTTTTTGACCGGCTTGTTTCGGCTCAGAAACAGGCACCGTTATTTGCGGCTTGTATAAATTCAACCGCCAAAAATGTTATAGCTTATCAGCAATGAAAATTTTAATTTTATTCCTAAATTAAATTAAAAAGATTTTTTTTTTTTGTATATTTATTACAAGCATTCATACAAACTCCGCAAAAAAGAAAGAAATCTTAGGAAACCTGTATAAATCAAAAAGTTTTAAGACACCACTATGAAAATTTATTATTCGAAATCTTTTTTATGTTAGTTTACTTTAATCGTGCTTGATTCCTTTAAATATAAATATTTTATGATATTCTCATAAAATATTTGTTATTTAAAACTACAAAATGAAATGTATTACTGCGGGGAAAGCATATCCATGTGGCCATTGCGCTACTGCTGATATAGCTTATCACCTTTTAATATTAACATAATGTTCTTATATTTTTTGTTAATTATTTGCAGTTTTTAATGCGATATAGCATGGCCTCAGTTTTGAGGGGATGCTTATGTTGGTTATGTTTTGTATCAAATAACGAATATCGCTGCAACTTATGAAGAGAATTGAAAAAAAAATTGCATCAAAAGATGACATAGTGTAAACTTGGGCTTAGCTAAAATACATCTAAATTTAATTAAAACTTTCATTTATTCTATATTGTTTTTTAAGCAGAAACAAAAAATAATCAAGCCGAAAATTGAGCCGCCGCCGTTTTCTTTTGACTTGCAAGAAGAAATTTATATGCAATTTTCAGAAAATTATAAAAATTCTGATAATAAAGTCTGTAAATTAAAAAAATCGTTGTAAGGGTTGAAGCAAGAGGCAGATGTTGGAACACGAAGTTAAGTAAAATTTTAATTAATTTTGGTATAAATCAATGCAAAACAGATCCCAGTATATATTACTATGTAGAAGGAGAAATAAGGATAGCAATATGTGTTGAAGATATTTTAATTTTTTCTAATAATTCACCCTTAAAAAATGAAATCAAAAACTTTCGAATGTCGAATTTCAAAATGAAGGATATTGGTGAACCAAATTTTATTCTTGGTATGAATATCACACGCGAAAGAAGAAGAAGAAAAATTATGGTTTGATCAAAGGAGATATTTGCAAGAGATTATAAAAAGATTTAATATGGAGGATAGCAAAAGAGTTTTATGTATTAGATTGCAATCAAAAGCTTTCTATAAAAATAACATCAAGTTCTAAGGAAGATATGGAAAATATTCCGTATCAAGAAGCGATAGGAAGTCTTTTGTATGCAAATAACTCGACCAGACATTGCGTATACAGTTTGGACATTATCTAAGTTCAATAAAAGCCCTAAGAGAATACACTGGGCTGCTGTTAAGCGTGTGTTCAGATATTTGAAAAATTCTATTGAATGTAAGCTTGAATTTTCGCAACAATCGGATGGTGAAGTTACAGGTTTTGCAGATGCAGACCGGGTCAACAACAGGCTATATTTTTTTGTTTCAGGGTTCAGTCATATCCTGGAACTCAAAAAGGCAACCGACCGTGGCACATGTCAAGAAATAATTTGGCTGGAATCGCTATATAATGAACATTAAAATTTTTTTCATCCTACTGCCAAATTTTTAAGCGCTACGCTATTAATGCAATAACTTTAGTAAGACAACAAAACTTTTTTAAAGAAATGTGCAGGGATATTATAACACATTCAGATTAGTAAAAATTTGCTTTTCTCTTTTAATAAATTGTGACACTTTGAATTTTGACTAATTTTCAAATAAAACTATAGTGTATTACAACAAAAAACCGAAAATTTCACAATTCTCTACATTTTGCTTGAAATGGAAAATCTGTCCTCCTTCTCTACATCAAGAAAAAATTCCCTACATCTGACATCACTGGTGCGCAGCACTCACTTAACAATATAAATATTTAATTTGCCAAGTTAAAATTTATTCTTGAATAATAATAATTTAAACACATTTATAATTTATCTGGTTTAATCAACTCATCATCACACTTGATCATAAAATAAATTAAATACTTATTAAAGTGGAATGATCGTTTATATGTTTGCGAATGAATGTGTGCCAATAATTATATACGTGAATTATTGTAAATCACAAATAACGAATAAATTAAAAAATAAAACCTCAAAAAATAACCCCGAGTGTTGGATTTTTACCATTTTTTTGTTTATTTTGTGTGTTGTTATGTACCAAAATGACAGAAGATTCGTAAAATTATAGAATGTTAGCTATAAATGAATATTAGATACCTTTACGATACAGGTTAAAATATCATATTAAATTATATGAAAAGTTGTTCAAGCTAAAGAACAGACCATTTTCTTTTTACATATATTGTCTGATTTTGTAGAAGAATAAAACAGTAAGTATTTTCATCAAAATGTTGCTATCAAACTTTATTTTTATTCTTGTGTTGATGAGAAAGTCTCACCATAGGTGGAAAAGGGTATATTTACGTTTGTCATATCGTATGTAACTTTTACAATATCCATTTCCGACCCCATAATGTATATATATGTTATGAGTTCGTCTGTGTTCGAGTTGACACCAAATTTCGTCAATCTATGACATAGTTCGAAAATGTTGCTATTGAAAATCGGGAAGATCGTTTCATTTGCTTCGAGGCCGCGGCCAAAACCGCACGCATGCCTTTAATTTTACCATATCTTTTTTCAACTTTCGTTTGTATTCCTGCAGATTTTTGTATTTTATGATTAAAACTTAATGAAATAGGTAAGAAAAATTGGTAGCTTTTACCTGATACACCAATTCTAGGAAAAACCTAAAAAAAATAAAAGAAATTTGAATAGAAAAACTTTATGATTGGAAGAATATCTTATGACGATTTCTGCAGTATATTATCTGCAGTATATTACATGTCGTTATATTTGTATATATAGATGTGGTGAAGGGAATATAAGATTCGGCATAGCCAAATATGGCACTCTTTCCTTGAGTTTTTGCCTGCAGGTTCTTTTCTCATATTATTTAAAAAACGTTAAAAATATACTTTTAAATTATGCATTGACTTACTGCATTGTATTTCAGTTGCATTGAAAATTGCAGTTATTTTCATTGCTAATGAAAGGTAGTAACTTTTTTTTGATAACCATGATATTCATACTATCAGGCATGTCACAAATTCCGATCGGAATGGTTTTAATTCCGTATTAACAATTTCGATCGTTTTGTTTTACCTTTTTCAGATTCCGATCGATTTTGCTTATTTAAAAAAGTGCTTAAGCTCTAGCTTTTTATTTAAATGTTGCAATATTGCGCACACCTAAGTAAACAACAAAGCTTATCTAAATAAGGTCACGTAATAAAAGTAAATTTGAAAACCGTTAGTAACTAAATTTCAAAGAATCTTAATTTAAAAGTGGTTTCATTCCGAAGAAATTTTTCGTTTTCTAAAGAACCAATTTGCGGAATTGAAACTACTTTCGATCGAAATTGAGTTCTGTGACATGCCTGTATATTTCAATTTCACTAATTAGTAAGTAAACCTTTACTGAATTTAAAATTTGATAACACTAAAATTTGGCTAACTACTGCAGTTTTCTCAGTAACCATTAGAATTTAATAATAATCATAACTCAAATTTTCAAATTTTGGACTTGGTCATACAGAATTATTCGTCATTTTATACTTTATATTGTGTATACCTCAAATTTTTTATACTTTCCATGTTTGGAATGACACATAAAACTTGTGAAGTAAAACATCGTCACATTTCGTTTTGTGACTGCATTAATAAAAAATGTTATTATCTTGACACATTTTAGTTTATGACACAGCATTAATGTCATAATGCAAACATTCCACATTGTTTATCCAAGACGTCCCATTTGATATATCGCTGGTCTCATGTAGAATGGCCCTAACTCGCATAATTGTTATCTTACAGTAGAAGAAAACATAATAGAAACTGTGTTTATTACAAAGTAATATTTGAAAAACCGTTATTTTTGATACTATTGCATTCAAATTTTGTGACGAAGGGTATCTGTGTGTCATGTGTTGGAATCACGAAAAAACTCAATTTCGTAAAAATTCAAGTTAGGATCTTTCTAAGTGAGACAAGCGATATAATTAATGACAGTTTTATTAAATAGATTTTTTATTTATGAATAATTTTACTAATTGTAGTGAGAACTAAAGTAATGTGTTATTTTTCTAGATGGTGAGATCGATTCAAAAACTTCAACTGCGATTATCTTGAAATTATTATTATTGTTTTTTTGTTTTGAGTTATGACGTTTTATTAGTACATGAGCGATATACATATATTTTTATTAATTTTTATTATTAATTTATTTTATTTTTAATAAGGTTATAAAAAAGATTTACTTTCACATTTTCATCGCAGTTAAAAAATTCTCTTGGTACGATCTATTTATTTGTATATCAAAAAAAAAATCTTGCAGACAATTTAAATTACAAAATTTGAAAATGACCCGAAATTAGACGTACAATTATAAAAAATAACTTACAAATGGGAGAAAGTACAAACAATAAATGGTTTGAATATATAATTATATTGTTTTTAACTGCCTTAAGCGCTAAATCCAAATCAATAAAATTATACAAATTTTTTGAAATTGTTACACATTCTCCTTGGTGAAAAGTTTTTCCAGTAATTTGGGTATAATTCTTAACTTTGTAATAATATTATTGATTGACTTATTTCGATTTTAAATTAGACTTGTGTAGTTCATAAGCGAACTAGTTCAATTCAACTATTCTATTGCTAAAACTAATAAAATAGTTCACATTTGTTCGTCTACCTAGTTCAAGTTTGAACTATGCTTTGTGTTTGAACTATTGATGAATATATATGTATTTATAATGAATTATATTGCTCGTATATGTATTTCGTTGCTTACAGTTTCCGACACAATTAATGAAACAAATTCAATATTTATATATTAGAAATTAAATGAATATATATCTTAATATGCCCTCATTTAATCGATGTGTTGCTTGTAAAATAGATAGAATAGATTTCACTGGCAGCAGTTCTAAGTCAAATAAAATGTTACCAGACCAGAAGCTACAATAGCATTTAATGTTGTTTAGATTCGAACAAAACTGCAAAAGAATATTTCAACTAAATTAGCTCTGAAATAAAATTACTTCTTGAACTAAAAATTGAACTAGTTAATTTTGAACTTTAAACTCAAGTGAGTCTTCAGTGAAATGAAAAAAATGCCACAAGTCTATTTTAAATGAGTACTTAAAAGATTAGTCGAACTGTGAATTTGAATAAGTAGGTGAAAATAAATCGATGAATAAATTACTTATGACGCCATTATTACTAGATTCGACTTGTTGAAGAAGGTGTAATGTTTAAGTTTATTTAATTAAACACAGGTTGATTTCTTGCTTGCTGATTATCATTTTAATTCTCTATTCATTTGTACTTGATTGCACTTTAACTTATTTTAATATACTTAATCATAATTATTCTATTTTGTCGTCCTATATTAATAGTCAGCATAATTATTAGTATTGTTCTGTTTTGTTACTGATCTACATTAAGTGCAATAGAACTCCCCACGATAACTAAAATATATACAATGGTTAATGGCTTAATGATATTTGATATTCGTTTGTTTATAAATTATTTTACAATGCATTGTGTCGGCACTATTGTTATATATTCACACTATGCTACAAAGGGAATCCATATGTTATTGTTTTTAGATTAAAAATTTTGAAAAAATCATTTGGATCGCGCTTTAATTTGCTTTTTAAATTGTTTATGTAAATATCTTATTAAAACTTGTTAATCGAAATGTATGCAGCGCGGCCTCTATTACTTTAAATAATCATAAATAATGAAATAATCATATTTTTTAAAATAGACTGTTCTTTTATTCTTGGCATAAAACAGTTATTTATTCTGTTAAGGAGGACTAAACTTAAGTATAGGTATTTTTTCGGATTACACAATTCAATATAGTACGTTAAAATTTTGTTCCAATTTGTGTCCACTTACAGCTGTTACGAAACTAAGCAGGGTCTCTGAAATGCTCTTCACATAATTTAACACAAAAAATAATCTCAAAACATAGTTACGGGTCACGGCAAAAATCTATCAATGATTTTAAGTGCCAGGCCCTGCGGCAAAATACACTTTACTTATGCAAAACTTATTCTAAGTTTTTGTTATTCATACGGTTTTTAGTGTTTGTTTAGAATTAAGTAATAATAAAAATTCATAAAAGAAAAACCTTCTATTGTTAACATGTTCTTTCCCAGATTGATGAGATTGAAAAGGAATTGAGACAAATAATTCAATAGTACGATGAAAGACAGCTTCAGTTGTTATTATGGGTGTGGCGTGCTTAACCAAATAATCGGCTACATCATTGACAAAAATTAGGTACCGTAATCTTGAAAAATTATAGAAGATGTTTATTTGGTGTAAGGCCAAGTCGTATATTATTCTAAAAACTTTATTGCTGTTACAACTGAGCTTAAGGTACGGTCACATTAGTCAAACATTTGACTGAAATCGGCAAATATTTAATTGCCGTAGTCTGACCACAAAATATTTATTAGAAGCAAATAACATCACAGCTGATTTTGGGCAAATAAAATTATTTGCCAGTAAACAAAAATGTTTCTAATGTGAACATAGTGTGACCACTCGACGGCAAATCTTTGACTCATTTTTAGGCAAATAAATATTTGTTCTTACAAAGTTTTTGTAAGAACAAACAGAGACAAATAACAGCTGTATCAACAATGTTGACCAGTACTTAAATTAAATTATTAGGTTTCGGAAAAACTCGCTGATAATTTTAAACTTATGTGTGTATTAAATAAAAACAAAATACTGTAAGCAATTAAAAATAAAATTATAGATAAAAAATAATGAAGTGCAATTTTCGGAAGAAATAGTAAATTAAAAAAGTTGTCGGGCCATATATTTTTCGAGTTAAATATCATCAAAGTATTTTATATATAATTTGGTATATTTCGACATTTTCGCCTCAGAATGGTGAAAAGTTTCAAAGTTGTATGTAAAAAAGATGTGGCATTGGGGATTATTAAATATTCTTTTATAAATTTTTAGTTAAGTATTAGTTTAAAGTAAAGTCGCAAGAAATTATATACTTGAAAATTTACGTTGCCGCTAAATTAAAGTTAAGTTAAAGTTGTATTATATACTGTTATATATCTGCACATAAACCTATGATAAGATTGAGATACATTTTGTTTTAAAAAGCTTATAGATAACTTTTAAATGAAGTTTTATATGACAACAAGCAACATGCTTTCACTTTAAGAATCAATATCGATTAATTTATATTAAACAAGAATTAAACACGCTTAAATTTAACCAACATAAATTAAACTTTAATTAAGATTTGCATAGTGCCCACGCATTTTAACTGCTTAAAGAGACGAAAAAAGTCGGCTATGTGCAGAACAAAACCAAAATAATTCTTCCGCCCTACTCGAAGCATAGGAATAGAGCTAAGAGTTATTAGTGAATATCCATTTCAAGCACTTAAACTGTTCCTGCATTAGTTTCGATTTGCAATCAAAAGATATATGTTCTATAAGTACTAAGCTGAAAGATTATTTTTGCAATTAATCTAAACAGATTTTTTTTTAATATAAATATATTCGTTTGACGGTATGTTATAATGTAAAAATTTTTAAAAACTACATGTACAAGAGTTTTTCCCCTATTTCCCGAAATCTGAAACATTTGAACTTCTTAAAAATTGTAGAACTTTGTGTCGCAATAAAAATTTTGCATATTTGTAGTTTAATTCTTTGTGAAATTGGCTTTTTAATTTAAGCGACTTTTTATTTCAACATATTATTTGTCTACACTTATATCAAGTAAACAAATAAACAGCTGTAGTTTGAAAAATATATGAAATAAATTAAAAGTTTTTCGAAATTTTAATAAAAAAAATGTAATGAATGAATATTAAAATTTATTGTTAAGAAGTGGAATCTAATTCCTATTTAGCTTCATCCTCTTATTGTGCTTCTTCCTTAGAACACCTTTTGGAGCTTCTTTATAGCATAGAATATGAAAAATTTGATATTGTTGCTTGGCTTTGTTTATTTGCAACTTTCATACATGGGAGTTATTCATTATAAACTTTCTTCTCAAATTGCCACTATGTGTAATAGTTATTTTAAAGGAATCTGTATAAATAATACATGCGGGTGCATAAATATAATATTAGCCACCATTATTTGACCAACTTTTATAGTTTATGGCTATCAGCGGTGGATATTTTATTTTTATATTAAAAACTGGGATTTCATTTCTCGTACAAGGTATAGGAAAAGTATATTATAGGAAGAGAATAAAAACTTTATTTGGGACTTTTAAAAAGATGCGCCGAGAGTCTGCCTAGATGGAAAAAATTTTTCGACAGTTGTATATTTTTGCTCCGACTACAAATGGTTATTGTTTGTTTGTTTTGAACTTATGTATGTATATTATACTGCAATTAAATATTTAAGAGTAGCAACTATTTTTCATCATTTGTAATTAGCATTTAATAATATTTTACACGTTTTCTTCGCAATAACTTTGAAATAATGTCGAAGAAATTCAATGGCATGGGATATGCGCAGCAGTTTGTGAGCAAATAAATTTATGTTTTTTTTCGGTTTGATCGAATATATTTTTAAGGCAAATATTATTTTAAATGTGACCGCACATAAAACATGTTTGCCTGTATTTTATTTGACATTGCTTCATAGCTGTTTCAACAAATAAAAATAGGCAAATAAATGTGCGTAGTGTGACCACAAAACAAATTTTGTAGTGTTTTGAAAAAATTTAGGCCAAACAAGAGCAAACAAATTTTAGGCAAATGTTTGTCATATGTGACCGTACCTTTAGTTTGAACAAAAAATTTGTCATTCTGTAAATATTTTTATGATAATGACGGCATATTAAAACCTCCATTTAAGTTGAAACTAGTATTTGTTATTATATTCGTTAATGAAAAGTTGTTGCTGTTAATGTAAACAATATTTCTGCAGAGCTGAAAAGTTTCAAAAATCTATACAATTTTCTTGTAATGAAAATTTAATTTCAATACAAATTTAGTTTTACTCTACTGAACACAAGAAAGATTTTCTTAACTTTACAACAATTATAGAATTGTACAAATAATACAAACATAAATTTTAGAAAATGGTTATAAACCGTTAGATTAAATCCGACTCGCTTTTACTGGCTCTTATAATTAATTAGTATTTATATACTACTTACCGTTCAAATCCGGGTATTGAAATAATTAAAATTGTATTTTCCAAGATATACCCATTTAATTATATAGACAAAATGCACACATACAAACACATTAATTAATTTGTATTTATAATTAATATTTAATAATAAAAATGTCGGTTAGGGAGTGTTTCTCTAGTGCCTCGAGTCTGGATAGATGATAGATTATGCTTACAGATTCGTCCCGTTTTAAAAACAGTTCATAATCTTATAAACTAAACAGTTATAGACAAACGCTTGAAAATTGGACAGAATATTGAGTACTAAGAACGTTATAATACAAGAAGAGGAATCTTAAATTATAAGTTTAAGGGTGTCCCAATAGTTAATGTAATTTGATACACTTGTATATGTTCATGCTATTGAACAGTTGTAGACAGACGCTTGAAATTTACGAAGAATCTGTATTGCTAATTCCGCTTTAACAACAAGTTTAACATTCGAATTTAGAAATTAAGGGGTGTTCCCAAAATTGATGTTATTTTACCTATATGGCCTAATCTTTTAAATCGTTATATACAAACACTTGAACACTTGCTTGGTGTTATAAATTAAAGGGTGTTACAATAGTTGTTGTGATTTGATGTATATGGCCAAACAGTTGAACAGACGGTTGAAATTTATAAAGAACATGATTGTTAGTCTACTATAACAGCAGGTATAAAATTTGAATTTGGAAATTACAGGGTGTCCCTATAGTTGCTGTAATATGAGGTATATTACCTTTTCTGTTTTTGAAAGATTAATTCACAATCAAATTATACGATATATTGAAGCCAAAATAATATGCTCTCTGATCAGCAATCTGGTTGTCGTAAAAATCACAGTTGTATTACAGCCCTCGTTGATATTGCTGAAGACATAAGACAAAAAGTGGACTGCGGTAACGTTACATTTTTAGTTCTTTTGGATCATTCCAAAGTGTTTGACATGGTTGATCATGATTTAATGTGTCTTAAATTTATGCATATATTCAGATTTTGATCAACTGCCACCTATTCGATATATTCATATATAATTGATAGATATCAGTATGTTGAAACTCCTACCTCAAAGTCAGGATATTTGCCGTTGAGTCGAGGAGTTCTACAAGGGTCGATATTGAGACCTCTTCATTTTTTCGTTATGCAGTAATGATCTGCAAAGTAAGCTTGAACATTGCAAGGTAAGATTGTACGCAGACGATGTTCAGATTTACATAAGTTGCAGAAGTACTACATTTAAAGACTGTGTGGCAGTATTAAATCAAGAGATAGAACGTGTTTATGAATGGGCCACCTTGCCTTAGAAATTAACCTTACAAAGGCTAATCCTATTTGAAAATTAAAAAAGCAGCCAATAGATGTTGTTAACTCTGCTAAAAATCTTGGTATATATTTCAACGACAGTCTGACTTGGTCTAATCATGTTAATTTTGTATAAGGTAGAACGTTTTCAATGCTAAGAAATCTTTTGCAAACTCACCAATGCATCCCAATCAAAATTAAAATGTTTCTTGCCAAATCATACCTCTTTTATTTTATGGATGTGAACTTTTCGCCAGCTGTGATAGTGTAAGCAAAATAAAACTTAATGTGGCCTTTAATAACATTATACGTTACGTATAAATAGGATGATATGATCATGTATCATCCTATTTAACTTTGCTGTATAGCATTGTCTTTGAGGATTTTTCAAGAGTTCAGGTCGTGCTATTCAAACGATTCGTAACGCACGTCAATTTAGGAATAATATTATCAGTCACCTTTCACGCTGAATAACGTATACTTTTTGCTTTAATTAATTCCTTTTAAATTACTTGCTCATATATCATATTATATCACTTAACACGTTTGAAAATTATTCAGTTAAATGCGCTTAATTGTTGAATTTCTATCGAAAATATTATGTATTTGATTTAATTAATCCAAAATTAACGTTTTTTTTTTCTCTTAATATTTAGCGAATATTTATTTATTTACTGTTCAGTTCCATACTGCAATATAAGACTTAAAGTCTTGTTTGTGGGGAACATCAAACAAATAAATAAACAAAAAAATAAAATAGTTAATGTAATTTGATATATGTATGTAGACGTACTTTTGAACAGTTATAGGCATACAGATGAAAATATTTATGAAATTGACAACCGACTAATCGGTAAGGTTACGTTATATAGGCGTAAATTTTTTTTTTTTTTTTTTGATGTTTCCAAATTAAAAGCTCCACTTACTCTTTGCTTTACATATGTTTTTAAATTTAATTTACTACAAAAAAATATTACTTTTACTCTTCACACCATTCTATTTCTAATAAATTTTATATTTCTTGCAGTATTATTTTATACAGTTTCAACTACATATGTCTAACAGGTTGGCAACATCGTTTATACATAAAATTACAAAAAATACGAAAGAAAGGTGAATAAGAAAAACATCGAGTCATCAATCTCTCTTTCGTGCATCTTCTACTACTCCCTAATCTTCTCTACTCCTCTTGCAAAGAAACATCTACATTATAACTTATGTAGCTGACAGAGGGCATATATGACTGCCTCTTAACATTCTTACCACCGAGCTGTTGATTCAGGGCCAATTTTTGAGTTCGTATTTATCTAGTTAAGGTACAATTAGACGTACAATTACCATATAAAACAGCTGTTCAAGCCAACCTAATGGTAAACACTGTATTTGATAACATGCCATAATGCCATAACTGTAACCATAGATATTAATTAAATTTTGATTTTAACCATAACCAAATACAGTTGACTATTGAATGTAGTTATTAACTGTTTGTTTCTTTATTTTTAATCGACTTCAAAAAAAAGAAGGAGCCCAGCAAAAAATTAGACATTACCTTTAAAAGTACTTGCCATATAATGACTTACTTTTGTGATTGCCATATTTTGTTACTCGATTACAAATCACATTACATTTGTTTCCAAAAAAGGAAGTAGTAATAGAACTAGTTCTTTATGTTAAAAGAGACTACAGTACTAATTGTACTTATTACTTCCTACAATAATTAATGTAATCGATTCTCAGGAATTGATTATAAAAGTCTCATGCCTTGTTAAAATCATTAAGTTGGCAATCTAGTTGGGAAGTACTTCAGCCAAAAATGCTTAATTCCACACTCGATTACCTTTTCAAAAATTTTTTGCTGGGAGGTTATACAATTGGGCTGAATGTTGCTTTTTTATACTTGTGCCTCCAGATCTCAGTCATTTCTGATCCGATTTTGAAAATTTTTGATAATATGATAGAATATGCTTACAGATTGGTCCCGTTTTAAAAACAGCTCATAATCTTAAAAATTAATGGGTGTCCCCATACAACATACAAATTTTTTACGTGTATTATGAATTTTAATGGGCACTTCCGTAAAATTTAGAATGACTGCCTATTACTATAGCTCGGTCGGTTTTTTCGCAAGAATTATATCATAGAAGAATTTATATTTATTTGTTTTGTTTACTTTTGTTTCGTTTTTTTAGTGTTTAATTAGTATTAAGTTTATCTCTTTTTTAATTAATGTGATTGCCTCCCTTTTTTATTTTTTAGTAAATTCCGTTTGAACTTTTATTTTTATTGTAAATGGCTGTAGGTATACCAAATGTGCAAAATTTTTATCTGTTTAATTGATATAGCTCTTGAAAAATACACTAGAAAGTAAGAAATTGCTTTTAATATATTATTAGTTAAGTTTTTAAGTTTTAAGTTTTTATTAATGAATTTTTGGAAAAAATAAATGAATCAATGAATAATAAAAATGTAATATATATGTTGCAGATAAAGCTTTTTTATATATTTTTTGTGGTAGTTTAAACTAAATTATTAGGAAACTTTTATACCAATTTTTTCAAAGACAAAATACTTTTCTTTTAGTAGAAGACTTTATTAAAGCAAAGTTTGTTTCAAGAAAATCTAAACAGAAAACAAATGAACAAGGTAACGCGGATACATAAACGGTCTTGTCGATATAAAATATCATTCTTAACCGATTGAACTTCTAAAACGTGTCGCCATTAATTTATGGTATTTAAAATAACAACAAAAAGATATGATGCCTTACGCACCTACAGCGGTGCAGACAAACGTATAAACTCTTAGTACTTGATTTGCGTAGAATAATAAAAAATATTTTAATCTCAAGCTCTGCTAACAATCAACAAGAGGAACGAAAACCAGAAACAACACAAACTTTTAAAGTTAATGGTACATAGATTTTAAATAAAATCTTGTTTAGGTTTTGATTTTGTATTTGTTCTTTAGGGGATTTTTTCATTCAACCTCATTTGAGTTTTGGTTTTTGGCTGTCACCGTAACTATAAAATCATGCTGATTTCGTAAGAAATTGTTAGAACTCTTTAACTTTTCATAATATAAAAACGATTAGTATTTTGCATATAAAAACATTGAAAAAAAAATAAATCATCATGAAGTTGTTAATCACAGTGTTGGGAGTTTGCCTTTTGACTCTTTTATGTTCATGTTTGCCAGTTGAAGATGACCGTAAAAACATTTTGGCAGCCGTTGACGCTGACATAAAAGGTGATGTCAATGTAGGCCATGTGCGCACACCTCGTAGTTTCGGCGGTTTTGGTGGCTTGTATAGATATGGTGGTTTTGGCGCTAACAGTGGTTTAGGTGGATACGGTGGGTACGGCGCATATCCTGGTTTGTATCCCGGCGGGTATGGGCATTATGGTAGCTATGGCGGATACGGAGGTTATGGTTCTTATGGTGGTTATCCTGGCGGTCATGGTTTTTATCCTGGTGTCCACGGAAGTTATTTCGGCGGCGTAGCGAGCGCAAGTACTAGCGCATCAGCGGCGTTTTTCGGAGGTGGCTTTCGTAAATAGATGCTTTTAGTTTATAGCGTTTTTTTATTTTAATTAACTAAATTTACATCAATATCTTGAAAAAACTTATTTATTGAATAAAAAATCTCTAAAATGTTAACTGTTAAAAGAAAAATTTGGTCTTTTTTTTTTCAAATTTTGTCTATGGTGACATTAGGATTTAAATATTTAAAAGCAAAGAACATTGATTTTTATATTCGATTTTTGTAAACTCTAGCGATCAGACATTAAATCTATGGATAACGTGGAAAGGAACGAACTTTAGATTTTGATATTTTTTTACTCAAGGGCTAGTACTTTCTATGCAAAAGTTTAATTGTTGTTCCTTATGCAGCGAACTGTAAGTATAAGAGATGTCAAAATTCATTTGTGTTTTATAAACAGTCCATATTTTAAGAGATGTCATTTTGAAACAGTAAGATTTTTTTCAGAATCCAAAAGTAATGTAACGTTTATTTTATGCATAAATTGTATATTTTAAGTAAGTAGCAGGTTATAGATTTACTAAATCAACAGTAAACAACACAAAAACGGAAGGTGAAGAACCTTAAAAAAAATTAAATAATTTATGGTTTTTTTGTAGGTCGAATTTCACATTCATTTTGTATTCCTTTTTAATATACTTAACATACATGTTTACATTTGTACAGATATAAACTACATGAAGAACTAGTTTACAAGTGGATAACACCTCTCCCATAAATAACAAATACCTGTTTTACATAGAAAATTCAGATGTTTTATCTTTAAGTTTCAGATGTTTTATTTGAAGTTTTGTTAAGCACAATAAAGCAGTGATTAAAAATGCTTGACTATTCTCAAAGCATTTGCTTAAGCTGACTATGTGTTTCTTTCTGCAGTTGTTCTTTATTTTTATTTTTGCTATTGCTTAACTCTTAACCATGAAGTTGTTGCTGACTACGATTGCTTTTTCTTACTGCTAATTAGTGTAACTCGCTGTTTTTCATCCCTTTTAATATTAGAAACGTATTTGTGTATTTATTACTCACAATAAGTAAGAAAATACATTTTAAATACGTGTTTTTATTACACCATTAAACAGTGTTTTTTTTCTTAAGAAGCAACAGAAAAAGAAGAAACAATTATCAACTTATTGCTTAAGCAACAGCAAACGTTTACAAAGTGTTTTGTAAATGCTGAGACATTTAGTTTTTTATTTGCTGAAAAAATGTAAGCAAAGCAAAGATTTTAGTGCTTTTGCTATTTTTAAACATGCAATTTAAACTCTGCAATAAAGCCAAAAGGATTAACGACACCAAGAATTGTGCTCAAATCATGACATTATATCAGCTTTCCTTGTTGCACTAAACTGTGAAAAACGAAAAAATGTGGTGTTACAAGAACAATTGTACTTTGAATTGTACTAATTTAACAGTTAAAAGCCTCGAACCATATTTTTAAGCTTTCGACGACTTTTCATGTTTTCGACTATTAAAAACTTAATATTAATAAAGTCCATGAGTTTAATTCCAATAATGAAAGCCAAAACAGCAAAAAGCGTAATTATAAGTTTGGGTGCGCCCACCAGACACTTTGTGTTACCTTTAAGCAACTGAAAAAAATTTATTGTGCAAACATGGATAATTAAAATATATATTGTAAAGAACGTGAAACTACTGAATGTATGTGGGAAGGTTTTAAATGAAAATGTAATTTTTTAAGAGTAATACTCTGACGAGACATTAAGTTTCAATAACTCTTGTTGAGTCAATTTGATGGTGTTTAATGATTTTATGAATTTTCTATTCAATGACACCGTCACAAGCTTCATTGATTGAGGACTCAGGTCAATATAAACACATCCTAGAGTGCATTGCCTTTCAGAATGGCTCTCAAAGAAGTAAAAGAAGGCATTTAACATTAGCTTAAAAAAGGGCTATTAGCCTATCCTGCAATCATTGTTCTCACGATGATAAGACCGAAGCTCAAAATGGCTCATTATCCCTCCGTTCAATACTCGAGAACAGCACCGCTTCAAGAATGGTATTCTATGCGGATCAACAAAAAAAAAAGCCCAAAAGGCAGAAAAAACCGAGCCAATACTGCCTCCTCATTCCTCATTCCGAGCCTGCTCTACAGGATTCGTCATATACAAGCAAATTTAAAAAATAAAATTAGAAATTAAAAAGTGTTCCCATAGAGAAATATTTTTTAGCTATTTTACCTACATGACCCCATCTTGGAAACCGCCATTAACAGCCGTTTAAAAATTACACGCAGAGTAAAATCAAGTAAGAGTGTTATATTCAGCTATGCCGAATCTTATATACCCTTCACTATTAAATCTAATTTAGTGAAGTAACTGCAATCAAAAAAGCAAATATTAGGGTGACAGATAATTAAAAGACAAGAAAAAAATAAGTATAATTGTATATAAAAATGTCTTCGGTTATTGATGGTTATTGATGATTTTTAAAAATTTTAGTATTTTCTTAAAGATCTCCTCAAAAGCTTTTATATAGTACCCATATTGATATCTTAAAAAATTTCAAAATTTCAGAGCCCCACAACTCGGAAAATATGGGAGAGCGCAAATTTGTTCACTTAATCTGTTTTTCTTATTTTTTAATTCTATATCGCGCCATATATTTGTTATTTGATCGCAGTTACTGTAGTGATAGTTTAAGTACTTACGTTTAAGTTAATATTAATCACACTACGTATTGTAATAATAAGATGTATGAATTACCCTATGAATAAAAGACAAGATGAAGCAAACTTCACTTGAATAATAATACATGGCGCAGTCGGTAATCAACTAAAACTGAAATTAATTGCTTTAATAAAATTAAAAAAGCGAAAGTAGAAAAAAATATATAGACAAACTATTCAAATGATAGTAGAGCTATTTGTTTAAAGCTCATGGGAATAGTCCAACCCAAGAAACCAAAATTAAGAAGTTTAAAACCACGTGGAAGACCCCCGAAGAACGTTCGGTATATTGTAAAAGAAAAAATGGATTACGTGAAGAAGGTGGATGAGTTAAAACTCAGTGGAAACTTGGCAGACAATTGGCGAGTCTTTTGGCAAAATTTTCAAATTTTTGCAACAGCCATTGAAATAAATAACAAACCGGAGGCAGTAAAAGTGGCAATATTTTTAAACGCTATAGGACCTGATGCAGTAGAAGTTTTTAACTCGTTAAACTTGAGTGAGAGCGCCAGACAAAAGTACATAAATGTTACTGAGGCATTTGAGTCATTTTGCAAGCCGAAATGTAACGAAGTCTACGAAAGTTTTATATTTCATAATAGAACTCAAAAACATGGAGAACCTTTTGATAATTTTTTAATGGACATAAAAAAGATTGTGCGTCGCTGTCGCTTCACGGATGAAAATAGAATGTTGCGAGACAGAATCGTTCTTGGGGTTAGTGACAAGCTATTACAAAAAAGGCTTATGGATACACCAAATCTCAGTTTAGAAGTGGCTATTGATGTAGCAAGATCAGCAGAAGCAAGTAACCAACAAGTTCAAAGACTGCAGGGTACAGATGAAGCTATCATAGACATGGTGAACGCAAAAACAAAATGGCCGGAGAAAAGGTATAATATCGCACAAAAACAACAACAGCTACAAGGGAGACAAAGAAGAGGAGATAAAAACAACGCAGAACAGAAAAATGGGTATATTAGTTTTATTTGTAATTTTTGTGGGAAAAAACACATGAAAGGAAAATGTCCTGCTTATGGAAAAACTTGTAACAATTGTAGAGGAAAAAATCATTTTTCAATAGTTTGTAGAAAACAAATAGTTCGAGAGATTAAGAATAAGGGGAGTGACTCAAGCCTTTCTAGTTTATATATTGACTCTATAACAAACAAAAATATTAATCAAACGTGGTATGAAAATATCAAAATTCAGTCAAAAATAATTCCATTCAAGCTAGACACTGGAGCCATGGTGAATGTTTTACCTAATAAATACTTAGATAATTTAAAAAATTTAAACATAGAGGATAGTTTTGAAAAATTAATTGCGTATAATGGCACTAAAATTGAAGGTTTCGGGGTTGTAAAACTTATTTGTGAAGTCAGAGGCAGACAGAGGTATTCAAAATTTTTTATCGTTGAAAACGAGAATGCTGTACCAGTTTTGGGGCTTAATTCTTGTGTAAAACTGGGGTTAATCAAAAGAATTAACACCATCAACAAAAACGATTTGCTTGCAAAATATCGAGAAGTCTTTCATGGCATTGGCTGTTTTAAACAAAATTTCTCAATTCACTTAAAGGACAATGTTACACCGTCCTCAAAGCCAGCAAATAGAATTCCATTATCTCTTCGAGTTAAGCTAAAAGATGAGTTAGAAAATTTGTCTAAAAAAGACATAATTGAAAAGGTAGACGAACCAGGCATGTGGGTGTCCAACATTGTTATTGTTGAAAAGCCTAACAAAACACTCAGAATATGTATTAATCCTAAGGAACTAAATTCTGCAATAAGGGAAAATTTTTATGAAATTCCAACATTCGAACAAATAAAAGTAAATTTAGTTAATAAGACTATATTTACTGTTTTAGATTTGAAAGAGGGGTTTTGGCAAGTTGCCTTAGATGAGAAAAGTAAGGATTTGTGTACATTTAGCACCATTTTTGGATGTTACCGGTTCAAAAGATTACCTTTTGGTATAAAAATTGCGTCAGAAGTTTTTCAAAAACTAAACGAAGAAAATTTCGGTGACATTCCAAATGTGACAGTTTACATAGATGATATTTTAATCTCAGCAAAAAACGAAGAAGATCATGATAGAACCGTTGAATTAGTAATGAAACGAGCAATTGAAAGAAATGTTAAATTCAATTGGGAAAAGGTTCAATTTAAACAAAAGGTAGTTTTGTTTTTAGGGCATGTAATATCTTCAAGAGGTATTGGTTATGACAAACATAGATTAAAGGGAATAGAGAATTTAGGAGCTCCAAAATGCAAAAAAGATTTGCAGAGACTTATGGGTTTTATTAATTACTTAAGAGAATATATTCCAAACCTTGCAGATCTGTCTAGCCCATTACGAGAACTAATGAAAAATACTGTGGTTTTTAATTGGTTGCCATTACACGAACAATGCTTAAAAGACATTAAAAAATTAATTTTGAAAACACCTTATTTAAAACCATTCAACAGTAATGAAGAAATTACTTTACAAACTGATGCTTCGAAAGATGGATTAGGGTGCACCCTATTACAAAATAAAATGCCAGTGTGTTTTGCATCTCGAAGTTTATCAGATGCTGAGACTAGATATGCTCAAATTGAAAAAGAAATGTTGGCCGTCGTATTTGCCTGTCAAAAATTTCACGCATATATTTATGGCAAAAAGGTTACAATTATAACAGACCACAAACCGTTGTTAGGTATAATGAAGAAAGACTACAACAAAATACCATCGACTAAATTACAAAGAATGAAATTGAAGTTAGAAAAGTATTTGTTAACATTTAAATACTTACCAGGCAAATATCTTTACTTGGCAGACTGGCTATCTAGAAGCTTTTCGAAGAAAATAGAAAAAGAGGATGAAATAACAGGGCTTAATGAAATGGTGCATACCATAAATGTCAGTGAGAAAAAAAAATTTTGTTTCAAAAGGAAACTAAAAATGACCAAATCCTAAAACAAGTTTTACACTATTGTTTAAATGGCTGGCCTAAAAATAGAAAAAAGCTAGAAACGGATATAGATTCTTTGTGGAAAATAAGAAATAATTTATCTACAGAAGATGGCTTGATATTTTTTGAAGATAGGCTTTATGTACCAAGAAAGTTGCAAAGTTCGATTTTGAATGAACTTCACAAGTCACACATGGGCATAGAAAAAACAAAAGCTAGAGCTAAAAAACTTATTTTTTGGCCTCAAATGTATAAAGATATAGAATTAATGGTAGCCAACTGTAAAATGTGTCAAAAATTCCGCTCTGCAAATATTAAGGAACCCCTACTCAACCATATGGTACCAAAAGGACCCTATGAAAAAATTGCAATGGACATAATGGAGGTACAAGGAAAGGAATACCTAGTTATAGGAGATTATTTCTCAAAATATTTGGACATAATTCCACTTGTAAAAAAAACTGCTGCAGCACTTATCCAGAAACTTTTAATACCCTTCTCAATTTATGGTTATCCCAAAGAAATAATAGCAGACAACGTTCCTTTTGGAGCATATGAGTTCAGAACATGGGCAGACTCGTTAGATATTAAAGTAGTGACTGTTAGTCCTCGTTATCCCAAATCAAATGGTTTTGCAGAAAGAATGGTACAGGTAGCAAAAAAATTAATACTAAAATGTGTTGAAGAAAAATCAAGTATATGGCAGGCTCTTTTAGAATACAGAAATACGCCAATTAAAAACTCAGAACTCTCCCCAGCAGAACTACTTATGGGTAGACAAACAAGATCCTTAGTTCCAGGAAAAGATAAATTTTACAAAAACTATCAACTATGCGATAAGATCATACCCGTTTTATTAAGAAACAACACTCAAAACAAAAAATATTATGACAAAAATAGTAAAGAGAAAAAAGAATTTCAAAAAAGGGAAAAGATATGGATTAGAGAAGATAAACAGTGGTTACCAGGGATGATTGTAGGAAAACATGAAAACCCAAGGTCGTACATTGTAGAAAGAGACGGAAAGCGTTTTTGCAGAAACTCCTATTTCCTGAGATCTCGAACTTAAACAAATACCAATTAGTAATAATAACTTTTTAAGATATAAAAATGTACTCGTATATAAGTTTATAGACATACACATATACGTACATACATTATCCTCAAGAGGGAGATGTAGTGATAGTTTAAGTACTTACGTTTAAGTTAATATTAATCACACTACGTATTGTAATAATAAGATGTATGAATTACCCTATGAATAAAAGACAAGATGAAGCAAACTTCACTTGAATAATACTACAGTTACTTCATTGTTGCAAATGACATGAAAAATATAGAGGGTGGGGTGGAGTTTTTCCCGCTGCCTCGAAGAATATGGCTCGATCTTAAAAACGGAATACAAACTTATATATATAACAAGGAAAAAAATTTAAAATTAAAAAGGATTTTCTTAGAAGACCGGATTTTGAAACATATTTTCATAATTTCTGAACCGTTGTAAACAGTTACGTAAAATTTATATGTTTACGTAAAGAACTTCAAAAATAAACTGTAGTCAAAAATTCGAAAATTAAAGCTTAAAATTTAATAACCAATTTGCTTTTAAACTTTTTTTGACAAGTGTGGCATCAACTGTACAATTAAAATGAAAGAACTGACAGATGGAAATCGCTAAACCAACTTCACTATATATATTGGTTATGAGAAATATGAAAGAATATAACGGAAATTACAAACGGCTTGACAAACTTATATGCACCCAGTAGGGAATAATAACACTATGAAAAGCTTAAATTGGTTCTCTAACTGAAAAATAATAATGAAATACAAAAAATCAAACTAATAGATAGAGATTCTAATGTATTTAAAAAATTAAAAAAAAAAATACAAAAAAATAATTAAAAACGAAACAGTAGAGTTTGAGGACCTCTTCTTAATTATTGATTCTTTCTGATTTATTAAGTGAAATACTTGTTCTTGCGTTAATTATTTTTTTTTTAAATTACACTGGTTTTTGATTATTGAATTTGTGTGCATCTCTAGCGTCTTTGTAAGTGTTTGCGTTTTTGTTTAATTAAAAAATTTAGGAATATAATATTCCTATATAATATCATCGTATATTGCTTGACTTCACAGAATTCAACAACATTTTAAAATAAAAACATCACTTCGAAGTGTTTAAAAAATTTTTCAAATTTAGAAAATATTTTATTTATATTTTAAACACAATGAAACTGTTTTCAACTGCTTTAGTACTTTGCTTGTTAGGCATTTGCTACAGCTTGCCTTTGGATAATGACTACAAAAACACTCTGGAAAATGTTGATGGAGCAGCTTATGGCGATCGTAACAATCTTGCGTATGTGCGATTAGTTCGTAATTTTCCTGGCCTTGGGTATGGTGGACTCGGTTACGGAGGACTTGGTTACGGCGGACTAGGTGGTGGTGGTTATCCTGGAGGTTTTGGTGGTATTCCATATGGTGGCGGTGGTAGCGGCTTTGGTGGTGGCTTCGCTGGTGCTCAATCCAGTGCACAATCATCATCTTATGGAGGAGGTTACGGTCTTGGCAATGGTTTCGGCAAATAGATCGTTCAAAGAATTTTTAACAACAAAATATTTTAAATAAATAAATAATGTTTTAGAAAGAAAATAAAATTAATTGACCTTGTAGTATTGCTTAGCAACATTTTTAATTGATAATCAAATCTGTAAATCGATTTTAAAACATTAAAGGACAGTTTTGTCCACTGATCCCCTCTTATTAGTCAATGTCATCTCAGTTTTTCTCAAAGAAAAATTGATCATCTCATTTGGCTTTATCTACTACATCCAGGTTAATGTTGCCTGATACACAAACTCTTCAGAAGATCCGCGAGTTTAATACTTCAATCAAAAATTGCAACTGGTGTTTTCAAAAATTTTATTCATGTTTAAAACCCATCACGACCCCTGCATACGGACTTCTAACTACTTACTGTTCTTTGCTTGTTTTTCTTTCTTTTTTTCTCTTTGTCTCCTAACTTTCCAAGTCGATTGCGTGAATTTGTTTTCTATTTTATTTATCAAAGCTGAAAACCTTACCTTGAGTAAATTTTGGAAATAAAGTCTTTGAAATGAGAATTGCAACAAGTCAGAACTAAAAGGCAGTCATTTTAACACAGAATAATATTTGTATTGTAGCAAACAGATAACCGGTCTATTGTTTCAAGTTTAAGTTTAAAAATATCTGTTCTACAGCCTCGTTTTTAAATAAAGTCGTTTAAAGTCGTAGCAATAGATATTTATAAAAAGATATGGCAAACTTCATACGTAACAACAAACCATTTTCAATATCTCATCCGGTATAAACTTTTATACTTTTTAATCGAAATAGAGATTTTATTCAGAACCTATTAGTGTTTTTTTTTTGGCAAAAAAAAAATTCTTTTGTTATTTCTAAAGCATTGTCATAGCAATGCAAATTTCTATATTTTTTGAAATACTGTCAGACAACTTCCCCGTACATCACTTAGTTAAGTATTAATTCCAGGGTATTTTTTTTTCGTCCGTAGTAATTACCAACATTTGCTTTAGATTTCAGTCCACAGTGCACTGTGGTCCAGCGGACCACTTTTCTTGGTCAAAACTATTTGAATACAAAAAACACACGCCCAGCCTATACTGCTGGTGTTAGGAACCACCACCAGCGTAGACGCTAGATAAGATGGGATTATTAAAAATTCCTACGGGTAGGGGCAAAAAGGGGGAAATGTCCCGCTTGGCGGCCTGCCAAAACCCCTTTGGCTAGACAGCTGAAATTTTCAATATCTGTTAATTAGGATATAACCTAACTCCCTGTTATGGTACTTTTTAGAATTCTGCCCAGAAACGTGGTAAAATGGAGTAAAAGTCTCCACTTTTGCGGCCTGGACAAACTGTTTAAGGTAGGAACTTGAAATTTGGTATGTACTTTCTTAATCAGAAATAGACATCTGTATATCCCCTATGGAAAGGGGCATGAAGGAGAAAATTCTTCCCTTTGGCGGCCTGCCCAATCACCTTAGTTTAGAAATATGTTAGGAAATAATTAATTTTCTATTATAATATATTCAATATATAAAAATACCGTTAACGAAGTACCGGACTGTTAAGCTAGTGGGAAATAAAATACTTAGTGAAATTCCTTGTTTAAATTTCAAGCATAGGTTTTCAATATTTTTTAATTCAAATTATTGCGAAAAATCCGGTATGTTTTTAACAACTGATGGCATATATCTGCTTGGATGTCCTCATCTCAACTTTTTTCTATTGCATATTTTAGCAGAGCATCCTTTTAAACTCCTCTATTCTCCTTTGTCAGGCAAATATTAAAAAGTTCAGAGTTTTCCAAACAGAAGTAGTCTGAAAGAAAATATTTTTTCCTAAAAAGTGCAAAAAAGTGCACATTGATACTTGCACATAAATGTTCAAAACTGTCTTCTCTAATTTGGTTTTTATTTTTATGCTTGACAAATGTAGACATTTTTTTTAAAGGTTTCATGAATTTCAAAAAGCCCCAAAAAATATTTAATATTTAAACCAAAAATAAACCAGAAAAAATTTTTTAACAACAGGTTTTTCTGTTATTATTTCTTATTATAATTAAAATACTCACTGTCACCTTCATTATCCAAATTTTTTAATAGACATGTGCTTTTCGTTCCTAGACGTAACTTGGAATAAACACTTAAAAAGAACCCACTCAATTCTATCACAAACACTCTAAGAAAACCAACTTCGATGGTTTGCTACGTAACGGTAAACTGCAGTCACTAAAGCAAAACTTGTTTTTTGATGTCTCTGAGTTTTTGCTATAGGATTCTAGTAAAAAGAGTTCATTTAAGGATCGTAAAAAAATTGAGTTTTAGCCAAAAAAAGTGGTCCCTTGGACCAAAGTGCAGTGGAAAGAAAACGAAGGGTTTATAAGATTCGGCATAGCCGAATATAGTAATCCTACTTGTTAGTTTTTAGGAAGCTCTTATAGCTTAAATATATACTTTATATACATGCAACTGATATCAGAGGAAACCTCTACACTTCTAGATTAACAATATTATAATAGCTGTTAGGAATAGCAGCAAATACGGCCAACAAACTATTAAATATAAGACAATGCACTAGGTTTGGTTTTTTGTCACTTCTTGAAAACTTCAGATACGTAATAAATAAATGATTAGTTGATTCAATGAGAATTATATTTATTCAAAAACACTAAAAGACTGTAAAGCCTTTCAGTCTTATTCACAAAAATTTTAAACTGCTTAATAAGAGTTAATAAGAAAAAATAATAAATTTAATTTCTACAATAGGTAAATTTTTAAAACACACTTATATATAAATGCAAATATTTCATAAAATGGAAAATTATTGCAGATACCAAGGATGAGATAGAATTAGATAAAAGAGGCTGTGGAACTTCAGACAAGTTACATGCTTTGGTGGCTTTGCGTTTTTGGGGTCGAAGAGAGGAAAGTATGCGAGGCGAATGATTGTAGGTACTTACGAAACACAGTGGCAAGATGAAGAGCCAGTACGTATGATTGCCGAATCTTGAATAAGTCAGTTATCAAGCAACGTTTTAAAAATGGCGATTTAAGAGGACGCTTGTTAGGTAACTCCGGGGATATATTACAACTATATGTATTCATTTACACCATTTAAGACTACAAAATGCAAATGTAATCAAATAAAATAACTCACAAATTATTTTGGGGTTGGGAAGCAGAGTTTTAGTTTAGTTATCACTTTATCTGCTTTGCACTATATTGAAATTATTAATGTTTAGGAAAAATATGTTTAGAATAGAGAAAATGTCATAATTTAATTAATTGTTCTTTCATAATTAAAGAATTGTATTTAATTGATTTGAAAAATAAAATATTAAATAAAAATTCACAAATTTGTATCATAAATAAACAAAATAATATAGTGATATACAAACAGTATTTAATACTTTTTTGTACTCGTTCAGTGAATCATTTTATAAAAAAAATGTTTAACACAATTTTTTATATTAATTTAAATTTGTTCTGATAATAAACAATAATTTAATGAAAATTTAAGTTATGACAAATAATATTATTGCTGATTGAATTACTCTTTTTTAATTATAAAAACATTATTTTAATATTCGGTTCATTATTCTATGCATCGCTAAACGTAAATTGACATATAATATGATACGATGTTGCCAACATAAAACTACAATTTTATTAAAACCGTTTAATAGTAAATTTGCGTTATTAAATGTTTGTGAATAAAAATTCTTATTAATGGTTAATAAAACTAAAGTACGCATTAAGCTTAAAATAAAAAATTTTTGTGAATAAAACTGTTTGACTTTGTAACCAAATATACAGAATTTTTGAAAAAATGAAAATATTTAAAAGAAATTAAGCTCAAAGACCGCAAATAATATTAAGTAATTATTACAAGCAAATATTTTATTAATGCTTCTCTAGGTTCCTCGAGATTTTTTGTCCTGAATAAAAAATTTCCTAGTAAATACAAAATGTGCAGTATTAAGATTAACCTTTTTGTAACAAACAAATAGTTTATTTTTTCTTTTTTAATGGACGTGTTCCAAAATGCTTTAATTTTTAAATCAACCATGTAGTTTGGATAGCAACGACTAAACAAAAGTCACGTATAAAAAATATTTCTATTCTTAATATTTCATATAAAAGGAGACATCTTATATTCCAAATCTAACAGATCTAAAGCAAATATCGGGTGATTAATTCAATCTACTAAAAGTTTTTTTTTAACAAATACAAAAACGCTCACAATCACAATGCGTTTCCTTTCATTCTGCATTTTCTTGGCTCTTGTTGCCATTATTGCTGCTATTCCTGGAAACCTTGAGGACGAACCTCAATCCCTTTTCGATGTAGATGTTCAAGGCCATGAAAATATTGGTGACCGTGAAGCTCGAGGTCAGGGAAATTACCATATAGGTTATGGCAGCCCTCATAGCGGTGGTTACCGCGGTGGTTATGGTAGCAACCGTGGTGGTTACTACGGATAAAATGAGTTCAAGTTTATTTTAATGCAAATAAAAATATATGATTATTCAAAATTGTGAAACCAAATAGAAAAAGTAAATATATTTAAACAAATGACCATTAGCATATTTTTCTTTTATTTTGTACGTGTTGTTTAAACAAAAGGATAATTTTTTAAATTTATTTTTAAAAAAACAAAAAATGACTTTCTGCTTTTATATACTTAAAAATTTTGGAGTCTTTTGAAAAGAGGATACAGTTTGACGATGAACGTCTGTCCATGATGAAATGGCTATTCAAAGGAACCAATCATGTCAGTTATAGTTTAAAAAAATTTTCTATTGAAAATTACAAAGTGAATCATAATAAAAACAAAGAAACATAACAAAAGCAAAGAATTGCAAATTTCTGAACAAAAATTTCCGAAGAAATGAAGAAACTATATTTGGTATCACTTTCACAACCAAAATAAACTTCAAGTAATTTTTGTATCAAAAACCAATTTTCAATATTCAAAAAAAAAAAATATTTGTATAATTAGCTATAAAATTAATTAAAATAGTTATTTATTTAACCTTTTAATTAATTATATTTTTATTTTATTTTTGTCAATATTTATTTTTTCAATATTTCACTCCTCCTTTGTGTAGTGTCATCAGGAAAAAAACAAATATTTATTTAAACATAAAACAACAAAAAGTAAGAATATTTTTTTTCAAAGTAACATAAAACAAAATTATTTTTTTTTTAAAACAAATATAAAAATTATTTCTTATTTATCTAATGTCTATAAATCTGAGCTACATTATCTGTGCCTGCCTTAAAATTAATTCTCTGTACATATAACGGCGTTTATAATGGTTTTCTGTGTTTATTACTGAAACACTTTCAAAATTAGAATATTGATTTAATCTGGCACAATGAGATAATAATGCAGTTTTTTTTTGGAATTAATATTTCTATACCTTTGATCAGATTTATGACCAGCAATTCTAAATTTTAGTTTATATTATGTTGTTGCTATATATACTTTATTAGAAATCTTGTTATCATTTCCGCTACAGAGAATTTTATTAACTAAACTTGATAATTTTTGATTTGATATTTTATTTTTAGTTTTACTAAATAACCTTTTTAATGTGTAGTGTGTTTTGTATGACATTTTCTATTTATTGTGGTCAAAAATTTTCGATTTCTCTAACCGTTCTCATATTTTAGGTTCATAAATTAAAGACTTATAAATCATGTGCCACATAGTGTTCGTATCAATTTGATGGCTAGTGGAGACGTAGGGTAAATAGCGATGTCAACTTTGGTTCCTGAACAATAATGTTAACTTTTCTTATTTAACAAAACCCGTAATAAAAATAAACAAGTCACTAGATTGACATGAAAATAACTAAATTGTTATTACTTTTCAACAATTACAAAAGCAATTATAAACAAAACAAAGTAACAAGCGGCCAACTTCACTTCCTAAGGCGATGCCAAAATCGCTCACTGGCAAGCGTTGGACCTATGCGATTATGCTTGTTTCATACTTTTTTAACAAACAGACCACTTCTTCAAGCTGATTTCGATTTGCATGTTATTTGTAATAAATAAAATAAACAATTTTAGTTATCAAGCCTTCTTAAATTGAATTTTGGATAAGTTTTATCACGACTTTATTTTCTAAAACAGATGTGTATTATTATTATTATTATTTTTTTTCAAATTCCTTTATGGAAGAATAATTTTGAAGTTTTTTTTAAATATTTTTTACTTTTGAAATAAAATTTTTAATTACAGCTATGATCACATCAAATATAATTATTGTTTTAAATCGTGAAAGAAATTTAATTAAACAAACAATTTCAAGTGTTTTACGGTAAAATGTAAATTGGTTAATAAAATACAAAATGTCAGTGTCAATGTCAATGTCCTTTACAAGATTCAAAATTTCGTCAACTAGTCAGAAGGAATTGAAACGAAACAATTTGCAAAAAAAAACTTGTCAAGTTTATTGTTTGAGAAGAGACCAGTTAATTCTCCGTTCAATGACAAAATCATCTTTCTGTTTTAATTTATGAAACATGATAAACAACTTTGAGCTTTAAATAAATGCTTTTTTTTTAATATTTTGCAACAAATTGCTAAATTTTGGGTTTTTAAATTAAAAAAACCTAAAGTAAAAAAAATAATAATAAAGTTTCTTCACCTGTTCTTAAAAAAAGCTTTCTACACACGTTTAGAGGCGATGATTTTTTATAACTTTTTTTGTTTTGCTACAAATTTGAGTTAAATTTAATCCCTATAAAACTCGCTAATTTTGAAAGAAATCAATAGAATTCAATTACTTGTGAAAGTAAAAACATCACTTAGTTTGGAAAGTAAATATTGAATTCGAGATTAAGAATGAAGATACTGTTTGCAGTCTGGATACTATTCGCATTGGGCATTTGCTTAAGCAAAGCCGATGAAAATAATCATGACAATATCGAACACATTCGTGTAGCCCGTCATCCTCATCGTCATTATGGTAGACATGGTGGTCACGGTGGTTATGGTCGTTACGGTGGTTCTCCAGGAGGTTATGGGCGATATCCTGGTGGTTATGGCGATTATCCTGGTGGTGGTTATGGTGGTTATCCTGGTGGTGGTTATGGCGGTTATCCTGGTGGTGGCGGCGGTGGAGGAGGTTACGGAGGTGGTTCCGCTGGTGCTTCTGCCTCTGCACAAGCTTTTTCCAGTGGTGGCGGTGGAGGTAGCGGTTTTGGTGGTGGCTTTGGACGCTAAGCTTTTACTTAACACAAAGAATGTAAAGAAAATGGAAATATATGTATATAATTATGTGCATGAATCGAGCTAAAACAAAATTATTTTATTTTTATTAACTTTGCAAAAATACCTTGACTGACTTTTGTATTATTTCATGGAAAATGAGTATTTTGATAATTTTAAAGATATGTTTACTTAAAAAAGTTTATTGTTTTAAGGATTCCGCAAAAGCATGAAGGTTATAAGAGAACTACTTTGTTGCTTAAGAAAGTGCTCGTCATTTAGGGTGACCGGCTTTCTTGAAACAGGTTCGATATATTTCATATACCAATCGCTTACTATAAGCAGACATTTGAAAGTTCTTAGAAATAATATTAATATTTGACCCATTTTCATACCAAAGTAAAAGTGAAAACACTAAATATTGTTTGATGCAGAATCAGTTGATTTTAGATCTTTACATTAAAAAATCGATTGAGCGACGTTGATCTGTCCGTAATAAGTTTAAATCAATTTTGCCAAGGATATAGAAAATCTGCATTAAGGGCCTGTTCGTAATGCATCACGGCACTGCATATGATGCGCAGTACGTTCGTAAATACAAAAAGTGGCAGCACTGCATATGTCATCCGTCCGTTAAGTCATCACTGAAGTATAAAAATGGCTGATGCAATGAACGTCTTTTTCTGTTTAATAATTGTTATATAATTAAATTTAGTTTTTTATTCTTTAATTTTCTTTGTTTTAGTATTTTACAGAAATTTTCATCATTTTTATATCATCTACTTCACGAATCGCGTTTATTTTTAATATTTCTATTTTCACAGTATTTCTTCGTTCGTTAATTCAAACACTAAAATGAGCAAAACAAAGCATACGCAACAGCTGATTAGCACTGGCAGTGCAGAATAAACGTGCGCCAAGATAGCGTCGAAGAAATAGCGTCGATTTTGGGAATTAAAAACCGGGAAAAAAACCGGGAAGTAAAATTCCCCGGGATTGCATATTTTGAATTAAAAAATAAAATTAGAATAAATTTTGGCATCTAGAAGAAGAAAAATTGATTTAAATTGTAAAAAATAAACAACACATTTGTGTATTTAGAAAATAATTATAAAAAAGCGTTTTTAATGATCACAAAAAACCGTTGCTGACTTTTCCCTTGAAAACTATTATACTCTCGCCCCAAATGGCCATACATTATTAAAATAGAGATATCAATGAACAAAAATTGCCAACCGTGCAACAATTCCGCGGAGCCGTTTTCGAGAAAAGTGGCTTCATCCTAAGTGGGCCAAAAAGCGTTGCTAATGTTTTCCATGAAAACTATAATACTCTCGCCCATAATGGCCATACATGATTAAAATAGAGACATTAATTAACAAAAATTGCCAACCGTGCAACAATTCCGCCGAGCCGTTTTCGAGAAAAGTGGCTTCATCCTCAGTGGGCCAAAAAGCGTTGCTAATGTTTTCCATGAAAACTATAATACTCTCGCCCATAATGGCCATACATGATTAAAATAGAGACATTAATGAACAAAAATTGTCAACCGTGCAACAATTCCGCCGAGCCGTTTTCGAGAAAAGTGGCTTCATCCTGAGTGGGCCAAAAAAGCGTTGCTAATGTTTTCCATGGAAACTATAATACTCTCGCCCACAATGGCCATACATTATTAAAATAGAGACATTAATTAACAAAAATTGCCAACCATGCAACAATTCCGCCGAGCCGTTTTCGAGAAAAGTGGCTTCATCCTGAGTGGGCCAAAAAAGCGTTGCTAATGTTCATTAATGTCTCTATTTTAATAATGTATGGCCATTTTGGGCGAGAGTGTTATAGTTTCCATGGAAAACATTAGCAACGCTTTTTTGGCCCACTTAGGATGAAGCCACTTTTCTCGAAAACGGCTCGGCGGAATTGTTGTACGGTTAGCAATTTTTGTTCATTAATATCTCTATTTTAATAATGTATGGACATTTTGGGCGAGAGTGTTATAGTTTCCATGGAAAACATTAGCAACGCTTTTTTGGCCCACTTAGGATGAAGCCACTTTTCTCGAAAACGGCTCGGCGGAATTGTTGCACGGTTGGCAATTTTTGTTCATCAATATCTCTATTTTAATAATGTATGGCCATTTTGGGCGAGAGTGTAATAGTTTTCAAGGGAAAAGTCAGCAACGGTTTTTGTGATCATTAAAAACGCTTTTTTATAATTATTTTCTAAATACACAAATGTTTTGTTTATTTATTTACAATATAAATCAATTTTTCTTCTAGATGCCAAAATTTATTCAAATTTTATTTTTTAATTCAAAATACCCAATCCCGGGGAATTTTACTTCCCGGTTTTTAATTCCCAAAATCGACGCTATTTCTTCGACGCTATCTTGGCGCACGTGCAGAATAATCATATTATGCAGCGCAGTGATGCATTTTGAGGGAGTTGCTAATGAAACTAAGCAACATCAACTCATATCATTCGAAGTACCGGCCAAAAAAATACAAAACAGATAAGCACTTAAGTTCATTAACACCAATGATTACCGGGACAATGAACTTAGTGGTGTGAGCAAATGGTCACTATCTTGTTACTCATATTAAAAAAAATATTTACAGCCCAATTATTAATATTCTCGATGTATTTCTTTCTCACGGGAAACTAATTCTCGAGAATATATTCCTCCAATTATGAATTCCGTGGGAACAAAAACATAAAATAGTGGCATCATTGTAATTAAAAAAAAAAACTGTTTTGCTTAATTACATCCTGTTTTTCTTTTGTAATTCCTGAAAGCTCGTTTTTCCCTCAAATTTATTTGACTTTCAGCAGGCAATAAAAAACTGAACAAATGTATAAGGGGTAAAAAGAAAGAAGTGAAAAATTGGCATGGAATTTTTGTTTATAACTGGACTGATGTATTTTTCATTTATGTATGAAAGTTTCTTTTGAGAATTTTTTTACAGAACTAATCAAGGCGAATTTGTAAGAGGTGGCAGCGCCGCTACAACAATACAACAGTAAAAAGCAAGGCGATCCAATTACAAGGTGGCAGCGTAGAAGAATTCATTAATTTTTGCCGTGTACACTTGACATTCGTTTCTACCAGCAAAAAATAATAAATTTTTTAACGCTGCCACCTGATAATTGATTCGCCTTGGTAAAAAGAAAGAAGGTAATTAAGTTTATATTTGTGATTTAAAATTCATTATTGCTCAATTTTAAAAAATATTAAAAAACACGAACTTCTCTAATATAAAATGATAAACTACACATAACACAGCCGGTAATCGGCAAAATAATACAACAAAGCAACTTTTTTGTTCGAGTTCGTGTAAAAAATTTCCATTCAAAAATATAAAAGTTCAAAACAAGAAAAACTATATTTGAAAAACCAAACAACACAAAATTTAACAACACATAAATAAATTCCGTTTTTTTTTAATATTTTTATAATTTTAATAACAAAAATTAACATTTCAATAAAGGACCAACATTGCAACAAGTTGTGGAATCTGCTTAATCCTGGAACAAAAAATAACTTTTTTGATGGACTGGATCAGATGATCAGAACCGCTCAAAACGACACAAACATAAATTTCTTATTACGTTTACTTTCTAATTCTTGCCATAGTTTTCAATTTTTTTTAAGTTTCCAAGCACAGCTTTGTAACGTCACCCAATTTCCGGCGAAATAAAATTATTTAAAAAAAACTTTTACGTGATTTCGAACAGTACTTTGTGCTGATAATACCACCTGGTTATCAATTCGTCTTGAAGCTAAGCAAAAAACATTCAGCTGCCGCAGTGATGCCACCTGGTCAAACTAATTTGCCCTGTTACGAATATACATACATATATAATATACATACATATATAATTTAAAAAAGAAATAACTTCCAACAAAAAAATTCTATTCATATTTTATAATGAAATAACTCCCATATGAAATAACTCCTAACTGTATTCTGTTGGGAGTTATTTCATTTTTTTTTTTTTGAGTTATTTAATTCAATATAATCTTGGAATTTTTTAGAGTTGTTTTATTTTTTTTTTCTTTATTTTGTTTTAGGATATATTCCATTATTCCATTTTTTGGGTCTTATTTTTTTGGCCTTAGCAGTTATTTCGTTTTTTTAATTTGGGAGTTATTTAATTTTTGTTGGAACTTATATCCAGGGGTTAATATTCACCACCAACAAAAATTTTTTTTGACTGGCGACTGAACTGAAATTAGTTTAAGTTATTATTTTCAACTATTTGACTGCTTAAAATAGTTAAACTGAACACACACACAGAACTGAAGCAAACTGTATTGAATCAACTATTTTTAGCAGCAAAACGAACACACAGCTGCTGTCTTTTAAGTTTGAAATTTAACAGTACGCAACTGAAAAGCCAGTTGGTGTGCATTAAGCACACGTAGTTATGTTTTTTTTTTTTAGTAACGCAACACAACTGAAAATGTGTATGGATAATCTGACTGAATAGTTTGATTATGTATTTGTACACATTTTTTTTAACAAATAGACATATATGTATATTATCATTGTTGGTATAAATAGAAAATAATTTCATTTTATACTGTTTGTATGAAAGTTTGATTGCAAATGTCTTGTAACATGCATGTGTAAATAACACTGTCCAACAAATTGAGACATTTTGAATGGAACGGAATAGTAACCCCATAATTCTGAAAGGGTATGTTGAGTAGATAATTTTCGTAGAACAAACTTATGGTCCAGCACGTCTGAGTTTTTTTTTACAGTGGGTCAAAGTTTTCATTTTTTGGTCGAAGGGAGCATTATACTGTATGAAAAAATTGCTGTAAGTTAATGTCTGAGAGAATTCTTATGGTCTGAGATATATTGTAGAATTGTATGAGGATTATTTTTGTGGAAGATCTTAACCCTCTAACTGGTCCCTTTATGGGTCAATTTATCCCTTTTTTCGAGAAATTCAAAAAATATCCTTTACAAAAGGACATTTAAGGATTAAAATATTGTACGAAAATGTTTGCCGGAAAATTTCAGTGGTGGTCACCAAAGACACCATTGTTGTTAAAAAAAAGCTTTTTACGATTAATTAGCAAAGTTACATGGCAACCTCTATAAAAAATTATAATTTTGTTTTAATAGTGGTTTATTTAGTATGTAATTATTATTTTTTTTTTCTTCAAATTTTCGAGTATAAGGGAATTGGGAAATAGCAGTAGTATGACAATAGATTAAAGATTAAACTTAATATGTTCTCCTGTATTTAGCTTGACGTGAATGTTCCGATGGGTCAAGGTTTCTGTGCAAGCCCCATACGTATTCAGCAAGCATTACACTTTGGGATTTCCCTTTGAATCTTTCTACCAATACCTTTATATCCTGATGAAACCTTTCATAGTGTTCATCTGAAACCCCTCCAAGGTTTTCTTTAAAAAAATTGAGATGAATGTGCAGCAAATGCAGCTTTAGTGACATCTTAACGCCAATATTGTTAAAACCGATTAGCATGCATTCAATATTTTCTGCATAGCTTTGTGCTTTTGAGTGTCCAAGGAATTCTGATATAACCAACTGCATAAAGTCAAATGCTGTCTTTTGCATATCTGACAGATGACCATAAAATTCTTCATCTTGTAATAATTTTCTTATATCGGGTCCAACGAGCATTCCTAGAAAAGGTAATTTACATTAAATGAAATAAATTATTTCTTAAAACCGTATTTTACCTTCTTTTAATTTTGCTGCAGATAATCTGGGGAAAATTGTTTGAATGCGTTTGAAAGCATTTCCTTGTGTATTTAAGCTTTAAATAAAATTTTTCACCACGCCCAACTTAATATGCAGCGGTGAAGGTATGACCTTATCTTTTGGGACAAGGGATTCATGGATTACATTAAAGTCACCAATAATATTTTCTTTATGTTCTTCGAAATATTTAATATGATAATGGCTGCTGGTAGCACGTGAATCCCATTTACAAAGAAAGCACATATATTTTGTGTATCCTGTTTGCATTCCAATCAATATTGCAATCATTTTGAAGTCTGCGCATACTTCCCATTTATATTTATAGTATTCAATTTTATTTAAGAGATTTGAAATATTTGCGTATGTTTCCTCCTTTTTTTGTGGAATACGCAACCGGTATTGATGGATGCTGATTTCCATTGTGCAGTAAAACTGCTTTTAAGCTGTATTTTGAACTATCTATAAATAGTCGCCAAGCGGAAGAGTCCAGTGGAAGCTTTAGATATTTTAGAACCTCTTCAATACTGCAACAGTATACGAGTTCTTCTGATTTTTTAAAATAACTTTCCAGATCTGCGTGTCTTTTTCTTGGAAATGTAACTTTTCCATGAGCTTTTATCAAATTCCCGTTTTTCAATCTGGAACATAATATTTCAGCTTTCTCTTTTGTTAGTCCTAAATCTCTTACAAGATCTTCAAAATATGCTTGGTCTATCAAATTAGGACATATGTTTTAACCATCAAGAGGCAAGTAACTTATATCTGTCGCCGCTGTTATTTCTGTATTGGCATATGTCATATTGGCCGAAAATATATGTGTAATCGGTTGAGGCACCGGAACACCTTCACAGCGCACTTCTGGTAAAATGACATTATTTGTTGCTTCGTATGTCATTATCGCGTAGTGCCTTTGGCTTCTACCAAATTTGTAATTTACGCAGAAATAGCATGTATCTGATTTGTGATTTTTAGGTTCAATCCATGTCATAGGCGCAGAAAATGGCAGCGCCTTAGTACCGCCTTTGTACCAGGTCAAAAGACCACTTTCGCAAGTAGCACATACAGTTTTTGGTATCCAAGCTTCAGATAAAAATCGTATTACAAAGAAAAGAAAATATGGTTATTCAATGATAGGGAATATCTTTCTTCTGTTTTGATGGTGCGTAAAATGTCCACAAATCAAACAAAACCAATCTCTTAATTTGCAAACAGAATCCGCCATGCTTATTTAAGCCTCAATTTTTCTTTTTTTATATTAATTTTAGTAAGAGTCACACGCGATACGTACTGCCGGGTAGCTCAATTATGCTTGATTTTTTTTAGTGTTTTTCAGTGTTTGGCCCGGCCGAACTTGACGCTGTTTTTACCTGTTTTGTATATGTTGGTGTATAATTTTACGAATTAAGCGTCAAGAGCTTTTTTTACAACAATGGTGTCTTTGGTGACTCCCACTGATATTTGACCCACTGTAAAAAAAAACTCAGACGTGCTGGACCATAAGTTTGTTCTAGAAAAATGATCTACTCAACAAACCCTTTCAGAATTATAGGGTCGCTATTCTGTTCCAAAAATGCTGTTGAACAGTGTAATAGATTTTCTGCTTATTTCTTCTTTAATTGCTTTATAATTAAAATGGTTTTACACAAGTAGAATAATTTTACTTTATTAATGTACTTACATGCGGTTGTCAGAATTGAACTTGAAATTACAGGCGATCAACTCGTCTGAAAAATTTATATGGAAATAACTCAAAAAACTGAGTGCTTTTCATATAAAATTTTCAGACGAGTTGATCGCCTGTAATACAGAAACAGCACATAAATTTTGGTTTACATGATTTTGTTTTGAACTTGAAACTTTATTAATAAATTAACCTTAAACTTAGTAAATAACTACATAACTTAAATAATAAAAATAGTTATTCATATCTAATCGTCAATAACTTCATCGAAAAGTATAGAATTACGTTAAGCCAATAAAATATCCCAATATCCAGATTCTTCGCCTAATCGATTTCCTTTTTAGAATCAATGTCTTCTAGTTAATAAATCTGATTATTACCAATTGGTGTTTTCGAGAAAACTTACACGAAATGGATGTAGCTATTTAATATTCATTTTGATATTATGCATTGTAAGCTCTTGGTCCCTTTAAGTAAATCAATTATATGAAAAACACTCCAAAAAAAGAAGAACGTACAATACCTAATGTAAAAAAATCCATATGTAATAAATGTGCGAATACCTTTCAACTGTGGGGTTTTTTTTAACACCAGGTAGATTGATTTTGTATGTTGTTGTTGTTGTAATATATTAATAATTTTTAAAACGCTGCAGTTTCTTTAAAAAGGACACATGACAATTTATACATACAACAGCCAGAACGGTTTTTTTTTTCAAATATAAAATAATGAAGCATTCACATTTTAATTCCATTCATAATTTCATAAATTTACATTTTGAAAATTTTTGGTAATATGATAGATTATGCTTACATATTGGTCCCGTTTTAAAACAGTTCATAATCTTAAAAATTAAAGGGTATCCCCATTCAAAATACAGATTTTTTACTTGTATTAAGAACTTTAAAGAGAGATTCTGTAAAATTAAAAATGACTGCGTATTACTATGGCTCCCAAAAACCAAAGATTATACAAAAATAAATCCAGAAATTAAAAGGTGCCCCCATAATTGATGTAAATTTACTTATATGGGCCTATCTTTTGAACCGTTATAGACAAACGCTTGCAAATTGGACAGAATATCCATTGCTATGGCCGTTAAAGTAACAAGTATTAATATTAAGAATTATAAATTAAAAGGTGCGCCAATAGTTCATTTAATTTGATGTATATTGGCATACTTTTTAAAAGTTATAGACAGACGCTTGGAATTAACAACGAACCTGTATAGCTAAGTCCGCTATATTAACGATTTTATAATTTGAATTTAGAAATTGATGGGTTTCCCATAATTACTGTAGATTTACTTATATAGGCCTATCTTTTGAACCGTTATACACAAGCGCTTGTAAATTTGACGTAATGTCGATTGCTATGGCCGTTATAATAACAGCTGATAATATATAAAATTATAAATTAAAGGGTGCAACAATAGTTCATTTAATTTGGTATATGGCCATACTTTTAAGCAGTTGTTGACAGACGATTGAAATGCACAAAGAACCTGTATTACTAACTCCTCTATAAAACAAGTATAAAATTTGGATTTGGAAATAAACGGGTGTCCCAATAGTTTATATAATATGGTGTATATGGCCGGACTTTTGAACCATTATAGACAGACAGCTGAAATTTACAAGGGTACAAGGCTAAGTCCGCTATAACAAGAAGCTTATAATTTGAATTTAGAAAGTAAAGGGTGTTCCCAAAATTAAAGTAATTTGTTCTATATGGCCGTATTTTTTGTACCGTTGTATACAAACACCTTAATGTTAGACAGAATGTTCACTACTTTACTTGGTATAATAAGAAGTATAAAAATGTTATATTATAAATTAAATAGTTGATATAATCTGATGTATATGGGCAAACTGTTGAACCGTTACAGATAGACAGTTGAAATTTACACAGAACCTGATTGCTAAATCTACTACAAAAGCAAGTATATAATTTGAATTTGGAAATTAAAGAGTGACCCTATAGTGGCTGCAATTTGATGTATATTGCCAAACTATCGAACAGTTGAAAAAGTATAAAGTTTGGACATACATTTGAGCTGTAAAAGGCAGACAGATGAAATCTGTTTTGAAGTCGGTTTTTTTCGCAAGAATTATTTTTCTACTTTGTTTAACCACCCCATTCACATTATTCAGTCGCATTTTCAGTTGTGTTGCGTTAATAAAAAACATAACTACGTCTGCTAAATGCACACGCACTGGCTTTTCAGTTGCGTACTGGTAATTCAGAAACTGAAGAGACTGTCGCTGTGTTTTCGTTGTGCAGCTGAAGATAGTAAACTGAATTCAGTTGGTTTCAGTTTTGTGTGTATTAAGTTTAACTATTTTCAGTTGGCAAAAATAAAAAATATATTCAGTTGTTTTCTTTTCAGCATGTAACTGAAAAAAGATGAACTGGTTAGTAAAATGTGACTACTAATAGCAGTTTTTCGAAACCTTGCTTATATCATTGGGATTTATATCACTTTGTAGTTATTTCACGGTACCCATACATGAATGTATTTATTTCCAGCTAGCATTTTTAACCGTAAAAGAGTCTTCCATGATCGAAGCAGGCGATGAAATTAATCATCTGCGCAGTGATGCCAACTTCGCTTTTTTCGCGCTATTTTCAGCTC
Source organism: Gymnosoma rotundatum (assembly GCA_916610165.2). Classification (NCBI taxonomy): domain Eukaryota; kingdom Metazoa; phylum Arthropoda; class Insecta; order Diptera; family Tachinidae; genus Gymnosoma; species Gymnosoma rotundatum. The sequence goes on along the minus strand of OU744339.1, from coordinate 77,381,824 downwards.
TTTTTTATTACAGCTGAAGCAAATTTATTTCCTTTAGCTTACTATAGCGCTTTTTATTCTTAAACACAACGCGTTTGGCATTTTCTGTATCTTTTAATAAATATTAACTTTTTACTCTTTATTAATTATTTTTATATATCACATTAAATATCTATTGGCAACTACGCCTTGGTTACTGTATTATTTGTCACCAAGAGCTATTTATCACGACGGCATTTTGCATGAAACTGTTTATTATTTGAATAACACAAATATCAAATTAAAAGAGAAATGTAAAAATTCTGATTCTAAGAACAATTTTTAGGATAGGGACGCGATGAAACTCGTTGAAACTTTTAAAGAGAATTGAAGAAATGGCATTTTGTAAAATGGCTTTAAGTATTTTTTATAATATACCGATAAAAATTTACAATCGATAAATTTTGGATTATGGGTATCACTTTAAAGAATCAGTTAATGAAAATCCTTTTACAAAATTAAATTTATTATAATATCTGTATTCTAGTGCTGAAGTAGAAAGGGCATTTAGTGCTATGAGTTTTTTTTTCGAGAATATAATTAGGAACCAAATGGCTTTAATTCATATAATATATCTCTGATAATGCCCGTTATCCAATTAACGGCTCATCACTAAATATTTTTGCAAAATTAAGTTCCAATAAAAAATATATCAAGTCGAATTTTTATATTAGAAACAATAAGGACAGAAGAAGCGAATAATTTGAATTCTTTGAGAATTACTCCTTGTTTTGTTTTTCTATTTAAAAAGTTGAATACCTTAATTACACATACTCATGCAAATATTTGTATTAATTAAAACTTTCCATGTAAAAAATGTCTATATAAAGTACAAATATAATAATAAAATAGAGAGAGATAAATAAAAAATTATTTTTTGCAAATTAGCTCTTTTTGATCGCTGAGTCAACGCGTTTTGTCTTTGAAAAGTTGGCATCCTTGGGTCTGCGAAAACGTATCCGATCGCGCAAGTTCAGTTTAATGAGAGAAACTGTGACCTGGGGGCAAATTACGGCATTCAATAAAAATCGAATTTCTATTGAAATTTCAACGAACCTTCGTAAAAGTCATCCACAATGCGTTGAGAACCCATCGCGTAAGAGCCTTAATTCCCACATCAAACGAATCATGAAATAATCGCATATAAGGAGCCCTTTATGAACGCTAAAAGTATGCTACAAAATAAAAATGATTTTTGAGAGTTAAATTTTTTTGTAATATAGGATTTTTAATTATAAATAATGTTAACAATAAGTATAAATTCAATAAGAAAATAAAAAAAAAAAAAACAATAGGTTTTAGCAAAACCAAAAATTAGGATTATTCACAATAAGAAGTTGCATATTGAAACACTTTTTTTGTTACCAGATGGTTTAAATTAATAAAGACTTCGGCCCGTTTTTTAATTGGTAAAAGACAAAAAAAAACATTCGAATAAAAATTAATATAATGGAATAAAAAACAAATATTCAAGAAAAGTAGATAAAATACAGTAATGTAGTTAAAATTGAAATAAATTTGCCTAACTATCGCCAAAAAGTTCAAGTCACGATTGTGGAATTCTATAAAAAATAATCGTGCAACAATTAATAAAATGGCTCGCACCAATTCCAATGCTCCTCAAAATGAGTATTAGACGATTTGCTCTTCTAACAATCGTCAAAGTGGGTCGCAATATTATAATTTGGAAGAACAAAATGCTAATTTTTTGTACAATTTCCTGTACGATTTAAAATAAGAATCGTAAAATAATCGAGCTCGTCAAACAAACTTCCAAATTCCGGCTGGGTATTTAGTTAAAAAATTGAAAAACAAAATATTTTTATTAATTTTATTGTGTCTGTGTCTGAATAAGAGGTACTTTAAACTTATTAATTAATTATTGGATATTCGTTCATATTAATCAATGATGACTTCAAAGCCACCTGGTAATTTTCAATAATTAAAATAAAATTTCATTGCAACTTTTCAAACACATTGTTTATTCTGTAATAGGATTAATTAAAGATTATTAAGTTTATTTTTGTTTTCTAATTTTTTAAGCACTAGGTCAGTTTATAAATAATAACAAATGTTTATTTATATTTTCAATATTTCGCCACACCTTTGGGTGGCATCATCAGGAAACAGGAAACAAAAAATTAGATTTTCTTTTTTTTTTTTTTTTTTTTTTAAATAACAAAATTAAAATCAAATTATTTTTTCAAACAAAAACAGAAAAATCAAAAACCAAACGACAAAAAACTCAAATATTTAAAATTTACTTTCTTATAAATTTAAAACTCAAAAAACATTCAAGTAAAATAACTCAAAAATTTTAAACATTTACATTCTTATAAAAATTTTAAAAACAGAAAACATTTAATTTATTTAAAAATTTTAAAAAACTTAATACAAATACATTAACATAAACTTTCACGATAGAAATGTTACAAGCAATCATATACTCTCAAACGTTAATTATTTTTTATGCACTAAATGTCTATAACATTGCGCAACATTATCAGTATCAGCCTTAAAGTTTATTCTTTTTGTTGCTAGTATTTTAATTATTTGTAACATCTCTAACATATACCGACGCTTATAATTATTTTCTATATTTAAAACAGATGCATCTTCAAAGTTAGGATTATGATTAAATCTGGCACAATGGGAAGATAATGCAGTTTTTTGTGAATTATTAACGTCCCTGTATCTTTGATCAGACTTATGTCCAGCTATTCTAGTTTTTAGTTTATTTTTTGTCGTACCTACATATTCCTTATTACAATTCTCACTATCATTACCATTACAAGGTATTTTGTAAACTACATTTGACCCCATTTGTCCCATTTTTTAATCTTATCTTTTGTTTTACTAAATAATCTATTTAAAGTATTATAAGTTTTGTATGCCATTTTATATTTATCCCCATCAAAAATTTTTGATTTTTCAATCCTTTCTGCTATTTCTGGTACATAAATTAAACCTTATAAACTTTAGTTTCTGTAACATCTCTTGTATTATTTGCTCTTCTAAACCTTAACTGTTTAAACAAACTATTTATCACTCTCATTGGAAAATTATTATCAATTAATATCTTTTTAACTTTATCTTTATTGCTTTTGTGAAATTCCTTATCACTTAGCTTAAGTACTTTTTCTATCAAATTTTTTCCCGTATTAATAATTATTCTTTTGTTATGCTTTGAATAATAATTAATAATTCTCCCGGAAGCTGTTGGCTTTTGGTACCAATCCATTTTTAGTTTATTCCCTCTCCTTATTACTAACGTATCTAAATAGGGTAATTTAAAATCATTTTCTATTTCTATTGTAAATTTTATACAACTATTGAAACTATTAAATGTTTCCAACATATTTTCAATACCAGATGCAGAAATAATACAAAACAAATCATCCACATATTTTGTCATTATTCTTGGTTTTATACTAATTTCATTAATGCACGTGTCTAATAATTTCTCCATAATAATATCTGCCACAACTGGGGAAGCTGGAGATCCCATTGGAAGTCCTTTTTGTTGCAAATATATGTTATCATTATATTGAAAGTATCTGTTATCTTTAATACAAAATTTTAAAATTCGTAAAAATAAACCTTTTTCCATTCTAGTATATTCCTGTATTACGTTCCATTTTTCTTCAATAATATTCAATGCCAAATCAATAGGTATACTTGGAAATAATGAGACTACATCAAAAGATACTAATTTTTCATCATTTAGAACATTTATGTTCCTTATCCTTTCTTTAAATTCAAACGAATTTTTAACATTATATTTTGAATTTTCTGTAATCTTTTTTAAAATCATTGTAATATATTTACATAACTCATAAGATGGAGAATTTATAAAAGAACAAATCGGTATTAAAGGAAAATCCTCCTTGTGAATTTTTGGTAACCCATACAATCTTGGAGCTGTAGAAACATTGGTTTTAAGCTTGTTTTTCTCTAAAATTGTAATAACTTTTCTTCTTTTGTTCTTCAACCAACACATTATTAACCTTCTGCAATTTGGTTGTTGGATCTTTGTTTGCTAACTTATAATTAGCAACATCCCCTACAATATTGTTAATTCTTAAAACATAATCACTCTTGTTTAAAGCTACTGTGGTGTTACCTTTATCAGCTTTTAAGATAAGTATATCCCTATTTCTTCTCAAAAAACTATCCGCCTTTTTTACGTTTTCTAACATAAATCTATCCCTGTTATTTAATTTTATCTTATTTAAATGATTATCTATTATTGAAGTTAATTTAGTCCTAGCTATTTCCTGTTCTTCTTTTGATTTTAAAGTTGGCACTAAATCCTCTCCATCCGTTATCATTTTTAGAACTGGAAAATCTTCTCGTTTAATGGGTAATGCATGTTTATGTCCTAATGAAAGAACCCACTGAACCTCATCTGGAATATCCAAATTAGTCTTATTTACAAACCACTTTTTATTTAATTTAATACCTAACTCCTTCTTCTGTAATTCCCTCAAACACTCAAACTTCTTTTTATGTATTTTATTTACCTTAACTTTTAAAATATAATGTTAAAAATTCGTTTGAATTTAAAGAAAGGATAAGGAACATAAATATTCTAAATGATGAAAAATTAGTATCTTTTGATGTAGTCTCATTATTTCCAAGTATACCTGTTGATTTGGCATTGAATATTATTGAAGAAAAATGGAACGTAATACAGGAATATACTAGAATGGAAAAAGGTTTATTTTTACGAATTTTAAAATTTTGTATTAAAGATAACAGATACTTTCAATATAATGATAACATATATTTGCAACAAAAAGGACTTCCAATGGGATCTCCAGCTTCCCCAGTTGTGGCAGCTATTATTATGGAGAAATTATTAGACACGTGCATTAATGAAATTAGTATAAAACCAAGAATAATGACAAAATATGTGGATGATTTGTTTTGTATTATTTCTGCATCTGGTATTGAAAATATGTTGGAAACATTTAATAGTTTCAATAGTTGTATAAAATTTACAATAGAAATAGAAAATGATTTTAAATTACCCTATTTAGATACGTTAGTAATAAGGAGAGGGAATAAACTAAAAATGGATTGGTACCAAAAGCCAACAGCTTCCGGAAGAATTATTAATTATTATTCAAAGCATAACAAAAGAATAATTATTAATACGGGAAAAAATTTGATAGAAAAAGTACTTATGCTAAGTGATAAGGAATTTCACAAAAGCAATAAAGATAAAGTTAAAAAGATATTAATTGATAATAATTTTCCAATGAGAGTGATAAATAGTTTGTTTAAACAGTTAAGGTTTAGAAGAGCAAATAATACAAGAGATGTTACAGAAACTAAAGTTTATAAGTCTTTAATTTATGTACCAGAAATAGCAGAAAGGATTGAAAAATCAAAAATTTTTGATGGGGATAAATATAAAATGGCATACAAAACTTATAATACTTTAAATAGATTATTTAGTAAAACAAAAGATAAGATTAAAAAATGGGACAAATGGGGTCAAATGTAGTTTACAAAATACCTTGTAATGGTAATGATAGTGAGAATTGTAATAAGGAATATGTAGGTACGACAAAAAATAAACTAAAAACTAGAATAGCTGGACATAAGTCTGATCAAAGATACAGGGACGTTAATAATTCACAGAAAACTGCATTATCTTCCCATTGTGCCAGATTTAATCATAATCCTAACTTTGAAGATGCATCTGTTTTAAATATAGAAAATAATTATAAGCGTCGGTATATGTTAGAGATGTTACAAATAATTAAAATACCAGCAACAAAAAGAATAAACTTTAAGGCTGATACTGATAATGTTGCGCAATGTTATAGACATTTAGTGCATAAAAAATAATTAACGTTTGAGAGTATATGATTGCTTGTAACATTTCTATCGTGAAAGTTTATGTTAATGTATTTGTATTAAGTTTTTTAAAATTTTTAAATAAATTAAATGTTTTCTGTTTTTAAAATTTTTATAAGAATGTAAATGTTTAAAATTTTTGAGTTATTTTACTTGAATGTTTTTTGAGTTTTAAATTTATAAGAATGTAAATTTTAAATATTTGAGTTTTTTGTCGTTTGGTTTTTGATTTTTCTGTTTTTGTTTGAAAAAATAATTTCATTTTAATTTTGTTATTTAAAAAAAAAAAAAAAAAAAAAAATCTAATTTTTTGTTTCATCAGGAAGATGCCACCCAAAGGTGTGGCGAAATATTGAAAATATAAATAAACATTTGTTATTATTTATAAACTGACCTAGTGCTTAAAAAATTAGAAAACAAAAATTAACTAAAAAAGGTAAAAAAAAACATTCATATATTATTAAGTTTAATTTAATCTTTAAAATTTACTTTACTATTTGTCTGCTAATGTGAATATTCCAATGAATGACTAAATTTTTAATTTTCACTGGAGCAAGTTCAAGTAAAAGATGAACTTTAAATTGCTTTCAAATGAAGTTTGTGTTCTGTTTTTCAATCGATTAAAAAAAAGATGGACGTTATCAATTCGTCTGAATGTTGCTTTTTATATTTGCTCTCGGAGAACTCAGTCATTTCTAAAACTATTATGAATTTTTTTTTCTTTATTTGCAAGGTTGTTTACAAAATTGTCCCGTACCATAGCGTACTTTAGCTCCAAAAAGCTTTAAGCTTATAAGGGGTCTGCTTAAATGTGACATAAATAAACCTATATGGGTTTATCTTTTGACCCGCTATTGACAAACGAATGAAAATTTGACAGAATGTCCATTTGAAAACACTCATTTTCCATTAGCCACAGTAAATAAATCGTTGAAATGCAATCCCAATACTTACTTGGTCTAACTCCTATGTTAGTACTCCCTGTTGCTAATTTTGTCCAATTCAAGGGTTACCACTTTCAAAATTACAACTTTTTCTTTCGTATTTTCCTTAGCAAAACAGGTCTCAAAAAATTTAATATTTCGCTTGGGTTTAAGCAAAAACATCAATACTAACGAAGAATGTTCGGCTTTATAGAATACCTAGAAGTAAGCTATTATCTATACCGCTGTTGTCATGCTGTTTGAGTGCAGTTAACTTAAAAATAAACCAAGTTATACGTTTCTTTTTAATTTTATTTTTTATTTTTTTTTTTTTTTTTTTTTTTTGTTTGTTGCTACTTTACACCTGTGCGGTTCTTTTGGAAAGCTTTAAGAATTAAACAATTTTTTTTCCAAATCAATCTTTGTCTTAATTTTTCTCAAATATTTGTTTGAAAAGAATTAATTTTTTAAGTCATTTATAATACGATATACAAACTTAAGCCATGTTTCAACAGAAATATTATTAAATGTTGTGTCTTTACATGGTGGCGGTGACCAAAGTTGCCAGTTTAGCATAATTGAAGAAACAGCAAATATAAATTTCGTAACATGCTGTGTTATAAAGTAGTTTAAAAGATTTTCGTATTCGCTTTCTTTGCTTAAATAAGTAAAACTATTGTTACTTTCTTACCTTGGACATAATCTAATATTTTTTTTGACAGGCAACATTCAATAACTTCATGTTTCTAGCAAAAAACCACAAGCGTGTAAATAATTGATCTTTATAGAACTGTAAAGGTTCTTTGTAAAAAAAACTGTCTGTCTATAACGGTTCAACAATTTGGAATTAAACATTAAATTACAAAAACTATTGTAACACCCTTTATTCTTATAATTTTAAATATTTATACTTCTTATTATACCAGATCAAGTAGTGGACTTTCTGTCCAATTTTCAAGTGTTTGTTTATAATGGTTCAAAAGATAGGGTCATATAGGTCAACACACCCTTTAAATTTAAATTGTATTATTGTTGTTATAGCGGATTTAGCAATATAGGTTCCTTGTAAATTTCAGCTGTCTGCCTATAACGATTCAACGTTTTGACCACCTACATCAAATTAAATAAAATATTGGTATACCCTTTAATTTATATATCCAAACTTTTATACATTGTATTACAGAGGGCTTAGTAGTACAGGTTCTTTGTACATTCAAGCGTTCTGTATACCCATATAGATCAAATTAAATGAACTATTGGACCACCCTTTAATTTATAACTTTGGATATTTATACTTGTTATTATGTAGCGGTTATAGTAATCGACTTTCTGTTTAACTTTCAAGCGATACACAGTTTTTTTTTTCAACTTTAAAGTGGCACGTACCATTTATTGTATGTGGTCATCCTTTAAGTTTTGAAATTATAAATTGTTTTAAACCGGGACCAATCTGTAAGCATAACCTTTCAAATAAAGAAAAAACTTTTAAAATCAAAATCAAATCAAAAATGACTACATTGTCCGGGCTTAAATATTCAAAAAAGCGCCATTCAGACGAATTGATAACCTTCTAATTTTGAAGTCGGATAAGTTATGAAATCTAACGAGTCTGATTGACGTAGTTTGCTAGAAGTTTCAATTACACAATTGAAGGTTCCATTTGACTGTCTACTCACCGCATAAGTCATCAGTTTTCAATTAAACCAGTACAACCCCACCCTTAATTCCCGTTGGTTATCTATTTTAAACTTAGGAGTGAGAATTATAAAGTAAAAATACTCTCAGCAATTATGGAAGTATTTATCAAGTCTTAGGATACTGCCCTAGAGAAATTTATCTTAAGCCAGCAGCATCAGCATGTATAATTTTCTAACAGTTCTCGAAGTTTTTTGACAAGTTTTGGTACAACTTTCAAACGTCGACACTAGCTTAACTAGAGACATGTGTTTGAAGGTGTCAATCACCCTTAAAGATTGAAATAGCTCTTCATCGGAGGGAGCTAATTTCAAATTACAGTTGAACATCTAATTAATTAGATTTTAAATTGTAAGTTACGTTTTCTGCAATGTTTTATAATTTTTAAATATGATTATTTTAACTTTTCTAATAGAAATAGCATTTAAATTTGTATTAAATGTAAATTTTGACGTTTCGGCTCTATTTAAGTTTTGGCAACACTATACGTTACTTAAATGGGATAAGAATTATTTTATTTTGTTTTTTGTATGTACGCATATCAGTTTATTTGTTCAAACACTAATCAGTAGTTTTATTTGCAAAAACATTATTTATTTATTTATTTATTTATTTATTCAAAAGTTTTTAAGCCCTTGGGGCCAATAAACTAGTACAATTCTTATGGCATAAATTTCAAAACTTATTGCTAATTTTAATTAATTTATTTTATAATAAAATATATATGTATAAAGTACAAAAAAAAAAAACTAATTGCTAAATGTAAAAACTATTATTTTTTTATTATAATTCAAAAGAAACCCCCCCAATTGCACAAATATTGAGAGCAAATTTATGTTCACAATAACAAACAACTAAAGGTATACTGAATGACAACAACAATAATCATAGCAAACGTTTATTTTGACTATTTTACACATGTTGCATAATTATTTTTTTGAACTTATTCAAGGAGTATGAAAATCTTCGTTCCGTATATGGTATTAAAGAGTTCCAAAGCCAAAAGGATTTTACAAAAAATGATCTTTTCATTGCTAATGTTGCATACCGTGGAGGAAGCAAAGCATAAGTTCTAGAAGAGTTACCGAATTCAAATCTTTTTCTTAAATATGATGGACAATCAGTTTTAATTATTTTATATAGTAAGAGAAGAATTCTAATATTCACAAAACTTTGAAAGTCACATCCCAAAACTGATATTATATAAGATGTCATACGAGTTCTATAATTAAGTCCATAAATATATCTCACCATTCTCTTAAAACAATGCTCCAATCTATCCATGTTTTGCTGTGACGTACCGCTATATATTTCCATACCGTAGAGAAAAACAGGCATACATAACGAGAGAACTAATTTCTTTTTCACACCAACAGGTAAATAACAACCAAGATTGTATAACCGTCTTAGTATAAAAGATAAGTGTGCTATAACGTGATTAATATGTACTTTAAAATCTAAATTTCTATCTAAGTATATACCAAGGGATTTATAATAAGATACTAACTCTACAGAAGTATTGTTTAAGCAAAGGTTAATGTTATAGCTACCACGGCCTGAAAAACACATCGCACGGGTTTTATTAGGATTAAGATTTAAAAAATTCTTATCAGACCATTCCAAGATGCACTGTAAGTCTCTATTTGTATTTATCGTTAAATAATCTACACCATTTCCATTATCACTAGCAACCAACTGTATGTCATCAGCAAAGGCAAAACATGTACAAAAATTTATTTGTGAGAAAATGTCATTTATATACATCATAAAAAGTAGTGGGCCAAGAACAGATCCTTGTGGTACGCCTCTATGGAGTCTCAATGTCGACGAAATCATACAGTTTGACTCTGTAAACTGTCTACGACCAGTAAGAAAAGAATTTATAAGTTTACAAGCCGTATATCCAAATTTAAACAACAAATATATTTTGTTTATTAACACGTTGTGACTAATAGAGTCAAAGGCCTTAGAATAATCCAAGAAAACTGCTACTGACTCAAATTTTTTATCAATGTTATTTCTTAAGTACTCCACCACCTCTAAGGTTAACCCTGTTGAATTATAATTTTTCCTGTAGCCAGACTGAAAACCATTTAACAATTTATTTAATACCAAGTGCTCTTGAATTTGATTTTTTATTAATATTTCTAAAATCTTGGAACAACATGACACTATACTTATTGGAGGAAAGTCAGTTAATAGTTGAGGAGATTTAATTTTTGGAATAGGAACTACCCTCGCTACTTTCCAAATTTCAGGATATTTGGATGAAGTTATAACATTATTTATAATAAAAATCAAGGGTTGTATAATAGCAGGAAAAACTAATTTTAGAAATTTTAGTGGAATCCCATCATGTCCAACAGCATTAGAAGAAATGTTTATCATTGCATTGTATATCTCTAGTTCATTTACAGATCTAAATGAAAAACCTGTATCAGTAGTGTCAATGTTGCATTCTGGCTCATTAACAATAGGAGGCATTATTGATATTCTGTTAAATTCCTCTACATTTAAGGAAATCATTTCTGTTCTGCTCTGTAAAGCGCCTTCGGACTTCAAGTTTCTCCAAAATTGTTTTTGTGTGCAAGTTGAAAAAAAATTTATACTGGCTTTCCTCCTATGTTTCCTAATTATGTTTTTTAATTTATTCCTATTAATACGATACAACCGACGATTATAGTCACAATTATTTTCTTTTAATGCCCGAAAAGCAAAATTACGTTGAACTCTTGCTGTATTTATTTCTGGATGATCTATCCAATTGTTATATGTAAATGTTTTTGCTTTTTTTAATGGAACATTTTGGTTGAAGATATCAGTCACAGTCTCATTAAAAAATTCCACCTGATCATCCACTGAATTACTGTTATATATATAAGAAAAATCTATTGTTTGAAACTGTTGCAAACATTGTTCTAAGTTTAATGATCTGTAATCTCGATAAAAGAAATCTAACGAAACTGATTCAGGTTTTATACCGTACGTCATAGAAATGATAGAATGTCCTGAATTTAAAACTGGCATTTGATACTGACTCGTGTTTTTTACCAAGTCAGGTTCTGAAACCAGAAAATAATCAATCAAAGAAGCACTAGAACAGTTTTCAGTGAAGTGAGTAGGTAAACAATTGTGTATGACAGTCAAATTTGATCTCATACAAAAATCCCTTACTAATTGCGACTTTTCAACTTCAAACAAATTTGCATTGAAATCCCCCATCAAAATTAAGTTCGGAAAACGAGAAGCTATGTCACACAGAAAATCTTCAGAATATTTAAAGTTTCCATGAGGTAAATAAACAACTCCAACTACGATTTTGTTTGAGCCTTCTAAATTTATCTCAACAAATAAACTTTCAATAATAGTCTCCTCAATAAAACGATACACAACTTTTGCTCTGAAATTATTTGAAACATAAAGGCATACACCACCAGCTCTAGACCAAAGTCTGTCATTTCTGAAAATTTGGTAACCTTCAAACGAAACAGCATTATCAGTTATGTAGTCTTTGTACCATGTTTCACTTATTCCAATAACATCATATGAACTTTTCTCTAACATGTGTTTAACTTCAGCAAATTTAATAGTATTAGCTCTGGGGGCTAGGCTCTGAGCATTAAGATGACAAACATTAAAATAATTTTGATTTAAGTTATTCTTTATAAGAGTGCTGTCAAACAGTGGACCTAAGTTGTCAAACATAGATAAATCTCAATACCCTCAAGATTTGTGCAATAATCTTTTTAAATTTCCCAAAATTATACTCAATTAAATTCATCAATTAACAAAACAACATAATACTGTGCAAATTTTAAGTGATGTTTAGTAGTTGTATAATCTAAATGTATAAGAAAACAATATTCATAAAATTCTTCCATTTTTGGCATATAAAAGATAATAAACATGTTATTTATTAATGTAAGATAATATGGCAGATTGAAAGGAATTACAAAGCAAAAAGAAAATTAAAAACTATAAAAGCAAAGAAATAATGCATGTGAATTTAGGGTTTATAAAAAAAAAGCATAGTAAATAAAATAATGTTATAAAAAACAGAGTCAATAAAATAATATAATGTTGATAACATTATGTCTAAACAATTTAAAGAGAGCATCAATAAAAATAACATGTATTTATTTGTATATATTTTTACTTCAATACAACAGTGCAAAGACAACATAACCTACTGTCATCCCTTTTCAGTTTGAAGTGTCAATTAAGAGAATCTATTGAAAAGAGATAATTGCTTGTAGATCATAAAAAAAACGAAATAGTTTTTTACAACTTTCAAAATTTTTACTACTACACGTATTAAAAGTACATGTGTCATAGTTTTCTGTTAACATCAATCATATCGAAGACATCTGATTGAGGTACCTAATGTATGTTATGTTTTTTCTTATATATATATATATATATATATATATATATATATATATATATATATATATATATATATATATACATTATTTACCTCTGTTTATTACACATTTACATAATAATTAGATTTGCTTTGGTATTTTACAAAGCGAATTCACAACAGGTATACTCACAGGGAAAATAAATACAATACTGCAATAGAAACATTTAAACTTTGTTTTTGTACAAATAGTTTTCGGCTGTCCAAAGCAAAGGAGATTATAGCTTTTGACCAAGGCAAATTGATAACAGGTATACTCACGGCGAAAATTTTTTTCCTTCTTCGAGTGTCAAAAGTTAAAATCTCCTTTGATTTTGACAGCCGAAAACTATTTGTACAAAAACAAAATGTACATGTTTCTATCGCAGTGTTGTATTTATTTTCGCCGTGAGTATACCTGTTATCAATTTGCCTTGGCTTTTGACACTCGAAAAGAAAAAATCAAAATATTCACCTGGCCTGTTAAGGCTACCCGTTGCTAATTCGCCTTGGTATTTACAAAAACAGTTTAAAATCATCAAGAAGAATAAAAAGGAAAAAAAAAGAAAAAAAAGGAAAGCCACATAATTAAGAATTGAAAGTAATCATAATAAAAAAACAAAATATGTATAAAAAACTTATTTAAAATATGAAAAAGCCAATAATGTTCTCAAAATACATAACAATATCAGGATACCTGAATACATATTATTATTCTACTTGCGTACCATCATCTATAGTAGTGGCCGTCTTCACCCCTCCCTTAAAAGCACCAGAATAAAATTGGATAACAAACTCGAAATCACCTTCTTCTGTTTTGCCATCATGGAAATAAAATTTCGCTTTTGGTGTGTCCCAACTAATCATTTGGAAGCGTTGGATCTTTTTGTCTCTAATTAATTTGCGGCAATAAAATTTAAATTTAGAAACCAGTGGCGTGTGATGGTCATTCATGTAGACTCTGGATTGTACTTTTTCAGTTGATATGATCTGATTTAATTTTAAGTCATACTTTTTTCGATAGGCTCTCATAACCAAATCTCTGTTGAGCACACTGTTAACCTTTACCAGAACAGAAGATTTTTTTCCAATCCATGAACAAAAGTTCAAATCACTTAATGTTATCTGTACTCCAACGGCTTTAGCTAAGTCCACAATTTTTGTGTACAATATTTCATTAGACATCGTTTGTGGCTAACCTGTAACAATTATGTCAGCACGATTTATCTGCCTCCTTAAACCATTGTTTTCTGCCTTAAGTATTTTTATTTCAGATTGAACATTTTTTTTAAAACTGTCAGTTTTTTTAATACTTTGCAAAAGATCTCTCTTGATTTCAACCAGCTGTTCAGTAATGTTACGCATACATTTTTCCAAGTTATCCAGTTTGTTGTTAACAGCATCAGACTTTAAACCTGTGGCTATAAGACATGTGTTACATTTGTATGTGAGGTTACCTCCAATTTTTTTAACTACATCAAGAGTACTCTTGGTAAGAGTTGGAGTAAGTTGAATAGCACATTCATAATGGAAATGTAAATCACAAAAATCACATTTCACACGATTTTCATTTTTATTAATATTTTTACTGCAATGATCGCACTTTTGTGTCATCTTTAAAAAAAACACGAGCAAAAAAGTTTTTAGGTTAGGTTTTTGATCAATTAATGTTTTTTTTTACTTTGAATATGACAAAAAAGGCCTAATTGTATTTTTAATCACAAAAGATAGTTTTTTTTTTAATACCAAACTTTGTAATTATTCATTACTACAAGGCAATTTAGATTAAAAATTTAATTTAAGATTACAAAAATCTGCACAGTCAACAAAATTTTATACTGCTGCCATGGAGATGCCAGATTATGCCATTATGCGAAGCAAGCAAAAGTTGTATATAATAAAGCTGCTTAGATTTCAAAATCAACAGAATCTAAAGTATATTTCTAGCGTTCGGTTCATTTTAAAAATATAAAAGCGGGAGTATTCTTTTATTTACACAAATTTAAAAACATTTTTATCTACAATGCATTTCCTTACGTTCAATATTTTGTTTGCTGTTGTTGCCGTTATTGCTGCAAACGATCCTCAGTCGCTATACGATATAGATGTTCAAGGCCACGAAAATATTGCTGATCGTAGCGCTCGTCAATATGGCTATAGGGATTATGGGAATTACCGTGGAAATTACGAAAGTTTCGGTGGCCATCGTAGTGGCAATTATGGTGGCTATCGTAGTAGTTATGGTCGCTATCGTGACAGCAACAGCTATAATGTTGGTTACGGCAGCTTGGGTGGTAACCCTGGTAGTTACTATGGTTAAAAGAAAAAGTACTCAATATTTTTAAATAGCGAATTTAAATAAAAAACAATAATAATAATAATAAATAAAATACATATACAAAATTTAAAGTTTTCGTCCAATGATATTTTGGAAGAAAATTTTTAATGACGCATATTAAATTTTTTATCAGGTTATTTCAAATGTGACCAAAGACTTTTTAATTTGAGCTTTAGGACGCATATTTACGAGGAAATCAAGTATAAAATTTTTATTTTTTTTCGGCCCAAACTCTAATTTTTAAAAATGTTTGACTTTTTTGGTTTAAAAATTCATTTTTATTCATTTTATACTCATAATCTTAAAAATTAAAGGGTGTCCCCATACAACATACACATTTTTTACGTGTATTATGAACTCTAAAGGGAGATTCTGTAAAATTTAAAATTACTGCGTGTTACTACAGCTCCCAAAAACAAAAAATTATTCCAAAATATATCCAAAAATTAAAGGGTGCACCCATAATTGATGTAAAATTACTTATATAGGGCTATCTTTTGAACAGTTATAGACAAACGCTTGCAAATTAGACAGAATGTCGATTGCTATGAACATTATAGTAACAAGTATAATATTACACATTTGTAAATTAAAGGGTGCGCCAGTAGTTCATTAAATTGGATGTATATGGCCATACTTTTGAACAGTTGTAGATAGACGCTTGAAATTTTCAACCGAACCTGTATAGCTAAGTCCGCTATAATAACAAGTATATAATTTGGATTTGGAAGCTAAAGGGTGTTCCAATAGTTAATGTAATTTTGTGTATGTATTCAAACTTTCGAACCGTTATAGACAGAACGCTAAACTTAAAAGAGACCAGTATTGCTAAATCCGCTATATCAACGAGTTTATAATTTGAATTTAGAAATTAAAGGGTGTCCCATAATTGATGAAGATTTACTTATATGAGCCTATCTCTTGAACCGTTATAGATAAAGGCTTGTAAATTTGACGCAATGTCGATTGTTATGGCCGTTATAGCAACAGCTGATAATATTTAAAATTATAAATTAAAGGATGCACCAATAGTTAATTTAACTCGGTATATGGCCATATTTAACTCCTCTATAACAACAAATATAAAATTTGGATTTGGAAATAAACGGGTGTCCCAATAGTTAATACAATACGGTGAATGTGGCCGGACTTTTGAACCGTTATAGAGATACAGCTGAAATTTATAATGAAAATGTTTTGCTAAGTCCGCTATAACAAGAATTTAGAAAGTAAAGGGTGTTCCCAAAATTAATGTTATTTGTTCTATATGGCCGTATTTGTTGAACCGTTGTATACAAACGCTTTAATTTTGGACAGAATGTCCCTTACTTTATTTGGTATAACAAGTATAAAAATGTAATATTATAAATTAAATAGTTGACATAATCTGATGTATATGGGCAAACTGTTGATCCGTTACAGACAGACAGTTAAATTAACACAGAAATTGATTGCTAAATCTACTGCAACAGCAAGTATATAATTTGAATTTGGAAATTAAAGAGTGACCCTATAGTTGCTGCAATTTGATGTATATTGCCAAACTATTGAACAGTTAAAAAAGTACAAAGTTTGGAGATATAAGTGTGTCTCAATAGTTAATGTAACCTAATTTATGTGGCCATATAATTGAGATGTTATAGGCAGACAGATGCAATGTGTTTTCAAGTCGGGTTTTTTTTCGCAAGAATTATTTCATTTATTAAAAACACAAGAAAAGTTTACTAATAACTCAAGAATAGTTCATTGTTTATTATATTAGGTTTTTTAGGGTTTTTTTGAATCACACAGGAAAGAAATTTATAGAAATTCATTCTATTCTTTAAGCAAATAGATATTTAAAATTAATAAATAGGTATAAAGGCAACAATTATATTTAACAAAATAAAATATGTAAACTAATGAGATTCAGTCAATGCAATGTAATTTTCCTTTTATTCACGGATTCCAAAAATAAATTTATTTTATTTTTTATCACTTTGTTTTCCTAAATACCGTTAGTAGCACGTTTATGACAACAAGGTGCATAAACTGAAAATATTTGTAAAAACAAATAAAAAACAGCAACAAAATAAGTATACCTGCTTTAAATAGTGTACAAAAGCTGTGCCTTTAAGCGGTTTTTATTGCATTTTATTCATTAAATATGTGTTGTATTTCATACGTATGAAAACGGTTGTTGCCTGTTTTTCTGCTTATAATGTTTAAGCAATAGCTTTGATCAAATTTTGTTTTTTTTATTGTTTATAAATAGATCTGCATACAATGCAGAATTTCCTAAAACGGCAGTAAAAAACTTTAATAGGGTAAAACTGTGGCAACGCTGCTTACAAATAAAGAGAATTAAAAAATTCTCGCGTACGAGTATAAAAAATACTTAAAGTTCTGATTGCGATATTTTTGAGACTTGTTTTTAGGCTCTTTGTTTTAAATACACCCACAACAAAAAACACTTACAAGAATGGGTAAAATTTAAATTAAATTAATAAAATTTAATTTAAATTTAAAATACTCGAGTATGAAAAATTTAGAGTTATTATGCGGTGTACTCGTGCCGTTCTCTAAGACAGATAGATGAAATTTGTTTTGAAGGCGGTTTTTTGCAAGAATTATTAATAATGATGACACAAACATTACTGAAAGATAACGAGTGGAACAAAAAAAAAAATGTAAAAGTGTTAATTTTAAACCCTTGCAATTTGATGGCAATTGCTGGATCGACCATCAGTATTGTATCTACATTTCTTCTAAATTCAAAAGAAAATAAAACACCCAAAATAGCATGAAGGTAAATTCTAAATAAAACAACATCATTAATAATTATTAATAATTTTCTAACAACCATAATTAATTAATTAAGTATAATTTCCGTGCGGTTATTCTGCAAAATAATTTAGTTGTTTTATTTGCACACAGTTATCAGCTAAATGTTTTAATGCCTGAAAAATTTTACATTTTTTTTTTTAAATTAATAAAACAAAAATTGACTGTTCGCAACTAGATGAAGTATATAGTATATAAGTTAACACAGCCACTGCATAGCATGTAATAAACGAAGCGAATATCCCTAATACCGTCATTAACGGAGTGAACACTACTATTGTTGTTTGTTGAACATCTCATATTACTTCCTTTTATATTTCTTTGTGTTCATGATTACTTTGCTTTTATATTTCTGCAGTTTAATAATTTTGATTACGTAGCTTATTTATAGAATTCCTATTGGTCAGAACAGCGAAAATTGTAATTATGGTGCAGACACTAGGTCAGCACTTTTTAGTTAAGAATAACGGCATTTATAAAACAATTGATAAAATAAAATTTATTCTTAATCGGATCACCGAAAGAAAAAGACCTGTTGTTTTGTTTAATTTATATACTATATACATATTACACACAAGACACAGGGTGCAATGAATCAGGCGAATATCATTTGAGAAAGCGACCAAAAATATTTTATCTAAAATATGTATCTGAATTTTAAATTATATTCTGGATTTTGTTCTTTAGGTTGAATTATTTTTTTTATTTTCATTGAAAATAACAAAATAATAAAAAAATACTTTTTTTTATCTCTTTACTAGAAATTCAACAAAAGCTGCTATTTTATCATTTCTTTACACTCCCATTATAACTTTTCTTATGTACTGTAATTATAAAAAAAATAGTTTTTGTAATTTCAAAAGTTTGTGACTTCATTTTAAGTGAGACGGAAAAAAATCGCACTATTACTTGGCGGAAGATCGTTATTTTGTTGTAGCAATATGTAAAAAAAATATATATATAAGTCTTTCTGATTTGCTCTTTAGATCAATTCAATTTTTCTATTTTATTATCACAACGAAGCATTTTGCACAATAAATTTAAATTTATTTTAACCAGAGTAACCACCTCGACTACCACCGCGATTGCCTCCATAACCTCCACGGTATTTACCGAGGCCACGAGCTTCACGATCACCAGTATTTTCATGGCCTTGAATATTTACATCGTCCTTAAGGTGTGCAGGAATCGCAGCAATGACGGCAACAACAGCCAAGAAAATGTAAAACGAAAGGAAGCGCATTGTGATCACCAGGGCTTAGTTATCTTTTTTCTGTGAATAAAATATTTTGCTTTTTAAATATTGTTATGTTCACTACAGATTCACTTTAGATTCTGCTGGTTTTGAAATCTCAAATGTTTCCCTTTATATGAAATTTTAGTATTAAAAACATTTTTAAACTGTGACTTTCATTCATTCGCGGCTGCTCTCCTCTTAAAACATACAGTGTTTTTGCAAGTAAAACTGCATGAATGATTGAACAACAAAATAATATTCTAGCACATTTTCAGACACGTTCAATTACAAAAAAAAAACTATTTGATTGTTAAAAACAATAACCCTTCTTTTAGTTTTAATGTATGTCTTGTTGGCAATAATTTAACGATTCCCTAGAAACATTGGAATGAATGAACTTAAGTCACGTATACAGAATATTTCTTTATATAACATTTTGCATACGGAGAAGACTCAAAAAATACTTATTTGCAAACATTCATTAACTTTATAATAGTTACACCTGTTTCCCTAACAAAATTGGATTTTTTCTATAAAAGCTTTTATTTTTAAATTTTCGTTTTCTATTTTTATGCAATATTATTCTTATTGAATCAATAACATTGACGAGTAAGTAACTGGAATTTCTTATAAAAATAACCAAACAGTTTTGAAATAACTTAACTGATACGTTTTGAATCCGCAAAATGCTTCCTTAAGTGCTGTTAAATGTGGCTGTTTAGGCCAATCGTTTCTACGTGATATTTTTCAATTTAGTGCTCGATGTTTTGTTTTGGTAGTAGAACCCATATCGTTGCTCTCTTGTGTAAAGGCCCTAACTCACATAATTTTAACTTTAAATGAAAAGATAAAGACATAATTGAAACTGTTTTGATCAAGTTCAAATGCGTTATTTTTAACTATAAAATAATTTTTTATGACGAGCTGTATTTGAGTGAAATGTTTTAGAATCCCAAAATAAAATCAGAAGTCAAATATTTTCTGCAAAAGAAAAAAACCGACTTCAAAACAGATTTCATCTGTCTGTCTATAACGGTTCAATAGTAGCTCTCGTACATTTAAATCCATTACCTATAAGATCACCTTTATATTGCATTTCCAAACTGTATACTTGTTATAGCAGACTTGGCGCTACAGCTTCTTGTTAATTTCAGCCGTCTTTCTACAACTGTTCAGAAGTTTGGCAATATACGTCAAATTACATCAACTATTGTAACACCCTTTAATTGATAATTTAAAATATTTATACTTCTTAATAAACCAAACAAAAGAACACAAATAGCTAAAAAAAAAACGTGTTTATACAAATAATCATAAGGTGGTGAGGTTTAGGAAGCTCCTATAGCTTAAATATACGCTCTATATACATGTAAGTTGTATGAAAAGAAAGCTTATGACTTTTAGATTAATAATATTAATTTACCTTTTTCGCGCTCTATTTTTTAAATGACATTTACTTTAAAACTTGTAACGCCAAAAGTCGGTGCCCTCGTTTTTGGCCCCACTAAATACTTTTTTTTACTTTCTATTATTTTTTGTATATATTTTATTTTCATTTATTTTTGGATTTCGTATATAATTTATTAGAATACTGAAAATTATCCTTTATCTGTGTATTTAATATTTTGTTTGATAGTTTTAAGATACCTTAAATATCTTTGTTAATTTTTACTTTAATTCGATTTAAAATTAACGGCCTGTTAAAAAGTATCGCCACCTGTTTGTCGGAATATAAGTTTTACATAAAAGAAAACAACTCTACCTTATACAGCTGTGCACCCACAATGCAGTTTGGGTGTGTGTGTGTGCCACTGATTGATATAAAAGGCGAGTTGTTCTTTAGTCGAGAGCAAGGCAGATTTATTTTACTAGGTAGTGTCGTCCGCCCAGCTGTTTTGTAGTTTGAAATGTCAAAAGTTTTTGTATTTTCCTTTGTTTGTTTACGAATTTCAAAAAACACTAACAACATGCGTTTGCGAGACAAAGCAAGCATGTGTATGGAGAGCAATAATCTTTTATTTCTCTTTGTGTTTTTGACGTTTCCAACGCACAAAACAACAATAAAAAGGCATGTTGTTTTTGTAAATGTTGTATTTGTTGTACTACCGCTACTACCTAGTAAAATAAATCTGCCTTGGTCGAGAGACAGTTGTCTTGCTGGTTTTGCAGAGGTAAGATCTGTCGATTGAAGCGGAGGTTTTTACGTCCCCAATTGAAAAATCTTATCTTTTGAACAATTAGCAATTGATGAAGACGTTGTTGTCCCCAATTGTTAATTGTAAAAGAATTCGGTTACTGTTGCAGTCTCTGTACTGGCTATTGTGGGAGAGACGGGCAATTCCGACACGAGGTTGTACATCCAACTGGTTTTCCTTACTCTCGGGCAACAGTTGGCTACCGTACGAGAGCCGGATAATTCCGACACGACGTTATACCTCCAACTGGTTTTCTCTTGCTCTCGGGCTAAACTGACTACTGTAAGAGCGGCACGGCCATCCGACACGAGGTTATACCTCCAACTGGTGCCGTTCACTCTGACAAGAGTTAGTTTTCGTGAGGCTGTTTCGTGTAAGACGAGTAAACTCAACCCGAGGTTATACCTCCAACCGATTGCTCGTGCTCTCTGTCAAGAGCGGTTTGCAGACAACTGTTGCGAGTAACAGTGCTCAGCATTAGCTGAACGTGTAAGACAGTGCCTTGCTGATTTTCTGAGGGCGGTACTACCAAGAGCTGCCCTCCTTCGGACCAAACTGTTGGCGTTACCAGCAACACCCGTGAAAGTGAATAAAGAGATACGATTTATAATGTGAAGAGAAAGAGAGGTATTTTATTCACCATTGTATTTTGACTAAAGTGAGCAACGACCCTGCACTCCGCTGAAGCTACCCCAGCAACCAGCGAAAACGTGTCGTTACAAACTAAAATAATCACGTTGAGGTGGTTTTTGAGAAAAAATTATGGAATTAAAATTTCCACAAAATCAAAACGCATCGAGATATTCATACGAAATTTTGAAAATATATATAGATAAAGAGCATTTAATCAGATAGTGAAATAAATTTAAAATTTGTTTTATTGAAACATTTAAATTGCGGAATGGGAAAAATTCCCCAAAAAATTGTTTTGTTTTCGATCCACTGTGCCATGTTATAAGATTTATCGTCGACTTAGTTTACAATAATTTATGCATTTGAGTGCAAAGTCAGTAGCTTTTTTGATTTGTTTGTAATTATCACAAATTAATCCAGTTTTAATTCAAATTATATGTTGGGGAAAGGTTATTTGTAAAAAAATGTCAGTTAAAAATTCCCATGTCTGATTTAATTTTAAATAATTTTGTAATTTAAAGACGATAAAATTGTAATTTAAAAGACGATAAACGACACAGGGAGAGCTTGTAAATTAAGCGTATATTTTTTATTTTACGATATTTGTTTTTTTCCCTATTTCACATAAAGTTGTATTTTTAACCGACTTCAAAAAGAGAAAGAGGTCATACAATTCGGCTGAATGTTGCTTTTTTATATATTTGTGCCTCCAGAACTCAGTCAGAACTCAAAATTTTAAAAATTAAAGGGTGTCCCCATACAACATACATATTTTTTACGTGTATTATGAATTGTAAAGGGCACTTCTGTAAAATTTAAAATGACTGCGTATTACTGTAGCTCCCAAAAACAACAAATTATTCAAAAATAAATCTAAAAATTAAAGGGTGCCCCCATAATTGAAGCAAATTTACTTATATGTGGCCGTTATAGTAACAAGTATTAATATTACAAATTATAAATTAAAGGGTGCGCCAATAGTTAATTAAATTTGATGTCTATGGCCATTATCTTAAACAGTTACACAGAACCTGATTGCTAAATCTACTACAAAAGCAAGTATATAATTAAAGACTGACCCTATAATTGCTTCAATTTGATGTATATTGCCAAACTATTGAACAGTTAAAAAAGTACAAAGTTTGGAGATATAAGTGTGTCCCAATAGTTAATGTAACCTAATTTATGTGGCTATACACTTCAGCTGTTATAGGCAGAGAGATGAAATCTGTTTTTTCTTTTCGCAAGAATTATAAAGTAAAATGTATTCTCTTATTATACAACATAGTAGTTAAATACTTAATACAATTGTACCACTACCTTTCTTATGGTCTATAGATGTTTGACCGTTTTTTTGCAAAAAAAAAATGGCAATGAAAATTTCAGTAACTATTAACGCTCGTGAAAACGATAGTCTCGATTGGGTTTAAAAAAGGAAGTTCAATGTGGATGGGAAATTTTTTGACAACGCTGGGAGGGCAGTCTAGAGCTATAACATTTGCCACGAAGGTTACTGTTTGTGTGAGCGCGTTTGCATTGTTTTAGTTTTTTTAGATTTTGTTTGCTTATTTAAGGTTGACCCAGATGATTTTGGTGAGAAATCGGAATATTTGCAAAAAAAAAAAAAAAATCAGCTTCATCGAGTGTTTTTTACTCAACTTTGTTTTACGAAAAAAAAATATTTTTTGCTGCACCGTTCATTTAATTTATAACAATGGTCAATATTACATACGAGATTCTAATTTTTGTACGCTTTAACACAGGTGGAAAAAGGGTATATCTAAGCTTGTCATTCCGTGTGTAATTTTTACAATATATTTTTCCAACCCCATAAAATAAAGTTCTTTTGCATAGTGAAGTCAATTAAGAGATGTCCGTCCGTGATCAGGTTAAAATCAACTGTGCCAAGGCACTAGATTAGCTAGAGAAAATTTAAATACGCCAATCGATCAGACATAGTGTCGCAAGAGGTGGCGGGGAAAACACCACGCCTACCTCTAATTTTTTCATATCATTTGGGACCAACCTAGTTCAGTTAAGTAACTCCAGTAAAAAAAGAAAAAAAAAAACAAATATATTGGGCGATAAAGAATTAAAATAAAACAAACATTAATTGAAAATATTGACGCTCGCCCATATTTTCCAAATTATGGGCCCACTTTTCATAGAAAAGTACGATTGTGCACCATATTTTTAGAATATCAATATGGATATCATTTAATAGCTTTTAACGAGATCTTTCAGAAAATATTAAATCATTAAAAAAAATTCTTAACACAGATGACATTTTTATTTAAAATTATATATAGGACTTAATTTTTTAATTATTTGTTTTTTTTTTGTTTTTTTTTTTTTTTTAATTCTCACTCACCCCAATATCTGTTGTTTCAAGTGAAGTTACTTCACTAAATTAAATTAGCATATATGGTGAAGTGTATACAAGATTCGGCATAGCCGAATATGGCACTCTTTCTTACTCGTTTTATTTTTATTTCTATCAATTCAAAATCTAGGTCATTAGGTAGAAAGGTATGATTAGACACCTAAAAAAATTTGTACTATTTCAATATTATTTTACGATTTTTAATAATTTCTAAAGTCAATATTTAAATTTTTATTAGCATAAAACATTTTCATAAATTTCAATAATTTGTAATGTGATATGAAGGAATTGATCTTGTGCAATATATCTTGCATCATACCAACAAAACATACAGTAAAGCATTTGCAACTGTTGTGTTAGTATACAACACTTTAAACCAATAGTTTATATTTACTCTGATTATATAACACTTAATTGCAAACCGACATGTGATAGTCAATGAACTTATTCTATAAAAAAATCAACTAAAAGTTCTTTAAAGATATTCTTAAGGTACGGTCACATTTGACAAACATTTGCCTAAAATTTGTTACGCACATTTATTTGCATATTTTTATATGTTCAAACATCTATTAAATAGTGTCAAATATGAAATACTGGCAAACATGTTTTATGTGCGGTAACACTTAAAATAATATTTGCCTTAAAAATATATTTGATCAAACTATAAAAATATAAATTTATTTGCAAGAACAACTATTTTTTCGCCTAAAAATGAGTTAAAAATTTGAAGTGCGTCGAAGAAATAGCGTCGATTTTGTTAATTAAAAAACCGGGAAGTAAAATTCCCCGGAGTTGGGTATTTATTATTATTATGAAATAACATTAATAGAAATTTTGGCATCTAGAAGAAGGAAAATAATGTAAATTTTAAATAAATAAAAAAAAAAACAGAAACAGAAAATAATTATAAAAAACGTTTTTAATGATCACTTAAAACCGTTGCTAACTTTTTCCTTGGAAACTATGGTACTCTCGCCCCAAGCGACCATACATTATAAAAGTAAAGACCTTAAAGAACGAAATTAGCCAACAGTGCTAAAAATCCGCCATGAAGCCACCTTTCTCGAAAACGGCTCGGCGGTTGGCAAATTTTATTCGTCTAGGTCTCTACTTTTATAGTGTATGGCCTAGGGCGGGTCGATTTGTGGGGAGGTAAAAAAATCGCCCATGGCTCAGTGAAAATCGTATCAAAATAAGAAACTTTGCCCGAGGAACTATACCTCTAAAACAAATTCTACTACCCTCCAACTGTTGACTTTTATCCCGTAGGGTCAGGTTTTATAAAATCCCACTTTGACCCATTTAGAGTGCCCCAATCGAGTCCAAATGTATGACCCATCCCCACTAACTTTGGAGGGCCGATCCACTCATGCCAGTGGCACACCCCGTGGAACTCCTCTGGGGGGTTTCCCATACAAACATTTCAACAAATCCCCATTTTTGGCACTTTATTTTATTATTTTTTTATTTATTTTTATTATTTATTTATTTTTTCTCTTTAGAAATTTCTTTAGTCAGAACATACATATGTAAATTTGTAAATTGTAAATATGTAAATTTTTTGAAAGCCGTCCATAACCTGAAAATATATGAAAATAAAACATTCTATGGCCATTTGAGGCCATTTAAATATTTTTTAAATACTAAAAACGCTTTATAATTATTATTTTTTTAATACACAAATATTTTGTTTGTTCATTTATTATTTACATTAATTTTTCTTCTTCTAGATGCCAAAATTTATACCTATATAATTTTTTAATAAAAAATACCTAATCACGGGAAATTTTACTTCCCGTTTTTTCCGGTTTTTTAATTCCCAAAATCGACGCTATTTTTTCGACGCTATCTTGGTGCACTTAAATATTTGCCAGTGAGTGGTCACCCTATGTTCACATTAGAAGCATTTTTGTTTGCTGACAAATAATATCATTTGCCCAAAATCAACTGTGGTGTTGTTTGCTCCTAATAAATGTTTTGTTTTAGACTACATCAAACAAATATATGCCGATTTCAGACAAATGTTTGTCAAATGTGACCGTACCATTAGACAAGTTTTTATTTAGAAAACTCAAATGTAATTATATTTTTGAATCAGCTGTGAATTTCGTGTTTTGCAAGAAGCGCTGCAAACCAAGCCGAAGACGTCGTTCAGAATTGATAGGAAATTATGCAATTCAATAAATTTGCAACCCGATATGCAAAAGATTGTAAATGAAAGTGGCCTTGTAGTAACTCAAACGTTTCAAGTCAGTTATTAAAATAAAAAAATAGAAAATAAATAAAAAATTTTATTAAGTTAAACAACGGAATTTATTAATAAGATTACTTAATTTTCAAAAAAAAAATCTTCCTTTCGTGCTATTTTGTAAAAAAAATTTATTAAAATATAATTGTTACTTAATATATTGAATTAATTGATTATAATATTTAGTTGAGCATCAGAAGTATTCTTATTACTGTGTTTGAGAAGCTTTAGGTATAACAAAGATAGTATTTGCAAATGTTGTTAAAGAATATTTTGAGAAATTTTTATAAAAATATGAGTGTATGAATTTAATTATATGAATACATACATATTCCAACATCTATATCTGCGAAAAGTCAAGCTAATGATGTGGTTGTTAAATGCATAAATTAGTTACACAGAATTACTTGTTGGTAAAATGTTTGTTTGTAAAATATTTGTTTTATCAAGGTATCCAATACAAAAAAAAAAAAATTATAATAATAATAATTAAGTGTATTTTCTGACTCTCGTTTTGAATTTAGTCCAAAAACATTGATGCAGATTTGTTATATATGGAATTCGACATTTCCAGTTACTTCGAAATTAAAAGATAGACTCCCCCAAATGTGGTTTACAAAATAAAAACGTAAATGTTAGTTGAGGTCCATTGCCTTCGTTTAAGTTCTTTAAACATTAAAAAAAAAAAAAGAAAAGCCGGGGTGCCAATTCTACGTTCTTTTTTTATATAGTTTTGGATTGAGATTAAATAAATAAAACATTTTTTTGTAGAACTTTGAACTTTCGTGTATAGCCTATGATTGACTGACTTCGTTGTTTTTAACTATATTCTATGGATTTTCTTGTAACAAGTGTTTTTATTTTCGTTTCTATTTCTACCAATTTAACGACTTTTATACATCAAATTATTAAGCGTGGTACGTGTTTTCTGTGTGTTCCTGTTCAATACAACAAGAGAATGGAGTAAATAGATATTAGGGGTGATTCTTAAAGGTAGCAACTTTAAACGTTTAAAGTTATTTTTTTTTTAAAGACGACTTATTTGTTTTACAGATTTTTAAAGTCACATTTCTATCCTGAAAAGATTTCGAATTTTGAAAGACAGACTGCGAAGTAGTGATAAAGAAAGCCGCACTTGTTGCATATACTTTTCAAGTTTCTACGCCATTCTCAACCTCGTGAAAAACAAAGGTCAAGGGTGAACATTTTCATTACTTTGAATAGTTATATCATACAGAGATAAAAGACGTCCTCAAGGGTCCCAGAAATATCAGTAACAACAGCCAACAAACTATTGAACGTAAAAAAAAAAACGCATTGCAGTACACCACAGGATAAGTCTTCGTAAAGCGTAGCCATATGGCAATTTTGCCATCGAAATCAAAATATATACTGTATCGAAGCCGTTTTATAAAAATGCTTATTTGTACGTGACTTTCAGTAATTTTGAGATTGTTAGGGAATTTTCGCTGTAATTACCGATGTTATTTTATTTGCAAAATGAAAAAATATTAATACGTTATGGGTGTGAGCAACGCATAAACAACAGTCACGTATAAAAAATACTTTTATTCTTAACATTTCATATAAAAGGAGACAGCTATGATTTCAAAACAACAGGTCCAAAGCAAACATCGAGTGATTAATTTAAATCATTAAAATTTCTATTTGATTTAAAATAAATACAAAACGTTGGTGATCACAATGCGTTTCCTTTCGTTCTACATTTTCTTGGCTGTTGTTGCCGTTATTGCTGCTATTCCTATAAACTTAAAGGACGAACCTCAATCCCTCTTCGATGTAGATGTTCAAGGCCACGCAAATGTTGGTGACCGTGGCGCTCGCGGCCAGGGTAATTACCTTGGAGGTTATGGAGGAATTCCCGTGGGCTATGGCGGCTATAGTAGTGGAGGTTGTGGAGGAATTCCCGTGGGTTATGGCGGCTATAGTAGTGGAGGTTGTGGCGGATATGGCGGTTATGGCAGATATGGCAGTTACGGAGGCAACCACGGTGGTTACTATCTTTAAAATTTATTAAATTATACTTGAATGCATCAAATGAACAAATCAAATAAGCTGAATTTTTAAAATTGTTGTAAACAAATAATAATTATGGCAGACGTAATTATACATATACGTTTGTGACCAAATATTAAGAGTCTTCTGTAAAATACCAATTTTGAAACACATGCAGAATTACATATGACTAACACAGTTAAAAAGTCAGATGTACATAAAAAACATGTCGTGTATGGGTAGATTAAGGGCACATTTTTTTACATTATGACGAAACACTGACTTAGACGTGTTGAAAATTACTTAATTTATTTCTCTAGTATCGCTAACTCAATAAAAAAATAAATAAATATATACACGAGGCTCACCACCTAAATGCTTTAAAACCGATAACTGTTATCTCTACTATGCGCTTTTGAAAAATGTAACTAATATTGTGTTCAATAGTGCTGCCTTAAAGAGTTTTGCATAAATACCATAATTGCTACTTGACTTTAATTACCATATCCACATTGATGAAAGAATCTCGCGCGATATTTAAAAAATTTAGCTATTAAATTTAAACCGTTTTTTTTTAGAGTAATGTAAGTCTATTTTTGCCGCCCATTAAGTGACCCCAGCCATATTCATGTGCAGATTCTGTATTACTAGCAAGCAACTCGCCTAGAAAATTTGCATATATATTATTTTAGATAAAAATGCTATCGGCTCTTAATAGGTAAAGCATTTTTCGAAAATTTTAGCATTTCTGTAAAGATCTATTCAAAAGCTTTAAAATGATAACCATATTGACAAAATTTGATAATTTAAGAGCCCCGTAACTTCGGTTTATACAGTTGATAGAGGATGAAAAATAAAATATCACAACACAAATTTTAGTTTTTCCTTTAAACATATAATTCTCATTGAATCAATTGTGCTGAAGACATCGGTATCTGAAGTTTCTATGCAAAATGTCTAAACCCTGGCTACTGTTGAGCCCCAGTAATACTTGTAAAACAGCAAGGTGCTCTCTGAATTGTTGTTAAAAGCAGCGACACTTATCAATATACTTACGGCTTATTTTATTTACTAGGAAAAACTTTTATACAGCAACAAATTATAGTTATTATTATAAATTTAAGCACTCCCAGCCAAAATTTTTTGAAAAGGTAATCGAGTGTGGAATTGACCATTTTTGGCCAATCTAATGATTTTAACAAGACATGAGACTCTTATAATCAATTACTGATAATCAATTGCATTAATTATTGTAGGAAATAATAGGATCCATTAATACATATTATTATAAGGTATTCTCTTTTAACATAAACAACTAGTAATAGTTAGTCGCTTACAAACGTAATATGTTTTGTAAGCGAGTAACAAAATATGGCAATCACAAAAGTAAGTCATTAATTGGCAAGTACTTATTAAGTTAATGTCTAACTTTTTGCTGGGCATTAATATGTAAAAAATTATGCATATTTTTCACATATGTATAAAGTTTGACATTAAGCGTTTACGGCGAAATTAATGAATTCGCCATCGCGACTACCTAGTATTATTTCGCCATGCTTTAGTCTGAATAGTTTTTTTCATTTTTTAAACTTTAAATTTTATTTTGGAAATTCATTTAAAGGCAAAAATGTAAAGAAATACGATTACCTTGATACAGCATAAAAATGAAAAGTGTAATATTTAGATTTCATTTTCCTTTCAAGCACCTACTCCTCTAGAATTTTCCTAATTGACTTTTGCTTTGGGTTTGTCTATTTATTTATGTCTTTATTTAATCAGATCAATGGGTACAAAAACAAAAATAAAAAACAAAAAAAATGTGCATGAATCGAGCTAAAACAAAATTATTTTATTTTTATTAAGTTTGCAAAAATACCTTGACTGAATTTTGTATTATTTCATGGAAAATAAGTATTTTGATAATTTTAAAGATATTTGTACTTAAAAAAGTTTATCGTTTTAAGAATTCCGCAAAAGCATGAAGGTTATAAGAGAACTACTTGGTTGCTTAAGAAAGTGCTCGTCATTTAGGGTGACCGGCTTTCTTGAAACAGGTTCGATATATTTCATATACCAATCGGTGTCATAATTGCCGATTTACTCTAAGCAGACATTCGAAAGTTACTAGAAACAATATTAATATTCGACCCATTTTCATACCAAAGTAAAAGTGAAAACACTAAATATTGTTTGATGCGGAATCAGTTGATTTTAGATCTTTACATTAAAAAATCGATTAAGCGACGTTGATCTGTCCGTAATAAGTTTAAATCAATTTTGCCAAGGATATAGAAATCTGCATTAAATTTAAATGCACCACTGCACTGCATATGATGCGCAGTACGTTCGTAAATACAAAAAGTGGCAGCACTGCATATGTCATCCGTTAGTTAAGGCATCACTGAAGTATAAAATTGGCTGATGCAATGAACGTCTTTTTCTGCTTAATAAATGTTATAGAATTAAATTAATTTTTTATTCTTTAATTTTCTTTGTTTTAGTATTTTACAGAAATTTTCATCATTTTTATATCATCTACTTCACGAAATGCCTTTATTATTAATATTTCTATTTTCACAGTATTTCTTCGTTCGTTAATTCAAACACTAAAATGAGCAAAACAGAGCATTCGCAACTGCTGATTAGCACTGGCAGTGCAGAATAATCATATTATGCAGCGCAGTGATGCATTTTGAGGGAGTTGCTAATGAAACTAAGCAACATCAACTCATATCATTCGAAGTACCGGCCAAAAAAAATACAAAACAGATAAGCACTTAAGTTCATTAACACCAATGATTACCGGGACAATGAACTTAGTGGTGTGAGCAAATGGTCACTATCTTGTTACTCATATTAAAAAAAATATTTACAGCCCAAGTATTAATATTCTCGTTGTATTTCTTTCTCACGGGAAACTAATTCTCGAGAATATATTCCTCCAATTATGAATTCCGTGGGAATAAAAACATAAAATAGTGGCATCATTGTAATTTAAAAAAATCTGTTTTGCTTAATTACATGCTGTTTTTCTTTTGTAATTCCGGAAAGCTCTTTTTTCCCTCAAATTTATTTGACTTTCAGCAGGCAGTTTATGTTTTTTAGTAACGCAACACAACTGAAAATGTGTATGGATAATCTGATTGAATAGTTTGATTGTGTATTTGTACACAGTTATTTTTTTTTAACAAATAGATATGTATATTATCATTGTTGGTATAAATAGCAAATAGTTTCATTTTATACTGTTTAAAGGAAAGTTTGATTCCAAGTGTCTTGTTACATGCATGTGTAGATAATAGATTTGAAATCGTTCTACACAATTAGAATAATTTTACTTTATTAATGTACTTACGTGCGGTTATCAGAATTGAAATAAATTAACCTTAAACTTAGTAAATTACGATATAACTTAAATAATAAAAACATAGTTATTCATATTAAATCGTCAATAACTTCATCGAAAAGTATAGAATTACGTTAAGCCAATAAAATATCCCAATATCCAGATTTTCTTCGCCTAATCGATTTCTTTTTTAGAATCAATGTCTTCTAGTTAATAAATGTGATAGCTATTTAATATTCATTTTAATATTAATAATATGCATTGTCAGCTCTTGGTCCCTTTAAGTAAATCAATTATATGAAAAAAATAAAAAAAACAGTCCAAAAAAAAGAAGAACGTACACTACCTAATGTAAGTTAAGTTTAATGTTGTTAAATAAAACTTGTTAGTTCGAGTACTTGACTACGACTAACCTTGTCGTTGTCAATTTCTTTATTTAATAATTCAAAATTTCTTATTAATAAAATGCAACGTAATACAATTCTTTGGAACTTAGTGTTTTAATGATCATTAAGCCAAACTGCAAGATTGCGTTAAAATTGTAACAACAGAATTCTCTGTAATTTTGCAGTTTGCTTTAATGATAGTTCAGGTAAGTACAATGACATAGAAACAAAACAGGAAAAGCTGCAGACATATCGTCAGCAAATATTTAATACAAAAATTAAAAACTTTTTATTTCTTAACTCTTCCCCTCTTAAATTCCAGCGTCCACGTTGGATGGGTAGTGAATGTAAGTATTTGATGCTTCAACTGGATGTTCCGGCTCGGTGTTGGTTTTAACATTGAAATTAATTCTTCTTTTTATCAAATGCAAGATCAGGCCGCATATCGATACCATCGTTAGGGCTCCTAACATTCCCATGCTGGCTTTATAATTAGTAGCCAGTCTCTTAATTTCACCAGCGTTGTTGATATGAAGATCTTTAAGCATTTCCAATGATAGCATTTCTTCATAATTTGCAATAGTGTTTGGTGCATTAACCACTGCTGGTAAGGGTTTCATCATAGTAATTTCCTTACTGGAATAAGCTCTTTTCCGTATGGTAATTGTAGAGTTATGGTATTTGATAATATAGGTACCATGCAGATCCACTTCCCTATTTTCTATCCATATGGATCCATTATAACCGTTTAATAGAATTAGACCCGGTGTAATTTCTTTTACCATGGGTAAATGTTGGTTGTTAGAGGTTGGACAATTTGATGGCATGCCATCGAGTAATCTCGGCAAGCAACTCGATTCTGTGATATCTTCTAAATTGTAATTTCTGC
The DNA here is from genome assembly GCA_916610165.2 of Gymnosoma rotundatum. Classification (NCBI taxonomy): domain Eukaryota; kingdom Metazoa; phylum Arthropoda; class Insecta; order Diptera; family Tachinidae; genus Gymnosoma; species Gymnosoma rotundatum. Next base: position 77,348,421 of record OU744339.1, on the reverse strand, counting down.
AAACAGCCACATCGTTAAACATTCTGCATGCGGATTTTACCTCGAGGAGAGAGTTTTTACACAATACAAAATTTTCATTATCAATCTTAATGGATACGTTCTGATTCTTAACTGATTTTACAAATAAGCTTCTACACGTTTCCCTTTCCATAATTGGCAAGTCGACAATGTAAAGGATTGTCGTTTTATTTACCCCTATTTTTACCTCACCAAACTCCAAGGCTTCAACCAAATTCACATAAGGCATATTATATTCATCGAAATGTTTTTTAGTTATATTTAGTTCGTATTCAGATAGTACGAAGGAATTTATTATACCAGATTTCGCCCACTGCATTGAATAACCTAGATTGGTAAGTTCTTCTTTGATTATTTCTAGCTTTCTTTCAACGTCTTTAATAATTTCCCGCTCCAAAGCATCATTTGATCCTATGTTATTCATTATACTATTGGTTATCTTGGTTATTTCTTGCATTCTTGTTTCTATGGCCCTATTTATCACAATCTGTTTGTCATTGTTCTCCAAAAGCCTATTCATTCCGTCAGCAACAATTTGGAAATCGTCGTGGTCTGGTGAACCTGCTACCCACTTCCATATTGTTCCCAAAGCGTTTATTGATCTAGTTTCACGTCTGGGTCTCAACTCCGCAAGCAAAGCATATAAAGTCTGTACTTGATGCAATAAAAATGGATAATTGCTGTCCTTTTTCCCAATGTCTAGTCTTATTACGTTATCCAATTGGTCTAATGCTTTTTCGTACGAGCTGAGGTCTATTACATGTATGATTTTAAAGTCGCCGGTTACTAGTTTAGTCATGCCTGTCTCAACCGTTACAATTTGGGCGTTCGTGTAGTCCAAGATCTGTACTTCTGCTGCAATTAGTTGCAAAATTGAGCTGCAAAAACAAATATTAGTTCTTTATTAAATTTTTGTGAACTATGCGTCTTGTTGTTGTCAAAACAGTTCCTCCCCTGTCCTCCTGTACTATTTCTATTTTGTATCTTGGCGTTAATTTATTCCCTATTCTTTTGTTGTTCCTTACAAAGATTTTGTCACCGGTTTTATAAGTCCTTCTTTCAGTTTTATTTTTATTATGATGGTCTAAGTCTTTCTCCTGTTTCTCTGTCAAACTCTGTATAATTTTTAATCTATCCTGTTTTAAAGATGTAGCGTCTGAATTTCTACCAAAAAATACCTCAATAGGTTTTCTATTTATCGTAGAATGCACCGAATTATTGTATTTGTTTAAGCAATTTATCAAAAGGTCTTCAAAAGATTTATGAACGTTTTCTGCATTTATGCATCTCATTATTTCGGTCAAAGTGGAATGAAATCGTTCCACTTGTCCATTTACAGAACTAGTATAGGGTGGTGTTTTATAGATTTTAATGCCCAATTGATTCTCTAACATAAAGGTTACGGAAGCTGAGTTGAGTGATTTTTCATTGTCTATGACAACATTTTCAGGAGTACCAAAAGACATAAGTAGCTCCTGTAGGGGATATTTTATATCTTCTGTTGCCCTTGATTTTACTATTTTCGCCTGTGCGTACTTTGAGAATTTATCAATTGCTGTAAGGATAACTCTATTGTTTGTGTGATAAATATCGATGTGGACGTATTGGCCTGGGTAATGCGGAATTGGTGTTTTCCCTAGAACTACCTTATTTGGGTGACGATCATATTTATTTTCACAACATATCTTACACTGTTTCACTAATTTCTTTATTTTTGCGTGCATCTGGGGGAAATAATATTTCCTAAGTAATTGGATTTTATTTTCCTTTGAGTCTCTGTGCGCACGTCTATGTTCGTTGATAATTTCCGTCTCTTGTTCAATGTATGATGTCAAGTCCTTAACCATTTTTCTAGTGTACCTCGCACGAAATTTACCAAAATGAGATGGCCAAAATTCTTGTATTTTACCTAAAATTTCGTCCTCGGTCATTATGACATTTGTCACCGATGGATTTAGATAGGATTTCAAAATGTTTGCTAATTTGTCGCTGTCGTATTCGCTGTCTACTACCTCATGTCTATGGTACGTTGGGAATATTATTTTGAAATTATAAGACGGTGAATGTCCCCTTGAAATTATGATTTGATTTTTGAAAACGTTTAATGGCGAGTCAGTAAATTGAATCAGATTGTGACCTGAACTCTCATGACTATGCTGAGTAGCCGTCAATGAATTTATCTCATTAATTTGTGGACATCTTGAAAGGGCATCTGCCACTACATTACTGCTACCAGGTTTATATTTGATTTCATAATTATGTTCTTCTAAAATTGCCTTCCATCTTTTTAATTTCCCGTTAGTGTTTTTACTTCCTAACGCATACGTCAAGGGTTGGTGGTCTGTGAAAATCTTTATTGCCACAGGTCCAAAAAGATAATTCCTTAACGTCTTGAGGGCCCACACTATCGCAAGCATTTCCTTTTCATTTGTCGCGTAGTGTTCCTCAGCCTTATTCAAAGTTCTTGATATAAAGGTAATCGGCTTCCCGTCTTGTTCAAGAACAGCACCGAGAGCATAATTAGATGCATCGGTTGTCAAATGAAATTCCCTTTCGAAATTAGGAAATGCAAGAGTTACATCCTCTGAAGAAAGAGAATTTTTAATTTTATTGAAGGCCTCTAGAGCATTTTCATTGAGTGAAACAGGAATCTTAGCAGATTCTCTTTTTGACATGCGTCCCTCTTCCCCTCTCAAAAGTACGGTTAGGGGTTTGGCAATTTTCGCGTAATCTTTTATGAATCGTCTATAGAATCCCGATATTCCCAGAAACGATCTGAGCTCTTTAATGGTAGTCGGAGGAGCCAATCTCTTTATGGCACTGACTTTCTCCGGGTTAGTTCTTATACCTTTATTTGAGATAATAAATCCCAGATACTCTACCTCTCTTTTCATGAAATCGCACTTATTGAGTTGTACTTTTAGATTCGCTCTGCATAAAGTATTGAATATTGTTTCAATATTTTTGAGATGCGAATCTTCGTCTTTCCCGAAAACTATTATATCATCTATATAGACGAAACAGATCTTACCGATATGCTCTCTTAACATGTCATCCAACGCGCGTTGGAACACAGCAGGAGCATTTTTCAGGCCGAAAGGGAGACGCACGAACTCATATTTTCCGTTATTTACGGAAAAGGCTGTTTTTTCAATGTCCTTATTTCTGAGCGGTATCTGGTGAAACCCGCTTTTTAAGTCTATTACAGAGAACCATTCATTTTGTCCAAGCTGTGCCAGAACTTCATTAATTTCTGGTATCGGATATCTATCTGGAATGGTTACAGCGTTAAGCTTCCTATAGTCAATGACCATTCGATATTTTTTTTCATTAGACGCATCCATTTTCTTTGGCACTATTAAGATGGGCGAATTGTATGGGGATCTCGATGGTCTTATTATCCCATTGTCAAGTAACTCATTAATCTGTTTCTCCACTTCGTCTTTCATTGAAACGGGGTATGGGTAACCGCGAGTATAAATAGCGTCATCCGTTGTTGTCCGTATCTCTGCTTTGACCGTTGTCGTGTACGTCAGTTTTTCGTCCGGATCCGAAAATAATGAGGAATATTTTTCGCATATGTTTATTAATTTCCCTGTCTGTCCGTCTGTCAAATGGTCTGATCTTATGTTCAAGCTATTAATAGATTCTGATAACTGTTGCTTTATATGTATTTTTATAGAATCATTAATTATCATATAGTTCTTAGAGGTATAAATAATTGCGTTTAATTTTTTTAGGCTATCATTACCAAGAATACCGTGAAATGATCTCAATGCAGGTAGCAAAAAAAATTTCAAATTCTGTGATCGTACTCCAAATAAGTTAATTAAAGTGTGGTGGGTGATGGTAATTTTCCCACCAACGGAGTTTGCCTGAAATTTTGTTTCGTTAGGTATCGGATTTTTAACCAATTCGGATTGAATATAGTTTTTATTTGACCCTGTGTCAATTAAAAACTTGAATATCTTGCCGTCGCTGGTCCTACATTCAAAATATGGTAACGTGGAATCTGTTAGTCTAAAAAATGAATATCTGAATATTCAGTACTCTCGTATTCATCTGGTATATCAAATTGATTCAGATATTCTGTTACGTCTTCAATTTCGTCGTTTTCATGTTGAGGTTCGGATGTGTTAGCGTCAATGTCGGTCTCAATTTCTTGATCGTTTGGATTGGGTTTTGGGTCACATTGATCAACTCCAATGTGATTAATTCGTTGATGTTTTCTTGGTTGGTTAGATTGCATTGATTGCGGTAAGGGTCTTACTCCTGCGAATCTATTATCCATTGTGGGTCGGTTCATATAGTTGACCCTTTTAGATTGCATGGAAGTGTCAACTTCCATTGGGATTGGGGGTTTTGGTGCATAAGGTCTGTTAGGTGGTTGCTGCTGATTAGTATTCCATGTATAAGAATTCTGTCTATATGGGATTTGATATTTGTTTCTTTGATCGTAATATGAATTAAAACCTGACTGATTGGGATATGGAATTCTATGAAAATTCATAGCAGGTTGAGGGATATGTGCAAGCTGTGGGTAAAAGTTTTGGTGTTGTCTATTGTTATTATGTTTTTGTGAAGGAATATGTGATTGAATTCTAGTCGCGCTGTTAGCATATTGAGCTCTAAATTGCTGATTGTCGAGTTTCATGCACAAATGTAAGGCTTCGTTCAAGTCTTTGGGTTCCCTGATACCTAATAGTCTGGGTAAGTCACCTCTTAAACCTCGCACAAAAGTGTCTAGTGCTTTATTCCTATAATTTCTTGTTAGCAACTGAATAGCCTCTTGACTTTCTGCTAAACATGATATTTTATTTAATATTAAGGATAAATGACTGTAGATTTTTTTATAAAACTCTTGCACAGAATTTGTGCCCTGAATCATAGAAGTAAGTTGATATTCTAAAGTTCCTAGATCTCTTTGATCTGCATAGTGAGTTGTTAAACATTTAATGATGCACTCCCAATTTAATGGAGTGTTATAACTTTCTAAAGCGATATCCGCATCGCCAATAATTTTATTCCGGATCACGTTCAATATCCCAAAATACTTCGCCGTACCTTTCAGCGGTTCGTAAATTTTTAATATTCGTTCTGTGCTTTTTTTCCACGAACTAAATTCAGTCCTATTTCCTGAAAATTCTCTCAGTGAACGTACTACGTCCGGAATTTTATCTAAATCTGTTAGGTCAATATTACGGTCAATTCCCTGGTCCACTGGTCTTGGTTCTATTTCTCTTCGTTCCTCAATAAGAATTCTACGTACGATACTAGCAATCCCTATTTCATTTTCGGGTGTTATAACAAATTGAGCCTGAGCTGGTTGAGCAGGATTATTTAAATTTGGTGGAGGATTATTTAAAATTGGTGCTCTTATCAAATTATTTGGGTTTGCCATTATTGAAAGGGGAAATTTGCAAAATTACAAAATTATTTGATTAATTGTTTTATTTTGTTTCTTTCTCGTTAGATCTAGTTTCTAATTTTTTATTCACTTTTAAAGATTTCTTTTCTGTTTTAATACAAAATTATTTAAAAGTAGGTAAACTATAAATCTTAACACTAATATAATTATTTTATTATAATCTTACATAAAAATAGTTATCTGCATCCTCATGTTTGCTTCTCTTCGTTGGTTTTGTTGATTTTTGTTGTTGTTTGATGCTTTTGATGATTTTTATTTCTGTTGATTTTGATGATTTTTATTTTTAAAGTTGTTTTTATGTTTTAATGTTCTTCCTTTTTTAATGTTTCTCCTTGTTTTAATTTATTTAAACATTCATTTTTTTGATGTTCTTTTTTATTTTCGTCCTTCTTTGGTTTAACAAATTTTTTTTTTAAATTTTTATTTTAATGTTCTTCTTTTATTTTAGCACTTTTCCCACTTAGTTCGAAAATTTATTTTACGTTTTATTTTAATGTTTTTTATTTAATGTTTTCTTTAATTTTAATTTCAATAAAAAGATTTAGTGTTCTTTTGTTTTACCACACTTCTTTTATTTAATTCAAAAATTTTATTTGACGTTTTCTTTTATTTTAATTTTATGTAAAAAATTTTATTTTAATTTTAATAGAATTTTTGTAAAGTTATTTTAGAAAATGCTGGTGACCGAGAATATGTCCTTTTCATCACTTTACTGGGGTTCTCCAGTTCACACTTACACACAATTTAATTTTACGTTAGGCGCCAGTTAAGTTTAATGTTGTTAAATAAAACTTGTTAGTTCGAGTACTTGACTACGACTAACCTTGTCGTTGTCAATTTCTTTATTTAATAATTCAAAATTTCTTATTAATAAAATGCAACGTAATACAATTCTTTGGAACTTAGTGTTTTAATGATCATTAAGCCAAACTGCAAGATTGCGTTAAAATTGTAACAACAGAATTCTCTGTAATTTTGCAGTTTGCTTTAATGATAGTTCAGGTAAGTACAATGACATAGAAACAAAACAGGAAAAGCTGCAGACATATCGTCAGCAAATATTTAATACAAAAATTAAAAACCTTTTATTTCTTAACTTGTATAAAAAACTCATATGTAATAAATGTGCAAAACACTAACGGAAACCTTTTAACTGTGGGGTTTTTTTTAACACCAGGTAGATTGATTTTGTATGTTGTTGTTGTTGTAATATATTAATAATTTTTAAAACGCTGCAGTTTCTTTAAAAAGGACACAGGACAATTTATACACACAACAGCAAGAACGGTTTTTTTTGAAATATAAAAATAATGAAGCATTCACATTTTAATTCCATTCATAATTTCATAAATTTACATTTTATAACTCAAATATTAAAAAAATATAAATTAAAGCATTTTCGAGTAACAGCCGAAAGTAGTAATACATGTATATATATTTCTTTAATTTGTTTAACAAACAATGTATACGAACGCTCATTTAACCGACTTCAAAAAAAGAAGGAGGTCATACAATTCGGCTGAATGTTGCTTTTTTTTAATATTTGTGCCTCCAGAACTCAGTCATTTCTGATCCGATTTTGAAAATTTTTAGTAATATGATAGATTAGGCTAATAGATTGGTCCCGTTTTAAAAACAGTTCATAATCTTAAAAATTAAAGGGTGTCCCCATACAACACACATATTTTTTACGGGTATTAAGAACTTTAAAGTGAGATTCTGGAAAATTTAAAATGACTGCGTATTACTATGGCTCCCAAAAACAAAAGATTATACAAAAATAAATCTAGAAATTCAAAGGCGCCCCCGTAATTGATATAAATTTACCTATCTTTTGAACCGTTATAGACAAACGCTTGCAAATTGGACAGAATGTCGATTGCTATGGCCGTTAAAGTAACAAGTATTAATATTAAAAATTATAAATTAAAAGGTGCGCCAATAGTTCATTTAATTTGATGTATATTGGCATACTTTTTAACAGTTATAGACAGACGCTTGGAATTTACAACGAACCTGTATAGCTAAGTCCGCTATAACAAAAATAATAAAATTAGGATTTGGAAGTTAAAGGGTGTTAAAATAGTTAATGTAATTTTGTGTATGTGACCAAACTTTTGAACCGTTATAGACAAAACGCTGAAACTTAAAAGGGACCTGAATTGCTAAATCCGCTATATCAACGAGTTTATAATTTAAATTTAGAAATTAAAGGGTGTCCCATAATCGATGAAGATTTACTTATATGAGCATATATTTTGAACGGTTATAGACTAATGCTTGCTAATTGGACAGAATGTAGATTGCTATGGCCGTTAAAGTAACACGTATTAATATTAAGAATTATAAATTAAAAGGTGCGCCAATAGTTCATTTTATTTGCTGTATATTGCCATACTTTTTAACAGTTATAGAAAGACGCTTGGAATTTACAACGAACCTGTATTGGTAAGTCCGCTATAACAACAAGTATAAAATATGGATTTTGAAGTTAAAGGGTGTTCCAATAGTTGATGTAATTTTAAGTGTGTGGCCGTACTTTTGAACCGTTATAGACAGAATGCTAAAACTTAAAAGGGACCTGTATTTCTAAGCCCGCTATATTAACGATTTTATAATTTGAATTTAGAAATTAAAGGGTTTCCCATAATTACTGTAGATTTACTTATATAGGCCTATCTTTTGAACCGTTATACACAAGCGCTTGTAAATTTGACATATTGTCGATTGCTATGGTCGTTATAATAACAGCTGATAATATTTAAAATTACAAATTAAAGGGTGCACCAATAGTTCATTTAATTTGGTATATGGCCATACTTTTAAACAGTTGTAGAAAGACGATTGAAATTTACAAAGAACCTGTATTACTAACTCCTCTATAACAACAAGTATAAAATTTGGATTTGGAAATAAACGGGTGTCCCAATAGTTTATATAATATGGTGTATGTGGCCGGACTTTTGAACCATTATAGACAGACAGCTGAAATTTACAAGGGACATGTTTTGCTAAGCCCGCTATAACAAGAAGCTTATAATTTGAATTTAGAAAGTAAAGGGTGTTCCCAAAACTAATGTAATTTGTTCTATATGGCCGTATTTTTTTAACCGTTGTATACAAACACCTTAATTTTAGACAAAATGCCTACAACTTTATTTGGTATAATAAGAAGTATAAAATGTTATATTATAAATTAAATAGTTGACATAATCTGATGTATAAAGGCAAACTGTTGACCCGTTACAGACAGATGGTTGAAATTTACACAGAATCTGATTGCTAAATCTACTACAACAGCAAATATATAATTTGAATTTGTAACTTAAAGAGTGACCCTATAGTGGCTGCAATTTGATGTATATTGCCAAACTATTGAACAGTAGAAAATGTATAAAGTTTGGACATACATTTGAGCTGTAAAAGGCAGACAGATGAAATCTGTTTTGAAGTCGGTTTTTTTCGCAAGAATTATTTTTCTACTTTGTTTAACCACCCCATTCACATTATTCAGTCGCATTTTCAGTTGTGTTGCGTTAATAAAAAACATAACTACGTCTGCTAAATGCACACGCACTGGCTTTTCAGTTGCGTACTGGTAATTCAGAAACTGAAGAGACTGTCGCTGTGTTTTCGTTGTGCAGCTGAAGATAGTAAACTGAATTCAGTTGGTTTCAGTTTTGTGTGTATTAAGTTTAACTATTTTCAGTTGGCAAAAATAAAAAATATATTCAGTTGTTTTCTTTTCAGCATGTAACTGAAAAAAGATGAACTGGTTAGTAAAATGTGACTACTAATAGCAGTTTTTCGAAACCTTGCTTATATCATTGGGATTTATATCACTTTGTAGTTATTTCACGGTACCCATACATGAATGTATTTATTTCCAGCTAGCATTTTTAACCGTAAAAGAGTCTTCCATGATCGAAGCAGGCGATGAAATTAATCATCTGCGCAGTGATGCCAACTTCGCTTTTTTCGCGCTATTTTCAGCTCTTTTTTATTACAGCTGAAGCAAATTTATTTCCTTTAGCTTACTATAGCGCTTTTTATTCTTAAACACAACGCGTTTGGCATTTTCTGTATCTTTTAATAAATATTAACTTTTTACTCTTTATTAATTATTTTTATATATCACATTAAATATCTATTGGCAACTACGCCTTGGTTACTGTATTATTTGTCATCAAGAGCTATTTATCACGACGGCATTTTGCATGAAACTGTTTATTATTTGAATAACACAAATATCAAATTAAAAGAGAAATGTAAAAATTCTGATTCTAAGAACAATTTTTAGGATAGGGACGCGATGAAACTCGGTGAAACTTTTAAAGAGAATTGAAGAAATGGCATGTTGTAAAATGGCTTTAAGTATTTTTTATAATATACCGATAAAAATTTACAATCGATAAATTTTGGATTATGGGTATCACTTTAAAGAATCAGTTAATGAAAATCCTTTTACAAAATTAAATTTATTATAATCAGGTCTATTCTGAAAATCACGTGAATTCAAATCACGAACGGTTTTAAAATCACGCAGACGATTTGGTGCTGTTCTGCAAATCACGTGATTTTCAATTTTTCGGCGTGGTTTTAATTTTTCGAAAACAGGAAAAAGCGGCCGTTTTTTAGATTTTCGTTTCGTTTTTTTTTTATTTTTTTTTTTTATATTTGTAATTAAAATAAGTAATGTAACTAAGTTAAAATGGATGCAGCCAAAATAAATTAGCAAATTATTATTTGTTTGTAATACATGTACTTTCATTTACATATTGCAGCTGATCGAAGGGCTTAAAATTTGACGTCAAATAAAAATTGAAAATCTGAAAATTAATATTAATGCAAAACGTTTAGGAAGCTGCTACTATTTTATATTTTGCACTTAATTTTTTCTAAATTTGATGCTGGAAACATTAGCATAAAAGATAAATCTTTAATGACATTTTATACTCTGACAATTTTGCAACACCAGAATATTCTTTGAAACCACAAACCAGCTAACCGCTAACGAGAAAGAGAAAATCACGAGCATTACTAAATAAAGCAAGACAATTTTTTATAAAATATGCAGTGTCTTTGAAAATTTATGATTAATTTCGTTTTTATGTGTATAAAATCAAATTTTTTGCTAAAATAAGAAGAAGACATATCGTTTTAAATATATAATGCCATTATTATTATTTTCTAAGCGAAATAATCAGAAAAAACGAGCAAGTGATTTCAAATCGGCAGTCATTTTGCTTAATGTTCTAAATCACGTGATTTTAGTATATTTTGTACGCAGAACACCTTTTGCGTGATTTGAAATCACTTTGACAAAAAGTGATTTGTAGAACAGACCTGTATATCTGTATTCTAGTGCTGAAGTAGAAAGGGCATTTAGTGCTATGAGTTTTTTTCGAGAATATAATTAGGAACCGAATGGCTTTAATTCGTATAAAATATTTCTGATAATGCCCGTTGTCCAATTAGTAGCTCATCACTAAATATTTTTGCAAAAATAAGTTCCAATAAAAAATATATCAAGTCGAATTTTTATATTAGAAACAATAAGGACAGAAGAAGAGAATAATTTGAATTCTTTGAGAATTACTCCTTGTTTTGTTTTTCTATTTAAAAAGTTAAATACCTTAATTACACATACTCATGCAAATATTTGTATTAATTAAAACTTTCCATGTAAAAAATGTCTATATAAAGTACAAATATAATAATAAAATAGAGAGAGATAAATAAAAAAAAATATTTTTTTTGCAAATTAGCTCTTTTTGATCGCTGAGTCAACGCGTTTTGTCTTTGAAAAGTTGGCATCCTTGGGTCTGCGAAAACGTATTCGATCGCGCAAGTTCAGTTTAATGAGAGAAACTGTAACCTGGGGCAAATTACGGCATTCAATAAAGATCGAATTGAAATTTCAACGACCCTTCGTAAAAGTCATCTACAATGCGTTGAAAACCAATCGCGTAAGAGCCTTAATTTCCACATCAAACGAATCATGAAATAATCGCCTTTATGTGTATATAAGGAGCTTTTTATGAACCCTAAAAGTATGCTACAAAATAAAAGTGATATTTGAGACTTTAATTTTTTATTATTTTGTAATATGGGATTTTTAATTATAAATAATGTTAACAATAATTATAAATTCAATAAAAAAAATTAAAAAAAAAAAACAATAGGGTTTAGCCAAATCAAAAATTAGGATTACTCACAAAAAAGTTTAAGTCACGATTGTGGAATTCTTTAAGAAATAATCGTGCAACAATTAATAAAATGGCTCGCACCAGCATCATCAACTGCTCCTCAAAATGAGTATTAGACGATTCACTCTTCTAACAATCGTCATGTGGGTCGAAAAAGCATAATTTGGAAGAACAAAATACTAATTGTTTATACAATCGCCTGTACGATTTAAAATAAGAATGGTAAAATAATCGCTCTCGTCAAACAAACTTCCAAATTCCAGCTGGGTATTTAGTTAAAAAATTGAAAAACAAAATATTTTTATTAATTTTATTGTGTCTGTGTCTGAATAAGAGGTACTTTAAACTTATTAATTAATTAGTGGATATTCGTTCATATTAATCAATGATGACTTCAAAGCCACCTGGTAATTTTCAATAATTAAAATAAAATTTCATTGCAACTTTTCAAACACATTGTTTATTCTGTAATAGGATTAATTAAAGATTATTAAGTTTAATTTAATCTTTAAAATTTACTTTACTATTTGTCTGCTAATGTGAATATTCCAATGAATGACTAAATTTTTAATTTTCACTGGAGCAAGTTCAAGTAAAAGATGAACTTTAAATTGCTTTCAAATGAAGTTTGTGTTCTGTTTTTCAATCGATTAAAAAAAAGATGGACGTTATCAATTCGTCTGAATGTTGCTTTTTATATTTGCTCTCGGAGAACTCAGTCATTTCTAAAACTATTATGAATTTTTTTTTCTTTATTTGCAAGGTTGTTTACAAAATGGTCCCGTACCATAGCGTACTTTAGCTCCAAAAAGCTTTAAGCTTATAAGGGGTCTGCTTAAATGTGACATAAATAAACCTATATGGGTTTATCTTTTGACCCGCTATTGACAAACGAATGAAAATTTGACAGAATGTCCATTTGAAAACACTCATTTTCCATTAGCCACAGTAAATAAATCGTTGAAATGCAATCCCAATACTTACTTGGTCTAACTCCTATGTTAGTACTCCCTGTTGCTAATTTTGTCCAATTCAAGGGTTACCACTTTCAAAATTACAACTTTTTCTTTCGTATTTTCCTTAGCAAAACAGGTCTCAAAAAATTTAATATTTCGCTTGGGTTTAAGCAAAAACATCAATACTAACGAAGAATGTTCGGCTTTATAGAATACCTAGAAGTAAGCTATTATCTATACCGCTGTTGTCATGCTGTTTGAGTGCAGTTAACTTAAAAAAAAACCAAGTTATACGTTTCTTTTTAATTTTATTTTTTTTTTATTTTTTTTTTTTTTTTGTTTGTTGCTACTTTACACCTGTGCGGTTCTTTTGGAAAGCTTTAAGAATTAAACAATTTTTTTTCCAAATCAATCTTTGTCTTAATTTTTCTCAAATATTTGTTTGAAAAGAATTAATTTTTTAAGTCATTTATAATACGATATACAAACTTAAGCCATGTTTCAACAGAAATATTATTAAATGTTGTGTCTTTACATGGTTGCGGTGACCAAAGTTGCCAGTTTAGCATAATTGAAGAAACAGCAAATATAAATTTCGTAACATGCTGTGTTATAAAGTAGTTTAAAAGATTTTCGTATTCGCTTTCTTTGCTTAAATAAGTAAAACTATTGTTACTTTCTTACCTTGGACATAATCTAATATTTTTTTTGACAGGCAACATTCAATAACTTCATGTTTCTAGCAAAAAACCACAAGCGTGTAAATAATTGATCTTTATAGAACTGTAAAGGTTCTTTGTAAAAAAAACTGTCTGTCTATAACGGTTCAACAATTTGGACTTAAACATTAAATTACAAAAACTATTGTAACACCCTTTATTCTTATAATTTTAAATATTTATACTTCTTATTATACCAGATCAAGTAGTGGACTTTCTGTCCAATTTTCAAGTGTTTGTTTATAATGGTTCAAAAGATAGGGTCATATAGGTCAACACACCCTTTAAATTTAAATTGTATTATTGTTGTTATAGCGGATTTAGCAATATAGGTTCCTTGTAAATTTCAGCTGTCTGCCTATAACGATTCAACGTTTTGACCACCTACATCAAATTAAATTAAATATTCGTATACCCTTTAATTTATAAATCCAAACTTTTATACATTGTATTACAGAGGGCTTAGTAGTACAGGTTCTTTGTACATTCAAGCGTTCTGTATACCCATATAGATCAAATCAAATGAACTATTGGGCCACCCTTTAATTTATAACTTTGGATATTTATACTTGTTATTATGTAGCGGTTATAGTAATCGACTTTCTGTTTAACTTTCAAGCGATACACAGTTTTTTTTTCAACTTTAAAGTGGCACGTACCATTTATTGTATGTGGTCATCCTTTAAGTTTTGAAATTATAAATTGTTTTAAACCGGGACCAATCTGTAAGCATAACCTTTCAAATAAAGAAAAAACTTTTAAAATCAAAATCAAATCAAAAATGACTACATTGTCCGGGCTTAAATATTCAAAAAAGCGCCATTCAGACGAATTGATAACCTTCTAATTTTGAAGTCGGATAAGTTATGAAATCTAACGAGTCTGATTGACGTAGTTTGCTAGAAGTTTCAATTACACAATTGAAGGTTCCATTTGACTGTCTACTCACCGCATAAGTCATCAGTTTTCAATTAAACCAGTACAACCCCACCCTTAATTCCCGTTGGTTATCTATTTTAAACTTAGGAGTGAGAATTATAAAGTAAAAATACTCTCAGCAATTATGGAAGTATTTATCAAGTCTTAGGATACTGCCCTAGAGAAATTTATCTTAAGCCAGCAGCATCAGCATGTATAATTTTCTAACAGTTCTCGAAGTTTTTTGACAAGTTTTTTGACAAGTTTTGGTACAACTTTCAAACGTCGACACTAGCTTAACTAGAGACATGTGTTTGAAGGTGTCAATCACCCTTAAAGATTGAAATAGCTCTTCATCGGAGGGAGCTAATTTCAAATTACAGTTGGACATCTAATTAATTAGATTTTAAATTGTAAGTTACGTTTTCTGCAATGTTTTATAATTTTCAAATATGATTATTTTAACTTTTCTAATAGAAATAGCATTTAAATTTGTATTAAATGTAAATTTTGACGTTTCGGCTCTATTTAAGTTTTGGCAACACTATACGTTACTTAAATGGGATCAGAATTATTTTATTTTGTTTTTTGTATGTACGCATGTCAGTTTATTTGTTCAAACACTAATCAGTAGTTTTATTTGCAAAAACATTATGCGAAGCAAGCAAAAGTTGTATATAATTAAGCTGCATAGATTTCAAAATCAATTGAATCTTAAGTATATTTCTAGCGCTCGGTTCATTTTAAAAATATAACAGCGGGAGTATTCTTTTATTTACACAAATTTGAAAACATTTTTATCTACAATGCATTTCCTTACGTTCAATATTTTGTTTGCTGTTGTTGCCGTTATTGCTGCTATTCCTGCAAACGATCCTCAGTCGCTATACGATGTAGATGTTCAAGGCCACGAAAATATTGCTGATCGTAGCGCTCGTCAATATGGCTATAGGGATTATGGCAATTACCGTGGAAATTACGAAAGTTTCGGTGGCCATCGTAGTGACAATTATGGTGGCTACCGTAGTAGTTATGGTCGCTATCGTGACAGCAACAGCGAGCGTCGTGTCCATTTTAATAATTTGGGAGGCTATAATGTTGGTTACGGCAGCTTAGGTGGTAACCCTGGTAGTTACTATGGTTAAAAGAAAAAGTACTCAATATTTTTAAATAGCGAATTTAAATAAAAAATAATAATAATAATAAATAAAATACATATACAAAATTTAAAGTTTTCGTCCAGTTAAAACTGAATGATATTTTGGAAGAAAATTTTTAATGACGCATATTCAATTTTTTATCAGGTTATTTCAAATGTGACCAAAGACTTTTTAATTTGAGCTTTAGGACGCATATTTACGAGGAAATCAAGTATAAAATTTTTATTTTTTTTTCGGCCCAAAATCTAATTTTTAAAAATGTTTGACTTTTTTGGTTTAAAAATTCATTTTTATTCATTTTATACTCATAATCTTAAAAATTAAAGGGTGTCCCCATACAACATACACATTTTTTACGTGTATTATGAACTCTAAAGGGAGATTCTGTAAAATTTAAAATTACTGCGTATTACTACAGCTCCCAAAAACAAAAAATTATTCAAAAATATATCCAAAAATTAAAGGGTGCACCCATAATTGATGTAAAATTACTTATATGGGGCTATCTTTTGAACAGTTATAGACAAACGCTTGCAAATTAGACAGAATGTCGATTGCTATGAACATTATAGTAACAAGTATAATATTACACATTTGTAAATTAAAGGGTGCGCCAGTAGTTCATTAAATTGGGTGTATATGGCCATACTTTTGAACAGTTGTAGATAGACGCTTGAAATTTTCAACCGAACCTGTATAGCTAAGTCCGCTATAATAACAAGTATATAATTTGGATTTGGAAGCAAAAGTGTGTTCTAATAGTTAATGTAATTTTGTGTATGTATTCAAACTTTCGAACCGTTATAGACAGAACTCTAAACTTAAAAGAGACCAGTATTGCTAAATCCGCTATATCAACGAGTTTATAATTTGAATTTAGAAATTAAAGGGTGTCCCATATTTGATGAATATTTACTTACATGAGCCTATCTCTTGATCCGTTATAGATAAAGGCTTGTAAATTTGACGCAATGTCGATTGTTATGACGGTTATAGTGACAAGTATAATATTACAAATTATAAATTAAAGGGTGCGCCAATCGTTCATTAAATCTGATGTATATGGCCATACTTTTGAACAGTTGTGATAGACGCTTGAAATTTACAACGAACCTGTATAGCTAAGTCCGCTATAACAACAAGTATAAAATTTGGATTTGGAAGTTAAAGAGTGCTCCAATAGTTAATGTAATTTTGTGTATGTGATCAAACTTTCGAACAGTTATAGACAGAACGCTGAAACTTAAAAGAGACCTGTATTGCTAAATCCGCTATATCAACGAGTTTATAATTTTAATTTAGAAATTAAAGGGTGTCCCATAATTGATGAAGATTTACAAACATGAGCCTATCTCTTGAACCGTTATAGATAAACGCTTGTAAATTTGACGCAATGTCGATTGTTATGGCCGTTATAGCAACAGCTAATAATATTTAAAATTATAAATTAAAGGGTGCACCAATAGTTAATTTAACTTGGTATATGGCCATATTTTTAAACAGTTGTGGACTGACGTTTGAAATTTTCAAAGAACCTGTATTACTGCATTTGTGGCTATCAAATTGCTAGCACAAAAAGCAACAACAAATGTTCAAGACGAGTTACAAAGAGAACGACAAAGAAAAAAGCTTTAAGTTGTGTGTGAACTTCGTCTCACCAAATTAACATTAAGATTAGTTGGTTAAATAGATGATGTTTACGACGTACATAACATAAGGTAGATAGATGCAAAGAATGCTGATGAAGGATGTGGCGGTCCAGAAAATGCTGCATTTCATTCTGCTAGCGCCTAATTTTTCTTATTTTCTTTGGAAAACTTCCGCATACATTTGTAAATAATTTTTCTTTCTAAAAATGTTTAGAAAATTAATTAAAAAAAGAACCAATAGCGAAAATAAAGTAAAATTTCATTAATTTATAAAATCGATGGTTCTAATCCTGGTCAGGGAAAAATTAATAATTAAAGAATTATTTTATTTATTAAAAACACAACAAAAGTTTACTAATAACTCAAGAATAGTTCATTGTTTATTATATTAGGTTTTTTAGGGTTTTTTTGAATCACACAGGAAAGAAATTTATAGAAATTCATTCTATTCTTTAAGCAAATAGATATTTAAAATTAATAAATAGGTATAAAGGCAACAATTATATTTAACAAAATAAAATATGTAAACTAATGAGATTCAGTCAATGCAATGTAATTTTCCTTTTATTCACGGATTCCAAAAATAAATTTATTTTATTTTTTATCACTTTGTTTTCCTAAATACCGTTAGTAGCACGTTTATGACAACAAGGTGCATAAACTGAAAATATTTGTAAAAACAAATAAAAAACAGCAACAAAATAAGTATACCTGCTTTAAATAGTGTACAAAAGCTGTGCCTTTAAGCGGTTTTTATTGCATTTTATTCATTAAATATGTGTTGTATTTCATACGTATGAAAACGGTTGTTGCCTGTTTTTCTGCTTATAATGTTTAAGCAATAGCTTTGATCAAATTTTGTTTTTTTTATTGTTTATAAATAGATCTGCATACAATGCAGAATTTCCTAAAACGGCAGTAAAAAACTTTAATAGGGTAAAACTGTGGCAACGCTGCTTACAAATAAAGAGAATTAAAAAATTCTCGCGTACGAGTATAAAAAATACTTAAAGTTCTGATTGCGATATTTTTGAGACTTGTTTTTAGGCTCTTTGTTTTAAATACACCCACAACAAAAAACACTTACAAGAATGGGTAAAATTTAAATTAAATTAATAAAATTTAATTTAAATTTAAAATACTCGAGTATGAAAAATTTAGAGTTATTATGCGGTGTACTCGTGCCGTTCTCTAAGACAGATAGATGAAATTTGTTTTGAAGGCGGTTTTTTGCAAGAATTATTAATAATGATGACACAAACATTACTGAAAGATAACGAGTGGAACAAAAAAAAAAATGTAAAAGTGTTAATTTTAAACCCTTGCAATTTGATGGCAATTGCTGGATCGACCATCAGTATTGTATCTACATTTCTTTTAAATTCAAAAGAAAATAAAACACCCAAAATAGCATGAAGGTAAATTCTAAATAAAACTATTTTTCTAACAACCATAATTAATTAATTAAGTATAATTTCCGTGCGGTTATTCCGCAAAATAATTTAGTTGTTTTATTTGCACACAGTTATCAGCTAAATGTTTCAATGCCTGAAAAATTGTACATTTTTTTTTAAATTAATAAAACAAAAATTGACTGTTCGCAACTAGATGAAGTATATAGTATATAAGTTAACACAGCCACTGCATAGCATGTAATAAACGAAGCGAATATCCCTAATACCGTCATTAACGGAGTGAACACTACTATTGTTGTTTGTTGAACATCTCATATTACTTCCTTTTATATTTCTTTGTGTTCATGATTACTTTGCTTTTATATTTCTGCAGTTTAATAATTTTGATTACGTAGCTTATTTATAGAATTCCTATTGGTCAGAACAGCGAAAATTGTAATTATGGTGCAGACACTAGGTCAGCACTTTTTAGTTAAGAATAACGGCATTTATAAAACAATTGATAAAATAAAATTTATTCTTAATCGGATCACCAAAAGAAAAAGACCTGTTGTTTTGTTTAATTGGCGCCCAACGTGGGGCAATTTAAAATTAAATTATAACAGAAAAGTTTTAATGTAAAATAATAAATAAATCTCTGTAAAGCTATAAAAGCAAAAACAGACAGTTAATTTTGTTAAGTGAAACATAAAAATAAAATAAACTTTGAACCAGAAAGTATTCTAATATTTTGCAAAAATTTAAATTAGTGACAAATTCAGAGTTTGAATAACATAACTAATATATTTTAATCAGTACAAAGGGAAGCGGTAAACTGTGTATTGCAAAGAACTTAATGCATGACAATAGAACTCAATTCAAACAAAAATAAGTAAAACTGTTAAGTTCATTAAATTAGTGACTATTTAAAATTTTGAATAATAGAATTAATATTCTTTAATCAATAAAAGCATAAGCAGAAAAACTGTGTCTTGCAGAGAATTTAATTCATTGCAATAAAAATCAAATCAAACCAAAACGAATAAAGCTGTTTTAATCTATAAAAACAAAAACGAAACATCAATATAAAATTTAAAAAAGAAAGAAGTCCGTCAAAACTGGTATACTTGCAGAATTCGTAAATTTTTGGAGCTCATCTTGCGTAAAGGAACACAAGCAGCAGGATAAACAGCAAAATCAACTTCAACTTATAATAAATCTACACTGGCTATAGAAAATTAAAGTAATTAATTATGATAAAATTGTAAGTAGAGCGTTCAGTATAATAATAATTACATTAATTACAATAACTCTTTGAAATTAAAATAGAAATTAATTGTAGCAGTTAACTAAATACATTTGTGAAAAATTATTTCGTGTAAATCTTTGCAAGAGTGGATTTTAAATTTTGGCTCAGGATTTTCATAAAATTTTTTGACTAGTCTCATATGACTGATAGCGAGTCAGACAACGAACTTTACCAAGTTTTAGAAAATTTCAGTAGAATAGAAGTGGGGAACAGAACCGATAGGATTCAATCAAGTGCAGACAATTGGTGGCAGAACAAAATGGCAATAGATGCAGACCAATTAAGGGTTCTAATGAACTCCGCTATAACTGCTGCTCTACAGGTACAAAAACAGACATTTGACAAACAGATTGAAGATCTTAATAAAAAACTGAACGATATTTCGGTCTCGCCTTCAGAGGTCGCAGCTTATGAAGACATACAAATAGTGCCGGGGATACAGTGCGATGAGTCACTGGACATTGTGAAATCCCTGCCTAATTTTGAGGGCAAACAGGAGGCTTATGTCTCCTGGAGACAGGCGGCGCATACGGCTTACAAAATTTTCGAGAATCACAAGGGTAGTTCCAGGCACTACCAAGCCGTCGCCATAATTAGAAATAAAGTAAAGGGAACAGCGGACATGACGCTAGCTTCCTTTAATACCGCGTTAAACTTTAAGGCCATTATCGACCGACTTGACTTCACTTATTCCGACAAGCGGCCTATTTATTTGATTGAGCAAGAGCTTTCCACGCTCCGACAAGGAAGCATGACGCTCTCACAATTTTATGATGAAGTAGAAAGGAAGTTAACACTTCTGACGAACAAAGCCGTAATGACATATGACAAAGATATTGCCGCTGCGATGAATGAAAAATATAGGGCGGATGCGCTTCGCGTATTTATTTCGGGTACTAGGAAGAGCTTAAGCGACGTGCTTTTTTCGGCAAGGCCAAGTGACCTTCCGTCGGCACTAGCACTAGCTCAGGAAGTTGAATCGAATCACGAGCGCTACTTGTTCGCAACAAATTATGCTAAGGGCATGTATGACAAAGAAAAACAGAGAGTCAAGTATCCGCAGGGAAAGAGTCCAAATTTTTTCAAAAAACCGGTTTTAGGCAGAGAACGCCGATTTGAACAAACGGAAGTCCAACCAATGGACGTTGACCATTCGTTACGGCTTAGACAACCGAATGACTTCAGATTTAATAACAATAACATGTCGGTACAACAAAACCGACCATTCCAGAACAATCAGTATCAATATGGTAGAGCAGTAAAACGGCCAAATGACGAATCAGCTAGATTCACAGGCATAAAACACCAGAGAATCAATCATATCACACAAGCAAAACCTCAATGCGATCAGGCACGGGAGGAGTACCAAGAAACAGCAGATAGGGAAGCATCAGAAATAGATGATGACAACGAATATAATGAAGTTAATTTTTTAGGCAAAACTCCCTGCTCCCATTCATAGAAAGGGTAATAGCGGGGAAGACTATAAAATTATTAATAGACTCTGGTGCTTCAAAAAATTATATAAAGCCTCTAAGCGGCTTAAAACATGTAACTCCTGCAGATAAGTCTTTTATAGTTAAATCCATTCATGGATTTAATAATTTCCATGAAAAATGCGTCGTAAACCTTTTTGGAATCAACAGTTTTTTTTTCATACTCCCCTCGCTGTCAACTTTCGACGGGATCATTGGCCTTGATCTGCTTACGCGGACAGGTGCTACTTTAGATTTTAAGAATAAAGAAATCCGGACTAATTCGGGAACGGAAAAATTAAAATTTTTAAACTGTGAGAATGTAAGTTTCACACAGGTCGAGGATATTGAAGTGCCTCGCACAGTACTGGGCAAATTTCAGAAAATAATGAAAGGTCTGTCGGGGGTTTTTGCAAACCCAAACGAGTCATTACCTTTCAATACAAACATTGTTGCCACCATTCGTACCATTAGTGATGACCCAGTCTACTCAAGACTATACCCTTACCCTATGGGTGTGGCCGATTTCGTAAATAACGAAATACGTGACCTTTTAAAAAATGGTATAATAAGACCTTCACGGTCCCCTTATAACAATCCTATCTGGGTTGTTGATAAGAAGGGCAAGGACGAAAAGGGAAATATAAATAAAAGATTGGTGATAGATTTCAGGAAACTGAATCAAAACACCATAGACGATAAATACCCAATTCCAGAAGTAACAGTGATCCTCTCAAACTTGGGAAAGGCCAAGTTCTTTACGACACTTGACCTGAAGTCTGGTTTCCACCAGATATTGCTGGCGGAACGCGACAGAGAAAAGACCGCTTTCTCTGTCGGAAACGGCAAGTATGAATTCTGCCGACTTCCTTTCGGCCTGAAGAATGCACCCAGCATTTTTCAGCGAGCCATTGACGACGTACTGCGAGAGCAAATAGGGAAGTCATGCTACGTCTACGTGGACGATGTTATAATTTTTTCTGAGAACGAAGAGGATCACGTTAACCACATTGCATGGGTTCTACAAAGACTTTATGAGGCCAACATGAGGGTATCACGAAATAAATCACATTTCTTCAAAGAAAGTGTTGAATATCTTGGTTTCATTGTATCTAGGGGTGGAATCAGAACGAGCCCCGATAAGGTGCAAGCAATAAGAAACTACCAGGAACCTTCGACATTGTTTAATGTCAGATCTTTCCTAGGCCTAGCCAGCTACTATAGGCGTTTTATTAAGAATTTTGCCTCAATAGCAAAACCTTTGACTGACATCCTAAAGGGAGAAAACGGTAAAGTTAGTGCGACTCAGTCCAAGAAAATAAGAATAAAATTCGATGATGAACAGGTCAAGGCATTCAACAGGCTTAAGGATTTATTGTCTTCGGAGGACGTCATATTGCTTTACCCGGACTTTAAGAAGCCATTTGATTTAACGACCGATGCCTCCGCTTCTGGTTTGGGAGCTGTTCTGTCACAAGACGGAAGGCCCATCACAATGATTTCCAGGACTCTCAAAGACAGGGAGTTAAACTTTGCAACAAATGAGCGCGAATTGCTAGCCATTGTCTGGGCTTTGCAAAAGCTCAGAAATTACCTTTATGGGGCGCGGAACCTTAATATTTATACGGACCATCAGCCGCTCACCTTTGCGGTGTCGGACCGGAACCCAAACGCTAAAATAAAGCGTTGGAAGGCATTTATAGATGAACATAATCCAAGGATTTTCCATAGGCCTGGCAGGGAAAATTATGTTGCTGATGCACTCTCACGCCAACATATCCACACCTTAGAAGAAGAAGCAATCTCCGACGTTGCTACAATACATAGTGAAATGTCTATGACTTGCGTGATTGAATCAACGGATAGGCCACTGAATTGCTATAGGAACCAAATTATATTGGAACAAGCGAACTTTCCCCTTAGACGGGATTTCATATTCTTCACCAACAAAACGCGGCATATGATTAATTTTACCAATAAGCATAGCCTTATTGAGGAAATGAAACTGGCTGTAAATCCAGAAGTAGTGAATGCAATTAATTGCGACCTACCAACACTGGCGGCGATCCAGAATGACCTGATTAGAGCCTTGCCATCGACAAGATTCTGGTACTGCAAGAATGTGGTATTGGATGTTACTGACAAGAATGACCAGAGAGAGATAGTGGTTACTGAGCATAACCGAGCCCATAGGGCTGCTCAGGAAAATGTGAAGCAAATTCTCAGGGATTACTATTTCCCAAATATGGCAAAATTAGCAAATGAAATCGTAATAAATTGCAAAATTTGCTCAAGAGCAAAATATGACAGGCACCCACAGAAACAGAAAATGGGTATTACACCTACACCATCGTACGTAGGCGAGATGCTTCATATTGATATTTTTTCTACAGACCAAAAATATTTTCTTACTTGTGTAGATAAACTCTCAAAATTCTCCGTAGTTCAACCTGTTCCCTCGCGCACAATTGTCGACTTAAAAGCGGCGATTTTGCAACTAGTAAATTACTTCCCCAATGTAAAAAGTATCTATTGCGATAATGAACTATCATTAAAGTCCGAGACAATCGTGTCTCTATTAAGAAATGAATTTGGGATTGATATATCAAATGCGCCTCCCCTTCATAGCACCTCAAATGGACAGGTGGAGCGCTTTCACAGCACTCTAATGGAAATTGCAAGGTGCATTAAGCTTCAAAACAAAATTACCGATACGGTTGAAATCGTTTTGTTGGCGACAATTAAGTATAACCGGTCAATTCACTCCGTTACGAATGAGAGGCCGATCGATACAATCCACGTCTTATCACCTCAACTTACTCAGGAAATATCTGACAGAATTGTGAATGCCCAACGAACGCAGTTAGAACGAAATAACACCTCTAGGCAGAATAGAGTATTTGAGGTTGGAGAAAGAGTTTGGGTAAAAAATAACAGAAGATTGGGCAACGAGCTAACTCCTCTCTATACAGAAAAAACAGTTGAGGCAGACTTAGGAAGCACAGTACTTATCGAGGGGAGGGTGGTCCATAAGGACAACTTGAGATAACTTTTTTATTATTACTATATTTTTATATTTTTACTAATGAGGTTGTTTTTCAGAGTTTTGACTATGGCGATTTTCATCTATGTGACGGCGACGAAGCTAATTGATTACTCTAAATCGGACTATATCCCAATAACAGACGGGGACATCATTATTTGGCAGGATTTTAACTACCTACAACATACCACGAACTTGACAACGTATTATGAGATAATAGATGAGACAGAACGACTCCAAAGTAATTTTCCTTTATCCCACATGGTAAGGTTATTGGACTCCGACTTAACCCATATTAAAACACTCCTGGCGTCATTGGGCACTCACCATAGGAATGCTAGAAGCATCAACTTTTTAGGCACGGCACTCAAAGTGATCGCCGGTACACCGGACTTTGATGACTTTGAAAGAATGAAATTTGGACAGCAACAGCTCATTGAATCGGAAAAAGAACAAGTGAGGATAAATACGAAGGCACAAGAACAAATAAACAAGCTAACAGAGGCAGTTAACGTTATTCTCAGGGATTCAAAGGCTAGACAGATTGACACAGGCCACTTATATGAGACTCTTCTCGCTAGAAACAGAATGATTATATCTGAAATTGAAAATTTGATTTTGGCAATTACTCTTGCAAAGATAGGGATTGTTAATCCCACAATTTTAGATTCTGATGATTTAAATACCATAGTAAATAAACATTCTACAAATACAACTGTATCTGACCTGATGGAGGTAGCTTATATTAAAGTACTATTAAATGATAATTTTTTGAGCTTCTTAATTAGGTATCCTGATCCTAAATTAGAATGTAAGAAGGTAATGCTCTTTCCCGTTCAACATAATGAAACAATCCTACATTTCGCTGAAAACAACATGGTCGCAGACTGTGGAAAGAAAATACTTGCAATTGGAAATTGCAGCTCAGCACTAACGTCAACATTCTGCAAAGAATTACCAGTACCTACCTGTGCCCAACAAATTCACTCCGGCGGCTTGGCGCACTGCCTTACTCGGCCTAGTCATCTAGAACCAATAATGGTAGTGGATGACGGAATCATCATCATAAACGACAACACGGTCGAAGTTAAACTTACTGAAGGCTCCGTAAAGACCGTTACCGGAACCTATTTACTTACCTATGAAGAAGAAACTGAAATAAATGGTTCTGTCTACAAAAACCAGAAGGGCATGCTTAAGAAGAAACCAAGCGTGGCAATGTCTGCGAGCCTTAATATCACGAGCCATCAAGAAATACTTAGCCTTCCGTACCTTCGGAAAATGAGCGCTGAAAATCTGCGTCATATTGGAGAAGTAAGAAACGAACTTGTCAAAAATCCGGCAGTTTCTAGCTTGGTCACGGCGGCTGTTTTGATTGCCTTCTATGCAATCTTTAAGGTAATTCAACTACAAAAAAGCAAGCATCTGCGCCAGAAGATCCAGGCTACAATTGATGGTTTTCGCAGGACCGAGGACGGCCCTCACTTAAGTGGGGGAGGAGTTAACACAGCCACTGCATAGCATGTAATAAACGAAGCGAATATCCCTAATACCGTCATTAACGGAGTGAACACTACTATTGTTGTTTGTTGAACATCTCATATTACTTCCTTTTATATTTCTTTGTGTTCATGATTACTTTGCTTTTATATTTCTGCAGTTTAATAATTTTGATTACGTAGCTTATTTATAGAATTCCTATTGGTCAGAACAGCGAAAATTGTAATTATGGTGCAGACACTAGGTCAGCACTTTTTAGTTAAGAATAACGGCATTTATAAAACAATTGATAAAATAAAATTTATTCTTAATCGGATCACCGAAAGAAAAAGACCTGTTGTTTTGTTTAATTTATATACTATATACATATTACACACAAGACACAGGGTGCAATGAATCAGGCGAATATCATTTGAGAAAGCGACCAAAAATATTTTATCTAAAATATGCATCTGAATTTTAAATTATTTTCTGGATTTTGTTCTTTAGGTTGAATTATTTTTTTTTTTTATTTTCATTGAAAATAACAAAATTATAAAAAATAATTATTTTTTATCTCTTTACTAGAAATTCAACAAAAGCTGCTATTTTATCATTTCTTTACACTCCCATTATAACTTTTCTTATGTACTGTAATTATAAAAAAAATTGTTTTTGTAATTTCAAAAGCTTGTGATTTCATTTTACGTGAGACGGAAAAAAATCGGACTATTACTTGGCGGAAGATCGTTATTTTGTTGTAGCAATATGTAAAATATATATATATAAGTCTTTCTGATTTGCTCTTTAGATCAATTCAATTTTTCTATTTTATTATCACAATGAAGCATTTTGCGCAATAAATTTAAATTTATTTTAACCAGAGTAACCACCTCGACTACCACCGCGATTGCCTCCATAACCTCCACGGTATTTACCGAGGCCACGAGCTTCACGATCACCAGTATTTTCATGGCCTTGAATATTTACATCGTCCTTAAGGTGTGCAGGAATCGCAGCAATGACGGCAACAACAGCCAAGAAAATGTAAAACGAAAGGAAGCGCATTGTGATCACCAGGGCTTAGTTATCTTTTTTCTGTGAATAAAATATTTTGCTTTTTAAATATTGTTATGTTCACTACAGATTCACTTTAGATTCTGCTGGTTTTGAAATCTCAAATGTTTCCCTTTATATGGAATTTTAGTATTAAAAACATTTTTAAACTGTGACTTTCATTCATTCGCGGCTGCTCTCCTCTTAAAACATACAGTGTTTTTGCAAGTAAAACTGCATGAATGATTGAACAACAAAATAATATTCTAGCACATTTTCAGACACGTTCAATTACAAAAAAAAAAACTATTTGATTGTTAAAAACAATAACCCTTCTTTTAGTTTTAATGTATGTCTTGTTGGCAATAATTTAACGATTCCCTAGAAACATTGGAATGAATGAACTTAAGTCACGTATACAGAATATTTCTTTATATAACATTTTGCATACGGAGAAGACTCAAAAAATACTTATTTGCAAACATTCATTAACTTTATAATAGTTACACCTGTTTCCCTAACAAAATTGGATTTTTTCTATAAAAGCTTTTATTTTTAAATTTTCGTTTTCTATTTTTATGCAATATTATTCTTATTGAATCAATAACATTGACGAGTAAGTAACTGGAATTTCTTATAAAAATAACCAAACAGTTTTGAAATAACTTAACTGATACGTTTTGAATCCGCAAAATGCTTCCTTAAGTGCTGTTAAATGTGGCTGTTTAGGCCAATCGTTTCTACGTGATATTTTTCAATTTAGTGCTCGATGTTTTGTTTTGGTAGTAGAACCCATATCGTTGCTCTCTTGTGTAAAGGCCCTAACTCACATAATTTTAACTTTAAATGAAAAGATAAAGACATAATTGAAACTGTTTTGATCAAGTTCAAATGCGTTATTTTTAACTATAAAATAATTTTTTATGACGAGCTGTATTTGAGTGAAATGTTTTAGAATCCCAAAATAAAATCAGAAGTCAAATATTTTCTGCAAAAGAAAAAAACCGACTTCAAAACAGATTTCATCTGTCTGTCTATAACGGTTCAATAGTAGCTCTCGTACATTTAAATCCATTACCTATAAGATCACCTTTATATTGCATTTCCAAACTGTATACTTGTTATAGCAGACTTGGCGCTACAGCTTCTTGTTAATTTCAGCCGTCTTTCTACAACTGTTCAGAAGTTTGGCAATATACGTCAAATTACATCAACTATTGTAACACCCTTTAATTGATAATTTAAAATATTTATACTTCTTAATAAACCAAACAAAAGAACACAAATAGCTAAAAAAAAAACGTGTTTATACAAATAATCATAAGGTGGTGAGGTTTAGGAAGCTCCTATAGCTTAAATATACGCTCTATATACATGTAAGTTGTATGAAAAGAAAGCTTATGACTTTTAGATTAATAATATTAATTTACCTTTTTCGCGCTCTATTTTTTAAATGACATTTACTTTAAAACTTGTAACGCCAAAAGTCGGTGCCCTCGTTTGTAGCCCCACTAAATACTTTTTTTTACTTTCTATTATTTTTTGTATATATTTTATATTCATTTATTTTTGGATTTCGTATATAATTTATTAGAATACTGAAAATTATCCTTTATCTGTGTATTTAATATTTTGTTTGATAGTTTTAAGATACCTTAAATATCTTTGTTAATTTTTACTTTAATTCGATTTAAAATTAACGGCCTGTTAAAAAGTAGCGCCACCTGTTTGTCGGAATATAAGTTTTACATAAAAGAAAACAACTCTACCTTATACAGCTGTGCACCCACAATGCAGTTTGGGTGTGTGTGTGTGCCACTGATTGATATAAAAGGCGAGTTGTTCTTTAGTCGAGAGCAAGGCAGATTTATTTTACTAGGTAGTGTCGTCCGCCCAGCTGTTTTGTAGTTTGAAATGTCAAAAGTTTTTGTATTTTCCTTTGTTTGTTTACGAATTTCAAAAAACACTAACAACATGCGTTTGCGAGACAAAGCAAGCATGTGTATGGAGAGCAATAATCTTTTATTTCTCTTTGTGTTTTTGACGTTTCCAACGCACAAAACAACAATAAAAAGGCATGTTGTTTTTGTAAATGTTGTATTTGTTGTACTACCGCTACTACCTAGTAAAATAAATCTGCCTTGGTCGAGAGACAGTTGTCTTGCTGGTTTTGCAGAGGTAAGATCTGACGATTGATGCGGAGGTTTTTACGTCCCCAATTGAAAAATCTTATCTTTTGAACAATTAGCAATTGATGAGGACGTTGTTGTCCCCAATTGTTAATTGTAAAAGAATTCGGTTACTGTTGCAGTCTCTGTACTGGCTATTGTGGGAGAGACGGGCAATTCCGACACGAGGTTGTACATCCAACTGGTTTTCCTTACTCTCGGGCAACAGTTGGCTACCGTACGAGAGCCGGATAATTCCGACACGACGTTATACCTCCAACTGGTTTTCTCTTGCTCTCGGGCTAAACTGACTACTGTAAGAGCGGCACGGCCATCCGACACGAGGTTATACCTCCAACTGGTGCCGTTCACTCTGACAAGAGTTAGTTTTCGTGAGGCTGTTTCGTGTAAGACGAGTAAACTCAACCCGAGGTTATACCTCCAACCGATTGCTCGTGCTCTCTGTCAAGAGCGGTTTGCAGACAACTGTTGCGAGTAACAGTGCTCAGCATTAGCTGAACGTGTAAGACAGTGCCTTGCTGATTTTCTGAGGGCGGTACTACCAAGAGCTGCCCTCCTTCGGACCAAACTGTTGGCGTTACCAGCAACACCCGTGAAAGTGAATAAAGAGATACGATTTATAATGTGAAGAGAAAGAGAGGTATTTTATTCACCATTGTATTTTGACTAAAGTGAGCAACGACCCTGCACTCCGCTGAAGCTACCCCAGCAACCAGCGAAAACGTGTCGTTACAAACTAAAATAATCACGTTGAGGTGGTTTTTGAGAAAAAATTATGGAATTAAAATTTCCACAAAATCAAAACGCATCGAGATATTCATACGAAATTTTGAAAATATATATAGATAAAGAGCATTTAATCAGATAGTGAAATAAATTTAAAATTTGTTTTATTGAAACATTTAAATTGCGGAATGGGAAAAATTCCCCAAAAAATTGTTTTGTTTTCGATCCACTGTGCCATGTTATAAGATTTATCGTCGACTTAGTTTACAATAATTTATGCATTTGAGTGCAAAGTCAGTAGCTTTTTTGATTTGTTTGTAATTATCACAAATTAATCCAGTTTTAATTCAAATTATATGTTGGGGAAAGGTTATTTGTAAAAAAATGTCAGTTAAAAATTCCCATGTCTGATTTAATTTTAAATAATTTTGTAATTTAAAGACGATAAAATTGTAATTTAAAAGACGATAAACGACACAGGGAGAGCTTGTAAATTAAGCGTATATTTTTTATTTTACGATATTTGTTTTTTTCCCTATTTCACATAAAGTTGTATTTTTAACCGACTTCAAAAAGAGAAAGAGGTCATACAATTCGGCTGAATGTTGCTTTTTTATATATTTGTGCCTCCAGAACTCAGTCAGAACTCAAAATTTTAAAAATTAAAGGGTGTCCCCATACAACATACATATTTTTTACGTGTATTATGAATTGTAAAGGGCACTTCTGTAAAATTTAAAATGACTGCGTATTACTGTAGCTCCCAAAAACAACAAATTATTCAAAAATAAATCTAAAAATTAAAGGGTGCCCCCATAATTGAAGCAAATTTACTTATATGTGGCCGTTATAGTAACAAGTATTAATATTACAAATTATAAATTAAAGGGTGCGCCAATAGTTAATTAAATTTGATGTCTATGGCCATTATCTTAAACAGTTATAGACAGACGATTGAAATTTAAAAGAAACCTGTATTACTAACGCCTCTATAACAACAAGTATAAAATTTAGATTTGGAAATAAACGGGTGTACCAATAGTTGAAATGTTGAATTAGGTATATGTGGCCGGACTTTTGTACCGTTATAGACAGACTGCTGAAATTTACAAGGGACATGTTTTGCGACAACAAGAAGCTTATAATTTGAATTTAGAAATTAAAGGGTGTTCCCAAAATTAATGTAATTTGTTCTATATGGCCGTATTTTTTGAACCGTTGTATACAAACACCTTAATTTTAGACAGAATGTCCACTACTTTATTTGGTATAATAAGAAGTATAAAAATGTTATATTATAAATTAAATAGTTGATATAATCTGATGTATAAAGGCAAACTGTTGACCCGTTACAGATAGACGGTGGAAATTTACACAGAACCTGATTGCTAAATCTACTACAAAAGCAAGTATATAATTAAAGACTGACCCTATAATTGCTTCAATTTGATGTATATTGCCAAACTATTGAACAGTTAAAAAAGTACAAAGTTTGGAGATATAAGTGTGTCCCAATAGTTAATGTAACCTAATTTATGTGGCTATACACTTCAGCTGTTATAGGCAGAGAGATGAAATCTGTTTTTTCTTTTCGCAAGAATTATAAAGTAAAATGTATTCTCTTATTATACAACATAGTAGTTAAATACTTAATACAATTGTACCACTACCTTTCTTATGGTCTATAGATGTTTGACCGTTTTTTTGCAAAAAAAAAATGGCAATGAAAATTTCAGTAACTATTAACGCTCGTGAAAACGATAGTCTCGATTGGGTTTAAAAAAGGAAGTTCAATGTGGATGGGAAATTTTTTGACAACGCTGGGAGGGCAGTCTAGAGCTATAACATTTGCCACGAAGGTTACTGTTTGTGTGAGCGCGTTTGCATTGTTTTAGTTTTTTTAGATTTTGTTTGCTTATTTAAGGTTGACCCAGATGATTTTGGTGAGAAATCGGAATATTTGCAAAAAAAAAAAAAAATCAGCTTCATCGAGTGTTTTTTACTCAACTTTGTTTTACGAAAAAAAAATATTTTTTGCTGCACCGTTCATTTAATTTATAACAATGGTCAATATTACATACGAGATTCTAATTTTTGTACGCTTTAACACAGGTGGAAAAAGGGTATATCTAAGCTTGTCATTCCGTAATTTTTACAATATATTTTTCCAACCCCATAAAATAAAGTTCTTTTGCATAGTGAAGTCAATTAAGAGATGTCCGTTGTTGTGCCAAGGCACTAGATTAGCTAGAGAAAATTTAAATACGCCAATCGATCAGACATAGTGTCGCAAGAGGTGGCGGGGAAAACACCACGCCTACCTCTAATTTTTTCATATCATTTGGGACCAACCTAGTTCAGTTAAGTAACTCCAGTAAAAAAAGAAAAAAAAAAACAAATATATTGGGCGATAAAGAATTAAAATAAAACAAACATTAATTGAAAATATTGACGCTCGCCCATATTTTCCGAATTATGGGCCCACTTTTCATAGAAAAGTACGATTGTGCACCATATTTTTAGAATATCAATATGGATATCATTTAATAGCTTTTAACGAGATCTTTCAGAAAATATTAAATCATTAAAAAAAATTCTTAACACAGATGACATTTTTATTTAAAATTATATATAGGACTTAATTTTTTAATTATTTGTTTTTTTTTTTGTTTTTTTTTTTTTTAATTCTCACTCACCCCAATATCTGTTGTTTCAAGTGAAGTTACTTCACTAAATTAAATTAGCATATATGGTGAAGTGTATACAAGATTCGGCATAGCCGAATATGGCACTCTTTCTTACTCGTTTTATTTTTATTTCTATCAATTCAAAATCTAGGTCATTAGGTAGAAAGGTATGATTAGACACCTAAAAAAATTTGTACTATTTCAATATTATTTTACGATTTTTAATAATTTCTAAAGTCAATATTTAAATTTTCTTAGCATAAAACATTTTCACAAATTTCAATAATTTGTAATGTGATATGAAGGAATTGATCTTGTGCAATTGATCTTGCATCATACCAACAAAACATACAGTAAAGCATTTGCAACTGTTGTGTTAGTATACAACACTTTAAACCAATAGTTTATATTTACTCTGATTATATAACACTTAATTGCAAACCGACATGTGATAGTCAATGAACTTATTCTATAAAAAAATCAACTAAAAGTTCTTTAAAGATATTCTTAAGGTACGGTCACATTTGACAAACATTTGCCTAAAATTTGTTACGCACATTTATTTGCATATTTTTATATGTTCAAACATCTATTAAATAGTGTCAAATATGAAATACTGGCAAACATGTTTTATGTGCGGTAACACTTAAAATAATATTTGCCTTAAAAATATATTTGATCAAACTATAAAAATATAAATTTATTTGCAAGAACAACTATTTTTTCGCCTAAAAATGAGTTAAAAATTTGAAGTGCGTCGAAGAAATACGTCGATTTTGTTAATTAAAAAGCCGGGAAGTAAAATTCCCAGGAATTGGGTATTTATTATTATTATGAAATAACATTAATAGAAATTTTGGCATCTAGAAGAAGGAAAATTAATGTAAATTTTAAATAAATAAAAAAAACACAGAAACAGAAAATAATTATAAAAAACGTTTTTAATGATCACTTAAAACCGTTGCTAACTTTTTCATTGGAAACTATGGTACTCTCGCCCCAAGTGACCATACATTATAAAAGTAAAGACCTTAAAGAACGAAATTAGCCAACAGTGCTAAAAATCCGCCATGAAGCCACCTTTCTCGAAAACGGCTCGGCGGTTGGCAAATTTTATTCGTCTAGGTCTCTACTTTTATAGTGTATGGCCTAGGGCGGGTCGATTTGTGGGGAGGTAAAAAAATCGCCCATGGCTCAGTGAAAATCGTATCAAAATAAGAAACTTTGCCCGAGGAACTATACCTCTAAAACAAATTCTACTACCCTCCAACTGTTGACTTTTATCCCGTAGGGTCAGGTTTTATAAAATCCCACTTTGACCCATTTAGAGTGCCCCAATCGAGTCCAAATGTATGACCCATCCCCACTAACTTTGGAGGGCCGATCCACTCATGCCAGTGGCACACCCCGTGGAACTCCTCTGGGGGGTTTCCCATACAAACATTTCAACAAATCCCCATTTTTGGCACTTTATTTTATTATTTTTTTATTTATTTTTATTATTTATTTATTTTTTCTCTTTAGAAATTTCTTTAGTCAGAACATACATATGTAAATTTGTAAATTGTAAATATGTAAATTTTTTGAAAGCCGTCCATAACCTGAAAATATATGAAAATAAAACATTCTATGGCCATTTGAGGCCATTTAAATATTTTTTAAATACTAAAAACGCTTTATAATTATTATTTTTTTAATACACAAATATTTTGTTTGTTCATTTATTATTTACATTAATTTTTCTTCTTCTAGATGCCAAAATTTATACCTATATAATTTTTTAATAAAAAATACCTAATCACGGGAAATTTTACTTCCCGTTTTTTCCGGTTTTTTAATTCCCAAAATCGACGCTATTTTTTCGACGCTATCTTGGTGCACTTAAATATTTGCCAGTGAGTGGTCACCCTATGTTCACATTAGAAGCATTTTTGTTTGCTGACAAATAATATCATTTGCCCAAAATCAACTGTGGTGTTGTTTGCTCCTAATAAATGTTTTGTTTTAGACTACATCAAACAAATATATGCCGATTTCAGACAAATGTTTGTCAAATGTGACCGTACCATTAGACAAGTTTTTATTTAGAAAACTCAAATGTAATTATATTTTTGAATCAGCTGTGAATTTCGTGTTTTGCAAGAAGCGCTGCAAACCAAGCCGAAGACGTCGTTCAGAATTGATAGGAAATTATGCAATTCAATAAATTTGCAACCCGATATGCAAAAGATTGTAAATGAAAGTGGCCTTGTAGTAACTCAAACGTTTCAAGTCAGTTATTAAAATAAAAAAATAGAAAATAAATAAAAAATTTTATTAAGTTAAACAACGGAATTTATTAATAAGATTACTTAATTTTCAAAAAAAAAATCTTCCTTTCGTGCTATTTTGTAAAAAAAATTTATTAAAATATAATTGTTACTTAATATATTGAATTAATTGATTATAATATTTAGTTGAGCATCAGAAGTATTCTTATTACTGTGTTTGAGAAGCTTTAGGTATAACAAAGATAGTATTTGCAAATGTTGTTAAAGAATATTTTGAGAAATTTTTATAAAAATATGAGTGTATGAATTTAATTATATGAATACATACATATTCCAACATCTATATCTGCGAAAAGTCAAGCTAATGATGTGGTTGTTAAATGCATAAATTAGTTACACAGAATTACTTGTTGGTAAAATGTTTGTTTGTAAAATATTTGTTTTATCAAGGTATCCAATACAAAAAAAAAATTATAATAATAATAATTAAGTGTATTTTCTGACTCTCGTTTTGAATTTAGTCCAAAAACATTGATGCAGATTTGTTATATATGGAATTCGACATTTCCAGTTACTTCGAAATTAAAAGATAGACTCCCCCAAATGTGGTTTACAAAATAAAAACGTAAATGTTAGTTGAGGTCCATTGCCTTCGTTTAAGTTCTTTAAACATTAAAAAAAAAAAAAGAAAAGCCGGGGTGCCAATTCTACGTTCTTTTTTTATATAGTTTTGGATTGAGATTAAATAAATAAAACATTTTTTTGTAGAACTTTGAACTTTCGTGTATAGCCTATGATTGACTGACTTCGTTGTTTTTAACTATATTCTATGGATTTTCTTGTAACAAGTGTTTTTATTTTCGTTTCTATTTCTACCAATTTAACGACTTTTATACATCAAATTATTAAGCGTGGTACGTGTTTTCTGTGTGTTCCTGTTCAATACAACAAGAGAATGGAGTAAATAGATTTTAGGGGTGATTCTTAAAGGTAGCAACTTTAAACGTTTAAAGTTATTTTTTTTTTTAAAGACGACTTATTTGTTTTACAGATTTTTAAAGTCACATTTCTAGCCTGAAAAGATTTCGAATTTCGAAAGACAGACTGCGAAGTAGTGATAAAGAAAGCCGCACTTGTTGCATATACTTTTCAAGTTTCTACGCCATTCTCAACCTCGTGAAAAACAAAGGTCAAGGGTGAACATTTTCATTACTTTGAATAGTTATATCATACAGAGATTAAAGACGTCCTCAAGGGTCCCCGAAATATTAGTAACAACAGCCAACAAACTATTGAACGTAAAAAACGCATTGCAGTACACCACAGGATAAGTCTTCGTAAAGCGTAGCCATATGGCAATTTTGCCATCGAAATCAAAATATATACTGTATCGAAGCCGTTTTATAAAAATGCTTATTTGTACGTGACTTTCAGTAATTTTGAGATTGTTAGGGAATTTTCGCTGTAATTACCGATGTTATTTTATTTGCAAAATGAAAAAATATTAAAACGTTATGGGTGTGAGCAACGCATAAACAACAGTCACGTATAAAAAATACTTTTATTCTTAACATTTCATATAAAAGGAGACAGCTATGATTTCAAAACAACAGGTCCAAAGCAAACATCGAGTGATTAATTTAAATCATTAAAAGTTTCTATTTGATTTAAAATAAATACAAAACGTTGGTGATCACAATGCGTTTCCTTTCGTTCTACATTTTCTTGGCTGTTGTTGCCGTTATTGCTGCTGTTCCTATAAACTTAAAGGACGAACCTCAATCCCTCTTCGATGTAGATGTTCAAGGCCACGCAAATGTTGGTGACCGTGGCGCTCGCGGCCAGGGTAATTACCTTGGAGGTTATGGAGGAATTCCCGTGGGTTATGGCGGCTATAGTAGTGGAGGTTATGGAGGAATTCCCATTGTTTATAGCGGCTATAGTAGTGGAGGTTATGGCGGATATGGCGGTTATGGCAGATATGGCGGTTACGGAGGCAACCACGGTGGTTACTATCTTTAAAATTTATTAAATTCTACTTGGATGCATCAAATGCCAATTATTTTCAACTTGTAATTTTAAAAAGTATAAAAGAATAAACAAATCAAATAAGCTGAATTTTTAAAATTGTTGTAAACAAATAATAATTATGGCAGACGTAATTATACATATACGTTTGTGACCAAATATTAAGAGTCTTCTGTAAAATACCAATTTTGAAACACATGCAGAATTACATATGACTAACACAGTTAAAAAGTCAGATGTACATAAAAAACATGTCGTGTATGGGTAGATTAAGGGCACATTTTTTTACATTATGACGAAACACTGACTTAGACGTGTTGAAAATTACTTAATTTATTTCTCTAGTATCGCTAACTCAATAAAAAAATAAATAAATACATACACGAGGCTCACCACCTAAATGCTTTAAAACCGATAACTGTTACCTCTACTATGCGCTTTTGAAAAATGTAACTAATATTGTGTTCAATAGTGCTGCCTTAAAGAGTTTTGCATAAATACGATAATTGCTACTTGACTTCAATTACCATACCCACATTGATGAAAGAATTTACTCGCGCGATATTTAAAAAATTTAGCTATTAAATTTAAACCGTTTTCTTTTAGAGTAATGTAAGTCTATTTTTGTCACTCACTGCTTGCCACCCATTAAGTGACCCCAGCCATATTCATGTGCAGATTCTGTATTACTAGCAAGCAACTCGCCTAGAAAATTTGCATATATATTATTTTAGATAAAAATGCTATCGGCTCTTAATAGGTAAAGCATTTTTCGAAAATTTTAGCATTTCTGTAAAGATCTATTCAAAAGCTTTAAAATGATAACCATATTGACAAAATTTGATAATTTAAGAGCCCCGTAACTTCGGTTTATACAGTTGATAGAGGATGAAAAATAAAATATCACAACACAAATTTTAGTTTTTCCTTTAAACATATAATTCTCATTGAATCAATTGTGCTGAAGACATCGGTATCTGAAGTTTCTATGCAAAATGTCTAAACCCTGGCTACTGTTGAGCCCCAGTAATACTTGTAAAACAGCAAGGTGCTCTCTGAATTGTTGTTAAAAGCAGCGATACTTATCAATATACTTACGGCTTATTTTATTTACTAGGAAAAACTTTTATACAGCAACAAATTATAGTTATTATTATAAATTTAAGCACTCCCAGCCAAAATTTTTTGAAAAGGTAATCGAGTGTGGAATTGACCATTTTTGGCCAATCTAATGATTTTAACAAGACATGAGACTCTTATAATCAATTACTGATAATCAATTGCATTAATTATTGTAGGAAATAATAGGATCCATTAATACATATTATTATAAGGTATTCTCTTTTAACATAAACAACTAGTAATAGTTAGTCGCTTACAAACGTAATATGTTTTGTAAGCGAGTAACAAAATATGGCAATCACAAAAGTAAGTCATTAATTGGCAAGTACTTATTAAGTAAATGTCTAACTTTTTGCTGGGCATTAATATGTAAAAAATTATGCATATTTTTTACATATGTATAAAGTTTGACATTAAGCGTTTACGGCGAAATTAATGAATTCGCCATCGCGACTACCTAGTATTATTTCGCCATGCTTTAGTCTGAATAGTTTTTTTCATTTTTTAAACTTTAAATTTTATTTTGGAAATTCATTTAAAGGCAAAAATGTAAAGAAATACGATTACCTTGATACAGCATAAAAATGAAAAG
Source organism: Gymnosoma rotundatum (assembly GCA_916610165.2). Classification (NCBI taxonomy): domain Eukaryota; kingdom Metazoa; phylum Arthropoda; class Insecta; order Diptera; family Tachinidae; genus Gymnosoma; species Gymnosoma rotundatum. Next base: position 77,309,994 of record OU744339.1, on the reverse strand, counting down.
TGTAATATTTAGATTTCATTTTCCTTTCAAGCACCTACTCCTCTAGAATTTTCCTAATTGACTTTTGCTTTGGGTTTGTCTATTTATTTATGTCTTTATTTAATCAGATCAATGGGTACAAAAACAAAAATAAAAAACAAAAAAAATGTGCATGAATCGAGCTAAAACAAAATTATTTTATTTTTATTAAGTTTGCAAAAATACCTTGACTGAATTTTGTATTATTTCATGGAAAATAAGTATTTTGATAATTTTAAAGATATTTGTACTTAAAAAAGTTTATCGTTTTAAGAATTCCGCAAAAGCATGAAGGTTATAAGAGAACTACTTGGTTGCTTAAGAAAGTGCTCGTCATTTAGGGTGACCGGCTTTCTTGAAACAGGTTCGATATATTTCATATACCAATCGGTGTCATAATTGCCGATTTACTCTAAGCAGACATTCGAAAGTTACTAGAAACAATATTAATATTCGACCCATTTTCATACCAAAGTAAAAGTGAAAACACTAAATATTGTTTGATGCGGAATCAGTTGATTTTAGATCTTTACATTAAAAAATCGATTGAGCGACGTTGATCTGTCCGTAATAAGTTTAAATCAATTTTGCCAAGGATATGGGCATTTCCTCAGAAAGGTCTACCCTGACCGAAAAATTAAAAGTTTACCTGCAGTTTTTTCTGTGGTATATTATTGAAGAGAAGTATTCAAAATTAACTAATTAAAGAGTTCAAAGCTTTCCTTAGTTGCAATTTCGAGATACTGGGCTACAAATTTTAAGTTTTAGTTTTGGTCAGTTTTGCTTTATTTCTATGGGTAACTTCTCTTTACTATTTACATGTCTAAGAGTATTTGTAAAATTCCACTCTTACCTTAAAACTTTTACTACAACAACAACTAACCATAAAATAAATACAAAAAAATAAACAAATATCAATTAGCTGCAAAATTTTCATTTCTTTTTAATGATATTCTAAGATAACGTCACGCCAGACAAAAGGGCATTTTTTTTCATTATCTCTACGAACACGATCGCAAGTGCGTCAAATTTGTATTTTAACAAAAAATAACATAGTAAAGGTATTACAATAAATACTCCGTTATTAAAGGAATACTTAGTTTTATATTAATTTTCAAAAGTGTGTAACGTCACGCCATATTGTGAGTATTTTCCTTTCCTTTCTTTGTGTTATGTTTATATTAAATTTAAAAATTGGAAAAAAATTATTCAAAACGATATACGCAAAAGTTGAAATCAGATTTGCGTAGGCTTGAGATAAGCCTTGAAAAGTCAAAAGAAAGAGCATCTAGATATAGAAAAAAGCTATTGGAATCAAACTGCAATAACGTAGAGTTGGTAAAAGAAAAAAACCGTAAAAGACAACAAAAACATCGTTTAAAAAAGAAAAATGAAAATGGAAAAAAAGGTCAGTCCGCCAAGTAATCAGCCCTATAGGTGTAAACAAACCTTAGGAAAGGCGTTAAATAAAGTAAAGGCATCTTTATCAGTTGATCCAGAAAAAAGAGCACATATTGTTGACTTGCTTTATAAAAAATATGGCACAAGTTGTTTGTCACCTTTGGTACATAATACTAAATCGAGAATAAAAGAAAAAGAGCAATTTATTATGGACTATGACTTGCGCGATGATATTAGTATCCAAGCTGCAGGACGAAAGGATACATTAATGATTGATAGGGAAATAGTGCCCAAGCGTTTTATGTTGCAGACTGTTTCAGAGTCGTATGAATTATACAAAAGGGAGAGAAATATTGACTACGTTAGTAAGTCGGTATTTTATGAATTGCGACCAAAATACGTGCAATTATCAAGCAAAATAGCACATAATATGTGCGTGTGTAAGTACCATGCCAATTTCGCTTTTATTTTGGAAATCAGTGCTGAGCTGATAAAACCATTTTCTTCCAATTTTGAAACTTTTCTTAAATCTATCTGTTGCAACATTGAAAATGAAAAATGCATGACAAGTAATTGCAGAAATTGTGTAACAACAGTGGAAAATGATTTTGTGCCCCTAAAATATTTTTCATTAATGGATAAAGCCGTTAAATGGAAACATTGGCGTAAAGTGGAAAACCGAATTGCGTTGACACATACCGAAGGTACTCTATCTGATCTATTGTACGAATTAGACTCACAGCTGCCGTTTCTTAAACGCCACTTTTTGTTAAACGTTCCTAACAAAATTATTTTGAAACCAAAAAAATATATTAATGCAGAAGATCTAGTCCTGCAAATAGATTTCGCAGAAAATTACAGATTAATCTGTCAAAATGAGGTACAGAACGCACACTTTAGCTACCGTCAAGTTACCATTTTTACTTGCGTTGCTTGGTTGATTGGCGGAGTAAAGTCCTATGCGATAATTAGTGATAAACTCAGCCATAACAAGTTCGATGTTTGCTGCTTTTTGACAAGACTTATAGAGATGATTCAAAAAGAATACGGGCAATTTCAATATATATATTTTTTTCGGATGGATGCAGCTCACAATTCAAAAATAAGTACATTGCGCGAAGTTTACCTGGGTTTGTTTCCACATTTGGTTGCAAGATTTTCGAGTGGAATTATTTTGCAACTTCTCATGGCAAAGGTGTGGTCGATGGGGTAGGAGCTACCATAGAACGAAAAGTTTGGCAGATGACAAAAACAAAAAATTTAATTTTAGAAAATGCATTTTCGTTTTATCAATGTGCACGAAATAACATCTTTGGCATTAATTTAACTTACATATCCTCGGAGGAAGTGGACTTGTTTTCTACTTTGTTTATTGAAAAGTGGAAGAAATTGAACAAAATACCTCGTATACATCCAATTCATTTTTTATCAAGCAGCGAAAAAATGCAATTAAAAGCAGCTGAAACGGCATTTTTACAGAAGACTATTATATTATAAGAAAAATCTTTTTATGTTATGTACATACACACACACACATATATATATATATATATATATATATATATATATATATATATATATATATATATATATATATATATATATATATATATATATATTGTTACAAAGATGCTTTATTTAAATCATAAAAAGATGTTAAAAATAGTTGAGGCCAAGAAAGTAAAACGAAATGGCCTATTGTGTTTGTTTTCAAAGCCAGAAGTTTCTACAAAACATCTTTATTGCAAAACAAAAACAACTAACACAAAGCGATGACTAAACAAACACAATACACAAACATACACACACCTGCATTGTATAACAACTAAATAAAAATACACAACATGTATTTTTAAATAATGATTGAAGGTTCTAGAAGTAAATAATAATGCTCACTAATGTGTCTGAGATAAAAGTGGCAACGCAGCATTTTCAACTACGCAATAGATGGCGGTAGAAATTCTCGAACATTCAAGAACGCCTAAAAATAGGGTATATAAAAGCAACGCCAATACGTGTTGATTCATTCGTATTGTGAGCATCATCTAGTTAAGATCTTGTGGTACAACAATTAAAGTTGCCAGCGTGTATTATTAATCGCGAATAGTTAAATCGTTAAATAATTGATTAAATAAAGTGTTATTTAACTAAAACTCTAAAAGTTGTGTGTTTAATTATTTTGCAAATAAAGAACTCATAAATTAAACGTTTATAACTTTAATAAACGTAACAATATATATATATATATACTAAGATATATATACGAGATACTAAGGCTATTACAAAAACAAAACGAAGAAAGATTTTCATATTTGATAACTTGGAATATAAATTTATATTATTTCAAATCCTTCTAAAAAAAAGATTTCATATAAAAAGCTTTGCCCAATTCGCAGAGTTTTGCAATTTGGTAATGCAAGTAAAAACCCACTTACGTTTTTTGTAACATCACGCCAGCACATATTTTTACTTATATCTTCAAATTCTTAAGATCGATTATTTAAATTTCTTTACTGAATATAGTGCTACTTAATTTATTTGCAAATATAGAACAACCGTTTTACAAATTTGATTTTTCATTAATTTTTTTAACTTTTTGTCGTACAAATGTCACATCACGCCATATTGGATATGCCCATATAGAAAATCTGCATTAAATTTAAATGCACCACTGCACTGCATATGATGCGCAGTACGTTCGTAAATACAAAAAGTGGCAGCACTGCATATGTCATCCGTTAGTTAAGGCATCACTGAAGTATAAAATTGGCTGATGCAATGAACGTCTTTTTCTGCTTAATAAATGTTATTGAATTAAATTAATTTTTTATTCTTTAATTTTCTTTGTTTTAGTATTTTACAGAAATTTTCATCATTTTTATATCATCTACTTCACGAAATGCGTTTATTATTAATATTTCTATTTTCACAGTATTTCTTCGTTCGTTAATTCAAACACTAAAATGAGCAAAACAGAGCATTCGCAACTGCTGATTAGCACTGGCAGTGCAGAATAATCATATTATGCAGCGCAGTGATGCATTTTGAGGGAGTTGCTAATGAAAGTAAGCAACATCAACTCATATCATTCGAAGTACCGGCCAAAAAAAATACAAAACAGATAAGCACTTAAGTTCATTAACACCAATGATTACCGGGACAATGAACTTAGTGGTGTGAGCAAATGGTCACTATCTTGTTACTCATATTAAAAAAAAAATTTACAGCCCAAGTATTAATATTCTCGATGTATTTCTTTCTCACGGGAAACTAATTCTCGAGAATATATTCCTCCAATTATGAATTCCATGGGAATAAAAACATAAAATAGTGGCATCATTGTAATTTAAAAAAAACTGGTTTGCTTAATTACATGCTGTTTTTCTTTTGTAATTCCGGAAAGCTCTTTTTTCCCTCAAATTTATTTGACTTTCAGCAGGCAGTTTATGTTTTTTAGTAACGCAACACAACTGAAAATGTGTATGGATAATCTGATTGAATAGTTTGATTGTGTATTTGTACACAGTTATTTTTTTTTAACAAATAGATATGTATATTATCATTGTTGGTATAAATAGCAAATAGTTTCAGTTTATACTGTTTAAAGGAAAGTTTGATTACAAGTGTCTTGTTACATGCATGTGTAAATAATAGATTTAAAATCGTTCTACACAATTAGAATAATTTTACTTTATTAATGTACTTACGTGCGGTTGTCAGAATTGAAATAAATTAACCTTAAACTTAGTAAATTACCATATAACTTAAATAATAAAAACATAGGCCCATATTCATAGTTAAAATAAAGTATACTTTAAGGGAACTAAAGTCGGTTTTACTTTAGAATCGACTCTAACTCATTCATAGACAATTTAAAATATACTTTTGGAGAGAAAGTCAACTCTAAATTTTAAAACTACCTAAAGCTGTTTTTAACTCATTTTTACAAAATTATTTTATTTGGTTTAAGAACACAATAGTCTTTATCTGATTTTTATACCAAAGTGAACGAATTTAAAACAAGGTTACTTTTTTCAAATGTTTGTGTAGTAATTGTATGAAAACATTTATCAAATTACAGTTGGCACCCAGTGGAAGGCGTCTAAACTTAAAGTATACTTTATTCTTGACTATGAAAGCAAAAAAGATAATAAGAGCTTTTTATTTTAGTGTATACTTTAGCAAGAGCCGACTTTTTTCTATACCTATGAAAAACAGAAAACAGCTCATAATCTTAAAAATTAAAGGGCGTCCCCATACAACATACATATTTTTTACGGGTATTAAGAACTTTAAAGAGAGATTCTGTAAAATTTAAAATGACTGCGTGTTACTATGGCTCCCAAAACCAAAAGATTATACAAAAATAAATCTAGAAATTCAAAGGCGCCCCCATAATTGATATAAATTTACCTATCTTTTGAACCGTTATAGACAAACGCTTGCAAATTGGACAGAATATCGATTGCTATGGCCGTTAAAGTAACAAGTATTAATATTAAGAATTATAAATTAAAAGGTGCGCCAATAGTTCATTTAATTTGATGTATATTGCCATACTTTTTAACAGTTATAGACAGACGCTTGGAATTTACAACGAACCTGTATTGCTAAGTCCGCTATAACAAAAATAATAAAATTAGGATTTGGAAGTTAAAGGGTGTTAAAATAGTTAATGTAATTTTGTGTATGTGACCAAACTTTTGAACCGTTATAGATAAAACGCTGAAACTTAAAAGGGACCTGTATTGTTAAATCCGCTATATCAACGAGTTTATAATTTAAATTTAGAAATTAAAGGGTGTCCCATAATTGATGAAGATTTACTTATATGAGCATATATTTTGAACGGTTATAGACTAATGCTTGCTAATTGGACAGAATGTAAATTGCTATGGCCGTTAAAGTAACACGTATTATTATTAAGAATTATAAATTAAAAGGTGCGCCAATAGTTCATTTTATTTGCTGTATATTGCCATACTTTTTAACAGTTATAGAAAGACGCTTGGAATTTACAACGAATCTGTATTGGTAAGTCCGCTATAACAACAAGTATAAAATATGGATTTTGAAGTTAAAGGGTGTTCCAATAGTTGATGTAATTTTAAGTGTGTGGCCGTACTTTTGAACCGTTATAGACAGAATGCTAAAACTTAAAAGGGACCTGTATTTCTAAGCCCGCTATATTAACGATTTTATAATTTGAATTTAGAAATTAAAGGGTTTCCCATAATTACTGTAGATTTACTTATATAGGCCTATCTTTTGAACCGTTATACACAAGCGCTTGTAAATTTGACATATTGTCGATTGCTATGGTCGTTATAATAACAGCTGATAATATTTAAAATTACAAATTAAAGGGTGCACCAATAGTTCATTTAATTTGGTATATGGCCATACTTTTAAACAGTTGTAGAAAGACGATTGAAATTTACAAAGAACCTGTATTACTAACTCCTCTATAACAACAAGTATAAAATTTGGATTTGGAAATAAACGGGTGTCCCAATAGTTTATATAATATGGTGTATGTGGCCGGACTTTTGAACCATTATAGACAGACAGCTGAAATTTACAAGGGACATGTTTTGCTAAGCCCGCTATAACAAGAAGCTTATAATTTGAATTTAGAAAGTAAAGGGTGTTCCCAAAACTAATGTAATTTGTTCTATATGGCCGTATTTTTTTAACCGTTGTATACAAACACCTTAATTTTAGACAAAATGCCTACAACTTTATTTGGTATAATAAGAAGTATAAAATGTTATATTATAAATTAAATAGTTGACATAATCTGATGTATAAAGGCAAACTGTTGACCCGTTACAGACAGATGGTTGAAATTTACACAGAATCTGATTGCTAAATCTACTACAACAGCAAATATATAATTTGAATTTGTAACTTAAAGAGTGACCCTATAGTGGCTGCAATTTGATGTATATTGCCAAACTATTGAACAGTAGAAAATGTATAAAGTTTGGACATACATTTGAGCTGTAAAAGGCAGACAGATGAAATCTGTTTTGAAGTCGGTTTTTTTCGCAAGAATTATTTTTCTACTTTGTTTAACCACCCCATTCACATTATTCAGTCGCATTTTCAGTTGTGTTGCGTTAATAAAAAACATAACTACGTCTGCTAAATGCACACGCACTGGCTTTTCAGTTGCGTACTGGTAATTCAGAAACTGAAGAGACTGTCGCTGTGTTTTCGTTGTGCAGCTGAAGATAGTAAACTGAATTCAGTTGGTTTCAGTTTTGTGTGTATTAAGTTTAACTATTTTCAGTTGGCAAAAATAAAAAATATATTCAGTTGTTTTCTTTTCAGCATGTAACTGAAAAAAGATGAACTGGTTAGTAAAATGTGACTACTAATAGCAGTTTTTCGAAACCTTGCTTATATCATTGGGATTTATATCACTTTGTAGTTATTTCACGGTACCCATACATGAATGTATTTATTTCCAGCTAGCATTTTTAACCGTAAAAGAGTCTTCCATGATCGAAGCAGGCGATGAAATTAATCATCTGCGCAGTGATGCCAACTTCGCTTTTTTCGCGCTATTTTCAGCTCTTTTTTATTACAGCTGAAGCAAATTTATTTCCTTTAGCTTACTATAGCGCTTTTTATTCTTAAACACAACGCGTTTGGCATTTTCTGTATCTTTTAATAAATATTAACTTTTTACTCTTTATTAATTATTTTTATATATCACATTAAATATCTATTGGCAACTACGCCTTGGTTACTGTATTATTTGTCACCAAGAGCTATTTATCACGACGGCATTTTGCATGAAACTGTTTATTATTTGAATAACACAAATATCAAATTAAAAGAGAAATGTAAAAATTCTGATTCTAAGAACAATTTTTAGGATAGGGACGCGATGAAACTCGGTGAAACTTTTAAAGAGAATTGAAGAAATGGCATGTTGTAAAATGGCTTTAAGTATTTTTTATAATATACCGATAAAAATTTACAATCGATAAATTTTGGATTATGGGTATCACTTTAAAGAATCAGTTAATGAAAATCCTTTTACAAAATTAAATTTATTATAATCAGGTCTGTTCTGAAAATCACGTGAATTCAAATCACGAACGGTTTTAAAATCACGCAGACGATTTGGTGCTGTTCTGCAAATCACGTGATTTTCAATTTTTCGGCGTGGTTTTAATTTTTCGAAAACAGGAGAAAGCGGCCGTTTTTTAGATTTTCGTTTCGTTTTTTTTTATTTTTTTTTTACATTTGTAATTAAAATAAGTAATGTAACTAAGTTAAAATGGATGCAGCCAAAATAAATTAGCAAATTATTATTTGTTTGTAATACATGTACTTTCATTTACATATTGCAGCTGATCGAAGGGCTTAAAATTTGACGTCAAATAAAAATTGAAAATCTGAAAATTAATATTAATGCAAAACGTTTAGGAAGCTGCTACTATTTTATATTTTGCACTTAATTTTTTCTAAATTTGATGCTGGAAACATTAGCATAAAAGATAAATCTTTAATGACATTTTATACTCTGACAATTTTGCAACACCAGAATATTCTTTGAAACCACAAACCAGCTAACCACTAACGAGAAAGAGAAAATCACGAGCATTACTAAATAAAGCAAGACAATTTTTTATAAAATATGCAGTGTCTTTGAAAATTTATGATTAATTTCGTTTTTATGTGTATAAAATCAAATTTTTTTGCTAAAATAAGAAGAAGACATATCGTTTTAAATATATAATGCCATTATTATTATTTTCTAAGCGAAATAATTAGAAAAAACGAGCAAGTGATTTCAAATCGACAGTTATTTTGCTTAACGTTCTAAATCACGTGATTTTAGTATATTTTGTACGCAGAACACCTTTTGCTTGATTTGAAATCACTTTGACAAAAAGTGATTTGTAGAACAGACCTGTATATCTGTATTCTAGTGCTTAAGTAGAAAGGGCATTTAGTGCTATGAGTTTTTTTCGAGAATATAATTAGGAACCGAATGGCTTTAATTCATATAAAATATCTCTGATAATGCCCGTTGTTCAATTAATGGCTCATCAGTAAATATTTTTGCAAAATTAAGTTCCAATAAAAAATATATCAAGTCGAATTTTTATATTAGAAACAATATGGACAGAAGAAGAGAATAATTTGAATTCTTTGAGAATTACTCCTTGTTTTGTTTTTCTATTTAAAAAGTTGAATGCCCTAATTACACATACTCATGCAAATATTTGTATTAATTAAAACTTTCCATGTAAAATATGTCTATATAAAGTACAAATATAATAATAAAATAGAGAGAGATAAATAAAAAAAAATATTTTTTTTGCAAATTAGCTCTTTTTGATCGCTGAGTCAACGCGTTTTTTCTTTGAAAAATTGGCATCCTTGGGTCTGCGAAGTCGTATCCGATCGCGCAAGTTCAGTTTAATGAGAGAAACTGTGACCTGGGGGCAAATTACGGCATTCAATAAAAATCGAATTTCTATTGAAATTTCAACGAACCTTCGTAAAAGTCATCCACAATGCGTTGAGAACCCATCGCGTAAGAGCCTTAATTCCCACATCAAACGAATCATGAAATAATCGTATATAAGGAGCTCTTTATGAACGCTAAAAGTATGCTACAAAATAAAAATGATTTTTGAGAGTTAAATTTTTTTGTAATATAGGATTTTTAATTATAAATAATGTTAACAATAAGTATAAATTCAATAAGAAAATTAAAAAAAAAAAAAACAATAGGTTTTAGCAAAATCAAAAATTAGGATTATTCACAATAAGAAGTTGCATATTGAAACACTTTTTTTGTTACCAGATGGTTTAAATTAATAAAGACTTCGGCAAGTTTTTTAATTGGTAAAAGACAAAAAAAAAACATTCGAATAAAAATTAATATAATGGAATAAAAAACAAATATTCTAGAAAAATAGATAAAATACAGTAATGTAGTTAAAATTGAAATAAATTTGCCTAACTATCGCCAAAAAGTTCAAGTCACGATTGTGGAATTCTATAAAAAATAATCGTGCAACAATTAATAAAATGGCTCGCACCAATTCCAATGCTCCTCAAAATGAGTATTAGACGATTTGCTCTTCTAACAATCGTCAAAGTGGGTCGCAATATTATAATTTGGAAGAACAAAATGCTAATTTTTTGCACAATTTCCTGTACGATTTAAAATAAGAATCGTAAAATAATCGAGCTCGTCAAACAAACTTCCAAATTCCGGCTGGGTATTTAGTTAAAAAATTGAAAAACAAAATATTTTTATTAATTTTATTGTGTCTGTGTCTGAATAAGAGTTACTTTAAACTTATTAATTTATTAGTGGATATTCATTCATCGTAATCAATGATGACTTCAAAGCCACCTAATTATTTTCAATAATTAAAATAAAATTTCATTGCAACTTTTCAAACAAATTGTTTATTCTGTAATAGGATTAATTAAAGATTATTAAGTTTAATTTAATCTTTAAAATTTACTGAAAAAATGTATAAAAACGACAATCAAGTTTTTGTTGAAGTTAAATTTTATTTTAGAAAAAAATAAATTTAAAACAAAAATCTAGTATTCATATATAAAATAATAATAAAGGTGTTGTGTACGTTTGTGTGCTAATGTGAATATTCTAGGGAATGACTGAATTTTTAATTTTCACTGGAGCAAGTTCAAGTAAAAGATGAACTTTAAATTGCTTTCAAATGAAGTTTGTGTTCTGTTTTTCAATCAACTTAAAAAAAGATGGACGTTATCAATTCGTCTGAATGTTGCTTTTTATATTTGCTCTCGGAGAACTCAGTCATTTCTAAAACTATTATGAATTTTTTTTCTTTATTTGCAAGGTTGTTTACAAAATGGTCCCGTACCATAGCGTACTTTAGCTCCAAAAAGCTTTAAGCTTATAAGGGGTCTGCTTAAATGTGACATAAATAAACCTATATGGGTTTATCTTTTGACCCGCTATTGACAAACGAATGAAAATTTGACAGAATGTCCATTTGAAAACACTCATTTTCCATTAGCCACAGTAAATAAATCGTTGAAATGCAATCCCAATACTTACTTGGTCTAACTCCTATGTTAGTACTCCCTGTTGCTAATTTTGTCCAATTCAAGGGTTACCACTTTCAAAATTACAACTTTTTCTTTCGTATTTTCCTTAGCAAAACAGGTCTCAAAAAATTTAATATTTCGCTTGGGTTTAAGCAAAAACATCAATACTAACGAAGAATGTTCGGCTTTATAGAATACCTAGAAGTAAGCTATTATCTATACCGCTGTTGTCATGCTGTTTGAGTGCAGTTAACTTAAAAATAAACCAAGTTATACGTTTCTTTTTAATTTTATTTTTTATTTTTTTTTTTTTTTTTTTGTTGCTACTTTACACCTGTGCGGTTCTTTTGGAAAGCTTTAAGAATTAAACAATTTTTTTTCCAAATCAATCTTTGTCTTAATTTTTCTCAAATATTTGCTTGAAAAGAATTAATTTTTTAGGTCATTTTAGGTCAGTTTAGCATAATTGAAGAAACAGCAAATATAAATATCGTAACATGCTGTGTTATAAAGTAGTTTAAAAGATTTTCGTATTCGCTTTCTTTGCTTAAATAAGTAAAACTATTGTTACTTTCTTACCTTGGACATAATCTAATATTTTTTTTGACAGGCAACATTCAATAACTTCATGTTTCTAGCAAAAAACCACAAGCGTGTAAATAATTGATCTTTATAGAACTGTAAAGGTTCTTTGTAAAAAAAACCGTCTGTCTATAACGGTTCAACAATTTGGACTTAAACATTAAATTACAAAAACTATTGTAACACCCTTTATTCTTATAATTTTAAATATTTATACTTCTTATTATACCAGATCAAATAGTGGACTTTCTGTCCTATTTTCAAGTGTTTGTTTATAATGGTTCAAAAGATAGGGTCATATAGGTCAAATAACATTAATTGTGAGAACACCCTTTTTAAATTTAAATTGTATTATTATTGTTATAGCGGACTTAGCAATATAGGTTCCTTGTAAATTTCAGCCGTCTGCCTTTAACGGTTCAAAGTTTTGACCACCTACATCAAATTACATTAAATATTGGTATACCCTTTAATTTATAATTCCAAATTTTTATACATTGCATTACAGAGGGCTTAGTAGTACAGGTTCTTTGTACATTCAAGCGTTCTGTATACCCATATAGATCAAATCAAATGAACTATTGGGCCACCCTTTAATTTATAATTTTGGATATTTATACTTGTTATTATGTAGCGGTTATAGTAATGTTTACCTTTCAAGCGATACACAGTTTTTTTTTCAACTTTAAAGTGGCACGTACCATTTATTGTATGTGGTCATCCTTTAAGTTTTGAAATTATAAATTGTTTTAAACCGGGACCAATCTGTAAGCATAACCTTTCAAATAAAGAAAAAACTTTTAAAATCAAAATCAAATCAAAAATGACTACATTGTCCGGGCTTAAATATTCAAAAAAGCGCCATTCAGACGAATTGATAACCTTCTAATTTTGAAGTCGGATAAGTTATGAAATCTAACGAGTCTGATTGACGTAGTTTGCTAGAAGTTTCAATTACACAATTGAAGGTTCCATTTGACTGTCTACTCACCGCATAAGTCATCAGTTTTCAATTAAACCAGTACAACCCCGCCCTTAATTCCCGTTGGTTATCTATTTTAAACTTAGGAGTGAGAATTATAAAGTAAAAATACTCTCAGCAATTATGGAAGTATTTATCAAGTCTTAGGATACTGCCCTAGAGAAATTTATCTTAAGCCAGCAGCATCAGCATGTATAATTTTCTAACAGTTCTCGAAGTTATTTGACAAGTTTTTTGACAAGTTTTGGTACAACTTTCAAACGTCGACACTAGCTTAACTAGAGACATGTGTTTGAGGGTGTCAATCACCCTTAAAGATTGAAATAGCTCTTCATCGGAGGGAGCTAATTTCAAATTACAGTTGAACATCTAATTAATTAGATTTTAAATTGTAAGTTACGTTTTCTGCAATGTTTTATAATTTTCAAATATGATTATTTTAAGTTTTCTAATAGAAACAGCATTTTAATTTGTTTTAAATGTAAATTTTGACGTTTCGGCTCTATTTAAGTTTTGGCAACACTATACGTTACTTAAATGGGATAAGAATTATTTTATTTTGTTTTTTGTATGTACGCATGTCAGTTTATTTGTTCAAACACTAATCAGTAGTTTTATTTGCAAAAACATTATGCGAAGCAAGCAAAAGTTGTATATAATAAAGCTGCTTAGATTTCAAAATCAACAGAATCTAAAGTATATTTCTAGCGTTAGGTTCATTTTAAAAATATAAAAGCGGGAGTATTCTTTTATTTACACAAATTTTAAAACATTTTTATCTACAATGCATTTCCTTACGTTCAATATTTTGTTTGCTGTTGTTGCCGTTATTGCTGCAAACGATCCTCAGTCGCTATACGATATAGATGTTCAAGGCCACGAAAATATTGCTGATCGTAACGCTCGTCAATATGGCCATAGGGATTATGGCAATTACCGTGGAAATTTCGAAAGTTTCGGTGGCCATCGTAGTGGCAATTATGGTGGCTATCGTAGTAGTTATGGTCGCTATCGTGACAGCAACAGCGAACGTCGTGTCCATTTTAATAAATTGGGAGGCTATAATGTTGGTCACGGCGGCTTAGGTGGTAACCCTGGTAGTTACTATGGTTAAAACAAAAAGTACTCAATATTTTTAAATAGTGAATTTAAATAAAAAAAAAATAATAATAATAATAAATAAAATACATATAAAAAAATTATTTTAGACCATTTAAAGTTTTCGTCCTGTTAAAACTGAATGATATTTTGGAAGAAATTATTTACAATTACGTAAAACAACGGTCTTTACTGTTTTTGGAAATACATTTTTATAAGTTAAAACAATTTTTTTGAAGATTTGAGTATTATCTGTTATGTATTTGAAAGTAATTGCTGTTTCCTGAAATTTCTTTTTTTATTAAAATTGTGATTGTAGTTAATTTTTTTTTATAGGGAAATTATTTCATTTTCGAGCTACGTGAAACTGTAAATTTTTAATGAGGCATTTTAAATTTTTTATCAGGTTTAAGTTCGTTTATATTTTATATGTGACCAAAGACTTTTTTATTTAAGCTTTAGGACGCACACTTACGAGGAAATCAAGTATAAAGTTTTTAATATAATTTTTTTTTTCGGCCCAAAATCTAATTTTTTTAAATGTTTGCCTTTTTTGGTTTAAAAATTCACTTCTATTCATTTTATAGGTAATCACAGATTATCATCATTTAAACTCTTGCATGCTAGTTTATGATCGGTTGCAGTAGGTTGTAAGAAAATCTATGCAGTGGTTCCAGAGATATCTGCGTTTGTGTTGAAAAGTTATCATGAAACTCGGTTTTAAGCTTTTTAATGTAAACAAGTAAGAATGCTATATTCGGCTATGCCGAATCTTATAGACCCTTCAACATCTATGTAAATCTAATTTAGTGAAGTTACTTCAATCAAAAAGGCAAATATTAAGGCGACAGGGAATTAAAAAATAAATAAATTTTAAGTACTACATATATATATACAATTTTACACAAAAATTCCATTGGGTCATAATGGGTTAAGCATTTTTACAAAATTTTGGTATTTCCTTAAAGATCTCTTCAAAAGCTTTAAAATGATACCCATATTGATATTTTAAAAAAATTTGAAAATTTCAGACGCCCATAACTGTGAAAATATGGGCGAGCGCCATTTTTTTCACTTGGTGTTTTTATCTTATTTTTTTTCGTCTCTATCGCCTCATATATTCCATTTTTGTAGTAACATCATTCAAATGATATGAAAAAACAAGAGGTAGGCGTGGTGTTTTGCAATTTTAAACCCAAAAATGTGAATTTAAATGTTTAAATATTTGTTGTTTACACTTTTTTCTTTTCAATTTAATGTTTTTTGAACCGTCTTCAAAAAAAAGGAAGAGATTATCAATTTAGTTGTTGTTTATCAATTTATCTGAATGTTACTTTTTTCTGTGTTTGTGCCTGCTGAACTCGTCATTTCTGAATAAATTTCTTTTCTTTATTTGAAACGTTATACTTACAGATTGTTGCCGTTTTAAAAACAGTTCATGATTTTAAAAATTAAAGAGTGTCCCCATACAACATACATGTTTTTTACATATATTTTTAACTGTAAAAAAAATGCATATAAATATAGCTCCTAATAGAACAGAGTAATACAAAAAAACCTAAAAATTTTAAGGATGTCCCCGTAGGTGCATAAATTGACCTATATAGGGCCTTTTTTATTTTTTTTTTTGTATTGCTTATTCCGCTATAAAAACAAGTACAAAATTTGGATTTGGAAATTAAAGGGTGGCCAAATAGTTGATGTAGTTTAATGTGTGTGAACACATTTTTGAATCGTTATAGACAGATAATTGAAATTTGTTTTGAAGTCGGTTTTTTTTTTTGCGAGAATTATTCATAATGATGACACAAAAATTATCGAAAGATGACGAGTGGAACAAAAGGAAATGTAAAAGCGGTAATTTTAAACCCCTGCAATTTGATGGAATTTGCTTGATCGGTGCATACATCATCAGTATTAATTGTATCTACATTTCTTCTAAATTTAATAGAAAATAAAACACCCAAAATAGCATGAAGGTAAATTCTAAATAAAACTATTTTTCTAACAACCATAATTAATTAATTAAGTATAATTTTCGTGCGGTTATTCTGCAAAATAATTTAGTTTTTTATTTGCACACAGTTATTAGCTAAATGTTTCAATGCCTGAATAAATTTAAAATTTTTTTTTTTTGAAAACTAATAAAACAAAAATTGACTGTTCGCAATTACATGAAGTATATACTATGTACATATTACACACAAGACACAGGGACCAATGAATGAGGCGAATATCATTTGTGAAAGCGACCAAAAATATTTTATCTAAAATATGTATCTGAATTTTAAATTATTTTCTGGATTTTGTTCTTTAGGTTGAATTATTTTTTTTTTATTTTATTTTTTTTTTTTTTCATTGAAAATAACAAAATTATAAAAAATAATTATTTTTTATCTCTTTACTAGAAATTCAACAAAAGCTGCTATTTTATCATTTCTTTACACTCCCATTATAACTTTTCTTATGTACTGTAATTATAAAAAAAATAGTTTTTGTAATTTCAAAAGCTTGTGATTTCATTTTACGTGAGACGGAAAAAAATCGGACTATTACTTGGCGGAAGATCGTTATTTTGTTGTAGCAATATGTAAAATATATATATATATAAGTCTTTCTGATTTGCTCTTTAGATCAATTCAATTTTTCTATTTTATTATCACAATGAAGCATTTTGCGCAATAAATTTAAATTTATTTTAACCAGAGTAACCACCTCGACTACCACCGCGATTGCCTCCATAACCTCCACGGTATTTACCGAGGCCACGAGCTTCACGATCACCAGTATTTTCATGGCCTTGAATATTTACATCGTCCTTAAGGTGTGCAGGAATCGCAGCAATGACGGCAACAACAGCCAAGAAAATGTAAAACGAAAGGAAGCGCATTGTGATCACCAGGGCTTAGTTTTCTTTTTTCTGTGAATAAAATATTTTGCTTTTTAAATATTGTTATGTTCACTACAGATTCACTTTAGATTCTGCTGGTTTTGAAATCTCAAATGTTTCCCTTTATATGAAATTTTAGTATTAAAAACATTTTTAAACTGTGACTTTCATTCATTCGCGGCTGCTCTCCTCTTAAAACATACAGTGTTTTTGCAAGTAAAACTGCATGAATGATTGAACAACAAAATAATATTCTAGCACATTTTCAGACACGTTCAATTACAAAAAAAAAAACTATTTGATTGTTAAAAACAATAACCCTTCTTTTAGTTTTAATGTATGTCTTGTTGGCAATAATTTAACGATGCCCTAGAAACATTGGAATGAATGAAGTTAAGTCACGTATACAGAATATTTCTACGGAGAAGACTCAAAAAATACTTATTTGCAAACATTCATTAACTTTATAATAGTTACACCTGTTTCCCTAACAAAATTGGATTTTTTCTATAAAAGCTTTTATTTTTAAATTTTCGTTTTCTATTTTTATGCAATATTATTCTTATTGAATCAATAACATTGACGAGTAAGTAACTGGAATTTCTTATAAAAATAACCAAACAGTTTTGAAATAACTTAACTGATACGTTTTGAATCCGCAAAATGCTTCCTTAAGTGCTGTTAAATGTGGCTGTTTAGGCCAATCGTTTCTACGTGATATTTTTCAATTTAGTGCTCGATGTTTTGTTTTGGTAGTAGAACCCATATCGTTGCTCTCTTGTGTAAAGGCCCTAACTCACATAATTTTAACTTTAAATGAAAAGATAAAGACATAATTGAAACTGTTTTGATCAAGTTCAAATGCGTTATTTTTAACTATAAAATTATTTTTTATGACGAGCTGTATTTGAGTGAAATGTTTTAGAATCCCAAAATAAAATCAGAAGTCAAATATTTTCTGCAAAAGAAAAAAACCGACTTCAAAACAGATTTCATCTGTCTGTCTATAACGGTTCAATAGTAGCTCTCGTACATTTAAATCCATTACCTATAAGATCACCTTTATATTGCATTTCCAAACTGTATACTTGTTATAGCAGACTTGGCGCTACAGCTTCTTGTTAATTTCAGCCGTCTTTCTACAACTGTTCAGAAGTTTGGCAATATACGTCAAATTACATCAACTATTGTAACACCCTTTAATTGATAATTTAAAATATTTATACTTCTTAATAAACCAAACAAAAGAACACAAATAGCTAAAAAAAAACGTGTTTATACAAATAATCATAAGGTGGTGAGGTTTAGGAAGCTCCTATAGCTTAAATATACGCTCTATATACATGTAAGTTGTATGAAAAGAAAGCTTATGACTTTTAGATTAATAATATTAATTTACCTTTTTCGCGCTCTATTTTTTAAATGACATTTACTTTAAAACTTGTAACGCCAAAAGTCGGTGCCCTCGTTTGTAGCCCCACTAAATACTTTTTTTTACTTTCTATTATTTTTTGTATATATTTTATATTCATTTATTTTTGGATTTCGTATATAATTTATTAGAATACTGAAAATTATCCTTTATCTGTGTATTTAATATTTTGTTTGATAGTTTTAAGATACCTTAAATATCTTTGTTAATTTTTACTTTAATTCGATTTAAAATTAACGGCCTGTTAAAAAGTAGCGCCACCTGTTTGTCGGAATATAAGTTTTACATAAAAGAAAACAACTCTACCTTATACAGCTGTGCACCCACAATGCAGTTTGGGTGTGTGTGTGTGCCACTGATTGATATAAAAGGCGAGTTGTTCTTTAGTCGAGAGCAAGGCAGATTTATTTTACTAGGTAGTGTCGTCCGCCCAGCTGTTTTGTAGTTTGAAATGTCAAAAGTTTTTGTATTTTCCTTTGTTTGTTTACGAATTTCAAAAAACACTAACAACATGCGTTTGCGAGACAAAGCAAGCATGTGTATGGAGAGCAATAATCTTTTATTTCTCTTTGTGTTTTTGACGTTTCCAACGCACAAAACAACAATAAAAAGGCATGTTGTTTTTGTAAATGTTGTATTTGTTGTACTACCGCTACTACCTAGTAAAATAAATCTGCCTTGGTCGAGAGACAGTTGTCTTGCTGGTTTTGCAGAGGTAAGATCTGACGATTGATGCGGAGGTTTTTACGTCCCCAATTGAAAAATCTTATCTTTTGAACAATTAGCAATTGATGAGGACGTTGTTGTCCCCAATTGTTAATTGTAAAAGAATTCGGTTACTGTTGCAGTCTCTGTACTGGCTATTGTGGGAGAGACGGGCAATTCCGACACGAGGTTGTACATCCAACTGGTTTTCCTTACTCTCGGGCAACAGTTGGCTACCGTACGAGAGCCGGATAATTCCGACACGACGTTATACCTCCAACTGGTTTTCTCTTGCTCTCGGGCTAAACTGACTACTGTAAGAGCGGCACGGCCATCCGACACGAGGTTATACCTCCAACTGGTGCCGTTCACTCTGACAAGAGTTAGTTTTCGTGAGGCTGTTTCGTGTAAGACGAGTAAACTCAACCCGAGGTTATACCTCCAACCGATTGCTCGTGCTCTCTGTCAAGAGCGGTTTGCAGACAACTGTTGCGAGTAACAGTGCTCAGCATTAGCTGAACGTGTAAGACAGTGCCTTGCTGATTTTCTGAGGGCGGTACTACCAAGAGCTGCCCTCCTTCGGACCAAACTGTTGGCGTTACCAGCAACACCCGTGAAAGTGAATAAAGAGATACGATTTATAATGTGAAGAGAAAGAGAGGTATTTTATTCACCATTGTATTTTGACTAAAGTGAGCAACGACCCTGCACTCCGCTGAAGCTACCCCAGCAACCAGCGAAAACGTGTCGTTACAAACTAAAATAATCACGTTGAGGTGGTTTTTGAGAAAAAATTATGGAATTAAAATTTCCACAAAATCAAAACGCATCGAGATATTCATACGAAATTTTGAAAATATATATAGATAAAGAGCATTTAATCAGATAGTGAAATAAATTTAAAATTTGTTTTATTGAAACATTTAAATTGCGGAATGGGAAAAATTCCCCAAAAAATTGTTTTGTTTTCGATCCACTGTGCCATGTTATAAGATTTATCGTCGACTTAGTTTACAATAATTTATGCATTTGAGTGCAAAGTCAGTAGCTTTTTTGATTTGTTTGTAATTATCACAAATTAATCCAGTTTTAATTCAAATTATATGTTGGGGAAAGGTTATTTGTAAAAAAATGTCAGTTAAAAATTCCCATGTCTGATTTAATTTTAAATAATTTTGTAATTTAAAGACGATAAAATTGTAATTTAAAAGACGATAAACGACACAGGGAGAGCTTGTAAATTAAGCGTATATTTTTTATTTTACGATATTTGTTTTTTTCCCTATTTCACATAAAGTTGTATTTTTAACCGACTTCAAAAAGAGAAAGAGGTCATACAATTCGGCTGAATGTTGCTTTTTTATATATTTGTGCCTCCAGAACTCAGTCAGAACTCAAAATTTTAAAAATTAAAGGGTGTCCCCATACAACATACATATTTTTTACGTGTATTATGAATTGTAAAGGGCACTTCTGTAAAATTTAAAATGACTGCGTATTACTGTAGCTCCCAAAAACAACAAATTATTCAAAAATAAATCTAAAAATTAAAGGGTGCCCCCATAATTGAAGCAAATTTACTTATATGTGGCCGTTATAGTAACAAGTATTAATATTACAAATTATAAATTAAAGGGTGCGCCAATAGTTAATTAAATTTGATGTCTATGGCCATTATCTTAAACAGTTACACAGAACCTGATTGCTAAATCTACTACAAAAGCAAGTATATAATTAAAGACTGACCCTATAATTGCTTCAATTTGATGTATATTGCCAAACTATTGAACAGTTAA
Organism: Gymnosoma rotundatum; assembly: GCA_916610165.2. Lineage (NCBI taxonomy): Eukaryota > Metazoa > Arthropoda > Insecta > Diptera > Tachinidae > Gymnosoma > Gymnosoma rotundatum. Next base: position 77,289,013 of record OU744339.1, on the reverse strand, counting down.
AAAAGTATAAAGTTTGGAGATATAAGTGTGTCCCAATAGTTAATGTAACCTAATTTATGTGGCTATACACTTCAGCTGTTATAGGCAGAGAGATGAAATCTGTTTTTTCTTTTCGCAAGAATTATAAAGTAAAATGTATTCTCTTATTATACAACATAGTAGTTAAATACTTAATACAATTGTACCACTACCTTTCTTATGGTCTATAGATGTTTGACCGTTTTTTTGCAAAAAAAAAATGGCAATGAAAATTTCAGTAACTATTAACGCTCGTGAAAACGATAGTCTCGATTGGGTTTAAAAAAGGAAGTTCAATGTGGATGGGAAATTTTTTGACAACGCTGGGAGGGCAGTCTAGAGCTATAACATTTGCCACGAAGGTTACTGTTTGTGTGAGCGCGTTTGCATTGTTTTAGTTTTTTTAGATTTTGTTTGCTTATTTAAGGTTGACCCAGATGATTTTGGTGAGAAATCGGAATATTTGCAAAAAAAAAAAAAAAATCAGCTTCATCGAGTGTTTTTTACTCAACTTTGTTTTACGAAAAAAAAATATTTTTTGCTGCACCGTTCATTTAATTTATAACAATGGTCAATATTACATACGAGATTCTAATTTTTGTACGCTTTAACACAGGTGGAAAAAGGGTATATCTAAGCTTGTCATTCCGTGTGTAATTTTTACAATATATTTTTCCAACCCCATAAAATAAAGTTCTTTTGCATAGTGAAGTCAATTAAGAGATGTCCGTCCGTGATCAGGTTAAAATCAACTGTGCCAAGGCACTAGATTAGCTAGAGAAAATTTAAATACGCCAATCGATCAGACATAGTGTCGCAAGAGGTGGCGGGGAAAACACCACGCCTACCTCTAATTTTTTCATATCATTTGGGACCAACCTAGTTCAGTTAAGTAACTCCAGTAAAAAAAGAAAAAAAAAACAAATATATTGGGCGATAAAGAATTAAAATAAAACAAACATTAATTGAAAATATTGACGCTCGCCCATATTTTCCAAATTATGGGCCCACTTTTCATAGAAAAGTACGATTGTGCACCATATTTTTAGAATATCAATATGGATATCATTTAATAGCTTTTAACGAGATCTTTCAGAAAATATTAAATCATTAAAAAAAATTCTTAACACAGATGACATTTTTATTTAAAATTATATATAGGACTTAATTTTTTAATTATTTGTTTTTTTTTTGTTTTTTTTTTTTTTTTAATTCTCACTCACCCCAATATCTGTTGTTTCAAGTGAAGTTACTTCACTAAATTAAATTAGCATATATGGTGAAGTGTATACAAGATTCGGCATAGCCGAATATGGCACTCTTTCTTACTCGTTTTATTTTTATTTCTATCAATTCAAAATCTAGGTCATTAGGTAGAAAGGTATGATTAGACACCTAAAAAAATTTGTACTATTTCAATATTATTTTACGATTTTTAATAATTTCTAAAGTCAATATTTAAATTTTTATTAGCATAAAACATTTTCATAAATTTCAATAATTTGTAATGTGATATGAAGGAATTGATCTTGTGCAATATATCTTGCATCATACCAACAAAACATACAGTAAAGCATTTGCAACTGTTGTGTTAGTATACAACACTTTAAACCAATAGTTTATATTTACTCTGATTATATAACACTTAATTGCAAACCGACATGTGATAGTCAATGAACTTATTCTATAAAAAAATCAACTAAAAGTTCTTTAAAGATATTCTTAAGGTACGGTCACATTTGACAAACATTTGCCTAAAATTTGTTACGCACATTTATTTGCATATTTTTATATGTTCAAACATCTATTAAATAGTGTCAAATATGAAATACTGGCAAACATGTTTTATGTGCGGTAACACTTAAAATAATATTTGCCTTAAAAATATATTTGATCAAACTATAAAAATATAAATTTATTTGCAAGAACAACTATTTTTTCGCCTAAAAATGAGTTAAAAATTTGAAGTGCGTCGAAGAAATAGCGTCGATTTTGTTAATTAAAAAACCGGGAAGTAAAATTCCCCGGAGTTGGGTATTTATTATTATTATGAAATAACATTAATAGAAATTTTGGCATCTAGAAGAAGGAAAATAATGTAAATTTTAAATAAATAAAAAAAAAAACAGAAACAGAAAATAATTATAAAAAACGTTTTTAATGATCACTTAAAACCGTTGCTAACTTTTTCCTTGGAAACTATGGTACTCTCGCCCCAAGCGACCATACATTATAAAAGTAAAGACCTTAAAGAACGAAATTAGCCAACAGTGCTAAAAATCCGCCATGAAGCCACCTTTCTCGAAAACGGCTCGGCGGTTGGCAAATTTTATTCGTCTAGGTCTCTACTTTTATAGTGTATGGCCTAGGGCGGGTCGATTTGTGGGGAGGTAAAAAAATCGCCCATGGCTCAGTGAAAATCGTATCAAAATAAGAAACTTTGCCCGAGGAACTATACCTCTAAAACAAATTCTACTACCCTCCAACTGTTGACTTTTATCCCGTAGGGTCAGGTTTTATAAAATCCCACTTTGACCCATTTAGAGTGCCCCAATCGAGTCCAAATGTATGACCCATCCCCACTAACTTTGGAGGGCCGATCCACTCATGCCAGTGGCACACCCCGTGGAACTCCTCTGGGGGGTTTCCCATACAAACATTTCAACAAATCCCCATTTTTGGCACTTTATTTTATTATTTTTTTATTTATTTTTATTATTTATTTATTTTTTCTCTTTAGAAATTTCTTTAGTCAGAACATACATATGTAAATTTGTAAATTGTAAATATGTAAATTTTTTGAAAGCCGTCCATAACCTGAAAATATATGAAAATAAAACATTCTATGGCCATTTGAGGCCATTTAAATATTTTTTAAATACTAAAAACGCTTTATAATTATTATTTTTTTAATACACAAATATTTTGTTTGTTCATTTATTATTTACATTAATTTTTCTTCTTCTAGATGCCAAAATTTATACCTATATAATTTTTTAATAAAAAATACCTAATCACGGGAAATTTTACTTCCCGTTTTTTCCGGTTTTTTAATTCCCAAAATCGACGCTATTTTTTCGACGCTATCTTGGTGCACTTAAATATTTGCCAGTGAGTGGTCACCCTATGTTCACATTAGAAGCATTTTTGTTTGCTGACAAATAATATCATTTGCCCAAAATCAACTGTGGTGTTGTTTGCTCCTAATAAATGTTTTGTTTTAGACTACATCAAACAAATATATGCCGATTTCAGACAAATGTTTGTCAAATGTGACCGTACCATTAGACAAGTTTTTATTTAGAAAACTCAAATGTAATTATATTTTTGAATCAGCTGTGAATTTCGTGTTTTGCAAGAAGCGCTGCAAACCAAGCCGAAGACGTCGTTCAGAATTGATAGGAAATTATGCAATTCAATAAATTTGCAACCCGATATGCAAAAGATTGTAAATGAAAGTGGCCTTGTAGTAACTCAAACGTTTCAAGTCAGTTATTAAAATAAAAAAATAGAAAATAAATAAAAAATTTTATTAAGTTAAACAACGGAATTTATTAATAAGATTACTTAATTTTCAAAAAAAAAATCTTCCTTTCGTGCTATTTTGTAAAAAAAATTTATTAAAATATAATTGTTACTTAATATATTGAATTAATTGATTATAATATTTAGTTGAGCATCAGAAGTATTCTTATTACTGTGTTTGAGAAGCTTTAGGTATAACAAAGATAGTATTTGCAAATTTTGTTAAAGAATATTTTGAGAAATTTTTATAAAAATATGAGTGTATGAATTTAGTTATATGAATACATACATATTCCAACATCTATATCTGCGAAAAGTCAAGCTAATGATGTGGTTGTTAAATGCATAAATTAGTTACACAGAATTACTTGTTGGTAAAATGTTTGTTTGTAAAATATTTGTTTTATCAAGGTATCCAATACAAAAAAAAAATTATAATAATAATAATTAAGTGTATTTTCTGACTCTCGTTTTGAATTTAGTCCAAAAACATTGATGCAGATTTGTTATATATGGAATTCGACATTTCCAGTTACTTCGAAATTAAAAGATAGACTCCCCCAAATGTGGTTTACAAAATAAAAACGTAAATGTTAGTTGAGGTCCATTGCCTTCGTTTAAGTTCTTTAAACATTAAAAAAAAAAAAGAAAAGCCGGGGTGCCAATTCTACGTTCTTTTTTTATATAGTTTTGGATTGAGATTAAATAAATAAAACATTTTTTTGTAGAACTTTGAACTTTCGTGTATAGCCTATGATTGACTGACTTCGTTGTTTTTAACTATATTCTATGGATTTTCTTGTAACAAGTGTTTTTATTTTCGTTTCTATTTCTACCAATTTAACGACTTTTATACATCAAATTATTAAGCGTGGTACATCTAGAAAAATTGTTTTCTGTGTGTTCCTGTTCAATACAACAAGAGAATGGAGTAAATAGATTTTAGGGGTGATTCTTAAAGGTAGCAACTTAACTTATTTTTGTTCCTTGATTGAAACATTTTACTTTTGAGCATGTTAAAGAGATTAAATTACTCTTCACAAGTTAACTGAATAATTTTTTAGTTCTTTTAATCTGCCTGAACATAATTATCTAAACGTTTAAAGTTATTTTTTTTTAAAGACGACTTATTTCTTTTACAGATTTTTAAAGTCACATTTCTATCCTGAAAAGATTCCAAATTTGAAAGACAGACTGCGAAGTAGTGATGAAGAAAGCCGCACTTGTTGTTGCATATACTTTTCAAGTTTCTACGCCATTGTCAACCTCGTGAAAAACAAAGGTTAAGGGTGAACATTTTCATTACTTTGAATACTTATATCATACAGAGATTAAAGACGTCCTCAAGGGTCCCAGAAATATTAGTAACAACAGCCAACAAACTATTGAACGTAAAAAAAAACGCATTGCAGTACACCACAGGATAAGTCTTCGTAAAGCGTAGCCATATGGCAATTTTGCCATCGAAATCAAAATATATACTGTATCGAAGCCGTTTTATAAAAATGCTTATTTGTACGTGACTTTCAGTAATTTTGAGATTGTTAGGGAATTTTCGCTGTAATTACCGATGATATTTTATTTGCAAAATGAAAAAATATTAATACGTTATGGGTGTGAGCAACGCATAAACAACAGTCACGTATAAAAAATACTTTTATTCTTAACATTTCATATAAAAGGAGACAGCTATGATTTCAAAACAACAGGTCCAAAGCAAACATCGAGTGATTAATTTAAATCATTAAAAATTTCTATTTGATTTAAAATAAATACAAAACGTTGGTGATCACAATGCGTTTCCTTTCGTTCTACATTTTCCTGCTTGTTGTTGCCGTTATTGCTGCTATTCCTATAAACTTAAAGGACGAACCTCAATCCCTCTTCGATGTAGATGTTCAAGGCCACGCAAATGTTGGTGACCGTGGCGCTCGCGGCCAGGGTAATTACCTTGGAGGTTATGGAGGAATTCCCGTGGGTTATGGCGGCTATAGTAGTGGAGGTTATGGAGGAATTCCCATTGTTTATAGCGGCTATAGTAGTGGAGGTTATGGCGGATATGGCGGTTATGGCAGATATGGCGGTTACGGAGGCAACCACGGAGGTTACTATCTTTAAAATTTATTAAATTCTACTTGAATGCATCAAATGCCAATTATTTTCAACTTGTAATTTCAAAAAGTATAAAAGAATAAACAAATCAAATAAGCTGAATTTTTTAAATTGAGCTTAAAAGGTATATTTTTCGATTTTATTTTATTTAAAGCACTAAACACTTAGACGACACCAGGCAGCAGACAGCAAACTGTCAAAAATAAAATACATGTGTTTAAATGAAAAGGATTATTTTGACGACATCACAGCACCACGACTACACGACAGCATTTGCTGCTGCTGCCAACTTAGGCTATTTTCTATTTTGACGGGCAGCAATACACAAATATAGTGTCGCCAGTATACATATAAGTTATATAAATTGGAAAAATAAAAACAAAAACTTTTTTTTCAATATTAAACATAAAAGAACATTACAAAAATGCAATAAGGAAATAAATTTATGTGTTTTTATAGTTTTTCGTGATATTATTACATTATTTATTACTAACTTTAATTTTATTAATTATAAAATATATGTATGCGGTATCCCTTAAATTTGTATTGCTAAAGTACACAGCTGTTGTTGCTGCCTTCAAAAAAATTAAGTAGCTGACTACACGGCGACATATGAAGTCAACTGCATTTGTAGCCATGAAGCTGTGTAGCTTGCTGAGGTCTATGTGTTTAGTGCATAATTCTACAAAAGAGATATTTTCGGACAAGAGAGAATTAATTATAATTTTGCACTCTAAAAGCTCTTTATTAACTAATTATTGCTACTTTTAAACGTGTTCGTCAAGTAAAAAAAAGGCAATTTAATAACTCTTATACATATCTAGTTGTTATGACATACAAACATACATAAATACATGTGTATGTATGGATTTGTTTTATACAGAACTAAAGTAAAATTTAAAAAAGACGCTTTTAAACCAGTTTTGGTAAGTCAATTCTGTTAGTAGTTAATTAATTTCTATAAATTTGTTGTTAAAATCTTTTTCATGTACGAAAAATTATTAATAATGATTCAATTTTACTATAAAACTAGTTAAAGAAATTAATTTCAAAATAGTTTAAAAAAATCAATTTATGGTCTGTTTTTTTTTTTAATAACAATTTTCTGTTTTTAAGAAAATAATATTTTCATTTTAATTTACTTACATGAAAGGTTTGACATCAATTTAAGGCACTGTTACGAGTTCTCATTTTAAGCCGACTTAAAAAAAAGATGGAGGTTATCAGTTTGTCTGAATATTGCTTTTTTATGTTTTTGACCGCAGAACTCAGTGCTGCTTACAGATTGGTTCCGTTCTAAAATCAGTTCATAATTTCAAAAATTAAAGGGTGTTCCTTTACAAAATACATGTTTTTTACATGTATTATGAGCCGTAAAGGGCAATTCATTTCATTTGACTTAAATGGGCTTATCTTTTGAACCGTTACACAAAATATCTAATACCATGTCTGATATATAAAGAAGTATAAATATTTAAAATTGTAAATTAAATGGTGTTATAATAGTTGATGTTATTTGATGTATATGACCAAGCTGTTGAACAGGTTTAGATAGAAGTCTGAAATTTAAAAATAACCTGATTAGTAAGTCTACTATAACAGCAAGTATAAAATTTAAATTTGGAAATTAAAGGTCATGCCAATAGTTAAGGTAATTTGATGTATGTGGCCCAAATGAAATTTAAAAGAAAGCTGTATTTCTAAGTTAACTATAACAGCAAGTATACAATTTGAATTTAGAAATTAAAGAGTGTTCCCATAATTGGTGGACGTTCACCCATAAGTTCCTTATCTTTTAAACTATTATATAATAATAATTATAAATATTAAAATTTATTAAATTAAAGGGTGTCCTAATATTTGGTATAGTTTGATGTATATCACCAAACTTGTGAGCCGTTGTAGACACACAGCTAAAGACTGTTGTTAAGCCGGTTTTTTTTTTGTAAGAATTATTAGTACTAGAGTTCGGCTTGTGGTCAGAACTCGACAATATCTACAAATATGTGAAAGAATAAACAAAATTGATTCACAAACAGAGAAGAAAAAGGATACAAAACTTTTGTCCTTGTCTATTTATATTTAGATAACTCTTGTAGTTGTTCTTATCTTATCGCTCTTAATTATTTCTATATATGTTGAGCCAGTGTATTTTAATAATAACAATAATAATAATAAAAATAGCAACAATAATAATAAATAAATTGTATAATACTTAAAATAATAGTAAAATTGTATTAAATAATAACTAATACTCGTAATTAAACAACGGGAATTTTTTATTATATTAATTTAATTTTCAAAATAAAATCTATTTTTCGTTCTATATTCTATTATCCCGATTAATTATTTAAATGACCGATATTGATTATTGAGGGTCACAGCACGCCTCGATGGCTATTTCGTTACCGCTTAATTAACTCTGCAGGAAACTTCTGACAAACATTTTAAATAAACTAAAAATGTTTGTCCAAACAAAAAAGCAAAGACAAAAATTAATGTTTAAGCAAAACAACAATAACCAACAGTAATTATATTTTTCATTCTCCACTGTATACGGCTGACTTTCTTTCGGATCTTTTATACAGTTAAAAGAGGATGAAAAATAAAATATCTCAAAACACAAATTTTAATTTTTCCTTTAAATATATAATTCTCATTGACTCAATTGTGCTGAAGATATCGGTATCTGCAGTTTTTATTCAAAATGTCTAAACCCTGGCTACTGTTGAGCACCAGTAATACTTGTAAAACAGCAAGGTGCTCTCTGAATTGTTGTTAAAAGCAGCGATACTTATCAATGTATTTACGGCTTATTTTATTTACTAGTAAAAACTTTTATACAGCCACAAATTATAGTTATTATTATAAATTTAAGCACTCCCAGCCAAAATTTTTTGAAAAGGTAATCGAGTGTGGAATTGAGCATTTTTTGCCAATCTAATGATTTTAACAAGGCATGAGACTCTTATAATCAATTACTGAGAATCGATTGCATTAATTATTGTAGGAAATAATTAGATCCATTAGTACATATTATAAGGTATTTTCTTTTAACATAAACAACTAGTAATAGTTAGTCGCTTACAAACGTAATATGTTTTGTAAGCGAGTAACAAAATATGGCAATCACAAAAGTAAGTCATTAATTGGCAAGTACTTATTAAGTAAATGTCTAACTTTTTGCTGGGCATTAATATGTAAAAAATTATGTATATTTTTTTATATAAAGTTTGAGATTAAGCGTTTACGGTGAAATTAATGAATTCGCCATCGCGACGTTTTACTTTCAAGCAACTACTCTTCTAGAATTTGCCTAATTGACTTTTGCTTTGGGTTTGTCTATTTATTTATGTATTTATTTAATCAGATCAATGGGTACAAAAACTTACAAACTGTAAAAAATACATTTCTGAATAGTGTTTTCAATTTTTCTATTTAAAATAGTCAATAATAATAGTCAAATAATAGCCCGTTTCTGATGCTACGAAATAAAGTAATTTAAAGCTGAAATTACGAACGAAATATAAAGTTTTAATACTGGGTTTCTTGGCAATTAAATTAATTTCGGAAACAGCTGTTTGCTTTTGTTATTATTTTATTAATAATTATATAATAGTTAACAACATCAGAAGTGAAAACAATTAAATTTCGTTTAAAAGAATCAGCATCATGAATATATTTTCAGTCGGCTCTACATACATACATATATGTAGGTATCTCTATTGCATTATTCATGCTTGTTCTCATTAAAATTTTTTCACTATTTTTAATAAACATCTTATGAAATTATCATTAAAAATACATTATCAAAAAAATAATAATAATATTTGAGATGAAAGGCTTATGTAGCTCGTCAGAAACTTGACTAGATGCTCAAATATTCCTAATAAATTCAATAAAAATTGACTAAAATTATAAAAAGCACGAAGGCAATAAAGTAATAGTGTGTTATAGTACATTGTCCTCATAACGAAATCTAGTACTTATGAGATGTCGAGCGAAATCTATTTGATTTTTACTAGATTTCCCATACACAATATACATATGTATCTAATTCGCCACAAAAGTTATGCTAATTTCTAAATATCCCGATTTTAATTATAAATCACCGATATGGATTGTTAAAGGTGAAAGCACGTCTCGATGGCAATATAAAATTAAATTAAAATTATTTTATTTAATTTAAATTTTTTTCCATTAAAAATCTTGTTATGGTCAAAAAAGTACAGTGTATACAAACTAGATTCTGAGTAAGATTTCAAACGAAATCTATTAAATTTTGGTGTAATAAAAATGCACTCTAAGACTTTCAAACAAATAAGCATTAATTAAAAAAATCCATTTGTTTTTTGGTAACAAACCGTAATTTAGCAAACAAAGATAAATAATAAACCCAAACAAATATTTATTGTATTGATGCTTTTTCTTATCTAAAATTACTTAATTCACAAAACCCCTTGTATCCGTGTATACTGTGTATTGTTTAATTAAAATACAATAGTGTATGCTTGTTGTTGGAAATTTTCATATAAAATTTCAACACATGTTTTTAAAAAGTTATATTGGTAATCGTGCTATCAACTACATGTGAATTCCATATCACATTGAGAAGAAGAAAATAAACAAAACACATTTGTATTGTTGATGTTAAAAATTTGTTAACAAAAAAAGAAAAATGGAAATTAATTGCTTTTTTCAGTCCTATTTTCCATTTTACTTCCTGAAAACCTTCTTCTGAATACTTATTTTCTTCTACTTATTAGCTTTATTGACGTTTAATATACAAAGTAAATTTATACAATAATACACTGCGTGTTCACAAGCATATAAACAGAAAGTGTATTCAATACAAAATACACCATATAAGATTTTGTGAATTAAGCAAATGTTTAAAATTAAAATATTGTACGTGACTTTCATTTATGCATTCGTAGGTTTCTAGGGATTTAAGTTTTACTTGCATAACCCCGATATGATATGATAAGAGGAGAACGGCGAATGAATTAAAGTCACGTTTAAGGAGACTTCTGAGATTTCAAACTCAACAGTATCTTAGGCAAATACCGAGTGATAATCTACTAAAAGAAGTTAAAAACTAAAATTATCTTTTTTATTTAAAACAAATACAAAACGCTTGTAATCACAATACGATGTACATACATATTTTTACATGTATGTACATATAATTATTTATAAACGCAACAGGAATATTTTCGAGTAGGATCGACTTCTTTTATTTGACCTCTCTAAAGGATTTATATTTACAGTTAAACAATTTAAAAATGAATAAAATTAATTTTTATGCAACATATAGCATATATAACAAATTTAAACTTACGCGTGCTAAATTTCTGATTAAATGATTTAAATATACCGACATTGATTAGTTTAATAAAGGATGTTTACAATGTATACAACCCGAAAATTCTGCACTACATTCTGGTTTTAAATTTTATTCGTTTACGTTCTACGGAAACAGTCAAGTAATAATTCTTGCAAAATAAAACACGTCTTCAAATTAGATTGTCTGTCTATAACGGTTCAAAAGTTGGCTAACAATCCAATAACAAGAACAAATCAAAATTTTATACTTGTTATTATTTTAACCGTCTGTCTAAGACTGTTTACAGTTTGACCATATCAATCAAATATCACCAACTAGTGTAACATCCTTTATTTTTAAATATATATAATTGTTATCCAATTTATAATCGTTATTCAATTTAGAGGCATTTATCTACAACAGCTCAAAAGATAAGTCTATATCGGCCAATAAACGTCTCCTATGGAGGCATCATTGAATTTTTGGTTTCAGTTTTGTATTCCTTCTTGCTACTGGAAGCTATAGTGATACGCGCAGTTTTTTTAAACATTAAAGTGGTTCATAATACATATAGAAAATATGGATGTTGTTTGAGAACACCCTTTAATTTTTAAAATTATGAACTAATTTTAAAACGGGACCAACCTGCTAGCATAACTTTTCCAACAAAGAAGAATTTTCAAAATCGGTTCAGAAATAAATACTTTATGCGGGCACAAACATTCACGCGATTTGATAACCTCTTTTTGTTGAAAACTAAAAAAAATAACAAAATTAACAAATTTATTAATTGGAATGAAGCACAAAATTAAAATAATAATAAAGCCGCTTTCAAAAAAAATTAAAAATTTTTTTTTATACGTGACTTTTATTCATTTGGAAGTTTCTAGGGAATTGTTACCACAATTAAACAATTCTAAAAAAATTAATGGTGGAATATACAAATTAGAACTTGAATACTCGTTATATTCACGAATCAAGATATTTATGGTTCTGACAACTAAGTTTTGTTTTTTTACTGGAGGCGATCGTCAAGGTCAACAAAAAACAATAAATCATGGATAGAAACTGACCAACGAATCATTAGTTCAATCTACTAAAATAAATACAAAACGTTGGTAATCACAATGCGCTTCCTTTCGTTCCACATTTTGTTGCTGTTGTTGCCGTTATTGCTGCTATTGCTGCAAACTTCGGAAACGAACGTCAAGTTGCTAACAATTTTTTTTCAAGTTTAAACAGAATACTTAGTTTTCCGCAGGAAATGCAGCTCATAATACTTCACAGTCGGAAAGAATTGTTGCGATAAACATCTTGCTGTTTCTAAACATGAACCAAGAAACATTTTGTGATCTCTTACGAATTGAACTGAAGCAAATTTTTTTTTTTTTTTTTTTTTGCTTATTTCAAGCTAATTTTTTATATGGAATTTTAAATGCATTTGCAAGGTAAACTTTGTTATTAAACTAGAATTGATATGTTAAGAAAGGTTGATATCTCAAAAGAGATTCTTACCTCGAATAATGAAACAAGTACTCTTTAAATTTTATTAGCTTATTTAGTGTCTGTACCAAAATTTACGAAAATTTGGCCTAATATAACAAAATTATACATGTTACGTGGATTTCAAAAGTTACAAAAAAAATGTAAAAAGTGTAACCAAACAGCAACAGTAGTATCATTATTTAATGCAAACTGATCTTGTTCATATTTAGAGTAAAATGAAATGATAAAAATTGACAAGTCTTCAGTAATTCCGTAACGCAGGCAAAAATATTTTAAGACGACTACAAGCCATTTAGAAACCGGACGACGTACAGTGAAAAAAGCGAATTTGATCAGCTGTTGTAAACAAATAATAATTATGTCAGACGTAATCATGGCGAAATAATACAGGTGGTCTCGAAGGCGAATTTATTTTTTATATGGTGTTTGACATTTCACGTTTGCGGCGAAAGTTATGAATTCGCTATTGCGACCACCTAGTATATTTTCGCCATGGACGTAATTATACATGTACGTTTGTGACCAAATATTAAAAGTCTTCTGTAAAATACCAATTTTGAAACACATGCAGAATTACATATGACTAACACAGTTAAAAAGTCAGATGTACATAAAACACATGTCGTGTATGGGTAGCTTAAGGGCATTTTCTTTTACATTATGACGAAAAGCTGACTTAGACGTGTTGAAAATTACTTAATTTATTTCTCTAGTATCGCTAACTCAATAAAAAAATAAATAAATACATACACGAGGCTCACCACCTTAATGCTTTAAAACCGATAACTGTTATCTCTACTATGCGCTTTTGAAAAATGTAACTAATATTGTGTTCAATAGTGCTGCCTTAAAGAGTTTTGCATAAATACGATAATTGCTACTTGACTTTAATTACCATACCCACATTGATGAAAGAATCTCGCGCGATATTTAAAAAATTTAGCTATCAAATTTAAACCGTTTTCTTTTAGAGTAATGTAAGTCTATTTTTGCCACTCACTGCTTGCCACTCATTAAGTGACCCCAGCCATATTCATGTGCAGTTTCTGTATTACTAGCGAGCAACTCGCCTAGAAAATTTGCATATATATTATTTTAGATAAAAATGCTATCGGCTATTAATAGGTAAAGCATTTTTAAAAAAACATTAGAGGTAGGCATGGTGCTTTGCCTGTTGCCTCGAAAGACATAGACCGATCATGCTGATTTCTAATAGCACATATTTTTAACCCCAAAACAAAGTGCGTTGTCTAATGTCATTGATATTAACAGCAGAAGTAAACGTACATTTTCAGGGCATTAGATAATTCTTTAATTCGAGCAACTACTATGTTTTTCTTAGATATTCTCACTAATTCTGGGATTCCTGAAAAAAAATTTTAGGAAACTGATGAATACTTGACTCTTTCTGTATGGTAATAATGTATAGAATAATATGAGTCCTACCAAAAAATCGTCAAACGTCAATGTCTAATGCTGTAAACACATTCAACAGTTGTCGCCTTGGTTGCATCTACGTAATTATTTTGAAGGCAGCAGCTACATAATAAAAATATGATTTTATTGTATTTCAGTGATGTCACTTTAGCGATTTTTAAAGAAGCAGCTCTGATTTATAATTAAAAAATATTTTAACTATTATGTAAAAGGATTGTCTTTAAAATTTATAATATATTGAAGTATTTCTCAGAAGCAGTAAAAAGTACAGTAATGTGTGTCAGTATAAATAACATGTAGCTGCCTGGCTACTAAACTAAAAAAATATTGAAAGCTTTACTGTTCTATGATATCAATTAAAAACAATCGTGTTAAATATGTAGAGATGTTCCATACATGAAAACTTTTTACTCATAAACGAAAGTTGAAATTATTATAGGAAAATTGAAATTATTATTATTATAGAACAGAAGTAAATTTCTAAGTAAACGTTGTCCACATAAAAGGGAATTGTAGTTTTATATACATCTTAATACATTCCTTTGTAATTTTTGCAATTATTCTTCGTATACTTTCGCCATGACGATTGTAGTATACATATTTACATAATTCGGAAAAATGACTTAAATGAAATACTAGCAGTGCCCACAACTTCTAATTTTTTTAAAGTTTTCTATTTACAAAAAAAATGTGCTAACAACTGTTTAAGTATATTTACACCCGTAAAACTGATTTATTTTACAATTGTATCTCTATTTATCTACGAAAAAAAATATTCTATATTTGAACCAAGGTTCTAAAGGACCTCCTCACAAAACTTATATCAAATCCATCTAGCAGCTTTTACATGATGCGAACTCAGACAGACAAAAAGTCCAAATTTAGTTATTTTGTATTCCAAATTAATTACTATCTCCACCAACAACAATATTTACCTAAAATATCTTATATACAGAAATGATCCTGTTAAAGTTTTATTATAAATGTACAGTTAGATCTTTAAATAAATAATTTTTATTTGAAGTTTTTATTGTTCTTTTCTTTATTCGTAATAAGCGATTTTAAGCACTTATTAATTTATTTACTATTTATTTTCGTTTAACCATAGTATCCACCGCGATGACCACCGCCACTATAGCCACCATAACCACCGTGACCGCCTCCATAACCTCCATGGTAATTACCCGGTCCCCGAGCGTTACGCTCACCAAAATTTGCATGGCCTTGAACATCTACATCGAAGAGGGATTCAGGTTCGTCCTTCAGGTTTGCAGGAATAGCAGCAATAGCGGCAACAACAGCCAAAAAAATGTAGAACGATAGGAAGCGCATTGTGTTCAGCAGCGTTATACTTTTATTTGTTAAATATGTCTTTTTAATGATTAAACAAAACACTTGATGTTTGCTTTAGATTCTATTGATTTTGAAATCTCAGATGTCTCCTTTTATATGAAATTTTAAAAATAAAAACATTTTGTATACGTGACTTTCGTTTATTTCGCGTCGGATTCCTTACATGATGTATTTTGTTTTTGCAAATAAAATTACCTTGATGATTACACCTTAAAAAAAGGCAAAAACTCTTGTAACACTATTGTAATCACCTCTAGTAAAAACAAAGCTTTTTTACTCGTAAATAAAATCAGTTTGGTATGTATATATGTGTTTAGCAATCATTTTTTTTTTTTGTTACGTTTATTTAGCTAGGAAACTAAGTTATCTAATATGAGTTTATTATAAATCTCTTTGAAAGTTTGTTTGTTTATTTATTTCTTTGTTGAAGCGTCTAAGCTGATTTAAAAAAATTTTATTTATAATATTATGCTAATATCCCATAACATTTTCAAATAAAAACGCAATTTTGTTTGTTGGTTTGAAACAGCAGGTATATGTGCGTATTTCGCCGGTTGCTAAAGCCAGCTCATTATGACACCTTTATCCAAATTTTTAGAAAAGCCAAAACCATTTCCTTTAAGTATAAAAACTTCAAAAATTAATAATATTTTAAATACGAGTAGATGTTTGTCCTCATATATTTTTATTTACAAATAGTGCAGCAGGAGGAGTGAAAAGCTTTCCACTTTTCAAGAAATTTTATGCGTCCGAACCGATTTAAAAAACTAAATCGATTTTAATATACTTCGAAAAATAGATAAGTCCTTAAGTATACCAATACTATAATTTCTTTATTTGTTGGCGACAATAAACATTTAAGTGATGTCAGTCATATAAGACATGTAAAATAATAAGTGCTTAAAATCTCTTATTATTTTACATGTCTTATAGCACTGACGTCAGTCGTAAGTCGGTAGCTGCTGTATCGAATGAGATTAATAATTTATAAAAAAAAATTGGTTAAAAAGGCGTTAAATCTAACACTCCTGTTGTTAACCTCTTTCTAGTAATACAGAAAACACGGATGAATTGATAAAACAAAATTTTTATGAGAAAAGGCATTTACAAAATTCGTGTTTTAATATGGATAACACTGATTTTGGCACGAATTTCAAACTGAATTAAGGAAAACAGTTTTAAATATAAGCAATACTTTGATTTTACAAGATGGTGGTTTTCTATTTCTAAAAGAAAAAATTCCATTTAAAAAAAATAAAACGTGCAGACGTTTTTAACTCTAGTTTCTATACGAAATAACAAATATTTATAACAAAAAGTATTCTATACTTGAAGCAAGGTTCTAAGGAACTACAGCAGTCATTACGTGATGTGAACACAGACCAGAGAACTGCACGAGTACACCGCAACCACGAGTACACCGAATACTTACTCTATAATTTTCATACTCGAGTATTTTAAACACCGCAATAAAAAGTTGCGGTGTTTATTTTACCCATTCTTGTAAAAACGAGTATCAAAAATATCGCAATCAGAATTTTAAGTATTTTTAAAATCTCTTTATTTGTAAGCAGCGTTGCCACATTTTTACCCTATTAAAGTTTTTTACTGCCGTTTTATGAAATACTGCATTGTATGCAGATCTGTTTATAAACAATAAAAAAAAAAACAAAATTTGATCAAATCTATTGCTTAAACATTATAAACAGAAAAACAGACAATAACAGTTTTTATAGGCATGAAATACAACACATATTTAATGAATAAAATGCAATAAAAACCGCTTAAAGGCACAGCTTTTGTACACTATTTAAAGCAGGTATACTTTTTTTGTTGCTGTTTTTTATGAACAATTATTTTCAGTTTATGCGCCTTGTTGTCATAAACGTGCTACTAACCATATTTAGGAAAATAAAGTGATAAAATGAATCCGTGAATAAGAGGAAAATTACTTAATTTTTTTAGTTTTAACAAAACTGTATATATGCAGATATAATATTGCATTGACTGAATGTCATTAGACCTCATAAATAATAATAATATGTATGTTAGCTAATTTAGACATTGGCGACTTTTGATATTGTGTTTGATTTAATAATTCTGATCTGATAACTCTGTTTTCCTCTCACTACACACGTTAAAATCTCTCTCTTGGTGTTTGCTGTGTGAGTATGAGTACGAATAAAGTAAAGCCAGCATCGCAAACATTTTACTTGAGTATGCTAGATACTTATACTCAAACCGCATTTAAGATGAGTATACTTAGAGTATTAAAAACAGACACTCTTGCAGTTCTCTAAAACAGACCGACAGACAGACAAAATTTCCAAAAATAAGTGTTTTGTATTCCATATCGATTACTATCTATTTCAACATCAAAATTTTCAATAAATATTTCATGTACAGAAATGACCCCGTTACAGTTTTATTATATCTATAGATTACATACTTTTATATATTGGCGATATTTGACAAGCCATTTAGCAAGAAAGCTCGAAAAAATTGCCAACACTGGCAACATGTATCACACGAACATGCCGAGTTTCATGCGACTGTCAAATTACACTTATTGCTGGCAGTATTCAGTGAACTTTGGCAAATATGTTAATTAAATTCATTTTATTTAAAACTATTCTCTTTTGATCTGTCGAGTAGTATAAAAGAACAGCAAAATGGAAGTAAATGTGATAAGTTTATAATTGAGTTATTAAAGCAATTTTTTATTTATTTACTGTCTATATAGCTTTTTAGTCAGTTTTTTTATTATTAACATTAATATGGAAAATACCACAGATTTCCTTCTACCTATTGGACCTTATGGATGAGGATGTCTTTGAAATTAATTTTTGCTGAAAAC
Organism: Gymnosoma rotundatum; assembly: GCA_916610165.2. Lineage (NCBI taxonomy): Eukaryota > Metazoa > Arthropoda > Insecta > Diptera > Tachinidae > Gymnosoma > Gymnosoma rotundatum. The sequence continues at coordinate 77,270,879 of OU744339.1, read as the reverse complement.
GATTCAGGAGGTTTTTCCTCTCCCCCACTTTCTAAATAAAATCTGTTATTGCTTTAAATTTTATTAAAATCGCTGCATTAGTAAATGTCCGTTTTTCCCTTTTCCTTCTCATCTTGCTTCTAGCTTTGGAAACAGACAATACGTATTGGTATTCTTGAGGACTTATCTATTTTTTGAAATATATTATCGATTTAGTTTTTTAAATCGGTTCGGACGCATAAAATTTCTTGAAAAGGGGAAAGCTTTTCACTCCTCCTGCTACACTATTTGCAAATAAAAATATATGAGGACAAACATCTACTCGTATTTAAAATTTTATTAATTTTTGAAGTTTTTATACTTAAAGGAAATGGTTTTGGCTTTTCTAAAAATTTGGATATAGGTGTCATAATGAGCTGGCTTTAGCAACCGGCGAAATACGCATATATACCTGCTGTTTCAAACCAACAAACAAAATTGCGTTTTTATTTGAAAATGTTATGGGATATTAGCATAATATTATAAATAAAATTTTTTTTAAATCAGCTTAGACGCTTCAACAAAGAAATAAATAAACAAACAAACTTTCAAAGAGATTTATAATAAACTCATATTAGATAACTTAGTTTCCTAGCTAAATAAACGTAACAAAAAAAAAAATGATTGCTAAACACATATATACATACCAAACTGATTTTATTTACGAGTAAAAAAGGTTTTTTTTACTAGAGGTGATTACAATAGTGTTACAAGAGTTTTTGCCTTTTTTTAAGGTGTAATCATCAAGGTAATTTTATTTGCAAAAACAAAATACATCATGTAAGGAATCCGACGCGAAATAAACGAAAGTCACGTATACAAAATGTTTTTATTTTTAAAATTTCATATAAAAGGAGACATCTGAGATTTCAAAATCAATAGAATCTAAAGCAAACATCGATTGTTTTGTTTAATCATTAAAAAGACATATTTAACAAATAAAAGTATAACGCTGCTGAACACAATGCGCTTCCTATCGTTCTACATTTTTTTGGCTGTTGTTGCCGCTATTGCTGCTATTCCTGCAAACCTGAAGGACGAACCTGAATCCCTCTTCGATGTAGATGTTCAAGGCCATGCAAATTTTGGTGAGCGCAACGCTCGGGGACAGGGTAATTACCGTGGAGGTTATGGAGGCGGTCACGGTGGTTATGGTGGCTATAGTGGCGGTGGTCATCGTGGTGGATACTATGGTTAAACGAGTTCTACTTAGATGTACAAAATGCACAATATGTTCAAATTGTGATTTTAAATTAAAAAAAAATAATAAATTTATTTAAAAATAAAAATATTTATTAATTTGTTATTTGTTCATTAAACAACTACGCGAATACAATAAAAGCTGAAGTAATTCGTTAAATATAGTTAAAGTGTCATTGCTTTCAATTTAAAATTTTCAAGATAGAATCTGGAATATTTACGAAAACGATTAAATAATCAAACAGAGTCTGAATCAATATTCCAACTTTTTTCACAATAGAGTCTCTTTTTTCTAGATTTTCCAACTCAGTTCATTTTTTGGACTAATGCAACTGTATATAAATCTGAAATTCGATTTTTCACTTAGTTATATAATGCGAGATACATAAATTTTTATCAAAAATTATTGACTTTAAATGACACAGAAATGTGTTAGCATAATTCAAGAAGTCTATGTTAAATGTGAAATGAAAAAACCTGCGTTAAATTAGTAACAGAAATGTTGGAATTCTTGTTTTTCCATATAATATTTGTATAGTCAAAGACAAATTAGTTTTTAGATTTAATTCAACAAAAGATTTTGAGCGAATGAGAAAACATTAATATATACACTTGACATGACAATAAAAAGCAAGAAATACCGAAATTTGTATTTTGCCTCTAAAGATATGATGAAGATAATTCTTAGAAAATACCTACTTCAAAAAAATAAAAAATAATAAATTTTTTTTTTTAATGACAATAAGATATTCGGCCTTATTAAGGTTGTCAAAAACGACATTCGAGAATAATAACCACAGCGCCAGGCTATCCCACAAGTTTTTAGATATAAACAGTCTCTCCGGGAACTGCACATCGACCTATACCTTCGTATAGGAAATAATATATATAATAATAATATATACGAGTATAATATATAATATATATATATTATATTTGTTAAAACGATGGCATTTTTATAAAAGCCAGTTGAGAAAAAAACGTTCGCGTTGCGTCTTTAATTAAAACCACTCGTTTTGAAAAATGTAAATCTGCTCGCACACAGATGTTCCCCTTCAAGATAAAGTAAATTTTCGAAAGTAAAATATTTTGTAATAGATAAAACATAAAATTTTATTAAAAATTGTTTAAAGTAGCATTTTAGGCGATAAATTAACATTTAATTTCATTTGCAACCTTTTGTACTTCATTTGCAATTTTCTTAAAATTCAACTTTAGAAAAATGTGTTTTTACAAAAATGAAGACAGCTGTTTTAGTACCATTCTCTACGAAATGACTTATTTTTACGAAAAAAATATATATATATTCTATATTGGAATCAAGGTTCTAAGGGGAGGTCCCTTACAAAATTTTGTGCAATACATACAGCAGATTTTTGCATGATGCGAACACAGACACAAAAAATTCTAAAAATAGGTGTTTTGTTTTTTGTATAGCGATAACTATCTACACCAATATCAAAACTTTTTAACAAATATTTTATGTACAGAAATGAATCCGTTACAGTTTTATTATACGTATGTATAGATTAAGAAAAAACTTGAAATTTGTAAAATTAATAAAAAAAAAAAAACTTGAAATTAGTGTGGAATAAAACGCACTATGCCTTTCAGTTCTTCTAATTCAATTTTACGCATTTTAATTCGATTTCATCGGGCGTAAGTTTTAGATGATGCTTTCTGTGCTTTTCTTTTTTTTTTAATTTCTTCCTTTGATTATTTTTTTGTCTATTAAATCTTTTAATTTCTTTTAACGACTTCATAAGTTCAGAATACAGTTCAGTTTGAATGCTTAAATTTGTTGCTAATTTTTTCACTCTTGTCGAAGCACCTTTTCCACTCCGATTGAGACACCTCTAAAACATGGTTTTTGAACACTTCAACAGCTTCTTCTGGCGACGAAAATCGTTGACCACGCATTTTTTCTTGATGTGCGGAAACAAGAAGAAGTCATTCGGTACCAAGTCAGGGCTGTACGGCGGATGACCCATTAATTCGACATTTTGGCCGGTCAAAAACGCTCTGGTTTGAGCCGATGTGTGAGAGCTCGCATTGTCATGGTGAACAATGATTCGTCTTCTCCTGTTGGTATTTCGAATTTCTCCGATGACTTCAGGCAAACAAATTGTAGTGTACCACTCAGAAGTGACCGTCCTACGTTGCTCAAGCGGAACAGTCGCCACATGACCAGTTTTGCCGAAGAAACAGGCGACCATTTGCTTCGAAGTGCTTCTTCCACGAACAACTTTCGTTGGATTTTGCTCGTCTTTGAAGACCCACACGGTCGATTGTTGTTTCGTTTCGGGCTCATACGCATAGATCCATGATTCGTCACCTGTGACAATCTTATACACGTCTTTTGAAGCACCGCAATTGTATTTTTGCAACATTTCTTTGCACCAATCGACACGAGCCTTTTTTTGCGCGACTTTCAAATTGTGCGGGATCCAACGAATGTATGCTGGTGGAAGAAATGTCCAAGGATGTCTCTATCTCTCGGTATGTCGCATGTCGATCTTGCAATTTGAGTTCACGCACGGCATCAATGTTCTCTGGCACAACAGCCGTTTTTGGACGACCTTCACTGAATTCGTCTTTGAGCGAGCTTCGGCCACGATTAAATTCATTATACGAATTTTTCACAGTGCTATAGGATTGTGCTTCTTCGCCATACAAAGATTTTAGTTCATCAATGCACTCTTGTCGTGATAATCCACGTCGAAAGTTGTGAAAAATGATGGCACGAAAATGTTCAAGAGTTAATTTCATTTTTTTCAATATTAATTTTTTCAAGTCACTGTAAACAACACAAATAATGGTCGTACATCAAAACGTTTTGAGTACGATTATGCTTAAAATGACAAACTTTCCAATATAAATGTCAGATTGCACTTGGCAGCACTCAGTGTTGCCAGGCCAGAAATATATATAGCAGCCCTCGTATTTTTTCATTTATTTCAACTAACAAAATGTAATCTACCAAAACATTAATAATAACTGTTTCTGTATTTATTTTAATATATAAAATTTAACCTACTAAAACAGTAAAAATAACTGCTTTTTTCTTTTATTTCAACCCACTAAAAATAGCTTTCCAAAACAATAAAAACTACAGATTATATATTTATTTTAAATATCAAAAGGTATTAGTTTATTTATTGATAATTATTTCTACATATTTTGACACAAAAATGCTATTTTTTCTTCTTATTTATGTCCCTTCTTGAATATCAGCGGATTTCAGGATTATTCTATTCTGAAAAAATAATGTACTTTAAAAAAATTGTTTATATTTGTATAACCAATACATATCGCTCATTTACTAATAGAACGTCTTAACTCAAAAAAATCATTGCAAGATAATCGCAGTTAAAGTTTTAGACTTGTAAAGTGATTCAGAAATAAGATCATAAACAGCAAAATTTTAAATTTCCAGTTATGACGTTGTATTACTAAATAAGCGATATATCTGTAATTAAACAATTTAAATAACTGACCTTAATTTGGGACCAACAATAGAGCCAAGTAGGCTGTGGCACCACGGCTTACTGCCTAAAGAGTACAGAATTTATTTTCTTTATTCTCTACCTGCAAAAAGGGAACATATTTTTTTTTTTGACATAATGCAAATTTTAAATACTATGTAAAATACTAACTAATATTTTTTTGATATTTTTCTTACATATATTATTTTGTTCTAAATTTTTTTGTAACTGACTAACCAACAGTTTATATTTTTTTATTTTATATTTTAAAGCTATTGTAAAAGAGTACTTTTCTACTGACGAACTTTTTTTTAATTATGTTTTTCATTTTTACTGAAACAAGGTAAAAATTAATTGATAATTTTGACTGCACCGAAAATCTGTATTTTTTTGTCGTTTGATTTTCTAACAACAGTCAAAAAAAGTTAAATAAAAATATTCTTCCCAAAACAACCATATTTTCATTTATATTTAACTTTACTGAAAACTTTTTAAATAAACTGCAAACAGTTAATGTTCAAATTTTTTGAGTGTGTACATAAATTTTAACGATAATATTTTAACAAATTATTATTCGAATGCGACAGACATAATACCGATTTTTGTAATAGATTTGTTTTTTGAGTAACATATTTAACAACGTGCGTAATACCATTAAAAAAACGTAGCATTTTTGACACGACAACGACAACCGTAATAAGGTTGAATAAGTGGTGAATAGGTCCCCTTTTATGAAATGGGATAACATTTAAAACACACTTTAGTCTGTGGCACATTCTAGGTAAGATATTATTTTATTCAAGCTTCAAATCTCTCTTTTCGCTGCCTTCGAACTCTTCTGTGTCGTGGTTTTCGAAAGAGAGTACTTCAACTGCAAAAAATGCTTTAAAGAGGACGTAACAATACACATAAAGGTAATAACCTCGAACAATGTTGACTGTAGGGTGCTTCATCACATTTCCATAAAACAACATCATGTAAATTTCCCAAGGTTTTATCTTGAAGAAAAAGTTAAAAAATTATTTTAATTTCATAAAAAAAATTTAACAAAAATTTCAGATTTTTTTAATTTTTTACGAAATTTCAAATTAAATAAATTTTTACCACTAAAATAATGAAGTCAAAGAAAAAAGTTTTTTTAAAAGTCATTTCTTATAGTATTAGCTGAATCTGAATCTGTTTTAAAAATAATTCCATCTTATATTAAAAAAAGAACTACAGGTGAAAAACTAAAAAAATTTAAGGAACAAATATTGTATTTTAAGTTTAAAAGTCGAATCTCTCTAAAAGTATTAAAGATACAATGCAAATTCCCAGCAGGTTTTTCCTCTATCTATCCATGTAGATTACTATCAATAAAAAGATTTTGAAATCTGTTCACTTTTAACAAAGTTATAAGCTCTGAAACATTTTTCAAAGTTGAGGTTGCCTACTCTATAGCCCTGTAGTCTTGTAAACAGAACGTATCCAAATGCAAAAGGCGCAAAGCTTATGACCTCCTCTGTAAATCGCAGTATGTTTTATGAAAATTGGGTAAATAGTTTAAGAGTTCCAGGCTTTTATTCAATTTTTTTTCTTGTATTTTACACCGCTGTGTATCGTAAAAGTACGTTAGTTCAGTGCACATTTACTGCATATAGCTTTTTTTTCAAAACATGTTTAAATAACTCTAGTGCTCACAAAGGAGCTCACAAACATTATTAATTTTACTTAGTGGCAAATACAGAGAGCTACATACCTACATAAGCACCTGATTTTATAAAATTTCATGTAAGTTTCCTCGGAGTTTTTATTAGACTGGAGTTTCTTCACTAAACTAGATTTACATAGATGATGAATGATATATTACTTGTTTTATTCTATTTAAAAGGTTTAATACTTTAATTACATACAAATACTGATGCAAATATTTGTACCAATTCAAACTTTTCTTGTAAATGTACAATTATGATAATAAAATAGTCAAATAAATTAAAAAAAACGTTATATTTTGCAAAGCATTTATTTTCATTTTTGTTATCTTAGTCCAGACTTACACTATGCATTTTTTGAGACATTTTTTCTCAATTTTCTATTTAAGTTACAACGTTATGCGTTATCTAAAAGCAAAAATTAGCAACAATAACATCCCCTCAAAAATCAAGCAATACCATATTGTTTACCCCTCCTGCTTAATAAACAAACAAACAAACAAATTTCATGCCAGTTTCATGAAAAATTGCACAGTGTAAATGCCGTATAACTCTCCAAGTTAAATTCTCTGACTGGTAAAACCCAAGTGGACTTTTGGAAAATCCGCACATAAATTTACAATTGGAACAACAATGTATGGAAGTGCAAATCTTTATAAATTTATACTCTTTGCTTTAACCCTTTTAGAAGATTTAAGATCTGCTCGCAAGCGCCTCCAAAAAAAATAATAGCTTTTAAAAACCAACAAAAACACATTTCTGTCTACAATCTCGATAAGATGATTGAATCAGCTTAATTTAGTTTTTAGTCTTTTCAAAGTTTTTCTACTTCTTAAATTTTACTACTATCAGATAGAGATTACTACAACAAGAAAAATATCTTCCAACAGCATTTTAAAGACCATTTTTAGAAAAAGACAAACAATTTCTATACGAATACTTTTTTCTTTCATATGATTAAAACTACTTTGCAGTTAATTTTTTTTTTAAGTTTTCATAGTTTACGTACACAGTACAGGTTTTGTAGAATAATAAATACTAGTGAAATTGTTTTTAAAAAAGTACTTTTAATAAAGCGAAAGGAATCAAGAACATTGATGATCCAAGGCACAAAACTGTTCTCACATATTTAAAATATAAAGAAAATTACAAACTGTCCTTTTTCGCAACCAGAAAACAGTTTTCAACCAAGTATCTTAACGGTAAAAGGAGCTAGTGAGAGCTCTGAATATATGATTACAAAAAAAAAAAATCAAAAACAAAAAAACTGAAGAAAGACACGGTTCTAAAAATTCTCAAGTCACCACCCCAGACCACATCCCCACTCTCCTTGCCATGGCACCAATTTAAAAATATTTCTGTTTTTTTCTGTTTAATGGTATAAATACATAATCAGAATTAACATAAAAACCTGCAGCCTCCTTCGTCGGTACTTCTTCATAGCATATTCGCCAGCGAAGTAAAATAATTAATAAAATGGCTATATCAATCTCCTTTCATCACCTGTCTTCTCTCTCATCTATCCCTTTCCTAAAGAATGTAGCACGGTTAAAAACCAAGTAAGTATTAATGCCTGAAGTGCTGCTTTTCTTAAAAAAAAAAAACAAAAAACAAAAAAAAAATTATAATTGTGGCCAATTTCGCCATACAAAATAAATTTGTTTTTATCATTAAAAAGCCAAAGTACCACAATCATCAAAATGACTTTTTAATTGAATGTCACATTGTCAGTAACGGCAGTATTTTTTTCAGTTTTTCCCAGTTCTACTAATAAATCTTGTTGCATTGGAATTATTGGTATTATGGATATTCTGTTGGAAATAAAAAGTTTCAAACCTAAAAGTTGTTGCGGGCGAGGCAAAATCAATTGCGCACTATAGGGAGCCATACCCATAAGTATCATTCACTAAAATTGATAAGGATTTATTTTTACGTATTCTTCAATTTTGCATAGAGGATAATAGATATTTTCAGTATGATAAAAAAATATATGTTCAGAAACAGGGTCTTCCGATGGGATCTCCGGCATCTCCAATTGTTGCAGACATTGTTATGGAGAAATTATTGGACTTTTGCTTAGAAAAACTAATTATAAAACCAAAAATTATTACTAAGTATGTTGATGATTTATTTTGCATTATTTCTGATAGTGCAATTGATGATATGTTAAAGATTTTCAATTCTTTTGATGTTAATATTAAGTTTACAATAGAGAAGGAATGCGATTCCAAACTTCCTTACTTAGATACTTTATTGATTCGACGAGGTAATAATATATTAATGGATTGGTATCAAAAACCGACAGCATCAGGAAGAATTATTAACTATTTTTCAAAGCACAACAAAGGTATAATAATTAATACAGCTAAAAATTTAATTGAAAGAGTTTTAACTATAAGTGATGAAGAATTTCATAAAAAGAATAAAGAAAAGATTAAAAATATAATAGCGGATAATAGCTTTCCAAAAAGACTTATTTATAAATTTATTAGACAATACGGACATAAAAGAAATACAAATAAGATAAGCACATTGGAACCTAAGATTTACAAGTCTTTAACTTATGTACAAGGTTTTTCAGAACGTTTAAAGAATTCAAAAATATTCAATAAGGAAAGATATAACATGGCTTTTTGTTGGGTTTTTTTTTTTTGTTGTTTCAATATCAATATTAATTTTGTTTCCTGAAGAAGGTACGCAGAAAGTACCGAAATATTGAAATAAAATATTAATAAAAAATATAAGAACCCAAAGCTGAATTAAATAGAAAATAATTTATTTATTTTTATTATTTATTTATTTTTTCTCTTTAGAAATTTCTTTAGTCAGAACATACATATGTAAATTTGTAAATTGTAAATTGTAAATATGTAAATTTTTTGAAAGCCGTCCATAACCTGAAAATATATGAAAATAAAACATTCTCTGGCCATTTGAGGCCATTTAAATATTTTTTAAATACTAAAAACGCTTTATAATTATTATTTTTTTAATCAAAAAATATTTTGTTTGTTCATTTATTATTTACATTAAGTTTTCTTCTTCTAGATGCCAAAATTTATACCTATATAATTTTTTAATAAAAAATACCTAATCACGGGAAATTTTACTTCCCGTTTTTTCCGGTTTTTTAATTCGCAAAATCAACGCTATTATTTCGACGCTATCTTGGTGCACTTAAATATTTGCCAGTGAGTGGTCACCCTATGTTCACATTAGAAGCATTTTTGTTTGCTGACAAATAATATCATTTGCCCAAAATCAACTGTGGTGCTGTTTGCTCCTAATAAATGTTTTGTTTTAGACTACAGCAAACAAATATATGCCGATTTCAGACAAATGTTTGTCAAATGTGACCGTACCATTAGACAAGTTTTTATTTAGAAAACTCAAATGTAATTATATTTTTGAATCAGCAGTGAATTTCGTGTTTTGCAAGAAGCGTTGCAAACCAAGCCGAAGACGTCGTTCAGAATTGATAGGAAATTTTGTAATTGAATAAATTTGCAACCCGTAATGCAAAAGATTGTAAATGAAAGTGGCCTTGTAGTAACTCAAACGTTTCAAGTCAGTTATTAAAATAAAAAATAGAAAATAAATAAAAAATTTTATTAAGTTAAACAACGGAAATTTATTCATTAGATTACTTAATTTTCAAAAAAAAAAATCTTCCTTTCGTGCTATTTTGAAAAAAAATTATAATGATTAACTTCGCCTTAAAATATAATTGTTACTTAATATATTGAATTAATTGATTATAATATTTAGTTGAACATCAGAAGTATTCTTATTACTGTGTTTGAGAAGCTTTAGGTATAACAAAGATAGTATTTGCAAATGTTGTTAAAGAATATTTTGAGAAATTTTTATAAAAATATGAGTGTATGAATTTAATTATATGAATACATACATATTCCAACATCTATATCTGCGAAAAGTCAAGCTAATGATGTGGTTGTTAAATGCATAAATTAGTTACACAGAATTACTTGTTGGTAAAATGTTTGTTTGTAAAATATTTGTTTTATCAAGGTATCCAATACAAAAGAAAAATTATAATAATAATAATTAAGTGTATTTTCTGACTCTCGTTTTGAATTTAGTCCAAAAACATTGATGCAGATTTGTTATATATGGAATTCGACATTTCCAGTTACTTCGAAATTAAAAGATAGACTCCCCCAAATGTGGTTTACAAAATAAAAATGTAAATGTTAGTTGAGGTCCATTGCCTTCGTTTAAGTTCTCTAAACATTAAAAAAAAAAAAAGAAAAGCCGGGGTGCCAATTCTACGTTCTTTTTTTATAAAGTTTTGGATTGAGATTAAAAAAATAAAACATTTTTTTGTAGAACTTTGAACTTTCGTGTATAGCCTATGATTGACTGACTTCGTTGTTTTTAACTATATTCTATGGATTTTCTTGTAACAAGTGTTTTTATTTTCGTTTCTATTTCTACCAATTTAACGACTTTTATACATCAAATTATTAAGCGTGGTACATCTAGAAAAATTGTTTTCTGTGTGTTCCTGTTCAATACAACAAGAGAATGGAGTAAATAGATTTTAGGGGTGATTCTTAAAGGTAGCAACTTAACTTATTTTTGTTCCTTGATTGAAACATTTTACTTTTGAGCATGTTAAAGAGATTAAGTTACTCTTCACAAGTTAACTGAATAATTTTTTAGTTCTTTTAATCTGCCTGAACATAATTATCTAAACGTTTAAAGTTATTTTTTTTTAAAGACGACTTATTTCTTTTACAGATTTTTAAAGTCACATTTCTATCCTGAAAAGATTCCAAATTTGAAAGACAGACTGCGAAGTAGTGATGAAGAAAGCCGCACTTGTTGTTGCATATACTTTTCAAGTTTCTACGCCATTGTCAACCTCGTGAAAAACAAAGGTTAAGGGTGAACATTTTCATTACTTTGAATACTTATATCATACAGAGATTAAAGACGTCCTAAAAAAAACGCATTGCAGTACACCACAGGATAAGTCTTCGTAAAGCGTAGCCATATGGCAATTTTGCCATCGAAATCAAAATATATACTGTATCGAAGCCGTTTTATAAAAATGCTTATTTGTACGTGACTTTCAGTAATTTTGAGATTGTTAGGGAATTTTCGCTGTAATTACCGATGTTATTTTATTTGCAAAATGAAAAAATATTAATACGTTATGGGTGTGAGCAACGCATAAACAACAGTCACGTATAAAAAATACTTTTATTCTTAACATTTCATATAAAAGGAGACAGCTATGATTTCAAAACAACAGGTCCAAAGCAAACATCGAGTGATTAATTTAAATCATTAAAATTTCTATTTGATTTAAAATAAATACAAAACGTTGGTGATCACAATGCGTTTCCTTTCGTTCTACATTTTCTTGCTTGTTGTTGCCGTTATTGCTGCTATTCCTATAAACTTAAAGGACGAACCTCAATCCCTCTTCGATGTAGATGTTCAAGGCCACGCAAATGTTGGTGACCGTGGCGCTCGCGGCCAGGGTAATTACTTTGGAGGTTATGGAGGAATTCCCGTGGGTTATGGCGGCTATAGTAGTGGAGGTTATGGAGGAATTCCCATTGTTTATAGCGGCTATAGTAGTGGAGGTTATGGCGGATATGGCGGTTATGGCAGATATGGCGGTTACGGAGGCAACCACGGTGGTTACTATCTTTAAAATTTATTAAATTCTACTTGAATGCATCAAATGCCAATTATTTTCAACTTGTAATTTCAAAAAGTATAAAAGAATAAACAAATCAAATAAGCTGAATTTTTTAAATTGAGCTTAAAAGGTATATTTTTCGATTTTATTTTATTTAAAGCACTAAACACATAGACGACACCAGGCAGCAGACAGCAAACTGTCAAAAATAAAATACATGTGTTTAAATGAAAACGATTATTTTGACGACATCACAGCACCACGACTACACGACAGCATTTGCTGCTGCTGCCAACTTAGGCTATTTTCTATTTTGACGGGCAGCAATACACAAATATAGTGTCGCCAGTATACATATAAGTTATATAAATTGGAAAAATAAAAACAAAAACTTTTTTTTTAATATTAAACATAAAAGAACATTACAAAAATGCAATAAGGAAATAAATTTATGTGTTTTTATAGTTTTTCGTGATATTATTACATTATTTATTACTAACTTTAATTTTATTAATTATAAAATATATGTATGCGGTATCCCTTAAATTTGTATTGCTAAAGTACACAGCTGTTGTTGCTGCCTTCAAAAAAATTAAGTAGCTGACTACACGGCGACATATGAAGTCAACTGCATTTGTAGCCATGAAGCTGTGTAGCTTGCTGAGGTCTATGTGTTTAGTGCATAATTCTACAAAAGAGATATTTTCGGACAAGAGAGAATTAATTATAATTTTGCACTCTAAAAGCTCTTTATTAACTAATTATTGCTACTTTTAAACGTGTTCGTCAAGTAAAAAAAAGGCAATTTAATAACTCTTATACATATCTAGTTGTTATGACATACAAACATACATAAATACATGTGTATGTATGGATTTGTTTTATACAGAACTAAAGTAAAATTTAAAAAAGACGCTTTTAAACCAGTTTTGGTAAGTCAATTCTGTTAGTAGTTAATTAATTTCTATAAATTTGTTGTTAAAATCTTTTTCATGTACGAAAAATTATTAATAATGATTCAATTTTACTATAAAACTAGTTAAAGAAATTAATTTCAAAATAGTTTAAAAAAATCAATTTATGGTCTGTTTTTTTTTTTTTAATAACAATTTTCTGTTTTTAAGAAAATAATATTTTCATTTTAATTTACTTACATGAAAGGTTTGACATCAATTTAAGGCACTGTTACGAGTTCTCATTTTAAGCCGACTTAAAAAAAAGATGGAGGTTATCAGTTTGTCTGAATATTGCTTTTTTATGTTTTTGACCGCAGAACTCAGTGCTGCTTACAGATTGGTTCCGTTCTAAAATCAGTTCATAATTTCAAAAATTAAAGGGTGTTCCTTTACAAAATACATGTTTTTTACATGTATTATGAGCCGTAAAGGGCAATTCATTTCATTTGACTTAAATGGGCTTATCTTTTGAACCGTTACACAAAATATCTAATACCATGTCTGATATATAAAGAAGTATAAATATTTAAAATTGTAAATTAAATGGTGTTATAATAGTTGATGTTATTTGATGTATATGACCAAGCTGTTGAACAGGTTTAGATAGAAGTCTGAAATTTAAAAATAACCTGATTATAAAGTCTACTATAACAGCAAGTATAAAATTTAAATTTGGAAATTAAAGGTCATGCCAATAGTTAAGGTAATTTGATGTATGTGGCCCAAATGAAATTTAAAAGAAAGCTGTATTTCTAAGTTAACTATAACAGCAAGTATACAATTTGAATTTAGAAATTAAAGAGTGTTCCCATAATTGGTGGAAGTTCACCCATAAGTTCCTTATCTTTTAAACTATTATATAATAATAATTATAAATATTAAAATTTATTAAATTAAAGGGTGTCCTAATATTTGGTATAGTTTGATGTATATCACCAAACTTGTGAGCCGTTGTAGACACACAGCTAAAGACTGTTGTTAAGCCGGTTTTTTTTTTTGTAAGAATTATTAGTACTAGAGTTCGGCTTGTGGTCAGAACTCGACAATATCTACAAATATGTGAAAGAATAAACAAAATTGATTCACAAACAGAGAAGAAAAAGGATACAAAACTTTTGTCCTTGTCTATTTATATTTAGATAACTCTTGTAGTTGTTCTTATCTTATCGCTCTTAATTATTTCTATATATGTTGAGCCAGTGTATTTTAATAATAACAATAATAATAATAAAAATAGCAACAATAATAATAAATAAATTGTATAATACTTAAAATAATAGTAAAATTGTATTAAATAATAACTAATAATTAAACAACGGCGATTTTTTATTATATTAATTTAATTTTCAAAATAAAATCTATTTTTCGTTCTATATTCTATTATCCCGATTAATTATTTAAATGACCGATATTGATTATTGAGGGTCACAGCACGCCTCGATGGCTATTTCGTTACCGCTTAATTAACTCTGCAGGAAACTTCTGACAAACATTTTAAATAAACTAAAAATGTTTGTCCAAACAAAAAAGCAAAGACAAAAATTAATGTTTAAGCAAAACAACAATAACCAACAGTAATTATATTTTTCATTCTCCACTGTATACGGCTGACTTTCTTTCGGATCTTTTATACAGTTAAAAGAGGATGAAAAATAAAATATCTCAAAACACAAATTTTAATTTTTCCTTTAAATATATAATTCTCATTGACTCAATTGTGCTGAAGATATCGGTATCTGCAGTTTTTATTCAAAATGTCTAAACCCTGGCTACTGTTGAGCACCAGTAATACTTGTAAAACAGCAAGGTGCTCTCTGAATTGTTGTTAAAAGCAGCGATACTTATCAATGTATTTACGGCTTATTTTATTTACTAGTAAAAACTTTTATACAGCCACAAATTATAGTTATTATTATAAATTTAAGCACTCCCAGCCAAAATTTTTTGAAAAGGTAATCGAGTGTGGAATTGAGCATTTTTTGCCAATCTAATGATTTTAACAAGGCATGAGACTCTTATAATCAATTACTGAGAATCGATTGCATTAATTATTGTAGGAAATAATTAGATCCATTAGTACATATTATAAGGTATTTTCTTTTAACATAAACAACTAGTAATAGTTAGTCGCTTACAAACGTAATATGTTTTGTAAGCGAGTAACAAAATATGGCAATCACAAAAGTAAGTCATTAATTGGCAAGTACTTATTAAGTAAATGTCTAACTTTTTGCTGGGCATTAATATGTAAAAAATTATGTATATTTTTTTATATAAAGTTTGAGATTAAGCGTTTACGGTGAAATTAATGAATTCGCCATCGCGACGTTTTACTTTCAAGCAACTACTCTTCTAGAATTTGCCTAATTGACTTTTGCTTTGGGTTTGTCTATTTATTTATGTATTTATTTAATCAGATCAATGGGTACAAAAACTTACAAACTGTAAAAAATACATTTCTGAATAGTGTTTTCAATTTTTCTATTTAAAATAGTCAATAATAATAGTCAAATAATAGCCCGTTTCTGATGCTACGAAATAAAGTAATTTAAAGCTGAAATTACGAACGAAATATAAAGTTTTAATACTGGGTTTCTTGGCAATTAAATTAATTTCGGAAACAGCTGTTTGCTTTTGTTATTATTTTATTAATAATTATATAATAGTTAACAACATCAGAAGTGAAAACAATTAAATTTCGTTTAAAAGAATCAGCATCATGAATATATTTTCAGTCGGCTCTACATACATACATATATGTAGGTATCTCTATTGCATTATTCATGCTTGTTCTCATTAAAATTTTTTCACTATTTTTAATAAACATCTTATGAAATTATCATTAAAAATACATTATCAAAAAAATAATAATAATATTTGAGATGAAAGGCTTATGTAGCTCGTCAGAAACTTGACTAGATGCTCAAATATTCCTAATAAATTCAATAAAAATTTACTAAAATTATAAAAAGCACGAAGGCAATAAAGTAATAGTGTGTTATAATACATTGTCCTCATAACGAAATCTAGTACTTATGAGATGTCGAGCGAAATCTATTTGATTTTTACTAGATTTCCCATACACAATATACATATGTATCTAATTCGCCACAAAAATTATGCTAATTTCTAAATATCCCGATTTTAATTATAAATCACCGATATGGATTGTTAAAGGTGAAAGCACGTCTCGATGGCAATATAAAATTAAATTAAAATTATTTTATTTAATTTAAATTTTTTTCCATTAAAAATCTTGTTATGGTCAAAAAAGTACAGTGTATACAAACTAGATTCTGAGTAAGATTTCAAACGAAATCTATTAAATTTTGGTGTAATAAAAATGCACTCTAAGACTTTCAAACAAATAAGCATTAATTAAAAAAATCCATTTGTTTTTTGGTAACAAACCGTAATTTAGCAAACAAAGATAAATAATAAACCCAAACAAATATTTATTGTATTGATGCTTTTTCTTATCTAAAATTACTTAATTCACAAAACCCCTTGTATCCGTGTATACTGTGTATTGTTTAATTAAAATACAATAGCGTATGCTTGTTGTTGGAAATTTTCATATAAAATTTCAACACATGTTTTTAAAAAGTTATATTGGTAATCGTGCTATCAACTACATGTGAATTCCATATCACATTGAGAAGAAGAAAATAAACAAAACACATTTGTATTGTTGATGTTAAAAATTTGTTAACAAAAAAAGAAAAATGGAAATTAATTGCTTTTTTCAGTCCTATTTTCCATTTTACTTCCTGAAAACCTTCTTCTGAATACTTATTTTCTTCTACTTATTAGCTTTATTGACGTTTAATATACAAAGTAAATTTATACAATAATACACTGCGTGTTCACAAGCATATAAACAGAAAGTGTATTCAATACAAAATACACCATATAAGATTTTGTGAATTAAGCAAATGTTTAAAAGTAAAATATTGTACGTGACTTTCATTTATGCATTCGTAGGTTTCTAGGGATTTAAGTTTTACTTGCATAACCCCGATATGATATGATAAGAGGAGAACGGCGAATGAATTAAAGTCACGTTTAAGGAGACTTCTGAGATTTCAAACTCAACAGTATCTTAGGCAAATACCGAGTGATAATATACTAAAAGAAGTTAAAAACTAAAATTATCTTTTTTATTTAAAACAAATACAAAACGCTTGTAATCACAATACGATGTACATACATATTTTTACATGTATGTACATATAATTATTTATAAACGCAACAGGAATATTTTCGAGTAGGATCGACTTCTTTTATTTGACCTCTCTAAAGGATTTATATTTACAGTTAAACAATTTAAAAATGAATAAAATTAATTTTTATGCAACATATAGCATATATAACAAATTTAAACTTACGCGTGCTAAATTTCTGATTAAATGATTTAAATTGATTAGTTTAATAAAGGATGTTTACAATGTATACAACCCGAAAATTCTGCACTACATTCTGGTTTTAAATTTTATTCGTTTACGTTCTACGGAAACAGTCAAGTAATAATTCTTGCAAAATAAAACACGTCTTCAAATTAGATTGTCTGTCTATAACGGTTCAAAAGTTGGCTAACAATCCAATAACAAGAACAAATCAAAATTTTATACTTGTTATTATTTTAACCGTCTGTCTAAGACTGTTTACAGTTTGACCATATCAATCAAATATCACCAACTAGTGTAACATCCTTTATTTTTAAATATATATAATTGTTATCCAATTTATAATCGTTATTCAATTTAGAGGCATTCATCTACAACAGCTCAAAAGATAAGTCTATATCGGCCAATAAACGTCTCCTATGGAGACATCATTTAATTTTTAGTTTCAGTTTTGTATTCCTTCTTGCTACTGGAAGCTATAGTGATACGCGCAGTTTTTTTAAACAATAAAGTGGTTCATAATACATATAGAAAATATGGATGTTGTTTGAGAACACTCTTTAATTTTTAAAATTATGAACTAATTTTAAAACGGGACCAACCTGCTAGCATAACTTTTCCAACAAAGAAGAATTTTCAAAATCGGTTCAGAAATAAATACTTTATGCGGGCACAAACATTCACGCGATTTGATAACCTCTTTTTGTTGAAAACTAAAAAAAATAACAAAATTAACAAATTTATTAATTGGAATGAAGCACAAAATTAAAATAATAATAAAGCCGCTTTCAAAAAAAATTAAAAATTTTTTTTTATACGTGACTTTTATTCATTTGGAAGTTTCTAGGGAATTGTTACCACAATTAAACAATTCTAAAAAAATTAATGGTGGAATATACAAATTAGAACTTGAATACTCGTTATATTCACGAATCAAGATATTTATGGTTCTGACAACTAAGTTTTGTTTTTTTTACTGGAGGCGATCGCCAAGGTCAACAAAAAACAATAAATCATGGATAGAAACTTACCAACGAATCATTAGTTCAATCTACTAAAATAAATACAAAACGTTGGTAATCAACAGCACATTTTGTTGCCGTTATTGCTGCTATTGCTGCAAACTTCGGAAACGAACGTCAAGTTGCTAACAATTTTTTTTCAAGTTTAAACAGAATACTTAGTTTTCCGCAGGAAATGCAGCTCATAATACTTCACAGTCGGAAAGAATTGTTGCGATAAACATCTTGCTGTTTCTAAACATGAACCAAGAAACATTTTGTGATCTCTTACGAATTGAACTGAAGCAAATTTTTTTTTTTTTTTTTTTTGCTTATTTCAAGCTAATTTTTATATGGAATTTTAAATGCATTTGCAAGGTAAACTTTGTTATTAAACTAGAATTGATATGTTAAGAAAGGTTGATATCTCAAAAGAGATTCTTACCTCGAATAATGAAACAAGTACTCTTTAAATTTTATTAGCTTATTTAGTGTCTGTACCAAAATTTACGAAAATTTGGCCTAATATAACAAAATTATACATGTTACGTGGCTTTCAAAAGTTACAAAAAATGTAAAAAGTGTAACCAAACAGCAACAGTAGTATCATTATTTAATGCAAACTGATCTTGTTCATATTTAGAGTAAAATGAAATGATAAAAATTGACAAGTCTTCAGTAATTCCGTAACGCAGGCAAAAATATTTTAAGACGACTACAAGCCATTTAGAAACCGGACGACGTACAGTGAAAAAAGCGAATTTGATCAGCTGTTGTAAACAAATAATAATTATGTCAGACGTAATCATGGCGAAATAATACAGGTGGTCTCGAAGGCGAATTTATTTTTTATATGGTGTTTGACATTTCACGTTTGCGGCGAAAGTTATGAATTCGCTATTGCGACCACCTAGTATATTTTCGCCATGGACGTAATTATACATGTACTTTTGTGACCAAATATTAAAAGTCTTCTGTAAAATACCAATTTTGAAACACATGCAGAATTACATATGACTAACACAGTTAAAAAGTCAGATGTACATAAAAAACATGTCGTGTATGGGTAGCTTAAGGGCATTTTCTTTTACATTATGACGAAACACTGACTTAGACGTGTTGAAAATTACTTAATTTATTTCTCTAGTATCGCTAACTCAATAAAAAAATAAATAAATACATACACGAGGCTCACCACCTAAATGCTTTAAAACCGATAACTGTTACCTCTACTATGCGCTTTTGAAAAATGTAACTAATATTGTGTTCAATAGTGCTGCCTTAAAGAGTTTTGCATAAATACGATAATTGCTACTTGACTTCAATTACCATACCCACATTGATGAAAGAATCTCGCGCGATATTTAAAAAATTTAGCTATCAAATTTAAACCGTTTTCTTTTAGAGTAATGTAAGTCTATTTTTGCCACTCACTGCTTGCCACCCATTAAGTGACCCCAGCCATATTCATGTGCAGTTTCTGTATTACTAGCGAGCAACTCGCCTAGAAAATTTGCATATATATTATTTTAGATAAAAATGCTATCGGCTATTCATAGGTAAAGCATTTTTAGAAAATTTTAGCATTTCTGTAAAGATCTATTCAAAAGCTTTAAAATGATAACCATATTGACATTTTTAAAAATTTGATAATTTAAGAGCCCAGTAACTCGGAAATTATGGGCGAGCGCTAATTTTTTTCAATTCATCTTTTTGTCTTATCTTTTAATACTCTATCGCTCCATATATTTATTTATTTTTTGATTTGAGTTGCTTTATGGTTCCAAAAAACATGAAAACATTAGAGGTAGGCATGGTGTTTTGCCTGCTGCCTCGAAAGACATAAACCGATCATGCTGATTTCCAATAGCACCTCTTTCGACACTATATCTAGACGAGTAAAGGTGCGTTTAGACTGTGCTAATATTTATGAAAAATCATAAAAATTTTGTTTGTCCTAGTGTAAACACTCGAATTTATTAGCTATCAAATATTTTTCGACTGTTTGTTGGCTAAAAAAATCTTTGTTTGTGAATAAAGCTTTGCATAATGTAAACGCTTTGTCAGCACGTCGTTACAAATATTTGGCTCGATATTTTGTTTGTTCTCGCAATATTTTTGGCGAAACAAATAGCGACAAATAATTGTAGAAACGTGGGTTGCCAACAGTTATTTTTGACAGTGCTTAACATATAAAAAATGAAATAAATTGAAATGGCAATACTGGTCAATTCGTTTGACAGATTGGTAAGTTAAAAGCGCTTTTTTGTATTTCTTTATTATAAAGCATATTTTTCTAAAAGAAAATGGACAACATCAATGCAGCAATTATTGAATCGCCACCATCTGCCAAAAAAACCAAAAGGAAGAGGATGACGCAAGACTGGAGCGAAGAAAATATATATAAATTGATCGGCGAAGTGGAATGCCATCCTTGCATTTGGAATGCATCAAGTGCTGACTACCATAAAAAACCCATGCGGGATAGCGCATGGACTGAAATTGCTTAATGTTAGAGCGGAGGAAGTTTCCACAAAATGGTCGAATTTGAGGATTCAGTACCGGGGCTACCTCAACAAAAAAAAAAAAAAAAAACAAATCGGGACAAGGTGCAAACAATGCACCAAAGTGGAAATATTTCGACTCCATGGATTTTTTGGACGTGCGGAGGTTATCCAGCGGCAACCAATAACAACAAATTAAGATATTTTATCTGAGAGCGAAGGTACCAAGTAATCGAAGTCATTTGAATCCATGCGCACGAAGTTTTTATGCAGCGAAGGTTCTTCAAAACTTAGTTCCTTCAGAAATTTTTGGCAACATCCTTCCATTTTACGACGCTGCACCCACGCTCGAACCCACATTCTTCTGGATCTTTTTTTTTTCTTTTTGCTGGGTTTTTGAAAGTGCCATAGCTCCAGCAGTTATTAATAATAAATCTTCAATATCACTGTCACTAAACATTTTAATTTTTCACGTTGCTTCACAAACACAATTTGATACTATTTAGCAGATGGATTTCATAAACATAACAACAACATTATTTGACAGATGTTTGTCATACACACCGGACAAATAAAATAATTTGTGCTGTGTAAAGGGGTATACAAATATTTGTACCAAACATGGCTGACACAAAATCTTCTGTTATTTGTGCAAATAAAATTCAAACAAATATTAGTGCAATCTAAACGCATGCCCAAACATTAGTCAGAATACCATACTATTAGCCCAAACCATTATTTGTTGTGTTTGGACAAATATTGGCATAGTCTAAACGAACCTTAACATATTTATTTTTTCTGTGAAATCAACACTAACACTATACAGGAGCAGAAGCGAAATGGCCATATGGATTTCCCCGCAGTAATACATTTCATGTTTTAGTTTAATTTAGAATAATAAATATTTTATGAGAATATCATCCCATATTGTTATACAAATTATGAATTTAAACGAATATGCTTGATAAGTTTTATATTTTTAACCCCAAAACAAAGTGCATTGTCTAATGTTATTGATACTAACAACAGAAGTAAGTGTACATTTTTAGGGCATTAGATAATTCTTTAATTCGAGCAACTACTATGTTTTTCTTAGATATTCTCACTAATTCTGTGATTCCTGAAAAAAAATTTAGGAAACTGATGACTACTTGACTCTTTCTGTATGGTAGTAATGTATAGAATAATATGAGTCCTACCAAAAAATCGTCAAACGTCAATGTGTAACATTATGCTGTAAAAACATACACCGCAGCAAGATACACGAACACACGACATCAAATGACGCTAGCAACATTTGTCGCCTTGGATGCATCTACGTAATTATTTTGAAGGCAGCAGCTACATAATAAAAATATGATTTTATTGTATTTCAGTGATGTCACTTTAGCGATTTTTAAAGAAGCAGCTCTGATTTATAATTAAAAAATATTTTAACTATTATGTAAAAGGTTTGTCTTTAAAATTTATAATATATTGAAGTATTTCTCAGAAGCAGTGAAAAGTACAGTAATGTGTGTCAGTATAAATAACATGTAGCTGCCTGGCTACTAAACTAAAAAAATATTGAAAGCTTTACTGTTCTATGATATCAATTAAAAACAATCGTGTTAAATATTTACAGATGTCCCATATATGAAAACTTTATACTCATAAACGAAAATTGAAACTATTATAGGAAAATTGAAATTATTATTATTATAGAACAGAAGTAAATTTCTAAGTAAACGTTGTCCACATAAAAGGGAATTGTAGTTTTATATACATCTTAATACATTCCTTTGTAATTTTTGCAATTATTCTTCGTATACTTTCGCCATGACGATTGTAGTATACATATTTACATAATTCGGAAAAATGACTTAAATGAAATACTAGCAGTGCCCACAACTTCTAATTTTTTTAAAGTTTTCTATTTACAAAAAAAAATGTGCTAACAACTGTTTAAGTATATTTACACCCGTAAAACTGATTTATTTTACAATTGTATCTCTATTTATCTACGAAAAAAAATATTCTATATTTGAACCAAGGTTCTAAAGGACCTCCTCACAAAACTTATATCAAATCCATCTAGCAGCTTTTACATGATGCGAACTCAGACAGACAAAAAGTCCAAATTTAGTTATTTTGTATTCCAAATTAATTACTATCTCCACCAACAACAATATTTACCTAAAATATCTTATATACAGAAATGATCCTGTTAAAGTTTTATTATAAATGTACACTTAGATCTTTAAATAAATAATTTTTATTTGAAGTTTTTATTGTTCTTTTCTTTATTCGTAATAAGCGATTTTAAGCACTTATTAATTTATTTACTATTTATTTTCGTTTAACCATAGTATCCACCGCGATGACCACCGCCACTATAGCCACCATAACCACCGTGACCGCCTCCATAACCTCCATGGTAATTACCCGGTCCCCGAGCGTTACGCTCACCAAAATTTGCATGGCCTTGAACATCTACATCGAAGAGGGATTCAGGTTCGTCCTTCAGGTTTGCAGGAATAGCAGCAATAGCGGCAACAACAGCCAAAAAAATGTAGAACGATAGGAAGCGCATTGTGTTCAGCAGCGTTATACTTTTATTTGTTAAATATGTCTTTTTAATGATTAAACAAAACACTTGATGTTTGCTTTAGATTCTATTGATTTTGAAATCTCAGATGTCTCCTTTTATATGAAATTTTAAAAATAAAAACATTTTGTATACGTGACTTTCGTTTATTTCGCGTCGGATTCCTTACATGATGTATTTTGTTTTTGCAAATAAAATTACCTTGATGATTACACCTTAAAAAAAGGCAAAAACTCTTGTAACACTATTGTAATCACCTCTAGTAAAAACAAAGCTTTTTTACTCGTAAATAAAATCAGTTTGGTATGTATATATGTGTTTAGCAATCATTTTTTTTTTTTTGTTACGTTTATTTAGCTAGGAAACTAAGTTATCTAATATGAGTTTATTATAAATCTCTTTGAAAGTTTGTTTGTTTATTTATTTCTTTGTTGAAGCGTCTAAGCTGATTTAAAAAAAATTTTATTTATAATATTATGCTAATCTCCCATAACATTTTCAAATAAAAATGCAATTTATTTGTTGGTTTGAAACAACAGGTATATATACGCATTTTGCCGGTTGCTAAAGCCAGCTCATTAGGAAACCTTTATCCAAATTTTTAGAAAAGCCAAAACCATTTCCTTTAAGTATAAAAACTTAAAAAATTAATAAAATTTTAAATACGAGTAGATGTTTGTCCTCATATATTTTTATTTACAAATAGTGCAGCAGGAGGAGCGAAAAGCTTTCCACTTTTCAAGAAATTTTATGCGTCCGAACCGATTTAAAAAACTAAATCGATAATATATTTCAAAAAATAGATAAGTCCTCAAGAATACCAATACGTATTGTCTGTTTCCAAAGCTAGAAGCAAGATGAGAAGGAAAAGGGAAAAACGGACATTTACCAATGCAGCGATTTTAATAAAATTTAAAGCAATAACAGATTTTATTTAGAAAGTGGGGGAGAGGAAAAACCTCCTGAATCGTTTTCAGCAAAAATTAATTTCAAAGACATCCTCATCCATAAGGTCCAATAGGTAGAAGGAAATCTGTGGTATTTTCCATATTAATGTTAATAATAAAAAAACTGACTAAAAAGCTATATAGACAGTAAATAAATAAAAAATTGCTTTAATAACTCAATTATAAACTTATCACATTTACTTCCATTTTGCTGTTCTTTTATACTACTCGACAGATCAAAAGAGAATAGTTTTAAATAAAATGAATTTAATTAACATATTTGCCAAAGTTCACTGAATACTGCCAGCAATAAGTGTAATTTGACAGTCGCATGAAACTCGGCATGTTCGTGTGATACATGTTGCCAGTGTTGGCAATTTTTTCGAGCTTTCTTGCTAAATGGCTTGTCAAATATCGCCAATATATAAAAGTATGTAATCTATAGATATAATAAAACTGTAACGGGGTCATTTCTGTACATGAAATATTTATTGAAAATTTTGATGTTGAAATAGATAGTAATCGATATGGAATACAAAACACTTATTTTTGGAAATTTTGTCTGTCTGTCGGTCTGTTTTAGAGAACTGCAAGAGTGTCTGTTTTTAATACTCTAAGTATACTCATCTTAAATGCGGTTTGAGTATAAGTATCTAGCATACTCAAGTAAAATGTTTGCGATGCTGGCTTTACTTTATTCGTACTCATACTCACACAGCAAACACCAAGAGAGAGATTTTAACGTGTGTAGTGAGAGGAAAACAGAGTTATCAGATCAGAATTATTAAATCAAACACAATATCAAAAGTCGCCAATGTCTAAATTAGCTAACATACATATTATTATTATTTATGAGGTCTAATGACATTCAGTCAATGCAATATTATATCTGCATATATACAGTTTTGTTAAAACTAAAAAAATTAAGTAATTTTCCTCTTATTCACGGATTCATTTTATCACTTTATTTTCCTAAATATGGTTAGTAGCACGTTTATGACAACAAGGCGCATAAACTGAAAATAATTGTTCATAAAAAACAGCAACAAAAAAAGTATACCTGCTTTAAATAGTGTACAAAAGCTGTGCCTTTAAGCGGTTTTTATTGCATTTTATTCATTAAATATGTGTTGTATTTCATGCCTATAAAAACTGTTATTGTCTGTTTTTCTGTTTATAATGTTTAAGCAATAGATTTGATCAAATTTTGTTTTTTTTTATTGTTTATAAACAGATCTGCATACAATGCAGTATTTCATAAAACGGCAGTAAAAAACTTTAATAGGGTAAAATGTGGCAACGCTGCTTACAAATAAAGAGATTTTAAAAATACTTAAAATTCTGATTGCGATATTTTTGATACTCGTTTTTACAAGAATGGCTAAAATAAACACCGCAACTTTTTATTGCGGTGTTTAAAATACTCGAGTATGAAAATTATAGAGTAAGTATTCGGTGTACTCATGGTTGCGGTGTACTCGTGCAGTTCTCTGGTCTGTGTTCACATCACGTAATGACTGCTGTAGTTCCTTAGAACCTTGCTTCAAGTATAGAATACTTTTTGTTATAAATATTTGTTTTTTCGTATAGAAACTAGAGTTAAAAACATCTGCACGTTTTATATTTTTTAAATGGAATTTTTTCTTTTAGAAATAGAAAACCACCATCTTGTAAAATCAAAGTATTGCTTATATTTAAAACTGTTTTCCTTAATTCAGTTTGAAATTCGTGCCAAAATCAGTGTTATCCATATTAAAACACGAATTTTGTAAATGCCTTTTCTCATAAAAATTTTGTTTTATCAATTCATCCGTGTTTTCTGTATTACTAGAAAGAGGTTAACAACAGGAGTGTTAGATTTAACGCCTTTTTAACCAATTTTTTTTTATAAATTATTAATCTCATTCGATACAGCAGCTACCGACTTACGACTGACGTCAGTGCTATAAGACATGTAAAATAATAAGAGATTTTAAGCACTTATTATTTTACATGTCTTATATGACTGACATCACTTAAATGTTTATTGTCGCCAACAAATAAAGAAATTATAGTATTGGTTTACTTAAGGACTTATCTATTTTTCGAAGTATATTAAAATCGATTTAGTTTTTTAAATCGGTTCGGACGCATAAAATTTCTTGAAAAGTGGAAAGCTTTTCGCTCCTCCTGCTGCACTATTTGTAAATAAAAATATATGAGGACAAACATCTACTCGTATTTAAAATTTTATTAATTTTTGAAGTTTTTATACTTAAAGGAAATGGTTTTGGCTTTTCTAAAAATTTGGATAAAGGTTTCCTAATGAGCTGGCTTTAGCAACCGGCAAAATGCGTATATATACCTGTTGTTTCAAACCAACAAATAAATTGCATTTTTATTTGAAAATGTTATGGGAGATTAGCATAATATTATAAATAAAATTTTTTTTAAATCAGCTTAGACGCTTCAACAAAGAAATAAATAAACAAACAAACTTTCAAAGAGATTTATAATAAACTCATATTAGATAACTTAGTTTCCTAGCTAAATAAACGTAACAAAAAAAAAAATGATTGCTAAACACATATATACATACCAAACTGATTTTATTTACGAGTAAAAAAGCTTTGTTTTTACTAGAGGTGATTACAATAGTGTTACAAGAGTTTTTGCCTTTTTTTAAGGTGTAATCATCAAGGTAATTTTATTTGCAAAAACAAAATACATCATGTAAGGAATCCGACGCGAAATAAACGAATGTCACGTATACAAAATGTTTTTATTTTTAAAATTTCATATAAAAGGAGACATCTGAGATTTCAAAATCAATAGAATCTAAAGCAAACATCAAGTGTTTTGTTTAATCATTAAAAAGACATATTTAACAAATAAAAGTATAACGCTGCTGAACACAATGCGCTTCCTATCGTTCTACATTTTTTTGGCTGTTGTTGCCGCTATTGCTGCTATTCCTGCAAACCTGAAGGACGAACCTGAATCCCTCTTCGATGTAGATGTTCAAGGCCATGCAAATTTTGGTGAGCGTAACGCTCGGGGACCGGGTAATTACCATGGAGGTTATGGAGGCGGTCACGGTGGTTAT
Source organism: Gymnosoma rotundatum (assembly GCA_916610165.2). Taxonomy (NCBI): domain Eukaryota; kingdom Metazoa; phylum Arthropoda; class Insecta; order Diptera; family Tachinidae; genus Gymnosoma; species Gymnosoma rotundatum. Next base: position 77,243,322 of record OU744339.1, on the reverse strand, counting down.
GGTGGCTATAGTGGCGGTGGTCATCGCGGTGGATACTATGGTTAAACGAAAATAAATAGTAAATAAATTAATAAGTGCTTAAAATCGCTTATTACGAATAAAGAAAAGAACAATAAAAACTTCAAATAAAAATTATTTATTTAAAGATCTAAGTGTACATTTATAATAAAACTTTAACAGGATCATTTCTGTATATAAGATATTTTAGGTAAATATTGTTGTTGGTGGAGATAGTAATTAATTTGGAATACAAAATAACTAAATTTGGACTTTTTGTCTGTCTGAGTTCGCATCATGTAAAAGCTGCTAGATGGATTTGATATAAGTTTTGTGAGGAGGTCCTTTAGAACCTTGGTTCAAATATAGAATATTTTTTTTCGTAGATAAATAGAGATACAATTGTAAAATAAATCAGTTTTACGGGTGTAAATATACTTAAACAGTTGCTAGCACATTTTTTTTTGAAAACTTTAAAAAATTAGAAGTTGTGGGCACTGCTAGTATTTCATTTAAGTCATTTTTCCGAATTATGTAAATATGTATACTACAATCGTCATGGCGAAAGTATACGAAGAATAATTGCAAAAATTACAAAGGAATGTATTAAGATGTATATAAAACTACAATTCCCTTTTATGTGGACAACGTTTACTTAGAAATTTACTTCTGTTCTATAATAATAATAATTTCAATTTTCCTATAATAATTTCAATTTTCGTTTATGAGTATAAAGTTTTCATATATGGGACATCTGTAAATATTTAACACGATTGTTTTTAATTGATATCATAGAACAGTAAAGCTTTCAATATTTTTTTAGTTTAGTAGCCAGGCAGCTACATGTTATTTATACTGACACACATTACTGTACTTTTTACTGCTTCTGAGAAATACTTCAATATATTATAAATTTTAAAGACAAACCTTTTACATAATAGTTAAAATATTTTTTAATTATAAATCAGAGCTGCTTCTTTAAAATTCGCTAAAGTGACATCACTGAAATACAATAAAATCATATTTTTATTATGTAGCTGCTGCCTTCAAAATAATTACGTAGATGCATCCAAGGCGACAAATGTTGCTAGCGTCATTTGATGTCGTGTGTTCGTGTATCTTGCTGCGGTGTATGTTTTTACAGCATAATGTTACACATTGACGTTTGACGATTTTTTGGTAGGACTCATATTATTCTATACATTACTACCATACAGAAAGAGTCAAGTAGTCATCAGTTTCCTAAATTTTTTTTCAGGAATCACAGAATTAGTGAGAATATCTAAGAAAAACATAGTAGTTGCTCGAATTAAAGAATTATTTAATTTACGGGTGTAAATATACTTAAACAGTTGTTAGCACATTTTTTTTTGTAAATAGAAAACTTTAAAAAAATTAGAAGTTGTGGGCACTGCTACTATTTCATTTAAGTCATTTTTCCGAATTATGTAAATATGTATACTACAATCGTCATGGCGAAAGTATACGAAGAATAATTGCAAAAATTACAAAGGAATGTATTAAGATGTATATAAAACTACAATTCCCTTTTATGTGGACAACGTTTACTTAGAAATTTACTTCTGTTCTATAATAATAATAATTTCAATTTTCCTATAATAGTTTCAATTTTCGTTTATGAGTATAAAGTTTTCATATATGGGACATCTGTAAATATTTAACACGATTGTTTTTAATTGATATCATAGAACAGTAAAGCTTTCAATATTTTTTTAGTTTAGTAGCCAGGCAGCTACATGTTATTTATACTGACACACATTACTGTACTTTTCACTGCTTCTGAGAAATACTTCAATATATTATAAATTTTAAAGACAAACCTTTTACATAATAGTTAAAATATTTTTTAATTATAAATCAGAGCTGCTTCTTTAAAAATCGCTAAAGTGACATCACTGAAATACAATAAAATCATATTTTTATTATGTAGCTGCTGCCTTCAAAATAATTACGTAGATGCATCCAAGGCGACAAATGTTGCTAGCGTCATTTGATGTCGTGTGTTCGTGTATCTTGCTGCGGTGTATGTTTTTACAGCATAATGTTACACATTGACGTTTGACGATTTTTTGGTAGGACTCATATTATTCTATACATTACTACCATACAGAAAGAGTCAAGTAGTCATCAGTTTCCTAAATTTTTTTTCAGGAATCACAGAATTAGTGAGAATATCTAAGAAAAACATAGTAGTTGCTCGAATTAAAGAATTATCTAATGCCCTAAAAATGTACACTTACTTCTGTTGTTAGTATCAATAACATTAGACAATGCACTTTGTTTTGGGGTTAAAAATATAAAACTTATCAAGCATATTCGTTTAAATTCATAATTTGTATAACAATATGGGATGTTATTCTCATAAAATATTTATTATTCTAAATTAAACTAAAACATGAAATGTATTACTGCGGGGAAATCAAATATCCATATGGCCATTTCGCTTCTGCTCCTGTATAGTGTTAGTGTTGATTTCACAGAAAAAATAAATATGTTAAGGTTCGTTTAGACTATGCCAATATTTGTCCAAACACAACAAATAATGGTTTGGGCTAATAGTATGGTATTCTGACTAATGTTTGGGCATGCGTTTAGATTGCACTAATATTTGTTTGAATTTTATTTGCACAAATAACAGAAGATTTTGTGTCAGCCATGTTTGGTACAAATATTTGTATACCCCTTTACACAGCACAAATTATTTTATTTGTCCGGTGTGTATGACAAACATCTGTCAAATAATGTTGTTGTTATGTTTATGAAATCCATCTGCTAAATAGTATCAAATTGTGTTTGTGAAGCAACGTGAAAAATTAAAATGTTTAGTTACAGTGATATTGAAGATTTATTATTAATAACTGCTGGAGCTATGGCACTTTCAAAAACCCAGCAAAAAGAAAAAAAAAAGATCCAGAAGAATGTGGGTTCGAGCGTGGGTGCAGCGTCGTAAAATGGAAGGATGTTGCCAAAAATTTCTGAAGGAACTAAGTTTTGAAGAACCTTCGCTGCATAAAAACTTCGTGCGCATGGATTCAAATGACTTCGATTACTTGGTACCTTCGCTCTCAGATAAAATATCTTAATTTGTTGTTATTGGTTGCCGCTGGATAACCTCCGCACGTCCAAAAAATCCATGGAGTCGAAATATTTCCACTTTGGTGCATTGTTTGCACCTTGTCCCGATTTGTTTTTTTTTTTTTTTTTGTTGAGGTAGCCCCGGTACTGAATCCTCAAATTCGACCATTTTGTGGAAACTTCCTCCGCTCTAACATTAAGCAATTTCAGTCCATGCGCTATCCCGCATGGGTTTTTTATGGTAGTCAGCACTTGATGCATTCCAAATGCAAGGATGGCATTCCACTTCGCCGATCAATTTATATATATTTTCTTCGCTCCAGTCTTGCGTCATCCTCTTCCTTTTGGTTTTTTTGGCAGATGGTGGCGATTCAATAATTGCTGCATTGATGTTGTCCATTTTCTTTTAGAAAAATATGCTTTATAATAAAGAAATACAAAAAAGCGCTTTTAACTTACCAATCTGTCAAACGAATTGACCAGTATTGCCATTTCAATTTATTTCATTTTTTATATGTTAAGCACTGTCAAAAATAACTGTTGGCAACCCACGTTTCTACAATTATTTGTCGCTATTTGTTTCGCCAAAAATATTGCGAGAACAAACAAAATATCGAGCCAAATATTTGTAACGACGTGCTGACAAAGCGTTTACATTATGCAAAGCTTTATTCACAAACAAAGATTTTTTTAGCCAACAAACAGTCGAAAAATATTTGATAGCTAATAAATTCGAGTGTTTACACTAGGACAAACAAAATTTTTATGATTTTTCATAAATATTAGCACAGTCTAAACGCACCTTTACTCGTCTAGATATAGTGTCGAAAGAGGTGCTATTGGAAATCAGCATGATCGGTTTATGTCTTTCGAGGCAGCAGGCAAAACACCATGCCTACCTCTAATGTTTTCATGTTTTTTGGAACCATAAAGCAACTCAAATCAAAAAATAAATAAATATATGGAGCGATAGAGTATTAAAAGATAAGACAAAAAGATGAATTGAAAAAAATTAGCGCTCGCCCATAATTTCCGAGTTACTGGGCTCTTAAATTATCAAATTTTTAAAAATGTCAATATGGTTATCATTTTAAAGCTTTTGAATAGATCTTTACAGAAATGCTAAAATTTTCTAAAAATGCTTTACCTATGAATAGCCGATAGCATTTTTATCTAAAATAATATATATGCAAATTTTCTAGGCGAGTTGCTCGCTAGTAATACAGAAACTGCACATGAATATGGCTGGGGTCACTTAATGGGTGGCAAGCAGTGAGTGGCAAAAATAGACTTACATTACTCTAAAAGAAAACGGTTTAAATTTGATAGCTAAATTTTTTAAATATCGCGCGAGATTCTTTCATCAATGTGGGTATGGTAATTGAAGTCAAGTAGCAATTATCGTATTTATGCAAAACTCTTTAAGGCAGCACTATTGAACACAATATTAGTTACATTTTTCAAAAGCGCATAGTAGAGGTAACAGTTATCGGTTTTAAAGCATTTAGGTGGTGAGCCTCGTGTATGTATTTATTTATTTTTTTATTGAGTTAGCGATACTAGAGAAATAAATTAAGTAATTTTCAACACGTCTAAGTCAGTGTTTCGTCATAATGTAAAAGAAAATGCCCTTAAGCTACCCATACACGACATGTTTTTTATGTACATCTGACTTTTTAACTGTGTTAGTCATATGTAATTCTGCATGTGTTTCAAAATTGGTATTTTACAGAAGACTTTTAATATTTGGTCACAAAAGTACATGTATAATTACGTCCATGGCGAAAATATACTAGGTGGTCGCAATAGCGAATTCATAACTTTCGCCGCAAACGTGAAATGTCAAACACCATATAAAAAATAAATTCGCCTTCGAGACCACCTGTATTATTTCGCCATGATTACGTCTGACATAATTATTATTTGTTTACAACAGCTGATCAAATTCGCTTTTTTCACTGTACGTCGTCCGGTTTCTAAATGGCTTGTAGTCGTCTTAAAATATTTTTGCCTGCGTTACGGAATTACTGAAGACTTGTCAATTTTTATCATTTCATTTTACTCTAAATATGAACAAGATCAGTTTGCATTAAATAATGATACTACTGTTGCTGTTTGGTTACACTTTTTACATTTTTTGTAACTTTTGAAAGCCACGTAACATGTATAATTTTGTTATATTAGGCCAAATTTTCGTAAATTTTGGTACAGACACTAAATAAGCTAATAAAATTTAAAGAGTACTTGTTTCATTATTCGAGGTAAGAATCTCTTTTGAGATATCAACCTTTCTTAACATATCAATTCTAGTTTAATAACAAAGTTTACCTTGCAAATGCATTTAAAATTCCATATAAAAATTAGCTTGAAATAAGCAAAAAAAAAAAAAAAAAAAATTTGCTTCAGTTAAATTCGTAAGAGATCACAAAATGTTTCTTGGTTCATGTTTAGAAACAGCAAGATGTTTATCGCAACAATTCTTTCCGACTGTGAAGTATTATGAGCTGCATTTCCTGCGGAAAACTAAGTATTCTGTTTAAACTTGAAAAAAAATTGTTAGCAACTTGACGTTCGTTTCCGAAGTTTGCAGCAATAGCAGCAATAACGGCAACAAAATGTGCTGTTGATTACCAACGTTTTGTATTTATTTTAGTAGATTGAACTAATGATTCGTTGGTAAGTTTCTATCCATGATTTATTGTTTTTTGTTGACCTTGGCGATCGCCTCCAGTAAAAAAAACAAAACTTAGTTGTCAGAACCATAAATATCTTGATTCGTGAATATAACGAGTATTCAAGTTCTAATTTGTATATTCCACCATTAATTTTTTTAGAATTGTTTAATTGTGGTAACAATTCCCTAGAAACTTCCAAATGAATAAAAGTCACGTATAAAAAAAAATTTTTAATTTTTTTTGAAAGCGGCTTTATTATTATTTTAATTTTGTGCTTCATTCCAATTAATAAATTTGTTAATTTTGTTATTTTTTTTAGTTTTCAACAAAAAGAGGTTATCAAATCGCGTGAATGTTTGTGCCCGCATAAAGTATTTATTTCTGAACCGATTTTGAAAATTCTTCTTTGTTGGAAAAGTTATGCTAGCAGGTTGGTCCCGTTTTAAAATTAGTTCATAATTTTAAAAATTAAAGAGTGTTCTCAAACAACATCCATATTTTCTATATGTATTATGAACCACTTTATTGTTTAAAAAAACTGCGCGTATCACTATAGCTTCCAGTAGCAAGAAGGAATACAAAACTGAAACTAAAAATTAAATGATGTCTCCATAGGAGACGTTTATTGGCCGATATAGACTTATCTTTTGAGCTGTTGTAGATGAATGCCTCTAAATTGAATAACGATTATAAATTGGATAACAATTATATATATTTAAAAATAAAGGATGTTACACTAGTTGGTGATATTTGATTGATATGGTCAAACTGTAAACAGTCTTAGACAGACGGTTAAAATAATAACAAGTATAAAATTTTGATTTGTTCTTGTTATTGGATTGTTAGCCAACTTTTGAACCGTTATAGACAGACAATCTAATTTGAAGACGTGTTTTATTTTGCAAGAATTATTACTTGACTGTTTCCGTAGAACGTAAACGAATAAAATTTAAAACCAGAATGTAGTGCAGAATTTTCGGGTTGTATACATTGTAAACATCCTTTATTAAACTAATCAATGTCGGTATATTTAAATCATTTAATCAGAAATTTAGCACGCGTAAGTTTAAATTTGTTATATATGCTATATGTTGCATAAAAATTAATTTTATTCATTTTTAAATTGTTTAACTGTAAATATAAATCCTTTAGAGAGGTCAAATAAAACAAGTCGATCCTACTCGAAAATATTCCTGTTGCGTTTATAAATAATTATATGTACATACATGTAAAAATATGTATGTACATCGTATTGTGATTACAAGCGTTTTGTATTTGTTTTAAATAAAAAAGATAATTTTAGTTTTTAACTTCTTTTAGTAGATTATCACTCGGTATTTGCCTAAGATACTGTTGAGTTTGAAATCTCAGAAGTCTCCTTAAACGTGACTTTAATTCATTCGCCGTTCTCCTCTTATCATATCATATCGGGGTTATGCAAGTAAAACTTAAATCCCTAGAAACCTACGAATGCATAAATGAAAGTCACGTACAATATTTTAATTTTAAACATTTGCTTAATTCACAAAATCTTATATGGTGTATTTTGTATTGAATACACTTTCTGTTTATATGCTTGTGAACACGCAGTGTATTATTGTATAAATTTACTTTGTATATTAAACGTCAATAAAGCTAATAAGTAGAAGAAAATAAGTATTCAGAAGAAGGTTTTCAGGAAGTAAAATGGAAAATAGGACTGAAAAAAGCAATTAATTTCCATTTTTCTTTTTTTGTTAACAAATTTTTAACATCAACAATACAAATGTGTTTTGTTTATTTTCTTCTTCTCAATGTGATATGGAATTCACATGTAGTTGATAGCACGATTACCAATATAACTTTTTAAAAACATGTGTTGAAATTTTATATGAAAATTTCCAACAACAAGCATACACTATTGTATTTTAATTAAACAATACACAGTATACACGGATACAAGGGGTTTTGTGAATTAAGTAATTTTAGATAAGAAAAAGCATCAATACAATAAATATTTGTTTGGGTTTATTATTTATCTTTGTTTGCTAAATTACGGTTTGTTACCAAAAAACAAATGGATTTTTTTAATTAATGCTTATTTGTTTGAAAGTCTTAGAGTGCATTTTTATTACACCAAAATTTAATAGATTTCGTTTGAAATCTTACTCAGAATCTAGTTTGTATACACTGTACTTTTTTGACCATAACAAGATTTTTAATGGAAAAAAATTTAAATTAAATAAAATAATTTTAATTTAATTTTATATTGCCATCGAGACGTGCTTTCACCTTTAACAATCCATATCGGTGATTTATAATTAAAATCGGGATATTTAGAAATTAGCATAACTTTTGTGGCGAATTAGATACATATGTATATTGTGTATGGGAAATCTAGTAAAAATCAAATAGATTTCGCTCGACATCTCATAAGTACTAGATTTCGTTATGAGGACAATGTATTATAACACACTATTACTTTATTGCCTTCGTGCTTTTTATAATTTTAGTCAATTTTTATTGAATTTATTAGGAATATTTGAGCATCTAGTCAAGTTTCTGACGAGCTACATAAGCCTTTCATCTCAAATATTATTATTATTTTTTTGATAATGTATTTTTAATGATAATTTCATAAGATGTTTATTAAAAATAGTGAAAAAATTTTAATGAGAACAAGCATGAATAATGCAATAGAGATACCTACATATATGTATGTATGTAGAGCCGACTGAAAATATATTCATGATGCTGATTCTTTTAAACGAAATTTAATTGTTTTCACTTCTGATGTTGTTAACTATTATATAATTATTAATAAAATAATAACAAAAGCAAACAGCTGTTTCCGAAATTAATTTAATTGCCAAGAAACCCAGTATTAAAACTTTATATTTCGTTCGTAATTTCAGCTTTAAATTACTTTATTTCGTAGCATCAGAAACGGGCTATTATTTGACTATTATTATTGACTATTTTAAATAGAAAAATTGAAAACACTATTCAGAAATGTATTTTTTACAGTTTGTAAGTTTTTGTACCCATTGATCTGATTAAATAAATACATAAATAAATAGACAAACCCAAAGCAAAAGTCAATTAGGCAAATTCTAGAAGAGTAGTTGCTTGAAAGTAAAACGTCGCGATGGCGAATTCATTAATTTCACCGTAAACGCTTAATCTCAAACTTTATATAAAAAAATATACATAATTTTTTACATATTAATGCCCAGCAAAAAGTTAGACATTTACTTAATAAGTACTTGCCAATTAATGACTTACTTTTGTGATTGCCATATTTTGTTACTCGCTTACAAAACATATTACGTTTGTAAGCGACTAACTATTACTAGTTGTTTATGTTAAAAGAAAATACCTTATAATATGTACTAATGGATCTAATTATTTCCTACAATAATTAATGCAATCGATTCTCAGTAATTGATTATAAGAGTCTCATGCCTTGTTAAAATCATTAGATTGGCAAAAAATGCTCAATTCCACACTCGATTACCTTTTCAAAAAATTTTGGCTGGGAGTGCTTAAATTTATAATAATAACTATAATTTGTGGCTGTATAAAAGTTTTTACTAGTAAATAAAATAAGCCGTAAATACATTGATAAGTATCGCTGCTTTTAACAACAATTCAGAGAGCACCTTGCTGTTTTACAAGTATTACTGGTGCTCAACAGTAGCCAGGGTTTAGACATTTTGAATAAAAACTGCAGATACCGATATCTTCAGCACAATTGAGTCAATGAAAATTATATATTTAAAGGAAAAAATAAAATTTGTGTTTTGAGATATTTTATTTTTCATCCTCTTTTAACTGTATAAAAGATCCGAAAGAAAGTCAGCCGTATACAGTGGAGAAAGAAAAATATAATTACTGTTGGTTATTGTTGTTTTGCTTAAACATTAATTTTTGTATTTGCTTTTTTGTTTGGACAAACATTTTTAGTTTATTTAAAATGTTTGTCAGAAGTTTCCTGCAGAGTTAATTAAGCGGTAACGAAATAGCCATCGAGGCGTGCTGTGACCCTCAATAATCAATATCGGTCATTTAAATAATTAATCGGGATAATAGAATATAGAACGAAAAATAGATTTTATTTTGAAAATTAAATTAATATAATAAAAAATTCCCGTTGTTTAATTACGAGTATTAGTTATTATTTAATACAATTTTACTATTATTTTAAGTATTATACAATTTATTTATTATTATTGTTGCTATTTTTATTATTATTATTGTTATTATTAAAATACACTGGCTCAACATATATAGAAATAATTAAGAGCGATAAGATAAGAACAACTACAAGAGTTATCTAAATATAAATAGACAAGGACAAAAGTTTTGTATCCTTTTTCTTCTCTGTTTGTGAATCAATTTTGTTTATTCTTTCACATATTTGTAGATATTGTCGAGTTCTGACCACAAGCCGAACTCTAGTACTAATAATTCTTACAAAAAAAAAACCGGCTTAACAACAGTCTTTAGCTGTGTGTCTACAACGGCTCACAAGTTTGGTGATATACATCAAACTATACCAAATATTAGGACACCCTTTAATTTAATAAATTTTAATATTTATAATTATTATTATATAATAGTTTAAAAGATAAGGAACTTATGGGTGAACTTCCACCAATTATGGGAACACTCTTTAATTTCTAAATTCAAATTGTATACTTGCTGTTATAGTAGACTTACTAATCAGGTTATTTTTAAATTTCAGACTTCTATCTAAACCTGTTCAACAGCTTGGTCATATACATCAAATAACATCAACTATTATAACACCATTTAATTTACAATTTTAAATATTTATACTTCTTTATATATCAGACATGGTATTAGATATTTTGTGTAACGGTTCAAAAGATAAGCCCATTTAAGTCAAATGAAATGAATTGCCCTTTACGGCTCATAGTACATGTAAAAAACATGTATTTTGTAAAGGAACACCCTTTAATTTTTGAAATTATGAACTGATTTTAGAACGGAACCAATCTGTAAGCAGCACTGAGTTCTGCGGTCAAAAACATAAAAAAGCAATATTCAGACAAACTGATAACCTCCATCTTTTTTTTAAGTCGGCTTAAAATGAGTACTCGTAACAGTGCCTTAAATTGATGTCAAACCTTTCATGTAAGTAAATTAAAATGAAAATATTATTTTCTTAAAAACAGAAAATTGTTATTAAAAAAAAAACAGACCATAAATTGATTTTTTTAAACTATTTTGAAATTAATTTCTTTAACTAGTTTTATAGTAAAATTGAATCATTATTAATAATTTTTCGTACATGAAAAAGATTTTAACAACAAATTTATAGAAATTAATTAACTACTAACAGAATTGACTTACCAAAACTGGTTTAAAAGCGTCTTTTTTAAATTTTACTTTAGTTCTGTATAAAACAAATCCATACATACACATGTATTTATGTATGTTTGTATGTCATAACAACTAGATATGTATAAGAGTTATTAAATTGCCTTTTTTTTACTTGACGAACACGTTTAAAAGTAGCAATAATTAGTTAATAAAGAGCTTTTAGAGTGCAAAATTATAATTAATTCTCTCTTGTCCGAAAATATCTCTTTTGTAGAATTATGCACTAAGCACATAGACCTCAGCAAGCTACACAGCTTCATGGCTACAAATGCAGTTGACTTCATATGTCGCCGTGTAGTCAGCTACTTAATTTTTTTGAAGGCAGCAACAACAGCTGTGTACTTTAGCAATACAAATTTAAGGGATACCGCATACATATATTTTATAATTAATAAAATTAAAGTTAGTAATAAATAATGTAATAATATCACGAAAAACTATAAAAACACATAAATTTATTTCCATATTGCATTTTTGTAATGTTCTTTTATGTTTAATATTAAAAAAAAAGTTTTTGTTTTTATTTTTCCAATTTATATAACTTATATGTATACTGGCGACACTATATTTGTGTATTGCTGCCCGTCAAAATAGAAAATAGCCTAAGTTGGCAGCAGCAGCAAATGCTGTCGTGTAGTCGTGGTGCTGTGATGTCGTCAAAATAATCCTTTTCATTTAAACACATGTATTTTATTTTTGACAGTTTGCTGTCTGCTGCCTGGTGTCGTCTATGTGTTTAGTGCTTTAAATAAAATAAAATCGAAAAATATACCTTTTAAGCTCAATTTAAAAAATTCAGCTTATTTGATTTGTTTATTCTTTTATACTTTTTGAAATTACAAGTTGAAAATAATTGGCATTTGATGCATTCAAGTAGAATTTAATAAATTTTAAAGATAGTAACCACCGTGGTTGCCTCCGTAACCGCCATATCTGCCATAACCGCCATATCCGCCATAACCTCCACTACTATAGCCGCTATAAACAATGGGAATTCCTCCATAACCTCCACTACTATAGCCGCCATAACCCACGGGAATTCCTCCATAACCTCCAAAGTAATTACCCTGGCCGCGAGCGCCACGGTCACCAACATTTGCGTGGCCTTGAACATCTACATCGAAGAGGGATTGAGGTTCGTCCTTTAAGTTTATAGGAACAGCAGCAATAACGGCAACAACAGCCAAGAAAATGTAGAACGAAAGGAAACGCATTGTGATCACCAACGTTTTGTATTTATTTTAAATCAAATAGAAATTTTAATGATTTAAATTAATCACTCGATGTTTGCTTTGGACCTGTTGTTTTGAAATCATAGCTGTCTCCTTTTATATGAAATGTTAAGAATAAAAGTATTTTTTATACGTGACTGTTGTTTATGCGTTGCTCACACCCATAACGTATTAATATTTTTTCATTTTGCAAATAAAATAACATCGGTAATTACAGCGAAAATTCCCTAACAATCTCAAAATTACTGAAAGTCACGTACAAATAAGCATTTTTATAAAACGGCTTCGATACAGTATATATTTTGATTTCGATGGCAAAATTGCCATATGGCTACGCTTTACGAAGACTTATCCTGTGGTGTACTGCAATGCGTTTTTTTTACGTTCAATAGTTTGTTGGCTGTTGTTACTAATATTTCTGGGACCCTTGAGGACGTCTTTAATCTCTGTATGATATAAGTATTCAAAGTAATGAAAATGTTCACCCTTAACCTTTGTTTTTCACGAGGTTGACAATGGCGTAGAAACTTGAAAAGTATATGCAACAACAAGTGCGGCTTTCTTCATCACTACTTCGCAGTCTGTCTTTCAAATTTGGAATCTTTTCAGGATAGAAATGTGACTTTAAAAATCTGTAAAAGAAATAAGTCGTCTTTAAAAAAAAATAACTTTAAACGTTTAGATAATTATGTTCAGGCAGATTAAAAGAACTAAAAAATTATTCAGTTAACTTGTGAAGAGTAACTTAATCTCTTTAACATGCTCAAAAGTAAAATGTTTCAATCAAGGAACAAAAATAAGTTAAGTTGCTACCTTTAAGAATCACCCCTAAAATCTATTTACTCCATTCTCTTGTTGTATTGAACAGGAACACACAGAAAACAATTTTTCTAGATGTACCACGCTTAATAATTTGATGTATAAAAGTCGTTAAATTGGTAGAAATAGAAACGAAAATAAAAACACTTGTTACAAGAAAATCCATAGAATATAGTTAAAAACAACGAAGTCAGTCAATCATAGGCTATACACGAAAGTTCAAAGTTCTACAAAAAAATGTTTTATTTTTTTAATCTCAATCCAAAACTTTATAAAAAAAGAACGTAGAATTGGCACCCCGGCTTTTCTTTTTTTTTTTTTTAATGTTTAAAGAACTTAAACGAAGGCAATGGACCTCAACTAACATTTACATTTTTATTTTGTAAACCACATTTGGGGGAGTCTATCTTTTAATTTCGAAGTAACTGGAAATGTCGAATTCCATATATAACAAATCTGCATCAATGTTTTTGGACTAAATTCAAAACGAGAGTCAGAAAATACACTTAATTATTATTATTATAATTTTTCTTTTGTATTGGATACCTTGATAAAACAAATATTTTACAAACAAACATTTTACCAACAAGTAATTCTGTGTAACTAATTTATGCATTTAACAACCACATCATTAGCTTGACTTTTCGCAGATATAGATGTTGGAATATGTATGTATTCATATAATTAAATTCATACACTCATATTTTTATAAAAATTTCTCAAAATATTCTTTAACAACATTTGCAAATACTATCTTTGTTATACCTAAAGCTTCTCAAACACAGTAATAAGAATACTTCTGATGTTCAACTAAATATTATAATCAATTAATTCAATATATTAAGTAACAATTATATTTTAAGGCGAAGTTAATCATTATAATTTTTTTTCAAAATAGCACGAAAGGAAGATTTTTTTTTTTGAAAATTAAGTAATCTAATGAATAAATTTCCGTTGTTTAACTTAATAAAATTTTTTATTTATTTTCTATTTTTTATTTTAATAACTGACTTGAAACGTTTGAGTTACTAGAAGGCCACTTTCATTTACAATCTTTTTCATATCGGGTTGCAAATTTATTCAATTGCAAAATTTCCTATCAATTCTGAACGACGTCTTCGGCTTGGTTTGCAACGCTTCTTGCAAAACACGAAATTCACAGCTGATTCAAAAATATAATTACATTTGAGTTTTCTAAATAAAAACTTGTCTAATGGTACGGTCACATTTGACAAACATTTATCTGAAATCGGCATATATTTGTTTGCTGTAGTCTAAAACAAAACATTTATTAGGAGCAAACAACACCACAGTTGATTTTGGGCAAATGATATTATTTGTCAGCAAACAAAAATGCTTCTAATGTGAACATAGGGTGACCACTCACTGGCAAATATTTAAGTGCACCAAGATAGCGTCGATTTTGGGAATTAAAAAACCGGAAAAAACGGGAAGTAAAATTTCCCGTGATTAGGTATTTTTTATTAAAAAATTATATAGGTATAAATTTTGGCATCTAGAAGAAGAAAAATTAATGCAAATAATAAATGAACAAACAAAATATTTGTGTATTAAAAAAATAATAATAATAAAGCGTTTTTAGTATTTAAAAAATATTTAAATGGCCTCAAATGGCCATAGAATGTTTTATTTTCATATATTTTCAGGTTATGGACGGCTTTCAAAAAATTTACATATTTACAATTTACAAATTTACATATGTATGTTCTGACTAAAGAAATTTCTAAAGAGAAAAAATAAATAAATAATAAAAATAAATAAAAAAATAATAAAATAAAGTTTTTTGTTTTTGTAAAAATTTCATTTAATGTTTGGTTTGGCTTGTATGCAAAGCTTATGTCAATTTTATTTATTGTTGTTTTTATACTGTTGTTGTCGGTTAGGCCAGGTATGTATTTTACACTGTAAAATTGTTTTTCTTTGTTGGTGTTACCATTGTTGCTGTTTTGTATTGGTTTGTATGCTGTTAATAGAGACTTTATTAATTTTATGGGGAAGCTGTTGTTCATCAATATGTCGGTAATTTTTTGAATATTTTGTGGATGGTATATATTGTCGCTGATGTCCAGTACTCGTTGTATATGGTTTTTGGCCGTGTTTATTATTTGGGACTTTGGTTGCGTTGCATTAAAGTTGATTATCCTGCCTGATGAAATTTCTTTTTAATACCAGTCAAATGTTATTTTGTTTTTATTTTTAATCAGCATCATATCAAGGTATGTTATCCTATTGTCCGTCTCTACTTCCATAGTAAACTGAATTTTGTGGTGGTATTTATTTAATGTGTCAAGTATTTCTTCTTTGTCGTCAATGTCGATTATAGCTAAAATATCATCTACGTATTTTGCTACGTACTTTATTTGAATATTTTTGCTCTTCAATTCGGCTAACACTACGTCCAGCATACAAGCCAAACCAAACATTAAATGCAATTTTTACAAAAACAAAAACACCAATAACAAAACTACAGCAAAACAATGTAGTTTACGAAATTCAATGTAAAGGGGATGAAAATAATAACTGCAATCTTATTTACATTGGAACAACTAAGAGAAGTTTAGAGACAAGAGTAAATGAGCACAAAGCTGATGTCAACAGAAACAGAGAAAACACAGCACTGTCTCAGCATATAACACAAACAAAACATAAGCCTGATTTTGACAATATAAAAATACTAGACAAAGTAAACAACGAGAAAAAGAGATACACCATAGAAAGCTTAAGAATACAACAAAAAATAAACAAAACAATGAACATTAAAGAGGACACAGACAATTTAAGCGCCAGTTATAAACTCGCATTAGTTTAAAAAACAGTTTAAATTAAATTTTGTGTTTGTTAATTCATGTTTAATATTGTTTTTTATTGTTAATTTTATCAAAAATCCTCAATTTATTAATGTAAACTCTACTGTCATAGTGTAAGTAAACATATTTTGTACATTTTCGCGGTAATTGTTTTTAATTGTAACTGTGTTAAATTTTCTTCTTTTTAATTAAATAGACGACCCCTTGAGAAAGTGAATAAAAAATTCACGAAACGTTGTGGAAAAATGTAATAAAAATTGTTTTTTATTTACATGGATTAATTCAGGCCTGATTAGCTTAAAATATAAGATTATTTTCTATTTAATTAAGCTTTGGGTCCTTATAT
This sequence comes from Gymnosoma rotundatum, assembly GCA_916610165.2. NCBI lineage: Eukaryota > Metazoa > Arthropoda > Insecta > Diptera > Tachinidae > Gymnosoma > Gymnosoma rotundatum. Next base: position 77,226,941 of record OU744339.1, on the reverse strand, counting down.
TTTTTATTAATATTTTATTTCAATATTTCGGTACTTTCTGCGTACCTTCTTCAGGAAACAAAATTAATATTGATATTGAAGCAAAATAACAAAATTAATTAACAATTGAAAAAAGGTATACTAATTAATACAGCTAAAAATTTAATTGAAAGAGTTTTAACTATAAGTGATGAAGAATTTCATAAAAAGAATAAAGAAAAGATTAAAAATATACTAGCGGATAATAGCTTTCCAAAAAGACTTATTTATAAATTTATTAGACAATACGGACATAAAAGAAATACAAATAAGATAAGCACATTGGAACCTAAGATTTACAAGTCTTTAACGTATGTACAAGGTTTTTCAGAACGTTTAATGAATTCAAAAATCTTCAATAAGGAAAAATATAACATGGCTTTTAAAACAAATAATACACTGAATAGATTATTTAGTAAGACTAAAGATAGAATTAATAAATTTGACATTTCTAATGTAGTCTATGAAATACCTTGTAAAGGTAGTGATCAGGAGATTTGCGATAAGGTATATATTGGTACAACAAAAAATAAACTTAAGACTAGAATTGCTGGACATAAGTCGGACTTAAGATATGTTAATTCACAAAAAACAGCATTATCCACTCATTGTTTTGACTTAGGTCACTATCCTAACTTTGAAAATGCTTCAGTTCTTAGTATTGAAAAAAATTATAAGAGACGGTATATTTTGGAAATGTTACACATTGTAAATACTCCATTGACTAAAATAATTAAATTTAAAGCAGATACAGATAATGTCGCTCATATATACAGACACTTAATTCACAAAGTAACATAAATGTTTTGTTCTTAATATATGTATGTAACACAAAACACTTTTTTATATTTTTGTTTTTTGAAAATTTTTTGAAACATTGTTTTTTAATTTCATTATGACAAAAAATTTTTTCAATTGTTAATTAATTTTGTTTTGAAGGTACGCAGAAAATACCGAAATATGGAAATATAATATTAATTAAAAAATATAAGGACCCAAAGCTTAATAAAATAGAAATTAATTTAATATAAAATTTATAAATTGTACTTAACTGTGCTCTGTTCAGCTGCCAGTCTGATATGAAATACATGTATAGAAATAATCACAGATGTGTAGGTATGCCTATGATTTTTAGTACTTAAATAGTAAAAGTGTAGCCAATTCAAATATTCACAGTGTTGTTTTTTCCATTCAAGAATAGGTTCTTGAATATTTGAAAATTAATTTGAAAAAAAAGAATGTAAATAGTTATTACTGGGCGGGAAAATTTATTTTATAACTAGTGACGATTTATCGTAGATAAGGTTTAGCGGGAAAATTAAATATTATGTATTTTCTATTACCGCGGAAAATATACGCAAAAGTTTATTTTAAATAAAAGATTCGATAAAGTTTTGTAAAAAAATAGAAAAAATGTTAGGCCTATTTTAAAATATATCTTTTATTGTGTTGTGTGTGAAAGTACACCCCAAAAATAGCCAGGTAATAAATTCTTTGTTTAATTTTTGTAAAAGAACTAGATACACAAATAAAAGTTGCCGGTCAACGTTATTTAATTTTTCTCAAATCTGTTGCAAGCAAACTAAATCCATCTCCAAAATTTGAAATCCCCTGATTGTTGATGTAAAAAAAGAGACGGAAGCTAAAGTTAAAAAAATATAGTAAAACAGTGAAAATTTATAATATTCAAATATTGTTTTAGTGTTTAAGAAAAAACTTAAAAGAAAAAATTATTATTATTTTTAAGTGTATATTAGAAGGAAGTGTAAATCCGTAGTGTAGTTTTATGTTTTTTTGTATTAAAAAAATATTAGTGTTAAGAAAAATTTATTTATTTTTAGTAAAATATTTGTGCTAGGGAAATTGTATATATATTAAGTTTCGGTAATGATAGATTGGTAAGTGGAAGAGTACGGTCGAGTGGAATTTGGGTCGTAATTTCTAAATTGTATGGATTCTTAGTACGACAAGGATGGGAGGGTAATCGAGAGACCAACATCTATCTGTCTCTAGATTCGTGAGTATTATGTTGTAATTTTAAGTTCAGTTTTTTTTTTTTGTGTTACCATTTTTTTTGGTGTTGATGAGAGGGTTGGAACCTCCTGAGGTAAATGCCAGCAAGTCGGAAACCTCGTCAGGTGTATCACCGTAGATCGTAACAAAGTTAGACAGAATCCACATTAGACTTTAAGGTTTGACTAACTGAAATTAAATTTATTAAACTGAAAGCATTTTTTACGATTAAACAAAATTTAATTTCATGCTCGCAAATATTCCAAATGCTAAAAAAATTAAGAAAAATATATTTAAGCCCAACCTTAAAATCACAATTTTTAAGAAAAGATTATTCCACGAAGGTTGCCATCATAACCGATATAAGAATTACCCTTCACAAAAATTTGCGTAACTACTGAAACTATTTTGAGCAGCCAACGTCCCTATCACTGTAAACAACTACATCACAAGTAGGTTGAAGTATGTATGTCGTGATTGCAGCAAATATCGCCAGCAGACGAATCGCGGTTTTAGAATGAATTGCTACTGCTTAAAACTCCGGCATCTTATGTCTTATACTGAGGAAATCAAGCACAAATATCGCAAATTACATTAAATAATGTTCCCATATAAAAATTTTATTAATGCCTCTGTTTATGTAAAATGTTGAAAATTAAAATATTTTTCAAACGTGACTTTTATTTATTCATTCTAAATTTCCTAGGGAATTGTTACTGTTCTACAAAGTCCCAGCTTTTCTAGCCAGTTAAATGATCTCAACAAAAATGATTGATGAACACATACAATCTAAACTGATTGTCTTCACAAATAAAATGGTTTTTTTACTAAAGGTGACTACAATGGTGTTATAAGTTTTTGTGCTTTTTTATTTGCAAAAACAAAATATATATCATGTGAGGAAAGCGACGCGAAATAAATAAAAGTCGCGTATAAAAATGTTTTTATTCTTAAAATTTCATATAAAAAGAAGACATCTGAGATTTCAAAATCAATAGAATCTAAAGCAAACATCAAGTGTTTTGTTTAATCATTAAAAAGACATATTTAACAAATAAAAGTATAATGCTGCTGAACACAATGCGCTTCCTATCGTTCTACATTTTTTTGGCTGTTGTTGCCGCTATTGCTGCTATTCCTGCAAACCTGAAGGACGAACCTGAATCCCTCTTCGATGTAGATGTTCAAGGCCATGCAAATTTTGGTGAGCGCAACGCTCGCGGACAGGGTAATTACCGTGGAGGTTATGGAGGCGGTCACGGTGGTTATGGTGGCTATAGTGGCGGTGGTCATCGCGGTGGATACTATGGTTAAACGAGTTCTACTTAGATGCAAAAAATGCACAATATTTTAAAATTGTGATTTTAAATTAAAAAAAAAAATAATCAGCCTTATTACGGTTGTCGTTCTCGTGTCGAAAATCCTACGTTTTTTTTAAATGGTACTACGCACGTCGTTATTGTTAAATATGTTACTCGAAAACAAATCTATTACAAAAATCGGTACTACGTTTGTCGCATTCGAATGATAATTTGTTCAAATATTGTCGTTGAAATTTATGTTCACGACAAACAATTTTTTTTCGTAAATTTTTAAAACGAACGCTAACAAAAGATAAGTTTACTTTTGATTTTTACATTATGCTTATTTTAATTTATTTTTTGCATGCTGTTTTTATACCACCACAAAAAGTGGAAAAAGGGTATATTCAAGTTTGTCATTCTGGGTGTAATTTCTACAATATCCATTTCTGACCCCATAAAGTATATATGTATATTCAGACTTCTTATGCATAGCGAAGTCAATTGAGCGATGTCCGTCTGTCCGTCCGCAACTAAAAAAAAGGTCAATCGATCAGATATAGAGTCGAAAGAGCTACTATTAGAAATCAGCATAATGGGTCCATGTCCTTCGAGACAGCAGGCAAAACACCACGCCTACATCTAATTTTTTCATGTCATTTTGAATAATAAAGTAACTCCAACCAAAAAAATTAATATGTTAGGAGGTAGCGAATTAAAAAATAAGAAAAAAACATCAATTAAAAAATTGGCGCTCGCCCATATTTTCTGAGTTACGGGACTTTGAAATTTAAAAATTTTTTTTAATATCAATATGGGTATCATTTAAAAGCCACTTTTTTTTAATTCTCTGAAACTCTAATTAAAAAACGTAAAATTAAATTAGAAGAACTGAAAGGCAGAGTACGTTTTATTCTACACTAACTTCAAGTTTTTTCTTAATTTTACAAATATCAAGTTTTTTCTTAACCTACACATATAATAAAACTGTAACGGAGTCATATCTGTACATGAAATATTTTTTAAAACATTTTGATATTGATAGTAATCGCTATATCAAATACAAGGCACCTATTTTTGGAATTTTTTGTGTGTTAACATCATGTAAAAACTACTGTATTGATTTCCACAAAATTTTGTTAGGAGGTTCCTTAGAACCTGGATTCCAATATAGAATATATTTTTTTTTTCTTAAAAATAAGATATTCTGTATAGAAAAAAGAGATACAATTGTAAGAGCACCCAATTTTACCGGTATAATCATACTAAAATGGAAAATTTTTTTATTTAAAAACACATCTTTATAAATTTGAATTTTAAGAAAATTGCAAATGAAATACAAAAGTTTTTAAATTGAATTAAGAGCTAGTCGTTTTGTTTTCTATTGTTATTTTTAAGTGTTAATTTATCGCCTAAAATGCTACTGCAAAAAATTTTTATTAAAATTTTATGTTTTGATCTATTACAAAATATTTTATTGTCGAAAATTTTACATAGTACCAAAAAAACTAACTATCGACAGCGACTACGGCTATTCTCGAATGTCGTTTTCGACAACCGTAATAAGGCCGAATAAATCTATTTAAAAATAAAAATATTTATATAATTTGTTATTTGATCATTAACCAGATACGCGAATTAATTCATTAAATGCAATTGAAATATAATTGATTCCAATTAAAAATTTTTAAGAAGGGATTGGAATATTTACGAATACGACAAAATTATCAAACAGAGTCTGAATCGATAGTTCAGACTACTTTAAAAATTGAGTTTTTTTTTAAGATTTTCCAAGTCATTATTCATTAGCTTAAATGACACAGAAATATTTTAGCATAATGTAAGTTGTTAAAATAGTTACAGAAATTCCTAAATATATATTTTCGAATAAAGATATGATAAAGAAAACGGCAGGGCCCTCTTACGGATACCTAAAAATGTTTTTACTCTAAAACTCTTTTAATATTTGGAAAGAGAAATTAATTTTTTTAAACAGCATTACTATTTCGGTAATGCAGTCCAAAGTTTTTCAGTTCAGTTCAGCTTGAATGAGAATTTGTGTAAAAAACTGTCTTTCCGGTTTAAAAAATTTTTCAGGAAATATTCCGCTTGGTAGTATGAAGTATAAAAAAGATATGGAACTTAAACTTTTTTTATTACAGGAATGAATATGGAGGAATAACTAAAGACCATAACATACATCAGGACCATAAAAAAATTTTATATTTTTGCAAATTTCGTATAAAACTTATTCAGCCTTATTACGGTTGTCGTTCTCGTGTCGAAAATACTACGTTTTGTTAAAATGGTACTACGCACGTCGTTATTGTTAAAAATGTTACTCGAAAAACAAATCTATTACAAAAATCGGTACTACGTTTGTCGTATTCGAATGATAATTTGTTTAAATATTGTCGTTGAAATTTATGTACACGACAAACAATTTTTTTTCGTGAATTTTTAAAGCGAACGCTAACAAAAGATAAGTTTACTTTTGATTTTTACATTATGCTTATTTTAATTTACTTTTTGCATGCTGTTTTTATACCATCACAAAAAGTGAAAAAAGGGCAAGTTTGTCATTCTGGGTGTAATTTCCACAATATCCATTTCTGACCCCATAAAGTATATATGTATGTTCTGACTTCTTATGCATAGCGAAGTCAATGGAACGATGTCCGTCTGTCCGTCCGTGTTGGTGTTGAAATCAACTTTGCAAAAAAACAAATATGTCAATCGATCAGATATAGAGTCGAAAGAGCTACTATTAGAAATCAGCATGATGGGTTCATGTCCTTCGAGGCAGCAGGCAAAACACCACGCCTACATCTAATTTTTTCATGTCATTTTGAATAATAAAGTAATTCCAACCAAAAAACTAAATATTTAAGGAGATAGCGAATTAAAAAATAAGAAAAAAACATCAATTAAAAAATTGGCGCTCGCCCATATTTTCTGAGCTACGGGACTCTAAAATTTTAAAATTTTTTTAAATATCTATATGAGCAACATTTAAAAGCTTTTGAAGAGGTCTTTAAGGAAATACAAAAATTTTTTAGAAGAACTGATAGGCAGAGTACGTTTTATTCTACACTAACTTCAAGTTTTTTCTTAATTTTACAAATTTTTTTGTGTCTGTGTTCACATCATGTAAAAACTGCTGTATGGATTTGCACAAAATTTTGTAAGTAGGTCCCTCAGAACCTTGAGTCCAATATAGAATACATTTTTTTCATAAAAATAAGATATTTTGTATAGAAAAAAGAGATACAAGTGTAAGAGCACGCGATTTTACCTGTATAATCGTACTAAAACTGTTGTCTGCACATTTTATTTTTGTATGTGGAAAATTTTTTTATTTAAAAACACATTTTTCTAAATTTGAATTTTAAGAAAATTGCAAATGAAATACAAAAGTTTTCAAATTGAATTAAGAGCTAGTCCTTTTGTTTTTATTGTTATTTTAAAGTGTTAATTTAACGCCTAAAATGCTACTGCAAAAATTTTTTATTAAAATTTTATGTTTTGATCTATTACAAAATATTTTATTGTCGAAAATTTTACATAGTACCAAAAAAACTAACTATCGACAGCGACTACGACTATTCTCGAATGTCGTTTTCGACAGCCGTAATAAGGCCGATTATTCTTTTAGAAAATGGATATCCTTCAATTTGAGCTATTTAACATTGAAATTTTGAGTTTACGCTATTTGTTCTAAAATATCAAAGCTGGGATCGGAGAACTAATAGTGTCGTAATAAAGCTACCTACATTTACTCCGAATTGTTGCTGAAAGTACTTTATGAGTCCTAGTCCTTATATGTGGACTTTATAGGCAAAAGATTTAAAAATACCAATTTTGGGATTTTCAGTCCGATTTTGGGAATTCTGAGATTTTTTTCACAACTTCACCTAAAGTGTAAGTTTAGTTTTCTTAATTTATAAAAACTTTATTTCTTATTCAGTACTGTACCGTTTTTATCATAGCTTTTTTAAATACAGATCAGCAACAGATATTACAATTTTGTTTAATATTTTATAACAATAGGCTATAGAAAACGTCTTAAGTTTATGACTGCCTAGAAGAATTTTTAGAAATCACTGAATTTGATACTATAATAGTTTGACCGTGACATAATACTATTTGAACTGTGGGTGTCATATCCCTCCATGGATATAGAGAGATGCTTTTGCTTTATATTTTCTAAAGCAAAAAAATTAATTTTAGTTTTGATATTAATTGCCATTAAAAGTACGTTAGCCGTTCTAAGGAACAAATTATCAATGCCAGTTATGCCTGAAGTATTATTAACCCCGTTTGTGCTCTAAGCTCTTCTTGCATTTTATTTTTTAGAAGCTTTTAGTTTGTTGTATTTTAAGTTGTATGCAATATGCAAAAAATGCTCAAAAAATATTATTCTATCATGAAGGGGGGTGGTTAAATTCTTAAAGATGTAACCTCTTCGTTGACTAACTTGTTTTATAGCCAAAAAATTTCCAAACATAAGATGTGTTAGTTATAGCATTACTAACTTTTACATTAGCCATTGTTACACTAAGTTGAAAGGATATTCTATTATAATATCCTTTTAGATAATGGTTCCAATGAGCTTTTTTCGTCTTTGATATGCTCAACTATTTTTTTTTATTTTGTCAAGTGTTTGATTCCTTCACATACACAAAACAAATTGGCGTTCAAAAATTTTTGAAACCTGGGATTGTGTTTGTCCAAACATCTTCAAAGGTGCTTTCAAGTGCTGATGAAGGTGCAATCAGTGAGTATGAACGAATTCTTAGTGGTAAGTCTGGAAGACTTGAGACCTATTTCTATACTTCCTGCCTTATCAAAAGTTGTTGAACATATAATAAAAAATCAAATTTTATTAACTGTTCATAGGGACATCGCTCCTTCTCAGTTTGCTTTTCGCCGGGGACATAGCACGACGTCTTTGCTGATTAATTTAATTGATGTTGTTCGTTTTTATTTAAATAATGATAAATTGCCTTTATTAGTGGCATTGGATTTAACTAAAGCTTTTAATTCGGTTAATTACTCGGTCTTAATTAGCAAGTTAAGGGACAACCTTGGCTTTTCTAGATCAGCTTGTAAATTGATCTATTCGTATTTATTACAAAGATATCAGTTTGTTGATATGAAGGGGTTAACATCTGGATTACTTCCCTTATCGTCTGGTGTTCCTCAGGGCTCGGTGTTAGGTCCACTTCTTTTTATATTATATATGAATGACCTCCCAACTTGTATTGATAACACCATGTGTAAATCATTTATCTTTGCTGATGATGTCTTTCTGTTATTTTGTGCTGATCGTGATAATAGTGATGTTCTAGAAGCTAACGTCAATTATAGCCTCTCACAGTTCTCTCAATGGTCGACTTCAAACTTTTTACATATTAACCCTTCTAAGACTAACGCGATTATTTTTGGTAGGCATGGACCTGAATTTGCCGGCTTGAATATTTTAATTGATGGAAATAGAATTTCAATTGTTGACCGACTTAAAGTTCTTGGCATCTGTGTGGATGATCGACTTACATTTGAGGCCCATGTTAACCTTATTTATTTTAGGGTTTTTGGAATTTTGCGAAGAATATATTCAAACAACATATATTTACCTTGTTGCCTTAAACATAAATTGGCTTATGCTATATTAATGCCCCATATTTTTTATGGGCTGGAAGTTATATCTGGTTGTTGTGGCTACGTTTTAAATAGACTTAATCGAGTTGTGAATACTATTGTACGGTACGTTTATAATGTTCGTAGAAGAAGTCATATATCTGACTTTGTAAAAAATTTCCTAGGTTGTAATTACAAGCAATTTATTTCCTATAGAAACCTATGGTTTTTCTACAGGATTATTAAGAGTGGACAACCTTCTCAACTTTGTTCCTTATTTAACTTTACTCGTTCTACTAGGAATCCTCAAATTATTATTCCTAGAATTAGATATAGCATATTTGAACAGTCGTTTCTAGTTAGAGTAGCTCGTTTGTGGAATAGATTACCTATTGAACTTCGTTTATTTTCGCATTCTAATAATGTGTTTCGTTTGAAACTTTTTCGAACCTTTTTAATAAATTCCATTTTCCCTTTACCTAATACTAATTTCGATGCTCAATTTCCTACTTAATTTGCCTTATATTCAACTCATGCCTTGACTGTTAGATATGCTACTTGTTGTTTTGTTTCTCTGATGATATCTTAAATTTTACCACTATTTGGGACTTTTTTTGTTGTATCTTAATATTTAGCACTTCTTTGGCTGGGGAGCCAATCTGTAAAGCTTTATATAATTAATTTGCATATATATTTAATTTTTGATCATTATTATTAATATATTATATTCAGGAATTGTCTATAATATAAGTTATTTGGCCTTAACAGGCTTTGTTATATTATTGAAGTTGAATAAATAAAATAAAAAAAATAATAAGGCTGCCATAAAAACGCTATTAAATTCTATTGTAAATTTTTTTTCTTTTTTGTGTATTTACTTAAGAAGGGCTGATATACCACATCACATCTACAGCAGCTAGGTAAAAATCCAAGAAGGGACATAGGTAAAAATTTATATAAATAATTCGCCATTGTCGTTCTGAAACAAAAACCTGAATTTACTATATCTACTAAACCTTTGTTAACCGCTTTTCATCTTCCGTAACATAGATTTAAAAACATAAGTTATAAATTTTTTTATATATCTTAGGAAAATTTTTCTATTTTTTCTAAATCGTGGTCATCTTTAGGCTAAAATACACAAAAATTCAATATTTTTAGATTCTTTAAATTAAAAATCTTCTTCAATTTTTTCAAATAGTTAGTATAGACCACATACTGCCATCCCTGAAAAGTATATGGTCCCATCAATAAAACTTAAGCTTAAATACTCCTCACGTCACTTTGAATTAATCAGCATAGTCCCTTAAAAATGGCTGAGTTATTTTTAAAATATTTGGATTCTGCCCCACTGTGCAAAATATTTTTTAAACGGGACTTGCATTTATTCATTCTAAGTTTCCTAGAGAATTGTAACCCTACTTAAAATTATAGTTACATAACTAAGTTTCCTAGCTTAAAAATCTCAACAAAAATTATTGATGACACACATATAAAACTGTTTGTGTTCACGAGGTATTTTTTAAACAACTAAATAACTTATTTCTCTAAATGTTACAACAATGGTGTTAGTAGATTTTCGGCTTGTATTTGCGTGTAATCTTTGATGTAGTTTTATTTGCAAAAACAAAATACATAATGTGAGGAAACCGATGCGAAATGAACGAAAGTCACGTATAAAAAATGTTTTTATTCCTAAAATTTCATATAAAAGGAGACATCTGAGATTTCAAAATCAATAGAATCTAAAGCAAACATCAAGTGTTTTGCTTAATCATTAAAAAAATATATTTAACAAATAAAAGTATAACGCTGCTGAACACAATGCGCTTCCTATCGTTCTACATTTTTTTGGCTGTTGTTGCCGTTATTGCTGCTATTCCTGCAAACCTGAAGGACGAACCTGAATCCCTCTTCGATGTAGATGTTCAAGGCCATGCAAATTTTGGTGAGCGCAACGCTCGGGGACAGGGTAATTACCGTGGAGGTTATGGAGGCGGTCACGGTGGTTATGGTGGCTATAGTGGCGGTGGTCATCGTGGTGGATACTATGGTTAAACGAGTTCTACTTAGATGCACAAAATGCACAATATGTTAAAATTGTGATTTTTAATAGAAAAAATAAATAAATTTATTTAAAAATGTTTACATAAAATTTTTATTTATTAACGCCGTATAGTCGGCAGCTTAATTCATACGAATATAACATCGTAGTTGATATTTGTTGTGGAAATGCATACTTCAGGGGTGCCACTTTCAAATTTTTGAGCTCTATTACAATAATTTGCCTATTCAAAACATACTTATATTCGTCGCTGTTAGAATTGTTTTATACTAATTTATTTAAATTATTTTAATGTAAAAGCTTAAGTACAATCAAATTTGAGTTTTTTCACAAAAACTTTTAGGTTTTAAAAATGTTCAGACTAGTTTTTGCTTGTTAGTAATTGATTCAATGGGGTTCACATTAATTTGGCTTTTAATATAAAACTTTCAGATTTTTTATACCAAATTTTGGTAAAATCCACTATATGAGCAGTGGTGAAATGGCCGTATAGATATGCTTTCCCCGCAGTAACATATTTCAGTTTCTAGTTTTAAATAAAAAATATTTCATGAGAATATCATGAAATGTTTATATTTGAAGGAATCAAGAACGTTTAAAGTTAACTAAAGTTAAAAAGATTCCAAATAATTAATTATTATTTATTTTTATTATTAAACTTTTTTATTTGTACAAATTTTTTTTTACCGATTGATTGTTTGACATTTTTGTTTTGTTTATTAAACTCAGCTGTTTCTTTTAAAGCGCCGTTATACCAGGGCAGGGTTACCATCATTTAAGGCAAAAACAAAAAATGTATATGAAAAAAAGTAAACAAAAAATATTAATTAATACATTGGAAATACTACGATTTGACACAACATTTATTTATACGAAACACAACATAAGGTAAACGAAAAACCAGAACGTTTTAAGGCCCAACTATAATGTGCATAAGCTAGCTTTAGCTTATGTCAAAAATTCAACGAAAAGCCTGTCAAATGCTTAGGTAACTTATCAAAGAAATTTATGTGGCTACAATGAACTTATATAAATTTAGTAACTTATTTGCCACAGTTGCACATTTATGTTTACTTCGTACTTTTGCCAGAAATAATTTCTATATAAATCAACAAAATTTTAAAACGAAAAGGCTTCACATACACATTTAGATATTTTGGTTTATGTTCTAAGAAAATGTAAAAAAAAATATTACAAATTATTTTCTGTTTTGTACTCGTATTTGTGGCCAACCGTACAAAAAAATGCAACGATGTTCATCGCTTATATTGTATACATATGTAAGTATAAATATAAATTTAATTTAAATATATTATAATTGTAAAATATTGTCCATAAAGAAAAATTTTGTTTTTTCTGAATTTTCTATTGAACTAAAAACTAAAAAATTTATGTCTTAATTAAAATTTTTCTTTATCAATGTATAAACCAAAGCACAATCAGCTGTTTCCGTATGGAAAGTGCGATCAGTTTCGTACCTTGCATAAAGAAATGAAATTTAACGAAACTTGACGAAAAGTTATCTTATGTACATTATAGTTTACCACATATAATTTAATGTATTTGCACAGTTATTTAAGTTTGCATAAGCTAGTATATGTAGATTATAGTTGGGCCTTTACACAGACGCTAATTATTACCTATTCGTCTATATGCAATCCGGTTTCGTTTCGCTCTTGACGTGTTCTATAAACAGGCTGGTAGACTTTTTCTGTCATCTGAAACAGGTATTAATGCACGGCCGATTGTTGCTCACCATTGAAATTGCAAATTTTTTACACGATTATATTTCCTTGTAGAATACAATATTTCAAATCTGAAATATTATATTTTTTTACAAAAATACCTTGAGGGTTATGAAATGGAAACCTGTATTTTTAACCGTCTTCAAAAAAAGAAGGAGGTTATCAGTTCGATAGAATATGCTTACAGATTGGTCCCGTTTTAAAAACAGTTTATAATCTTAAAAATTACACGGTGGCCCCAAACAACATACACATTTTTTACGTGTATTATGAACTGTAAAGGGCACTTCTTTATAATATAAAATGACTGTGTATTACTACGAGTATAGGTTTTATTACAAAAGGTAATAGAAAAATAAATCTAAAAGGGTGTCTCCATAAGTGACATAAATTTTTTATCTTTGAACCGTTTTAGACAAACGCTTGAAAATTAAACAGAATGTCGATTAGTATAAACGTTTTAATAACAAGTATAACTATATAAAATTATAAGTTAAAGGGTATCCCAATAGTTAATGCAATTTGATGTATGTGGCCAAACCTTTGAACCGTTATAGACAGAACGATTGTATTGCTAAAACCGCTATATGAACAAGTTTATAATTTGAATTTAGAAATTAGAGGGTGTTCCTATAATTGATATAAATTGACTTATATGTGCCTATCTTTAGAACCGTTATAGACAAATGCTAGCAAATTGGACAGAATGTCGATTGCTATGACTGTAATAGTAACAAGTATTAATATTTAAAATTTTAAATTAAAGGTTGCCCCAATAGTTCATTTAATTTGATGTATATTGCCATACTTTTTAATAGTTATAGACAGACACTTGGAATTTACAACAAACCTGTATTACTAACTCCGCTATAACAACAAGTATTAAATTTGATTTTAAAATAAAGAAGTGTCCCAATAGTTGATGTAATTTGATGTGTGTGGCCGAACTTTTGAACCATTATTAAAAGACAGCTGAAACTTACAAGAGACCTGTATTGCTAAGTCCGCTATAACAACAAATTGAATTTATAAATTAAACGGAGTTCCCAAAATTAATGTTATTTGACCTGTATGGCCGCATCTTTTAAACCGTGATATAAAAACACTTGAAAATTAGACCGAATGTAGTATAAATATTTGAAATTATAAATTTAAAGGTTTTACAATAGTTGATGTAATCTGATGTGTTTGTCCAAACTGTTGGACAGTTATAAACAGATGGTTGAACCTGATTGCTAAGTCTACTACAACAGCAATTATATCATTTGAAAATTAAAGGGTGGGCCTATAGTTGCTCTTATTTTATATATATTGCCAAACTGTTTTTGTTGAAGATGGAATATAAGGGTGTTCCAATAGATAATGTAATTTTATGTAGAAGACCATACTTTTAAATCAATTTAGACCGACAGATGAAATCTGTTTTGAAGTGTGTTTTTTTTCGAAAGAATTACTATTAGACTGCTTTAAGCACCATGTATTTTGACAGCCGAAAGAAAATGTATAAGTTGCGTTCTCCATTCTAACAAATTTGTATTGACACAGATGTTTTAACTCTAAATATGTTTTATACGTGACTTTTATTCACAACTTTAAGCTGAAATTATTGGTGACGAAACAAAAATATCACGTTTACCGCTAAATACAATGTCCAAAAAATATTATATTTTGATATTTTGCTATTAGATATCAAATGAAATGGGTCAAATTCGTGTAATCAGCAAATAACATTCCTTAATATATTTTAATAAAATTAAGCACCTGAAATAATTATTGTATGCGTATGTACATAAATCGATAAAACAACTTTCCCGATATTGAATGGCGTGATTAGAGTCCTGCAGCCTTATTCTGTAAGTTGCTTAAGCTAAATCGCCATCTCTAAAATTATTTAATTTTAACAAAGCAGTGTTTTGCTACAAATACGACATTGGAACATATAACCCTATACTTAACACCCTCTTATTTATTGAAATAGACTTACAGATACCGATTAATTAGAGAAAATAAACATGGATAAGTTTAACATTTAAGCAATTTTAGCTTAGGAGAATTACAGAATAAGGCCTCTGGTAATATTATTCGTGTCTTTTTGAATTTCTTTTGCTCTAAGATTTTTTTATTTTTTTATGATTTCTGCGTCATCGCAATTATGTTAAAATGGGTTTTTGTGTAAGCGTCCATGTAATATTATTTACAACAAAAAACGACACGTTATAAGAGGAAAGTGTCAAACAATTAAAGTCACGTTTAAAAAATACTTTTACTTTTTTTAATTCGTATATAAGGAACAAGAGAATATTAAAATTTATCACACAATTAGTTTATTTTGATTAAAAACAAACAAAAGAATAAAATATTTACATATAAAGCAAGTGTATTTTGTGATTTGCAAGGAACTCAATAAGCTAGAGGTCTCAATGCGGTTATTTAAGTTAAATATTTTGCTGACTTTTGTTGTCGTTATTGCTGCTGTTTCTGCCAACTTTGCGAACGTTCCTGAATCTCCATACGATGTAGATGTTCAAGGTCATGAAAACATTGGTAACCGCTACACTCGCCAATATCGTGGTTACGGTAGATATGGCAGCTTCCGCAGAAGGGGCTACCGTTCTAGTTATGGCCGATTTACCCGCGGCGTTGTTGGTTTAGCTACTTTAATAAGAATTCTTAATATTTAAAAAATATAATTTAAAATAGAAATAACAAGACAATAATCCAATAAGCCATCTTTTTTATGTTTTAAAATATACTTTTTGCACAACGGATATATTTGCTGTTCGTAGTCTATTTTAAACGCTTTTCCGTTAAATTAAGAATCAATAAAACTTAAGTTCTTTAAATACGGTATTCTGTTCAGTATTTCGTTCGAAGTGCTTTTAAGGGTCTATTTAAACAAATTAGTACGAAATAAATAAAAATCAATGTTGCGGGTTTTGAACTTTATTTTGTAAAATATTCCGACATGTTTTTGGCTACATGTTTATTAACAGCAAAATGTTTCTGGCAACAAATTTGTCATCCTGTGAAATAATATGAACTGTTTAAATTACTTGCGTTAAGATGCCGTCGATTTTGGCAATTTGAATACCTAGTGGTACATTTTTCGCAGAACTGGGTATTTAAAAATAAAATTACAGTCGATTTTTATATCTACATAAATAAAAATTCAATTAAATTATGAATAAATAAAATAATTGTCTATTAATTAATTGATTAATTTTCAAAAAAAAAGTTTTTTTTACGAATCATAAAAATTATGATTCTCTCGTCTAGCCAAAGCATGAGACAACACCTGTATAATACTTAATAAATCTTCGTTATCGCTATTATGTAAAATTTATTCAGACAAATCTTTAAAGTTGCTACCACTATCGCCGTCTACTTCCAAAGTTTTTCTAAAGCTGCCCATACACGACATGTTTTGTACATCTGACATGTCAAATTTCCCTCTGTTAAATACATACATGTCGTGTAGGGATGTTAAAACATTGCTTCTGTAAAGTACATAAAGTCATCTGACAAAATTTCATTTAGAACGTGTTCTATTTTGATCTCACAAACAATCAGCTGCTTTTATAATTCTAAAAAGTATTGCCAAAAACCTATGCCGTATAAAACCAATCAACGGCGGTTTACCATTGGCGGTAGCATTATCCGACTGATGTTATTATTTTGTTTTGATACTCTGAAGTCAGCTTCATAATTATTTTGAAGACAGCAACAACAGCTGTGTACTTTAGCAATGCAAATTTAAGGGATACCACATACACATATTTTATAATGAATAAAATCAAAGTTATTAATAAAAAATGTAATAATATCACGAAAAACTATAAAAACACATAAATTTATTTCCTTATTGTATTTTTGTAATGTTTTTTTATGTTTAATATAAAAAAAGTTTTTGTTTTTATTTTTCCAATTTATATGTATATGGCAACACTATATTTGTTTATTGCTGCCCGTCAAAATAGAAAATAGCCTAAGTTAGCAGCAGCAGCAAATGCTGTCGTGTAGTCGTGCTGCTGTGATGTCGTCAAAATAATCGTTTTCATTTAAACACATGTATTTTATTTTTGACAGTTTGCTTTCTGCTGCATGCTGTCGCCTAAATGTTTTGGGCTTCAGAAGTAATTATACATGTACGTTTGTGACAAACCAACAAATTTTTTAACACTCATCGGACTGCCAAGAAAGAGTGATAAAAAAAAATAATTTTTATTAATACTTACCTGGCACGATTGTAAGTAAACAATCGTAAAAACGTCAATTCATGAAAAAATAAAGCTGCTCTTTAGGTTCTAATTTTAATTCAACTTTCTTTTGTAATTAACTAATCTGATATTTTGTTTTATCTAATAGTAATTGTCGTTAATATTTTTGAGTGGTAGTTTAGAGCTTGTAGTGTCAACATTTTGTACAGCAGAAATGACATTATTTTTGCATATTTCATAGTCTTATCAAAACAACACTGTGTTTTCTAGAAAAGAAGAAAATATTGCTCGTATTTAAGATAATTCAGATGTAATTTTTTAAAAGAAATAATTTAATAAAAATATGTCTTGTGCCACTATTACTAAACAGTTTATTGAATAGCTTATATTTAGACCAATTAGTTTTTAAACCTTGTACACTGAATATTTGGACAAGCACTAGTGTTAAACGAATTTTGTGTCTTCAATCAAATTAAAATGGTTTGGTCGAATTCTTACAGTTCTTGGCTTATTCGATATTTATTTTTAATTCACGATATCCCATAGAATTCAATCATTGCTGAACCGATTTTAACAATTTTTTGTTTTATTTATGCTTACAGATTAGCCCTGTTTTAAAAATAGTTAATAATTTGAAAATTTAAGGGGTATCCCCACGCAACATAATAGTTACGTAAATTAAGAGCTCCGCTTTTGAATTTACAAAAATAAATCTAAATATAATAAAGTTAAAGGTTGTTCTAAAAAGTGATGTTAGTTGACCTATTTAACCGTTATAAACAAACGCTCGAAAATTGCACAGAATGTCGATTACTGCGACTGCAATAGGTTGCCCCAGTAGGCCATTTAGTTGGATGTATGTGGCCATACTTTTGAATAGTTGGCGACAGAGAGTTGAAATTTACAAAGAACCTGTGTTGGTAAGTCCGCTATCACAAGAAGTATACATTTAGAATTTCGAGATTAAAAATTGATGTAATTTGACCTATATGAACCTATCTTTTGAACCGTTAAATACAAACACCTGAAAGTAAGACAGAATGTCCATTACTATGTTTGGTATAGTAAGAAGTATAAGTATTTATTCAAATCGTAAATTAAAGGGCTTTACAAAAGTTGATGTAATTTGTCTACAAACGCTTAGAATTTAAAGAAGTTTTATTTTGCGGTGTCAGCAATAAAAGAAGCATGACTTTAAGTTCTTCTGCTTAGAGGTCCCTTTTTTACAAGAACTATAACATTTAAGTTAAAACTACGACATATGAAAAATACAGAAAACTGAAAGAGTAAATACAAAGATTTAAGTTAACTTAATCTATAATCTCGAACCAATCATGCATCATGCGGTCCAAAGGGGTTTTCCAATTTATAGACGGCCTGTGTCCATGGTTAAAGGTCTGAATATAATTCTAATGAAACCTTACATGTTAAAAATTTTTGTGAATGTTTAAAAAGAAGATATCTTTTAATGCTGTTATGTAGCCTTAACAAAAGTAGCAAAAAGGCACTTAAATAACATTTTATTTAGGCTGGTAGTCATGTCCTCCAATTCAAATAAAATACAAAATTCTACCTCATTTACCGAAAGTCAAATATTAATCTTGATAGTCGCCTGCCTATCTTAAAAAATCCTTGCAGAGGCTACGTTGACTCGGATAAAAGAAAAAGACATTAAATTTATTATTTTTATAAAATTAGTATTTATTTATTCCCAGCATGAGACCGCAACCGCAACATCGTTTTCCACAATCGTATAAATCATACAGCACATAAAGAACCGTTCAAACGGACTTCACCATTGTGACTCCAGAAAAAGATCGACTGCGCGTTCAGTGTTTTTAAGATCAAACGGAAATTATTATATAAAGCTTTTATTTCTTAGGAATAAAGGCAACGGCTTAACAAGCCCTTCCTGCTTGAAGGGAATACAGACGGGAAAGTGCGCATCCTTGAAAATCTTTAAGGTCTTATGTACGATAAAAGACCAATTTCCACATGTTCTTTAAAAAAATGGGTTAGAATAAGAGGACTTTGCAGAATCTGCTCATCGCAGAAGCCCTTAACACCTAGGATCTCCAGGTTTTCAACTCGAATCTATTGATCGAAGATTTGTCCGTCGATCAATTACCGAGCCTTTTTACCCCATTGAAAAGTTTATTGGAAGCATCGCAGCCGTGCCTATTCTGGAGTTTTGCCATGATGGCTTATTCCTCCCGATTACAGGTATTTCATCTGAATGAATGTGATGTCGCTAGTTCAAAGCTGTTCAGTAGGGCACCTGCTGCTTCAAGATCGTAACAGATCCTCCCACGTCTTCCCCGAAGACAAAAAAAAAAGAAAATTTAGATATTGCGAATGTGTATAAAAATTATTAGCTCGCTTCACTACGTTACCAAGAATGATTTGTAACTTTCTAAAAAAAAAAAGACACTGCCACCATTGATAATGGCACGCAAATTTAAAAAATATACATAAACTTTTTGCCGATGCATTGAGCTTGTATACTTAACTGTCCTATTTCTCAATGTTCCTTTTGTGCAAACTAGTAAAAAAAAACTCAAAAAATATTTGTAAGATCAACTTTAAAAAAAATCACTTATTGTGTAAATTCATTATACATTTTGAAAACATCAAACATCGTTCGCACTAAGGAAGACCTTAATTGTTGAAAATTGTAACTACAAGAGTTGCCTCCACAACCAGAAAAACTTCCGCGTGTGCCACTAAAACTTTCACAGTTTGTACCGTCACAAGCGTTACGGTCTCCAGTATTTTCATGACCTTGAACATCTACATCTAATAGCGGTTGAGGATCGACTCCAATGTCAACAGGGAGAGCAGCAATAACGGTAACAAGAGCCAACAGAATACAGAGTATAAAGAAACGCATTTTAAATATTTGTACAGGATTTTAATAACAGTAAGCTTTTCACTTAAGAATTATGTTTGAATCTCTGTTGGTTTTCGAGTCGAAAATGTCTCGCTATATATAAAATGTAAAAAATACAAAAATTTTTCATACGTGTCTTTCCCTTATTCATCGCTCCCCTTTGCTCGCGTGTTGCGTTCAACCATTTAAACAATATACTTTTTGAACAAAGAAACTGACATCGTACGCTTTTGTAATCTAATTTCCATCACGTCCAGTACCGCCATAACCTGAACACAGATAAGTGCTACATTTTTTGCATACTTTAATACAGAAAAAACAAACATTTACGATAATTGACAAAAAAAAAAAACAAGCAATAGTTTAAAAACTCATCAGTGTGGCCAGAATTAAGTTACTAAATCACGAATTACTTCCTAGGGCCACTTCTCTCTAGGAACCATAAAAAATATTTTCTATATAAGGAAGTACTTTAGATTTCAAAAAATAAAACACCAAAAGTATTTTATATTTTTAACAAATTATTACAGTATATTTAATTTGGCCTTGGGACTACAGTAATAAATAGCGTGGAGGTTGTAAATAGTTTGGTGGCACTTGGGGAAGTTGTACTAGATATAGTAGCGAATGTTAGCACACTGATTATAACCGTATGATGAACAAATTTTAAGCTCTCCTATTAGAATCAGTTTAACAGTTTAGGCACCATTTAGAAACATTTGCTTTCAAAACAGAAGTAGCAGAAGAATACAACCAAACGAACAATTTTTTAATTAGTCGTAGGTTTATGTTTTAATATTGCTTATTTTGTTAAGAAAAGAAATTGTTTTCAAGCGATCAATTTACTTTTTGAAGAAAAAGAAAACTGTAAATATATAGACACAGAATGTATGGATCGCTACATCCTGCATTTATATTATTCGTTCTTTAGGCAGTGTAAGCTGCAAGCAACATATTTTTAAGCAAACAATTTAAATGTAAATAATAAGAATGGAGATCTCATTTTTATCATTCAATAACAAGAATTACGTTCTGGTGGTGTCATAAAATTGCGTAACAATATAATTTTAATTGCGATAGGTATTATAGTTTTTCTCAGCGATCATTGGCAGGTTATAGGTCAAATAGTATATATCATGATTGGAATAGAAAATTGCAGTAATATCATGATATCTGAGTACTTTTGGTCAACAGCTTCAATTACTTCATCAATATTCTGCAGGAGTGTGTTGGCTGTCCTGCGGTCCCCTGAGTATCGCATATAATTTACTCTTTGATATCCTGTAAGGCCAGGATTGACTATCATACTCAATCGTTCGATCTTTTAAAAATTGCATGTGTGTAGTATAATAGAATGGATTAAAAGTGTATGTGTGTGACAAACTTTTTGACAGATCTGAACGATTTTATAATCTTTTGAAATAATTCATAAAATATTTTTCTCCATGCGATCAGACTTGATTTGTTTCAAGATGTTGAGAACAAAAAACAACAAAATATGAAAACCATACGAAACAATTTTTAAAGTAGGACAGAATTCTGTCAGGTTTTTGTGTGAATAAATCGTACGATTGTGTATGATAGTGAATCCTGGCCTTTAGTTTGCATTAGCTCGTATTTACCTATGTGGAAAAATTATTGTTGTAAAACAAAAAATTTTATCACTGCCACTAATGGATAAATATGTAAAATATGATGACGTTTACCTAAATAAATATGTTTGTAAAAGCTAAAATTTCCGATGCAAACTTTAATGCTACTGAATTAAACGAATTCGCTGATTATTGTGTTGCCTTTTACATTGATCTCTGTAAAAAAATAACAAACCGACTTGACTTTGACGACGCAACCTTAGAAAAGCTTTTATATATTGACCTGGAAAACGTTTTAACAAAAAAGTTTCTTCATTAGCAGGTCTAATAATTTTTTTTTTCCAAGTTTAACTAAAAACAGTGATATACAAACTTTAGCTGACAAATTTTGGGAACTCCGCCACATGACTTTAATAAATATTTAAAAAAATTTTTAAATTTTCATATGCAAACGTTGAACGCATATTTTTAAAAGTAAACTTATAGATTAGCCAACGCCACATTAGAGGGTACTTTATATACTTAAAATTTTTTGCTATTTATCAAACCTTCGTGATATAATTTAAAACTGGATACTAATATTTAGAAAAAAAATTAGAAACCTGCACATTATTATTAATTAGAAATGTGCGAAATTTTTTTAATTGCTTATAGAATTTTGATAACTTTTATAAAAATACGTCATACATATTTGATCTCAAGGGTTTAATGTATGCCCAGCAAGAAATTTTAGGAAAGCTAATCGAGTGTGAAATTAATCGTTATTGGCGAAGAGACTTCCTAATTAGATATATTAAGCTGCGCCGAATCTTCGCGAAAAGATTTAGTGATTTTGGAAAAGTGGAGTTTTTTTGAAAACTTTTAAAAAGTTCAAAATTTGAGTAACCATTTGTTCAACTTTCTTTTTTATTTTAATATCCAAACACAATTTTTTTTTTAAATATAAGTTTTTGTTGAAATTTTCATGAAAATATATATTTTGGTGAATTTTTTTTAATGAAATACCAATTTTCTGCAAATCTAGAAGTTTTTTCTGAATTTTGGGTTTTTAATGAAGTTTTCAATTTTTCATTTTTTTAGCAAAGTTTTAAATTTTTGGTGAAATATTGGTGACAATTAGAGCTGTGTCGTTCGCGAACGAACGGGTTAAATTGACCGAATCAATCAAATGATCCGGTCATTTAAATCCGGTCTTTTCGTTCAATCGTGAACGGGTTAATTTGATCGGATGACTTAATTGAACGAAATGAGCCAGATATTTAACCGGCTCCTTTCGTTCAAATTGACCGATTGAACGAATTGAACGAACGAATCAGTCTTTGATAATTGACCGAAAAAGACCGGTCACTGAAACGAACGACCGGGCACATGTCTAGTGTAAATTCATTATTTTGTTGAAATTTAGATGGCATAGTAATATTCCAAATTTCTGCAAATTTATAGTTTTTTATTTAAATTTCGGTTTTCAAATAAAAAAAAAATCAAGATCGGTTCAGAAATAAACATAAAAGATGTCGGTTAAAAACACAATTAAATCTGCAGAAGTAAGGGAAATAGAGATTCTCACCTTTTTTAACATATTCCCACAATGTATTGACCAATTTCAATAGGACTTCTTTCGAAACTATGGAAAATGGTGTTTATAAATTGTCTGTTTCTGGTCTGAGGTTGTAGCAAAGTTGATTCCAACTTGATTACGCACAGACGGTTGTGTAGACAGTCATCGCTAAATCGACTCCCCTATGTATAAGAATAAAGAACTTATATACTTAAGGGCGTTTGAATGACAAAGTTTATTATGTCCTTTCCATCTGTAATGAATACCATAAATCATTTTTTAAACTTTTGTTCAATTTGAAAATTAGATTTAACAATTTAACTAATTTTGTTTACTCTTCACTACAAAAAGTGGAAAACGGCTGTAACTAAGTTTGACATTCCGTTTGTAATTTCTACAATATCCATTTCCGACCCCATAAAGTGTATATATTCTGACAGCAGGCAAAACACAACGCCTGCCTCTAATTTTTCAATGTCATTCGGAACAATCAAGTAACTTCAATAAAAAAAATTAAAAAAAAAACACAAATATATAAATATATATATATCTATATGGCGACAGAAAATTAAAAAGTAAGAAACACACATTTAGAGAAAAAATTGGCGCTCGCCCATATTTTCCGAATTACGGGGCTCTGAATTTTTTAAATTTTTTAAAATATCAAAATGGATATAATTTTATAGGTTTTGAAAAGATATTTAACGAAGCACTAAAAAATTTATATGTATGTAGTACTTAATTTTTCTGCATTATTCACTTGTGATCTTATAATTCTATGTTAGTTTAAAAATTTCCAAAGTTCCATCCATGTGATTTTAAAACTTTTTAATTAAATATAAGTAAGAAACCCAGACTACCTCTATTATTATTACTTTAATGAACGATTATTAAAGAGTCAATGGACCGCAAGAGGCTGCATATAAGCCCTAAGGATAAAAAGATATTAGAGAAACCATATTTAAGCCACTGACATAATGTTAAGTTCGATTTTCCGTTCGTTATGCACTGTCCAATGGAACCTGGGAGGTTACGTGATGAGTTGGTCAATAGAACCCAGGTTGTGAATAAATATCAAAAGTCGACGGTTTCAATGGTTTTCTTTTATATAAATGAAAAACTATTCCGACGTATTTTCTATGCCAAACAGCAAGTAACGATACTCTAAATCAATGCATTGAAAGTTTAGGAGGGGGATGTTTCGGTAAAAAATATTTGATTAATTATAACATGTTAAGGCTGTTTCGTTTCTTAATTTACCCAATACTTAACAAGCTTAACAACCCATTTGATATATTTTTCTTTAAGCGGCGTTTATACCAATTGATTTACAAGTGCTCATTTAGTCGTTTCCATTTCCCCGGTTGATGTTGGGCATATACAAAAGTGGCTACTGTTTATATGAATGCCAGATGATGTGTTCGTGCACAGCTGGTGTAGAGAAATTAATGTCAAGTTAACTTAAGTTTGCTCTGCTTATTATTATCAACTTTTTAATAAACATATCTTCCCTTTCACGAAAAATCCAGTTTTTTTTCGTGTTGCTAGGAAGTGGTAGAAGAAATATCGCTATTAGAGAATTCAAAGTTAAAACAATCGGAAACTAATAATTCTTGCAAAAAAAAACCGATTTCAAAACAGATTTTATCTGCCTGTCTATATCGGTTCAAAGGTATGGCCATATCAAATTACATTTAGTATTGGGACACCCCCTCTATTTCATCACCCAATTTTATACTTGTTATAGCGGACTTAGCACTACAGCTACTTGTTAATTAACACCTACCGTCTACAACTGTTCAACAGTTTATATACATTAAATTACAGCAACTTTAAGAGCATTCTTTAATTTCCAAATTCAAACCTTATATAATACTGTTGTAGTAGACGTAGCAATCAGGTTTTTAATAAATTTCAACCGTCTGTCTATAACGGTTCAACAGTTTGGCAATATACATCAAATTACAGCAACTATTGTTACACCTTTTAATTCATAATTTAACATGTTTATTCTTCTTATTATACCAAATAAAGTAGTGGACATTTTGTCTAATTTTGAAGGGTTTGTCTACAACAGTTCAAAAGATAGGTCAATTTACGTCTCCTATGGGGACACCCCTTAATTCTTTGAATTATTTTTGCATTGCTTTTGCCATTCGGAGCTATAGTGATACTAATTTTTTTTAGAGTGGTGCCCTTTACGGTTGATAATACGTAAAGGGCAAAAGTTTTCAAAATCGGTTCAGAAATGACTAAGTTCCGCGGGCACAAATATAAAGAAGCAACATTCATTTGAATTGATAAGCTCCTTTTGTTCTTGAAGTCGGTTAAAAATCTTTTTACTTTTCTTTCAAAAATTCTTTACCATGAAATAATTCTTTGCCAGCTTTAAAATAATGGAATCCCAATTGGCATCCCTAGCGGCAACACCATATTTAGAAAGAGTACTGGTTTTATTTCTGAGTTCCAGAGCTAACGCTATTTAGTTTTTCTTTCTTTTCTTTTAATTAAATGTTTTCTTTGTGATCACGTTAGAACTCCCATTTCAAAATTGACATTTAAAATATGTCAGTATTCGACAAATGTATGTAAATATTGTCAGAAACAAAAAAAAAAAAAAATAAAATATTAATTCGGCAACAATAAACGTGACCGAAATCGGATAAAAAGTAGTTTTGTAAGCACACAAGTAAATTTTGTTGTTTGCTAAAAATATCCATTTGCAAAAGCACAACACATTATGAAATGAAAGCGTCGAAAGAATAAGAATCACGTATACACAAAGTACTTCGGATTTTCAAATTCCATATATAAGGAGACATCTGAAATTTCAGAACACCATAATCTAAAGTACATTCTTTAAAAATATTTTCCGCTTACAAATATTTTTTATTTACAACAAATCTCGCATGTTATTTTTTACAATGCGTTTCCTTACGTTCAGTATTTTGTTGTCCGTTTTTGTTATTATTGCTGCAATTCCTACCAATACTGAGGAAAACCCACAACCTCAACAAGATGTAAACGTTCAAGTTCAGGAAAAAACTGAAGACGCTAAAGCATGTAACAGTAACTGCTGTGGAGGTTCTGACAGCTATGGCGATAGTAATGCTAGCTGTGGAAACAATCTTGGTTACAATCGTCAAAAAATTAACTCTGCCTTAATGCAAAAATTGATCAATTTTTTCAGATTACATTCAAAAAAACCAAAGAAATTTAAGCAATAAATGATTTATTTGTATCTTGAGTTGTAGAATATTTTTCAAATTTTTTACTTATTTGAGCAACAAGAATATTTTGAAGTCAAAAAAAAGTTCGTTGGTCTTGTTTCATTAAATATTTGCGACGAAATGTTTTGAAATCACTAAGAAAACCACATTTCGAAAAATTGCATGACACCAACAAAATATATTCTGTTAAGTAGTGACTGGTTTGTCGTAATTTTATATTATTAATAATTATTATTACGACTTCACTGAGTTCTGACTGAATTCTACTCTCTTTTTATGTTTTACGTTTGTCATTTTTTATTTATTTTTTTTATACGTTAAATTATTTACGAAGACTTGTGTGGAATACTTTGTGTTCACATAAGTTTTTATTAGTGACAATTTTTTACTTTTTAATAAATTTATTTCAGATTTATGCAAAATCAACACATTTACAATTTCTACAGACATTTTTAAAATAATTTTCTTTCTTAAATTTTTTTTAAGAAATTAAAATAAAAACAACTTAGGCGAAATTCATTTAATATATATTAACAAATTTTAAATACGAGTAGCTCTGTTTAATAACCAAAAGTTGTTTCTAGTTGTTACTTGATACTTATTTAAGAACTCGAAAAACTATCAATGAGAGAGTAAACAAGTAAGAGTGCTATATTCGGCTATGGTGAATGTTATATACCCTTCACCATCTATATAAATCTAGTTAAGTGATGTAACGTTAATCAAAAAAAAAACAAATATTAGGGTGACAAAGAATTAAAATGTGAGAAAAAAATTTACTATACATATACATATATATAATTTTACATAAAAATGCCATCGACTCTTAATGGGTTAAGCGTTTTTAAAAAATTTTAGTATTTCCTTAAAGATCTCTTCAAAAGATCTAAAATGATACCCGTATTGGTATTTTAAAAAATTTGAAAGTTTCTTATTTTTTAATTATCTATCGCCACTACAAGCAGTGGAAAAATGGTGTAACTAATTTTATCATTTTTTTTGCAATTTCTTTAATACCCATTTCCGAACCCATTAATTATATATATTCTGAGTTCTTATGCAGTGTTGAAATCAAGTTTGCCGAGGCAAATTTAAATACGCCAACCGATCAGAAATAGTGTCGAAAGAGGTGCTATTGAAAATCAGCGTGTTTGGTCTATATCCTTCGAGGCAGCGGGCAAACCACGCGTACCCCTAAGTTTTATACCCTTCACCACAAAAAGTGGAAAAAGGGTATATCTAATTTAGTCATTCCGTGTGTATTATCTACAATATCTATTTCTGAACCCATTAATTATATATATTCTGACTTCTTATGCATAGCGAAGTCGATTGAAGATGTCCGTCTGTCCGTTAGTGTTAGTGTTGAAATCAAGTTTGCAGCGGCAGAAAAAACAAATGTTTCAATCGATCAGATATAGTGTTGAAAAAGGTGCTATTTTAAATCAGCACGATCGATCCGTGTACTTCGAGGAAGCAGGCAAAAAACCACGCCTATCTCTAACTTTTTCATGTCATTTGGAACAATAAAGTAACTCTAAGCAAAATAATAAATATATAGGACGTTACAGAATTTCAAAATAAGAAAAAAATACTAAGTGAAAAAACTGGCGCTAGCCCATATTTTCCGAGTTACGGTGCTCTGAATTTTTAAAAATTTTTTAAATATGAATATGGGTATCATTTTAAATCTTTTGAAGATATCTTTAAGAAAATACTAAAATTTTTGAAAAATGCTTAACCCATTAAGAGCCAATGGCATTTTTATTTAAAATCATACATATGCAGTACTAATTCTTTTTTAATTTTGAATGCTCTCTTACTCCAATATTTGCTTGTTTGATCTGAGTTACTTCACTAAACTAGATTAACACAGATGGTAAAGGGTATATAAGATTTGGCGTAGCCGAATACAGCTCTCTTACTTGTTTACTATCATTTCGATAATGATATTATGAAGGGTATAAAAAAGAGCATAAAATTGTAGAAGACAAAAAAACTACAAGTTCTTGTTAGTACAATTATTATAATCAGAAATTCCGAAAAAGAAACCGCACGGGTTCACAAAACAACAATAACAAAAACTTTCAAAAATTCCGAAAGAAAATAAAATATTAAATATTTTAAAACATTCATAAGGGAAACATTTTAAATTTTAACTATTCATAACTCAATTACTGAATGTTAAATAACTTTCTTTACAGTATAGCAATTTAATCATCAAGGCAAATTGATACAGGTGACTGCATTAGCTTTTACGTGTATTTTGTTTTTGTAAAATCTTGCTGAGCTGTCAAAAACGTCTGGCAATATGTGTGTACATATATATTTGTAAAAATAGCCAAGCAAGAAATTTGATTGTTTGTAAACTTTAACCCAGTTAGCATTTTTTTGAATTATTGATGATATTCGAGTCTTTTTTGTCTCTTCTACACGATTAAAATAATCGTTTATGCGCTCGTTTTAGAGTCGAAAATGATTGTTTTGTTCGTAGAAAATTGTACCCTAGCCGCGATTAATCTAAACGAGTCCCTTATGACTCGCGTTTTCGACTCATTTTCGATAATGTTTTCAATCGTACTTATAATCAAATACGATACTTTTGCGAGTCAGTTTTTGATTATATTACTGGGCGTATGCGAGTCTTCTTCGAACCATATTATACGAACATTTCTAATTATATTTTTTCTCAAAATGAAACATTGCAAACAACGTATTGCTTATTTTTTATTACACGCCGTCTTGACGATCCATTGATTTGATTTGTTCAAACATTGAATAATTTCATGTGCGCACATTAAAATGGCTTGTGGAGACCATCGTTGTCGATGTCATGTCGTGTTCAAACAGCGAGAAAACGAAGCATTAACATCGCCAAGTTTTCTCCACGCAGACAAACATGTAACCTAATCTGCTGACATTTTGTTCATGTGCTAACAAATCAATTGCTCGTCAAGACGTAATGCTACATTCGTTAGCATGTTATTCCTAATTTTCTTAAAATTCAAATTTAAAAAATAAATTTAAAAAAAATTTGTAAAAAAAATTATTTTATATTTGTGTCTCTATTTGTTTACGAAGTGAAATATGTACGTATTTTTACGAAATTTAAAAAATAAAAATAAAATATGTATTTGAATCATTTTTCATCGTTAGGCTGCTTTTAATATGTCTAAAATAATTCTAAAAACAGTCGAATTTCAAGCATTTGCTTTTTGTACTTTTTGTTTTGTAAAAAAGTCGCTTTCTTTGCGATAGTCGGAATTATATTCGAGTCTCTTTTTAAACATACAACTGATTAATCAGTTTTAAGTCTTCTTGCGTAGTCTTAAAAGACTCACTTTGGTGATTTTTGTAAAAACAATCTTCCAAATGCTAGCTGGGAATAGATACAACACAACACACATATCCACACAACACACAATATACACATAGAGTAAGAAAAAAAAGCAACAATTTTAACAACTCGCAAAGAAAAATAGCAAACATATGTTAATCACATGAACTAATGTAGTCACCTGTTCAATTTGCCTTGAATTTAATCTTAAAAATTACTATTTACTTATTATTATTTACTTATTTTAATCGGTGTTGCCTTGGTCTAATTTTAGGACCTTTCTAGGCACTGTATAATATATTATAGCCTTGTTTGCTTTGGGAATCTATTTCGAACACAGCAGCAATCGATCAAATCGGTTTGGATCTTATAGATCAGGAGATATCTATATTTCAAATATCCTTAGAAACTGATTTAATTAGTATCAATTAATATTCAAAAAATTACACGTTTGCCCTCTCCGCCCTCCTACCAATTCACTTCTTTTCAATAAATTAAAAATAATGTAGACTCTACATAAATATATTATTATGTTTGAAATGTTATTTTAATCGGTACAGACGTAAATGCCTGTTCTTCCCTTTGTCTCTCATCAATGTCCTAGGTTCAGCTTCAATTAGCCGAGACTTTTTTTAAATTGATTCACATGCATAAAAATTTCTTCTTCCCGTTTTTCTCCCCTGCTGGTCTGCTATTTGAAAATGTAATTACCCTATTTTACCATGAGAACACCCATTTTTCTAGTTCATTAAAATCGGTTCAGTTGTTTAGCCGTGATTGTCGCATGCACAAAGAATCAAATAAACAAACTTACAAAGAGATTTATAATATAATCAGATATTTAATTTTGTTTAATAGTGTACGGAATATAATATGATGTACGCATCACTTAGTTCAGTTGTTTGTTCTATTTTTCCAGTTGATTTTTTGTGTATTAAAAGGAGTTGCTGTATATGTACAAATACGTATGTAAGTACACATTCCATTTTTGTTTGAATTAACAGTTTTTTTGTTTGTTATAGTGTTGTTTTTTTTTTTAACGTAAAACTGGTAATAATTAAATTAATAAAAAAAAAAGTGATTTTGAATAAACTAAAAAATAGCACAGAGAAAAAGAGGATTTATTTGTGCTGCAATTGTCCCGTAAGGTCACAGCCTATCACATTTTAAAGCAATTTAATAATTAAATTCTTTATTTTCACGAATAGTAAGTACTTTTTTATTTATTTATTTATTTTTTGTGGAAAAGGACTTTAAGGCTTTTTTTTTTTTTTTTTTTTTGTTAAATATCTAGTTTTTGTTTTATTTTCTTCTTCATAATAAAAAAAAGAACTATATATTAGGCATGTTCTAAATTCCACACGAAATTTTCACTTAAATTTTTTCAAAGCATAGTTGCTATAAAACTACAAAAACAATGCCTTGAAAAATAAAAAGTAAAAACTTTCGTGTGGAATTCAAAACATGTCTGTATATTTCTCTTTTGAGAACCTAAAAAAAAATGATCATATGGTTTCTATGTGCCAAGGGTTTCACTTCTGTATCAAAACCGCAATTTGATAAAGAAAATCACATACAATGCGTTCAATCGCTCAAATTGAAAGAACGGCCAGTCTTTGATAAATAACTGAAAAACACCGGTCACTGATACGAATGACCGGGCACATGTCTAGTACCAATATACCGGTAAAATTGGGTACTTTCACATTTGTATCTCTATTTTCTGTAAAAAAAATTACATATATTCAGGAAAGAAAAGTATTCTATATTTGAACCGAGATTCTAAGGGACCTCCTCACAAAATTTTGTTTGAGTCCATCCAGTAGTTTTTACGTGATGCGAACACAGACAGACAGAGAGAGAGACACACAGAAAAAAATTCCAAAAATAGGTATTACTCCGTTACAGTTTATTACACAAGAAGTCTCTTTAGTGTAATTCAGCAATGGATTTTAATTAAAAGCCGATCGTCTGGTTGACCGTGTATGGTTTAATCTCGACTGTGAAGCAATAAAATTTGTAGGACTTTTTTAACGATACAAAAAACAAAGTAAAGCATACATTAAGCTGTGCCACAAAAAGCACCTACTACACACCTAAAGTATACTAAATATTTTAACCTACAAGCCAACTTAAATTTAATGGTGTTTTCTCTTTATACATCTTCGGAAGTGGTGGAGTTTTGTTTGAGCTGTGAAACGTATCGGATGTTTTTCTGAAAAAAAATTTTTTAAAAAATTAGGTAGGCTTTGAAAAATACATTAAAAGAAAAGGAATTTTTTTCAAGTTAAAGAAAATAAAAATATTTAATATCTAATAGAATATTTGAATTATACGGTTTTATATTGGTTTTCCCTTTTTAGAAAAACGTGCATACGTATTATTTTGATTGCAAATACCACTGTGGCTCATTATAATTTCTGTATTCTTACTTTGTGGCTCTATCTGGCTATTATTCTTGATCCCCAACTATGCGATGGGCGTCAGAAGTCTGCATCAAGTACGTTTTTGATGTACATGTAAAGTTTCTTTCTTTTTCGATTACAGTACATATTTTTTTTTCTCTATCAGATCATAAATATCTAATAGCGTGTAGACACAACCAATGAAGCCACTAGTAGTGGTGTCACAATCCTAGAGAATACACAAATCTGAGACACGGGAGAACAAGAAAATATGGATTTGGAAACGTGTTCATTTTCTTCAATGGATGACGAATATCGAAGATTTAAAAACAAGAAGAGGACGTATAAAGGTGACGTAAGAATGGATATATCGAGTTGTAAAAAATTAGATAAAGTTGTAGATAGTGTAAACCATACGAATAAGTATTCACTCTTAGGAGATTTAATTTTAGAGGCCCAAAGGCCAAAAAGTAACACACTCAATTGTTAAATAATGAAAAGAAAATAATAATTTTTACAAAAACACAATGGTTAAGACCAGGAAATCCTTTTGTCCATCAATTTTCCTTGAAAATGTGAATGTAAAATCTTTATTTGACCAACTTAACTTAAAAAACGTTGAATTTAAAATTAAAATGAGATACAAAAGTAAAATATATTTACAGGATTCTTCTGCTCATACGGAGATGATGCAACTTTTAAACGAAAAAGAAATTTCTGCTTATAGTTACACTCCCAATGAGCATAAACGTCAGAGCGTTCTTTTTAGAGGGTTATATTTCAAATCCGATATTAATGATAAAAAGTCAGAATTAGATAACGCTATACCAGATACTGTTGATTCGGTTTCAAAAATTATGACGGAATACTCTAGAAAACAGGGTATTGATACTGCCTTATTTTTTAACACTCTTGGCTTAGTTTTGATCACTCGAAAAGCAAACGAGTTGCTTAATTTAAAATACATTCAGAACCAAGTAGTATCTTGGGAAAGGCTAAAGGCTAGGACCAAAATTACACAATGCTGGAAATGCCAGCGGTGGAGACATTATTCTAAAAATTGCAGTAGACCATTTTCTTGTTTAAAATGCAATGAGAAGCATGTTTTTGGCAAATGCTCTTTCAGCACTGAAAGTTGTTTGTCTCCCTTTTGTGTTAACTGTAATGAAAATGGGCACACCTCTAATTATAGAGGTTGTCCCGCATACAAAAAATACGTATCGAATATGAAAAAATTCCATCGTGACACAAATAATAGAAAAATATTAACTGCATGTAACGTTGCAAGGGCTCTCAGTTCTTCAAATGCTGTTTCTGCAAACAAAACTTTTGCAAGCTTATTTAATGATGTTCCAGTACAAAGCAAACAGAAAAACCTGCTTTAATACAAGAATTTATGAAAGTTGCAAAGTCGTTATATGGTCCAGATTCAATTCGTTTAGAGGACAAAATTTCTAATTTCATGAGGAGCTAAAAAACCTTGACAAAAGATCAGGCAAAAAAAGTGCTTGACATTAATTAAAGAAATTCAAGATGTATACGGGCCATATCTCTTTTAATTTGGTTACTTTTAATGTTGGTTCCCTTGTGCACGTAAGTAGGAGAGTCGAACTAGGCACAATACTGAATCAATTTAATATTGATAATCGTTTTTTACAGGAAATGCATTTGTCTCCCAGAACACATGTATATATTAAAAACTATTTGGTTTTAAGGGACGAAAGCTCATTAGGTGTGGGCATTGCTCTAAGGAATTCAATAGATTATTCTAAAGTTGTTATTCCAGATCTAAAATTTTTAAATTTATTTGTTCAATCTAATTACAATCGTCAAGATATTTGCGCAGGTCTTTCTTTAGTTCTGACTTTTGCACACAATTACAACGGACTAATATTAGGTAGAGACCTTAACGCAAAACATTCTGCTTGGGATGATATTATCAACAATTTTAACGGTGAGGTTCTTTCAAACTGGTTTCCGAACGAATCTTTATTAGTTTAAAGAATTTGTGACTCATATCCCACTTATCCAAGCGGTTCCTCCCACTTAGACCATTTCATAGTAAGCAATAATATTTTAGATATCGGTTATTTAAATAACAGGACTTTTACACTACCAACTTTTTCAGATCATATTCCAATAGCATTACATATAACCTTTTCAAATTTTAATTTCCTTTTAAAACCACCTAACCTTTTTGTTTCATATAAATACACAAATTGGAACATATTTAAAACTGATGTAATAAATACCCTTTTAAATCATTAACCCCCGGTCAATAGAAATTTATCTAACAGAGAAATAGATTATTTTCTAGAAGAATTTAACATGTCTGTAAATTTGATTACACAGTTACGCTCTAGAAAGGTTGAACTAAAAATAAGAAATTTATAGAACTCAAAAAGCTGCTTGAACTAAAATGCCAGTGGCAAAAACAACTCAAGTTAATATTCACAAGAACTTGCAATAGAAGACATTCTCAGTATTTGGTGATTTCCAAACAGATTGATTTAATTAAGGTTATAATAAAAGAACAAATTGGTCACGAGCATGCAAATTTTTTTAAAAATAGATTAAAAGGTATTAAAACTGGCCCATGCATGGGCTTAGAGGGAAATTTTTAAGGTAATCGGAAATAAAAGTCGTTCTTTCATGAAAGATATCACTGTTGACGGTATAAAAATTATTGAGTTGGATAAAAAATTGAGCATCTTGAAGAAACATATTTCATCTGTGTTTCAAACTTTTCCTCCAAATAGAGATATTCGGAAATAAACGAAACAATCAATCGGACAATAAGTCAAGCTTCATATAGTTCTATTTTTAATTATGAAAGCACACCATTAAATAATTCAGGAAACTCGAAATTTACAGACCTAAATTCAGTAATAAAGATCTCTAAAATGATAAATAACAAGAAGTCGACCGGATTGGAAAATATATCGAATTACATAATAAAAAAAACTTCCGCCTAAGGCATTTGAGAACCTTACCATTCTGTTCAATAATTGTTTAAACAATTGTTATTTTTCATCTGCATGGAAAATAGATAAAATTGTTTCCATACTTAAACAAAAGGGTAATAGCGATATTGATAGCTTAAGATCAATTTCCTTACTTTCCAATGTAGGAAAGATTTTTGCAAGAATCGTTAAAGAGAAAATGCACATAGGCTTTCAGCATTCATACATTCCTCAAAAACAATTTAGTTTTAAAAAAGGTACACTGTAGCAATATCTCTTGATATAGAGAAGGCTTTTGATAAGGCATATCATGATGGAATTTTGTTTAAAATATTTGGGATATTAGCACACTGAAAAGTGAACTAATATAAAATAATTATTCCCAAAAATCATTTTAAATAAGAATTGCAAGTGCCTGTGCAAAAAAGCTCTGGCAACTCACTATATTTTTGAGTTTATTATAAACACAAATGTATGGTGTTGCCGCGTGCTTTTTATTTTGATTACTTCTTACAACTACACGTAGAGTTGGAAAAAAAACCAACCATGTGTATGTAGAAATGTAAGCAAAAATAAAGTCACTATTGATTACACTGTACAACAAAAACAAATTTTTTCAAAAATTACAAGGTCCGGGCTATAAATTCTGATAGAGGAGACAAAAAAAAGATATACTTGTATCGGCGTTTTGAAAGTTTACATCTGGATTTCATTTGAGAGGGGGTTAAAGTTTCCCAGCTCTGGCACATTCTTATTGTTAAACGGCATAAGAAACCATGTGACCCTTACATTTTAAGTAAAAAATGTGTTCAGCAAATTTATGTAAAATGTTACGGAGAACATTTTTGTAGAAATGTTAACCCTCTAACTCCTCAAGATATGGGTCTTTTTTGTCCTTCTTTTAAAAAATAGCAAAAAACACCATTAAAACAGGGTTTTAGAGGGTTAAAATGTTCCACATAAATGTTACCCGTTAAATTTTACTATAAGTCCCTGAATACACCAAAAAGGAAAATTCAACCATAAAGTCAGAAATAAGACGCAACAAAAGAGAGCTTAGGGTTAATTTCGCTTTTATTAAGAATTTTGTTTTTAATCAAATTTGGATAGCATTAATTACATTTTTTTTAGCTCTAGGCAATTCCACTTCATTATCATACAATGTCCAGCATATTTTAGAGATAAGCGAATGAATGCTTTTACCTTTATCTTACGAAAATTGTTATTACTTACTGCCCTTTTATAAACCACATTTTATTACGTGTGAAAAGGGATAATAATTGTGGTTTTAAAAAATCTGTTTTAGAAAAAACCAATTCGAGAATGTCCATAGACCAAAAAAAACGAACAGGTAAATATAAAAAAAAATTTCAATTGAACATTAAAAGGAAAATGTTTCATTTAGAATAACAAATTTGAAAAAGCAATTAAATTTTATGATAAATCAGGTCAATTTGGATGTACAAAATGATGTAATTAGTAATTGTGGTTGTTAAAATTCCACAAATTTGGGAATGTCCCTAAATAAAACCAGGTACTAGAATAACAAACTGTTAAACCATTTTTACAAGTCATATTTTAAATACTTGAAAAAGCTTTAAAATATTTTCTATAAATTATTTTAGTGTTCCATCAACGGGGCTATTCCTTCCATGATTGGCAACTAGAACGATTAACGATGGTGTTAACCATATTCAGCAAAGGCTTATTTTACTAACAGATTAGTAACGATAATTTCTACATACAATTTACATTTAAAACAAAAACGAAAAAAATTTGTTTTCAGTTCCCGTTTTGGATATAAATTATGTAAAGAATACTTAATTCTATGAAGTAGTGGTACTAGGCATTTATTATATGAGTATTCCCCTTCAATCTGTATTTTTTATAATCGTAAAATAATTGTTTTCAGAATAATGATAAAACAACACCTTATTGAGGCCATAAATACATTTTCAATTACTTCGCAAAATAATTTCTCCTCTTAAAGATTGTAAATAACACGTAAGAGCGCTATATTCGGCTATGCCGAATCTTATATACCCTTCACCATATAGTCTGTGTAAATCTAGTTCAGTGAAGTAATTCCAATAAAAAAGCAAATATTGGGGTGACAGAGAATTAAAAAAAATTTGGTACTGAATATATATTATTTTACATAAAAATTTCATCAGCTCTTAATGCTATTTCCTTAAAGATCTTTTCAAAAGCTTTAATATGATATCATATTGATATTTAAAATTTCTAAGCTCCGTACCTCGGAAGATATGGGCGAGCTCCAATTTTTTGACTTGATGTTTTTTTTTCTTACTTTTTTATTTGTTATAATGGCTTACTTTTGTGGTCCAAAGGTAATAAATTTTTTTTTTTGTTCTAAAACTATAATTTTATTTTTGAACTCTCGCTGAAGGTCAACGAAATTCAATGCAGTTTGGTATTCCTATGCAGTGGTTAGTTCCAGGTGAACATAATGACACTACGTGCTACGTGTGCCATATTAAAATTGAATAGATATAGGCGAAAGAGTTTTGTATACAAAACTGTGCCATCAGCCATGCTGCCATTTCCGCATTCTGACGAACTCCCAGTACCTGTGCTACAACTTCGAAGTCCTAGTCATTATGTTGATGGAACAATCGCTGAAACAGGAACCTTTTATTGCGTTCATATGTCAACAAAAATTAATTTTTTAAATTCCCATATGTATTACTTTGAGAACCAGTTGTCAGCAGAATCTGATGAGGTGAAAAATTTCATCAGACATGCGCACTCATTGAAGAACGCTATAAAGGTAAAAGCATTCATTCGCTTATCGCTGAAATATGCTGGACATTGTATGATAATGAAGTGGAATTGCCTAGAGCTAAAAAAAAATGTAAATAATGCTATTCAAATTTGCTTTAAAACAAAATTCTTAATAAATGCGAAATTAACCCTAAGCTCTCTTTTGTTGCGTCTTATTTCTGACTTTATGGTTGAATTTTCCTTTTTGGTGTATTCAGGGACTTATAGTAAAATTTAACGGGTAACATTTTTGTGGAACATTTTAACCCTCTAAAACCCTGTTTTAATGGTGTTTTTTCTATTTTTTAAAAGAAGGACAAAAAAGACCCATATCTTGAGGAGTTAGAGGGTTAACATTTCTACAAAAATGTTCTCCGTAACATTTTACATAAATTTGCTGAACACATTTTTTACCTAAAATGTAAGGGTCACTTGGTTTCTTATGCCGTTTAACAATAAGAATGTGCCAGAGCTGGGAAACTTTAACCCCCTCTCAAATGAAATCCAGATGTAAACTTTCAAAACGCCGATACACGTATATCTTTTTTTTGTCTCCTCTATCAGAATTTATAGCCCGGACCTTGTAATTTTTTGGTGTGTTGTACAGTGTTATTGGTATTTTGTTTAGCTTTAGCTTATCTAAAATGTGGTAGAAGGTTCCCTGATGAGTTGAGTTGAGCAATCAACGAAATGGCCATAGGAACTAGCTTTACCACTAATAATCAATATTTGATTTTATTTAAAATATTTGGGATATTAGCACACTGAAAAGTGAACTGATAAAGATTGGTTTCAGCCCATCAATTGCAAAACTTTTCCAAAGTTTTTTTGATAATTGGAGTATTCTGTATGCTGATGACTCACTTCTTTATACCCACGACGAGTCTCCTTTAATTGCGCTCCAACATGTTTCAACACATCAGAATATTGTTGGCAGATACTATGATCATTGGGGGATAATGATAAGCGTGTCAAAAAGTAGAGCGATATGCTTACGAAATGCTTCCGGAAAGTGTAAATATTCTGTTGTTCCAAAAAGCAAAATTTTAAAGTTGTTGCTAAATGGTATTGAAATCAATTTTAATTTTAATAAACTTTTGAAATTCACTGAACACGTTTCCTATAATTTGGAGAAGGCTAACAAAGTAAAAGGAGCTTTCTCAAAATTGTTTAACAGTAAATTTTTATCAGTGAAAACCAAACTTCTTTTATATAAAGTAAGTCTAAGTCCAATTCTTCTTTATGCATTTCCAATATGGTTCACTATCTCTAAAACAATGATGAAAAAATTAGAAATTTTCGAACGTCATATTGTTTGGAAATGCATAGAGAAACACTCCATATGTTTCTGCTGTTGGAATTCTACAGGAACAATTTAATAATATTTTTGGTCAGAACTTCTATTCAAGTACTACTCTCGGCATCCACAGGGGTTAGTTTTTTATTTTGTTTTATTTTAATTTTTTTTATTTTTATTAATTTGTGTTGGCTTAAGTTTTAGTTTTAGGATTTAGTTTTAAGTTTATTTACGGTAGATCTAACTCTACTGGTAATTGTAAGTGAATGGAGCAAGTACTGTTTTTTTCAATTCCGATGTATCTTAATCTAGATAAGCAAAACGCATGTACAAATATATAGTTATGTAATTAAAATATTACTTAATAGTTTTCACTTCCCCTTTTGACAAGCCGTGTAATATGAAAAAAATAAAAAGTCTCGATAAAGTTAAATTCAAAAATTCAAAATTAAATTTTTTTTTTGCAGTAGCATTAAAGGTGATAAATTAACACTTAATAATAACATTAAAAAACAAAACAACTAACTCTTATTTCAATTTGCAAGCTTCTGTATCTCATTTGTAATTTTCTTAAAATTCAAATTTAGAAAGAAGTGTTTTTAAATAAATAAATTTATAAATAAATAAATTTCAATTTGCAAAAATAAAATGTGCAGCCAACTGTTTAAGTACCATTGCACTTTTTTCTCTACGAAATGACTTATTTCTACGAAAAAAAAGTATTTTACGTTGGAATTAAAGTTCTAAAGGACCTCCTCACAAATTTTGTTCTAATCCATCCAAAAGACTTTATAGGATGCGAACACAGACATACAAAAATTCCAAAAATAGGTGTTTTTATATAGCGATTACTATCTACAACAACATAAAATTTTTCAAGAAATATTTCATATACAGAAATGACTCCGTTATAGTTTTATTATATGTATCGATTAAGAATAACCTTAAAATTTGTAAAATTAAGAAAAAAATGAAATTAGTGTAGAATAAAACGCACTCTGCCTTACAGTTGTTGTAATTCAATTTTACGTTTTTTAAATTGATTTCATCTGACGTAAGTTTTAGATTGAACTGCTTTACTATTATAATTTTTAAAATTAAAATGAAAAACAGCATGCAAAAAATATATTAAAATAAGCACAATGTAAAAATAAAAAAGTAAACTTATGTTTTATAACCCTTCATTTTAAAAGTTTTGGAAAAAAATTTTTGCCGCGTGCATAAATTTCAACGACAATATTTGAAGAAATTATCATTCGAACGCGACAAACATAATACCGATTTTTGTAATAGATTTTTTTACTTATATATTTATCAATAACGATGTTCGTAATACTATTTAAAAAAACGTAGAATTTTCTCCAAGACAGCGACAACCCTAATAAGACTGAATATTTTATCTGCAGATTTATAATTTTTATGTTTGAGAATCTGGCCTCTAGAAACTTGATCTTATCAAAACTTAATATTGTACAACTTTAAAGCGAAGTGAAAAAAATTACATAAATTCGACTTATTGATTTCTATACATTCATGTTCGTTTAAAAATATCCTAAAGAAAGTTATGATCACCAATCTGTCAGATAAGTTCTGAGTATTTTGTACAATCATATCAAAAGGCTTCTAAAGGAAATATAAAAAAGAAACCGAGGCTAATGCTTTTTTTATAAACGATAAACCATTAAAGAAGGCAATGGACCTTAGTTCCTTTCCGGTGGATCGCTGCAAATGGGCACTATAGACAAAGGGGTATCAGTAAACAGCGAGGTAAGCCAGTGTTGAGTTAGGTTCTTTAGGTTGTTATACGGCGTCTACCGGGGTTCAGTGATGAGTTGGTCAATAAAACTTTAGGGACACACAATAAAACGCATGTGGTAAATATATCCCAGGAGTTAAAGGGCACCTAAGTTTACATTTATTTTCCTTTGTATATATAAAAAATATAACAGAAAATAGCGGGTTACAGTGGCCATCAATTCGACTCGAAGAAGCTACTAACGATACATTAGAGCACTGCATTGGAACTCTGGTGTTGGCAGAAATCGGGTTTTTGTAGATTTTATACGTACAGTAGGGATTAGCAAACTATCCTTCAGAATAAACTCGAAAGTCAATTTTAATCCAATTGCCAACAGCGGGGATAACGAAAGAATTAAGAAAGTATTGACGTTATGGGACTTGGTATTTCTATTTTTAGACGAGTTTTTTTAAGTCGTTTATTAAACCAACAACGATAAATTTAACAAGCAGATTGATATATTTTTTTAAGTATCCTTTATATCAATTGAATTAACTTAAGTTTGCTCTGCTTATTATTAAAAATTACCTTACACGAAAAAACTGTGTTTTTCTCTATTGCTAAGAAAGTGGTAGAGGAAATATCTTTGCCACTCTTAGAGATATTAAAGTTAAAGCAATCTTAAACTACAATCATTTTACTTTACTTTTAAAAATTCCTTGAAATAAAATAAATCGCTTTCAGCTATAAAGTATTAGACTCCCAATTGGCATCCATAGTGGCAGCACCAAGTATAGAAAGTTTACTGATTTTATGCATGAGTTCCAGAACTAACACTATTTTTTTTTTTGTTTTTACTTAAATGTTATTTTTGTAAATATTCCAATAATTAGTCATTAAGAAACCAGACGATCACGTTAGAACTCCCATTTCGAAATTAACACTTAAAATATTTGAAATATTTATGCCAGTATAAAAAAATGTAACTATTTTAAATATTGTCAGAAACAAAACATAAACGTGACCGAAATAAGAACTGAGTTTTCTACGCATATAAGTAATTAGGCTTATTTGCTTAAATACCAAACTGTAGTTTAATTTGCGAAAAAAAACAACACATTATGAAATAAAAGAGTCGAATGAATAAAAATCACGTGTACAAAAAGTATTTCGAGTTTTCAAATTCCATATATAAGGAGACATCTGAAACTTTGAAACATCAGAATCTAAAGTATATTTTTATAAATAGCTTTCGCTTAAAAATATTTGTAAAGCAAAAGTTTTTCTATTTACAACAAATCCCACACATTATTGTTCACAATGCGTTTCCTTGCGTTCAGTATTTTGTTGTCTGTTATTGCCATTATTGCTGCGATTCCTACCTTTCCTGAGGACAAACCACTAGCTCCACAATATGTAAAAGTTCAAATTCAGGAAAAAACTGAAGACGCTAAAGCTTGTAAGAGTAACTGCTGGGGAGGTTTTGACAGCTATGGGGATAGTAAAGCTAGCTGTGGAGACAATCTTGGTTACTATCATCAACAAATTAACTCTGCCTTAATGCAAAAAATGCTCAATTTTTTCAGATTACATTCCAGAACATTAAATAAATTTATTCAATAAATGATTTATTTTTATCTTGAGTTGTAGAATATTTTTCGAATTTTTTACTTATTTTAACAACAAGAAAAGTGAACTAATATAAAATAATTATTAAATAATGTGCAACTCACTATATTTTTGAGTTTATTATAAACACAAATGTATGG
Source organism: Gymnosoma rotundatum (assembly GCA_916610165.2). Taxonomy (NCBI): domain Eukaryota; kingdom Metazoa; phylum Arthropoda; class Insecta; order Diptera; family Tachinidae; genus Gymnosoma; species Gymnosoma rotundatum. The sequence continues at coordinate 77,184,379 of OU744339.1, read as the reverse complement.
TGTTGCCGTTTGCTTTTTATTTTGATTACTTCTTACAAATACACGTAGAGTTGGAAAAAACCAACCACGTGTATGTAGAAATGTAAGCAAAAATAAAGTCACTGTTGATTATTGGTATTTTGTTTAAGCTTTGATGCTTGTGTTTATTAGTTTTTTGTCCATTTCTCAGTTGGTTAAAAAATTTTTTAAATATAATAGGCAGCTTTAGCTTATCTAAAATATGGTAGAAGGTTCCCTGATGAGTAGAGTTGAGCAATCAACGAAATGGCCATAGGAACTAGCTTTACCACTAATAATCAATATTTGATTTTATTTAAAATATTTGATTTATTGAAAAGTGAACTAATATAAAATAATTATTCCCAAAAATCATTTTAAATAAGAATATTTAGAATTCAGAAAAAAATCGTTGGTATCATTCCATTAAATACTTATGTGTGACGAAATGTTTTGGAATCACTAAAAAAATTACATTTCGAAATTCTGATAAATATTGACTGATATGCCGTCATTTTATATTATTCTTACGAGTTCGATAATTTTTAAATAAATGGCTCGCTCCTAAGTCTAGACGGAATTTTACCTGCCTTTTACGTTTGAATTTTTTTTTATTTTTATAAATAAAATTGTTTACGAAGACTTGTGTGGAATACTTTGTGTTCAGATGACTATGTATTAGTGACAATTATTTAATTTTTAACCGACTTTAAAAAAAGAAGGAGGTTATACAATTTGGCTGAATGTTGCTTTTTATGCCTGCAGAACTCAGTCATTTCTCAACCGATTTTGATTTTTGGTAATACGATAGACTATGCTTACAGATTGGTCCCGTTTAAAAAGCAGTTCATAATCTTAAAAATTAAAGGGTGTCCTTACACAACATATATAATTTTTACATATATTATTAACTGTAAAGGGCGATTCTGTAAAATTTACAATGACTGCGTCTTACTATAGCCCCCAATAACTAAAAATTTATACAAAAATAAATCTAAAAATTAAAGGGTGCACCCATAATTGATGTTAATTTTCTTTTACGAGCCTATCTTTTGAACCGTTATAGACAAACGCTTGCAAATTGGACAGAATGTCGATTGCTATGGCCGTTATAGTAACAAGTATTAACACTGAAATTTACAAATTAAAGGGTGCGCCTATAGTTCACTTAATTTGATGTATATGGCCAATAAATTTTAACAGTTGTAGACAAACGCTTGAAATTTATAACGAACCTGAATTGCTAAGTCCGCTAAAACAACTAGTATAAAATGTGGATTTGAAAGTTAAAAGGTGTACCAATAGTTGATGTAATTTCAAGTATGTGACCAAACTTTTAAACCGTTATAGACAGAACGCTAAAACTTTAAAGGGACCTGCACTGCTAAGCCTCCTATATCAACGAGTTTATAATTTGAATTTCGAAAATAAAGGTGACCCTATAGTTGCTGTAATTTGATGTATATTGCCAAACTATTGAACAGTTGAACAAGTATAAACTTTGGAGATATAAAGTGTGATGACCAAAAGTCGCTGTACTTGTTTTTGGGCACACCTAATTAAATGAACGGTTTCACATTCCTCAACAAACTAATAAATGCCTTTGTTGTTGTTTTTTTTACATAATAATGTCAAATTGTTTATATGAAGTATTTTATATTTTTTTTGTATGATGGTTAGCCACACGAAGAGAAATGTCTAAAGCATACTCTTAATTTTTTTATAATATACAGAGTACTCATTTTGTGTTTGCTCGTTATACTCTAAATAAAGAATATTTATTTTGTTTGTTCTTGTTTTTGTAATAAATAAGTAAGATAAATTCTGTTGATATGTAAGCAATATACATGCATTCGCTTGTTTCTCGTTTGAGTGGATTATACTCGTGTCATTATACACTCAAGAGTGGAACCAGCGTTGCCAAAATGATGATTTTATCATATTTTTGATGATTTTTTAACCAAAATATGATTTGATGATTTTTTTTCTTAAATTATGATTTCTAATAATTAAAAATTATGATTTTTGTATTTCAAGTGTGTAGTACTTTAAATGTAATTTTACTACATAGTGAAGATAAGTTTTGTATCAGCTTGTAAACAAAACAAAATTTTTCAAAGCTCATCCTGTCAAATACATAGAATGTATTAGAAACTGCAACGCCTTTACTTAAAATTTTTAGACAATTTTATACAAACAGAATATGTGAAAATGAGTCACAATAACGACCTTGACTTTGAAAACAAAAGTCTATTTCTACACAACGATAAAGTCTATCTGGGTGTTTTTGTTAAACAAAAAATTTCTAGCTCAAAGCTCACTGCAAATGAAAAAAATGAATTTATTGAAAATTGTCTGGCATTTTACATTGAGTTATGTAAACAAGTATTAAAATTATTTGATTTTAACGATACGCTTTTAAAAGAGCTCTCATGACTTGATCCTTTGAAAATTATAAAGTGAAAAATTAATTCTCTGACAGGCTTAATACACAATTTTCCAAATTTAATTAGTGAAAAGGATTTTCAAAATTTAAATGACGAATTTAGAGAACTCCGCTTTACAAAATTCAGTGATCATTTTACAACTCTAGATAATCGTATCTGTAAGAAATTTTGGTCAAAAGTTTCAAAAATAACTCGTACTGACAACATTCCAGGTTTTCCGGTGTTGTCAAAATTTGTTCAAAACTTAATAAGTCTTCCTATTTCTTCAGCAAATGTCGAACAAATATACTCAACGGCCAATTTAAACAAAACTTAATATAGAAAAAGATTAGACAACAGCACTCTCGAATAAGAAACTGTTTCTGCTATAGTTTAAAAATTAACCAAGATATCATTAAAAATATGAAACCCTATATATATTAGAGTAATAGTTCTTCATAAAACTTCGTACACTCTTAACAATAATAATTTAAATATATACAATGTATGTTAATATATGTATTTTAATTATAATTTTTAAAAAAATTTTGTATTGAAAAAATGATGATTTTTTTCCGTAAAATATGATTTTTTTTTCTGCATATAATGATTTTCTTTTCAAAGCTTCTGGCAACGCTGCACTCAAGAGTGGAACATCGGATGTCATAGCATTCGTATTTTCTCAGCTACACGAGAGACAGAGTAATTGAATGTTTTATGCAGCGTTGCCGCTTTGGTCCAATCGGACCAAACTTGGTAGTTTTTCGTTTTTAAAAAACAGTTTGGTAGTTTGGTTGGTTTGTTGCATTTTTTTAAATTTTTGGTAGGTTTTCCTCCTGTAGCAATTTTTTAGAAACAGTAAATTTTTTACCTTAAAAATTCAGAACATAAAATAAAAAAATGTAACTTTGAATTAAATAAACAATAAATGTGAATAGTTTTACCACTGTTTTCAAAAACTGTTTTAGGTGTAATAAAAACATCTCTGCTTTTTTGCATAAAGATGATTAAAGCTATAGCCATCTCTGGTTTAAGAAACGCGAACAATATTATGAAATTGAAGTTAACTATATTTTTGAGTGAAGGCTTATTTACAAGTGTTTGTATTAAAAAAATTAACAGACAAAGTGGAAAAGTAAGCAAACTTTTTTAATTGTATATATGTACCTATTAATTACATAAATATTTACTAATATTGCATGTAAAGAAACAGTAAAAAAAATTTTAGAACCCAATGGTTCAGCGAATTTGATTGGCTCCAGGAAAGGGATGGGTGTTCATTCTGCATAGTATGCTCTAAAACTATTTTAAATCATAACATCCATCTTAAAAATCACCAAAAGACAAATTTCCACCTCAAGAGTTACGGAAAAAAAACCAAGTGAGTATAACAGAGTTTATGTGCAAGAAACGAATTTTGAAATTTTTGGTAGGCTGTAAACGATTTTGGTAGGATTTTTGAAAATTATTGGTAGGAAGTCAATTTCTTGTGTGGCAACGTTGGTTTTATGCGTGTGCGTAAATTAGTCTGTTGTAACTTAACTAGAGGGTAAGTTGATTTTAAAAATTTAGTCAGTTGGCAGCTATTGAACTGAACAGTCGGATCATTTGATCGTGCGTATGCCATCGAATGCTAAGACTTGATCAGTGGAGAAGAGATCTGATATCGAAGTTGTGCGTATGCCACTCCAATAAAAGATCAATTCCTCCTTATAGTTTCCAACCCAGAAATCAACTCGGATACTGCGGCTGGCTTGAAGTTTGGTTTTGCCGTCTCCTAGCTAGACCGACGTATACGCTTTGACGACTCCTGTTTTTTTATATATAAGAAATTAATTTCGTGGACAAATCGGTCAGGAATCGCCAAAACTTGTCCGCTTGGACGTAGATTGTGCGTATGCCGTCAAGGTTCTCGCTGCCCAGTGGAATAGGTCAACCCTTGTTGTTCGTGCGTATGCCACCGCAACGGTAGATCGCTTCCTGCTTAGCTCTTACTGTCCGATTCTCCAAGAAATTAATTGACTCACGTGTGGCTGGGCTAACTAAGTTTTTTCCTTGTAATCGAATTTAATTTTCAAGTTCTATTTTCTGTAATTATTTAATAGGTAAATTTAAGAAAAAAAAAACAAAATTATAATAAATAAAATTTTATAACGTAAAACAAAACAAAGGTGTTGTGATAATTGTTTTTTTTTATGTAAGACACTGGACATCCGCTGACCTACCCCGGCTAGAGCGAAAACGTGTCGTTACAAAAGGTGTCCCAATAGTTAATTTAATCTAATTTATGTGGCCATAATCTTGAACCGTTATAGGCAGACAGATGAAACCTGTTTTGAAGTCGGTTTTTTTTTGCAAGAATTATTAATAAATTTGTTTCAGATTTATGCAAGATCAGTTCAATTAACATTTCCTGTTTTTAACACTAATTTTTAATTTTACACATTTTTTAGAAATCAAAATAAAAACTAACTAAGCCGAATATAAATAATTCATTTGATATATTAATAAGAGGGTAAACAAGTAAGAGTCGAATATTCGGCTATACAGAATCTCGGAAAATATGGACGACCGCCAATTTTTCCACTTGATGTTTTTTTTCTTACTTTTTAACTCTCTATCGCCCTAATATTTATTTTTTTTCTGATTGAAGATACTTCATTGTTCCAAATAATATGAACAAATTAGAGGCAGGTGTGGCATTTTGGCCGCTGCCTCGATGGACGAGGACCGATCTTGCTGATTTTTAAAAGAGAATCTTTCGATACTATGTCTGATCGAGTGGCGCATTTAAATTTTCTCTAGCTGTTGTAGTGCCCTGTTGTAGAACTGACAAACGCAATGACACACTTAGTCATACACTTCTTCCACTTTTTGTGGTGAAGGGTAGAAAAAAAAGCATCAAATTCTAAGAAACTAAAAATAACTAAAAATTCCTGCTTTTACAATTTTTATAATCAGCTGTTTTATACTTTTGTTTACAAAATAATTTTTTGACAAAAATGTACGAAAAAAAAAGAACCCGCTAGACTAACGTTCATAATACAATAACAAAAAAAATCTCAATAAAGTCCGAGAGCAAAACGCGCAATATATACATGCTAGAACTCAACAAAAAACGCATTTTTTGAGAAATATTTATAAAATATATATTTATTAATATTTATTCATGTTTTTACAACTAATGATCATAAAAACTCGTCTGTAACTATTCATAACTCAATTATTGAATGTTAAATGTTTTTGTGTGCAGTATAACAATTTAATCCTATAAATTTTATAAGATTAAATTGTTATTGTACCCGGCGTTGCCTAGGTCTAATTTTAGGGCATTCCTAGGTACCGTAATAATGTATTATTATATTATATTATAACCTTGTTTGCTTTGTTGATGTACTCCGAACATGTGAGAACTCCATCAAATCGGTTTGTATCTTATAGATCAGGAGATATCTACGTTTCAAATATCCTTAGAAACTGATTTTATTAAGATATTCATAAAATTGCGCTTTTGTCCTCTTCCGCCCTCCCCCTCTTATTCTCTTTTTATCATAATAAACATAAGTATCTAACTATCTTTAAAAATGTTATTGTAATCGGTACAGACGTAAATGCCCGATTTTCCCCTTTGTCTATAATGTATGTCTTAGCTCTAGAAACAAATATTTAGGAGGACCTATCTATGTTTAGAATTTTATTATAATCAATTAGCCGGGACTGCCCGTTTCCATTTTTTTACCCGCGTGGATATTTAAAAAATAGAAATACTAGTGTTCGAAATTTCCATAAAATAGATTCAGTCGTTTAGCCGTGTTTGACGCACGCAGAAACAAACAAATAAAGAAACTTACAAAGAGATTTATAATATATGAGCTGATTATTTTGAAAGTGGAATAAGTCCATTCCTAATAAGTTTAATTAACACAACTTTCAACAATTTCTTCCAAACGATGACAAATATTTTGCAGTTGTGGAAAAGGTATCAAAGAAAAATACCAATTTTACACCGCACAAGACTACTTTAATGCAACAAAGGCGAAAAAACAGCTTCATTTTTTATTTTGTAGGAAATAAAAAGAGAAGACTTTGTCTTAACTAAATCTCTAGAAGAGGCAATATAAACCAGAAAAAATACAGAAAGAAATTATCAACTGCCTTAAAATATGTTGAATGAGGTTTCAAAAGAAAGAACCCTAAAAAAATTTTTATGAAATTAATTAGGAAGAAAATGGTGCATTTAAAATACTTTTCTTGTTAAGAATAAAAAGGTACATATCTTATAGAGACACCGTTTGGAATTCATTTAAAAGTGATATAGTAAACGCTATTCTGAATCATTATCCAATCATTGTCCAATGATGAGATAGACATGTTTTTAGAGAGTTTTAGTTCTTCCGTCAATTTTGTAACAAGCATACATTCTTCTAGGGTTGAATCTAAGAACAGAAAGTTTATTGCATCAGATAAATTGCAAAAGATGTTGAAAATAAAATGTAATTGGCAAACAAATTTAAAATTAATTTTCTCTAGAACTTTCAATAGGCAACATCCTCAATATTTGTTAATTTCTAAACAAATTGCTTTGCTAAAGATTTTAATAAAGGAGCAAATAGAGTTGGAACAGGGCTTTTAAGGAAATTTTAAAAATTATTGGTAACAAAAATCGTTCAGGTAGCAAGGATATTTTTGTCAATGGCGTTGCAATTTCTGATAATGAGGCTAAATTACGGGCTTTGAAAAATTATTTTGCGAATTTGTTTCAAAATACACCACTGAGTAGGGATGTGTCTGGCATTAATGAAAATATGAAGAATATCAGGCTTCTTGTGTTACGTTTAATGAAAACAATCTATCATTGAATGAAGTAAACAACTTGAAATTTACAGATTTGAACTATCTCTTAAACATATCTAAATCTTTAAACAGCAAAAAATGTTGTTTGGATGACATATATAATTTCCCCATAAAAAGGTTTCCTGTTAAGGCGTTCGAATACCTGACAATATTATTTAACAACTGCATTAATAATTGTTATTTCCCATCTGCTTGGAAAATTGCAAAAGTTATTCCGATTAAAAAAGTGAAAGGCAACAATGATATTAATAATTTGCGACCAATATCGCTGATTTCTAATTTATGAAAAATGTTTGAGAAGGTTGTTTGGAACAAAATGAATAATGCTATCAGTACTGAATATATTCCAGAAAGGCAATTTGGGTTTAAAAAAGGAAACTCTACTGTTCATGCTCTGCTAATGTTTCACAAAGATGTAATTCAAAATTTAAGAGAACGCCGTTGCAGTGTAGCGGTTTCCCTTGACATTGAAAAAGCTTTTGACAAAGCATATCACGATGGCAAAGCAAATGATAAATGTTGGCTTTAATCCTTCAATTGTGAAACTTTTTCAAAGCTATTTAAATGGTAGAAAGTTTTGTGTTCAGAGTTCTAGTAGATTATCAAGTTACGGAGTTACGGTTTCTTGTGGAGTACCGCAAGGTTCTGTGTAGGCACTCCACATGTATAATATTTTTATAAGCTATTTCCCACATGTTTTTGGTCTCTCCCAAAGTATACTATATGCTGATAATTCACTTTTGTATGCGCACAATGAGTCTCCTAAAGTGGCACTTCAACGAGTATCTTTGCACCTTGAAAAAGTTGACGAGTTTTATTCCCATTGGGGAATAAAAATAAACGTTGCAAAGAGGTTTGCTATATGTTTGCGTCATGCCTCGGTAAGTGTAAATATACGGTTGTACCGGAAAGTAAGAATCTTAAGTTAATGTTGAATGGAAATGAGACTCATTTTAAGGATAGCATTAAATACCTTGGAGTCCATTTTAGTAAGCTCATGAAATTTAATAAACACGTTGGCTACAATTTGCAGAAGGCGAATCGGGTTAAAGGAGCCTTCGGTTATTTATTTAATAGTAAGGTTGTGCCAGTTAAAACAAAGCTGATGTTGTACAAAGTATGCATACGGCCTATTCTTCTTTATGCATTTCCAATATGGAATGATGGAGATTTTTGAACGACATGTAGTACGGAAATGCATAGGAAAAAATTATGAATCTTTAATTAAGAGATTTTCTAATAAATATGTTTATGAAAGTTCCAAACTATCTGCCATATCTCAGTATGCTTTCGAGTTGATGAATAGGTTTGTGAGAAAATTATCTTACTTTGAAGGTAATGTCATTCAGGATATTTTATCCAGGGAACAGGATTTCAGTTGGTCAAATACGCCATATATTTCTTGTATTGGGATATTACAAGAAGAGGCCAATAGTTTTGCTAGTCAAAACTTTTATACACATTCTACTCCCGGCATTCATAGTGGGTAATAATTGTATTTATCCTTTTTTGTTTTGTTTAGTTTAAGTAGGTATTGTAAGGCTTAGATTTAAGTTTGTTGTATTAATATTAAGTTCATTATGGTAAACATAGCGTTACTAATTTTATCTAATGCCGGGAGCAAGCATTTTAATTAAACAAAAAATAATGTCAACATTTTTATAATTTGTTTAACTTTTAGCTTAATAAGCGTGTTGCAGTTTTAAAAACAAAAAAAAGAACTTATGTCATGAAAATAATACTTAATAATTTTAAGTTTTCATTTAATTTATGTTGGGTAATCCTGTATTATGAAAGAAATGGAGTCTCAATAAACGTCAAAAAAAATTGATTTTGATTTGAAAAACTTGGAATTTGAATCGAAAAAGCGTTAATTTGAGAATAAAAATCTATTGTATATTAGATTATAATTGTAACCAGAAATTCCCTTCAGTGTAAAATCAGTAAAGCATTCACATTTAAAGCACATCGTCTGGTTGGCCGCGTCTGGTTTAATCTCGACTCTGTTGTAATGAAATTTGTAGAACTTTATTAACAATGAAAATAAGTAAAGCATACTTTTAGCTTTTACATATAAGCACCTGCTACACCCTTAAAACATACTACATATTTTAGTCTAAAAACTATTCCTAACTTAAATTTAGTGGTGGTTTATTTTTAAACATCTACGGAAGGCCTTCATTGTTTAAAAAAAGCAAAATACTCAAAGTCAGAATTTGTGTAAAAATTTCTAAAAAAGTGAGCGATAAAAGTATTTGACAATATCAACAAAATTATTTAAAAATAATTTTGCACCAAATTTAGTGTATGAAATTTAATTATTGACATAAATAAGTATTTTATCCGATAAATGATTTAGATTTACTTAAATAAAAAATTTAATATTTTAAAAAATTTAATAGATAATAGTTAATAAAAACTGTAGAGACAAGAGTACACTGAAATAGTTTTATTAAATAATAGCAAAAAATAATTAAGTTTGAAAATATGAGAAGATGAGCAGAGGATCTTACTCCCCCTTGTATGAGTATATACCTCTAAGTACTGTTGCCAATTAGATAGGTGATTTCAATTTTGTAAAGTTATCCCTTAACAATAACTTTTCATATTGAAATTTTGCTGCTTTTATTTTCGCTTTTGTATAAAAGAAAATTTTCAATAAAAAAAATTTGAAAACTGCGTTCATTGCGGTACATTGGTATGGACCTATATGTTAGATTTGGTTAACTAAGCAGCATACAGGCGAGTTGAATCGGGATCCAAAACGACTTTTTAAACGACATTTTCACAGCACCCTTAGAACCTTAAGTTCCTTAGTAAGTAAGAACCAACAGTAGTTTTTCGCGAAGCATATCAGGCCAGTCAATGTTCAGTCTTTAAGACAGTTCAGGTCCTCAAAGAATCTTTGGCGATAATGTTTGAACCTGCTTCCCTCCAGAGCTGTATAGTCACAGGTAAGGTGTTGAAATGACTCCTCCTTATCCTCATCACGATAGCTTCTGCAATACTCAACAAGGGAAAGTCCCATACGTTCTGACATACCTCTGATCATACAATGCACACTGCAAGCAACATCGAGTTACTTCAAAGAGCCCTCATTCTATCCCTGTTGAGTGAGGACTAAAAGATTTAAGACAATGTACAATTAATCACTAAGGACCATCCGAGTGTCGTTTTCTATAGTGTTTATACCCTTAGCTCATTCGTAAGTTTGGCCAAGGGGTTTTAATGTTGCCCTGTGCATCCCCAACATCCAGAATTGATCCGTTCCTCGCACCCAGATCGGCAATCTCATTTCCATAAATGTCCCCATGTCGCGGAATCCAAACCACTTTTACATGATGTCGCTCAAGTAGCGCCGGAGATTAAATACACGCCATGTCCGCATTTCAACCTTCTTATCAAAGACCTTAATGGAAAACAGAATATCCAGAAGAATAACAGTAGCCATCGCTATTGACACAACAAGATCCTATGAGTCTTGTTCTATAATGTTTTTATTAACGAAAATTTTTCCTCAGGAACTTAACTTGAGTCTTTCAAAAGCTCTTAAGTGGAAAAAAAAGTTAATTGGAGGAAAAGTTTCCTATTTAAGTATAAGTTCACCAACAACAATCATAAAAACTATTTAAATTTGCTTTAACAATAGATTCTTTATTTCTTTTCAATTGAATAAGGTGCTAATTGGATTGAATACTCATCACAAAAAGACTTTCACTTCCACTCCACATTAGGAATTTTTTATTAATGTTTACAAAGTGACCAAAAAGAAAATGGATATAAAATTTCGCTATAAAAGAAGGTTGAAATAAAACTCGACAACAATGAAAGTTTGAATTTAGTATCATAACAAAAGTGACAAGATGAGGAACGTTAAAAATTTAAGTATCGTTATTGTGTTTGTAATAAATGTGTGCTTTGCCAGTGCTATTGATATAGAGCCGGTAGCAGATAATGAAAATAATCAGCTGCGTTGGCGCAGAAATAATAAAAAATCAGAAAGAAAGCAAAAGCAACAACAGCAAGAAGAATTTGAAGCAGATACCAGCTCTAAATTAGCACGCTCACAAATTTCCGCAGTTAATACAGCGAGTGAATTGGCAGCAACTGAAGATAATATTGATCCAGTGCAAAATCTACTACAAAAGAGACAACTGAACAGTGCTTTAAATGTAGGAAATGGATTCAATTATGCTAACAGCTACCCTTACCAGAGTTATCCAATGCCGTCACTTTCCCCAATTAGGAGTCAAGATTACTCATATGGCAATCGGTTTGTACAAGCCGAGAATAACTTAGTATCTCAACCACCTTTTAGAAATTTTGCTAATGCCCCACCACCAAATTTTAATAGTTTAATACCAAATTTAATAGAATTCGGAACCGGTCAAACACAACACGGGCAACCAAATGCTCAACTAGCTTTCGCGGCCTCATATGAAAATAATATGATTCGACAAGATCCATTACCATATTCACAGGGCAACAACTGGCCAAACAATCTCGGATCTTCTGCGCAAGAAAACTTTAAGCCACTGACACCTTTCGATTATATGAGAGTACATGAACAGAATATTATTACTTTCGCTCCATTGCCAGATGATGCATCAGTCGTCCACTTAATTCATTCAACGCAACTGCCACAACCACCAATCATGAATCATCTTGGTCAGCGTCCTCAAAATGAAATTTATAATGGATTTAGCGCTTCCGGAGGTTTGCCAAATTTTATTAGAAAGCAGCGCATGTTGGATGGAAAATATCAAGAATAGTTTTTGATTCAAAGATCAAAGGAATTTTTATTTAAAAATTATTTATTACAATTATTTATTTTAAGTTAAACTGACAAAGATTCTTTTTACCAGTGAATCCCTTTAGATGAAATCGTTACAAAGTTATTTAAAGCACTCAAGCTTTTTTCTTAATAACTTACACTTGTTAGTAATAATCATTTCAGAAAACGAACCAGAAAAAATCGTATTTTAATTAAGTTTTTTTTTCTTAAAAAGATATTGTTCAAGCAAAACTGAATTGATCAGTATTGAGCGATTCGGCTTAACAGTTGCTTAGAAGAAGAATCAGGTACGTCTCAAAAACGAAGATATAAAATATATTGAAATCATAGAAGCCATTGTTTGCTCTGTATTGTCTAAACATATGTGCATACACATATGCGCTCAAAATCAGGGAACCTTCTACCATATTTTAGATAAGCTAAAGCTGCCTATTATATTTAAAAATTTCCTCTATGGTATAACCAACACCGGCTTCGCTTACTAACAATTTTCTCCAATCCAGTTTTTAAAAGCGTTGCATCTTTTTGACATAAACGTTATGATTCTACGTTGATGGATATTATGTCCTTGGACGTTATGACATGCTACCAAAAGAATATTGAGAATTGGTTTTAATATTTAAAACACTAGAAGTGTGCCACTTTAAAGCATCACTATACCGTTTCGACCACATCTCTACTGCTAGTCATTTAGAACTTACAGTATTATTTCCATTTTTACCAAATACCCAACTATGCGATGGGCGTTAGAAGTCTGCATCGAGTACGTTTTTGTTGTACATGTGAAGATGCTTTCTTTTTCGATTACAGTACATATTTTTTCTCTATCCGAACATAGATATCTACTAGCATGTAGTTGCAACCAAATATGTTCTTTAATAAGTTCACAAAGAAAAATAATATTCCTTTTTTAGGTATGTGTGAAGAAGAAAAAGCTCAAAATAATACTGCGTAACTGCTGATGACATTTACAGCGTAAATTTTATATGTATGTATTTTTGTATAAAAATATCATAAAGAGCAATTGTTTAGTTGTTTAGAAGCATACTTGAGCATACGGTAGTATATTTTTAATGCATTGTGTATAGCAGTAACCAATAAAAGTTTTAGTGGTTACTGTAATTTTTTTCAGTAAACAGTAAAATCTAAAATTTTACTCCATTTTTTAAATAATACAGTACAGTACGCCCATGTATTTTTAGAAGTATTTATTTATTTAGAATTAGCTCATACTTTAAATTATAAACTAATTAAAATAGGAAGCAATAGCAACAAAGGCCTTCAGCTATAGACACATCATACTAAATGTTTTAAAAGTTAAATTAAATTTTAATGTTAAATTAAATTATATAAGTTTATTGATTTCAAATAACTAATTATTAAAGAGATGTTCTCTTCTCCTGGATCAGCAAGTAATTTGGTTGGGTCCTTGTTATTTTAAGTATTCGTTCGCTGTGTTTGATAAAACGGACAATCAATTAGAAAGTGTTTAGAATCGGTAAAGTGTGGAATTAGACCGTTGCAGGGGAGAGAAGTTCGAAGATTTAAAATGTGTCCATGTGTAACTTTCGTGTGACCAAGTCTTAGTCTTATAATTTTTACTGGTCTTATCTGTTAGAATTTAAGTTTTTCGAAATTCTCAATGTTATTGCTAAATTATTTAGGCTCATTGGTTTATACCAAGGGAATGATTGAAGATAGGTCGTTCTTTTAATTTTTCATTGCTCTGTTATAAATTTTGATAAGTCTTTGATGTAAGATCTTTCTACCGTAATAAGAGGAGGATTTAACGCATATTTAGCCACTGAGTCAACAAACTAATTTCCGTCTGTACCGCAATGACCGGGAATCCATAATAATACAATATCTGGATACCTTTTTATAATTTTTGGAAGTAATCACTAATTATTTCCTTACATACTGATGTAGGTTTATAAAGCAGCTTTTTATATATATTTTTAACTGCCTGTTAGGAAAAAGTTTTTAATTATGTTTAACTATTTCGTATATATCTGAGTAAAAGACAAATTTTAGGGCTACCAGCTAATTATGGTAACTTAATTTTCAATAAACAATAGAACCAGCAATTAAATTATGAATTTTATTAATAATCCTTCAAGCTTTTTGTTAGGGCTAAAACCTAAAAGGACGACAAAAATGCGCACACATCGGAAAAACCCATATAAATTTATTGTAGATGGAAAAGCGTAAACATCACAAAAAGTATACTGATAACCGCCAGTAAATCAGAGTTAGATTATTACTTGAAATAAATAAAGCCAACAATATAGAACAATATTGAGCCAAAGCAAAATCTATTTGTATATTATTTTTCATGTCAAAAAAACTTGAAAATATTTACGGGTTATAAAAAGCTAATTTTTGCAATATGTTTTGAATTCGATTAAGATAGACGTTAAAATATTTGTAATAAACTGATTGAATACTTTTTTGAAGAAAATATTTTTTTAGGTTTGATTTGATTTAATGAAACATATGGAAATTTGCTCCATTTAATCCTGTCCTTAATTCTATCGAACTGAACAAATTTTGAAGAATATAAAAACTTGTATTTATATAATTAAATAAATTTTCTTTCATAAAATGTTTAGAAATTAAATTAAAAAGAACAACAAAGCCGAGAATAAAGTCAAATTTCATTCATTTATAAGATCGATCCTTCAAATCCTGGTTGGGAAAAAATTAAAACTTTTTATTCAACTTGAAAATTAAATTTAACAATTTAACTAATTTTGTTATTTATTTTTTATAATAATATTTTACTTGCAGAGATATAATTTTTAGGTTTGAGAATCTGACCTCTGAAAATTGTAAAAGTATTCGATATAACGATTTTTATACATCCGTGTTCGTTTAAAAATTTCCTAAGGAAATTTATGATCTGTCAGATAAGTATTTTGTACAATCACATCAATAGACTTCTAAAGGAAATATAAATAAGAAACCGAGGCTACCAATTTTATTTCAATTTTTAATTATATTGTGTTGACTCTATTTTTCAGGTGGTAATGCTTTTTTTATAAACGATAAACCATTAAAGAAGGCAATGGACCTTAGTTCCTTTCCGGTGGATCCCTGCAAATGGTCACTATAGACAAAGGGGTATCAGTGAACAGCGAGTTAAGCCATTGTTGAGTTAGGCTCTTCCGGTTGTTATACGTCGTCCACCGGGGTTCAGTCAATAAAACTTTAGGGACACACAATAAAACGCATATGGTAAATATATCCCAGGAGTTAAAGGGCACCTAAGTTTACATTTATTTTCCTTTGTATATATAAAAAATATAACAGAAAATAGCGGGTTACAGTGGCCATCAATTCGACTCGAAGAAGCTACTAACGATACATTAGAGCACTGCATTGGAACTCTGGTGTTGGCAGAAATCGGGTTTTTGTAGATTTTATACGTACAGTAGGGATTAGCAAACTATCCTTCAGAATAAACTCGAAAGTCAATTTTAATCCAATTGCCAACAGCGGGGATAACGAAAGAATTAAGAAAGTATTGACGTTATGGGACTTGGTATTTCTATTTTTAGACGAGTTTTTTTAAGTCGTTTATTAAACCAACAACGATAAATTTAACAAGCAGATTGATATATTTTTTTAAGTATCCTTTATATCAATTGAATTAACTTAAGTTTGCTCTGCTTATTATTAAAAATTACCTTACACGAAAAAACTGTGTTTTTCTCTATTGCTAAGAAAGTGGTAGAGGAAATATCTTTGCCACTCTTAGAGATATTAAAGTTAAAGCAATCTTAAACTACAATCATTTTACTTTACTTTTAAAAATTCCTTGAAATAAAATAAATCGCTTTCAGCTATAAAGTATTAGACTCCCAATTGGCATCCCTAGTGGCAGCACCAAGTATAGAAAGTTTACTGATTTTATGCATGAGTTCCAGAACTAACACTATTTTTTTTTTTTTTGTTTTTACTTAAATGTTATTTTTGTAAATATTCCAATAATTAGTCATTAAGAAACCAGACGATCACGTTAGAACTCCCATTTCGAAATTAACACTTAAAATATTTGAAATATTTATGCCAGTATAAAAAAAATGTAACTATTTTAAATATTGTCAGAAACAAAACATAAACGTCACCGAAATAAGAACTGAGTTTTCTACGCATATAAGTAATTAGGCTTATTTGCTTAAATACCAAACTGTAGTTTAATTTGCAAAAAAAAAACAACACATTATGAAATAAAAGAGTCGAATGAATAAAAATCACGTGTACAAAAAGTATTTCGAGTTTTCAAATTCCATATATAAGGAGACATCTGAAACTTTGAAACATCAGAATCTAAAGTATATTTTTATAAATAGCTTTCGCTTAAAAATATTTGTAAAGCAAAAGTTTTTCTATTTACAACAAATCCCACACATTATTGTTCACAATGCGTTTCCTTGCGTTCAGTATTTTGTTGTCTGTTATTGCCATTATTGCTGCGATTCCTACCTTTCCTGAGGACAAACCACTAGCTCCACAATATGTAAAAGTTCAAATTCAGGAAAAAACTGAAGACGCTAAAGCTTGTAAGAGTAACTGCTGGGGAGGTTTTGACAGCTATGGGGATAGTAAAGCTAGCTGTGGAGACAATCTTGGTTACTATCATCAACAAATTAACTCTGCCTTAATGCAAAAAATGTTCAATTTTTTCAGATTACATTCCAGAACATTAAATAAATTTATTCAATAAATGATTTATTTTTATCTTGAGTTGTAGAATATTTTTCGAATTTTTTACTTATTTGAACAACAAGAAAAGTGAACTAATATAAAATAATTATCCCAAAAATCATTTAAAATAAAAATTGCAAGTGCCTGTGCAAAAAAAGCTCAGGCAACTCACTATATTTTTGTGTTTATTATAAACACAAATGTATGGTGTTGCCGTTTGCTTTTTATTTTGATTACTTCTTACAAATACACGTAGAGTTGGAAAAAACCAAGTAAGCAAGTTGGTTAAAAAATTTTTTAAATATAATAGGCAGCTTTAGCTTATCTAAAATATGGTAGAAGGTTCCCTGATGAGTAGAGTTGAGCAATCAACGAAATGGCCATAGGAACTAGCTTTACCACTAATAATCAATATTTGATTTTATTTAAAATATTTGATTTATTAGCACACTGAAAAGTGAACTAATATAAAATAATTATTCCCAAAAATCATTTTAAATAAGAATATTTACAATTCAGAAAACAAATCGTTGGGCTCATTCCATTAAATATGTGTGACGAAATGTTTTGGAATCACTAAGAAAATTGCATTTCGAAATATTGCATCACACCAACGAAATAAATTCTGATAAATATTGACTGATCTGCCATCATTTTATATTATTATTACGAGTTCGATAATTTTTTAATAAATGGCTCCTAAGTCTAGACTGAATTTTACCTCTGTTCAATAACCAAATGTTGTTGCTACTTAAAAAACTATCAATGAGAGTGTAAACAAGTAAGAGTCGAATATTCGGCTATACAGAATCTCAGAAAATATGGACAACCGCCAATTTTTCCACTTGATTTTTTTTTTCTTACTTTTAACCTCCCCATCGCCACAATATTTCTTTTTCTTTTTTTAATTGAAAATACTTCATTTTTCAAATAATATGAAAAAATTAGAGGCTGGTGTGGCGTTTTGTCCCCTGTTTACAAAATAACTTTTTGACAAAAATGTGAGAAAAAGCAGAACCCGCAAGACTAATATTCATAATACAATAACAAAAAAAATCTCAATAAAGTCCGAGAGCAAGACGCGCAACACGTACACGCTAGAACTCAACAAAAAACGCATTTTTTGAGAAACATTTTTAAAATATACATTTATTAATATTTATTAATCTTTTTACAACTAATGATCATAAAAACTTGTATGTAACTATTCATAACTCAATTATTGAATGTTAAATGTTTTTGTGTGCAGTATAACAATTTAATCCTATAAATTTTATAAGATTAAATTGTTATTGTACCCGGCGTTGCCTAGGTCTAATTTTAGGGCATTCCTCCGCACCGTAATAATGTATTACAACCTTGTTTGCTTTGTTGATGTACTCCGAACATGTGAGAGCTCCATCAAATCGGTTTGTATCTTATAGATCAGGAGATATCTACGTTTCAAATATCCTTAGAAACTGATTTTATTAAGATATTCATAAAATTGCGCCTTTGTCCTCTTCCGCACACCCCCTCCTATTCTCTTTTATTAAAATAAACATTTTTCTACCCTTTACATTAGATCCATTAATGGACTTAGCTAATGGGGAGGAGCTTTTAATAGGCGCTGATTTAAATGCTAAGCATTCATACTGGGGGGGAAACGTATGTAACCCTAAAGGTAACACCCTTCGTGAGTTTCTGCTGACGTGCCCTGATATAACTATACACCCCACCAGTGGTCCGACACGAGTTTCTGGAACTACATCTTCATACATAGACATAGTTATGTCATCAACTGATATCTTACCGGTAGCAGTTGCAGGACTAAAAACACTGGATTTCCAGTCTGATCATCTTGCAGTAGAAATTGTTGTTGAGATAGGAAACGTGCAAAGAAGAATACTGCCTGAATTTTTTGACTTTAGACGTTTGAATATTAATAGCTTTAACAGATTATTGGCCCGGGACCTTTCGCATAGTCAACTTCCAGTTGACCGCAATGTATCATCCCATGAAATAGATGACTGTATAGAATCTATGAGCATAGCATTTTCAAATGCTATGAATGGAGCGATACCAAAAATCCCTGCGAGTAATAGGGGACTACTAAGACTTCCGGATAATATCCTACATTTTATCTCTGAGAAAAAGAGACTGAGAAGGATTCTGTGGCGTACTGTTGATCCTAGCAGGTGCTCAATTTTAAAAGCCGATATTAGAAACTTAGATAGAATTATTCAAGGGGCCATCGCAAAATTTGAGGATCTTTATTGGACCGATTTTCTAGAAAATATTCGCCTTAATAGTAGGACATTCCAGAAAGTAAAAAGTGGTGCTTTTGACACCGCTTGGCAACAGGGGATTGTTTTCAAAATGATGGGCTTAGGCTTTGAACGCTCTACATGTAGGATGGTAGCTGATTTTCTTAAGGATCGTTCTTTTAAAGTAAAAGTAGGAACTGAATTATCAGATATCAGGACAGTGGTGGCAGGTGTTCCTCAAGGCTCCTTATTGGGGCCGATTTTGTACAATATTTTTGTTTCTGATATCCCGCAGCCACCTGCGGGGGATCTTTTGCTCATGTATGCTGATGATATACTGATTGCTGCTAATGGTCCTAGGGCGAAAAATTTGAATAACAGGGTCAACAATTACCTGAACATTCTTCATGAATACTTCATGAAATGGGGCCTGAAATTAAATATTCAAAAGACCGATGGGGTAATGATTAAGGGTAGACGTGGTAATCTCTACCCAAATGCAAGAAGTTTTGTGCCAAGCCTAAGTATTGCTGGCGAACGTATCAGTACCTCTGATAGGATGAAGTATTTAGGGGTAGTATTCCATGAGAACTTTGAATTCTATAGACATCTAGATTTCATAATAGAACGAGCTAAAAAGGTTTATTTTTTGTACCATAGAATTTTACGCCGCAGAGGTGGTCTAAGTACCAATGTCAGGCTTCTTATTTACCGTCAGATTATAAGACCTATTATTTCTTACGCTTTTCCAGTCTGGTTTGGAATATCTTCCCACCAGATGGAAAGGCTTAGGACATGGGAGAGACGTGTTCTCTGCTCCTGCCTACGGCTACACCCCAGGGTAGGCCCTGATGGCATTTTTCGAAAACCGTCCTGTAGAAAAATCTATAGTAGTATAAATTTTGAGAGGATTGATGTTTTTCTCATGAGATCTGCACTCAGGTTTCTTGACAAATCATCCTCATTAAATAATAGTTTAGTAGGGGGATGCTTTCACCGGGCCCCTGATCTGGAGAATTTGCTTAGAAATAAGTACCATTCCCCAGTTAGCCTTTTGGCTTTGAATACTGGAGGTCTTCTCTTTGGGGATGCAGGCCTCTTATTTTATCACAGAAGGGTGAAAACCCTTGACATAACTGACTTGGTGTACAACACCGCACAGTAGTTTTTAGAAGGACTTTGTGATAGATATTATATATCGCTTATTTTATTTGTTTTAAATATTAAGTGTTATTTAGTTTGTAGGATAGTTTAAGTTATTAGTTTTAAGTAAAATTTTAAAAACAAACGAGTGTGTTCCTTTTTATCCTTTTTTTTGGAAATGTAAACAAATGTAATAATTAATAAATGACTGTATACAGCATATCTGTAATGTAATTAATTAAGTGCAAATTAGTCTTAGAAAAGTTGTAATACGTTAAGAAATTTATATAAGAAATGTAGTTTAAGAAACATATGTATAATGAATTTTTGGAATAATAAAGTAATATTGGTGTACCCTTTACATAAATATCTAACTATGTTTAAAAATGTTATTGTAATCGTTACAGACGTAAATGCCCGATTTTCCCCTTTGTCTCTAATGTATGTCTTAGCTCTAGAAACAAATATTTAGGACGAACTATCTATGTTTCGAATTGTATTATAATCGATTAGCCGAGACTGTCCGCTCCCGTTTTTCTACCCTCGTGGATATTTGAAAATATAATTACCAGTGTTCCAAATTTCCATAAAATTTATTCAGTCGTTTAGCCGTGATTGACGCACGCAGAAACAAACAAATAGGCAAACTTACAAAGAGATTTATAATATATGAGCTGGTTTTTTTGAAAGTGGAATAAGTCCATTCCTAATAAGTTTAACTAACACAACTTTCAATAATTTCTTCCAAACGATGACAAATATTTTGCAGTTGTGGAAATAGTATCAAAGAAAAATACTCATTTTGCAACACACAGGACTACTTTAATGCAATAAAGGCGAAAAAACACAGCTTAATTTTTTATTTTGTAGGAAATAAAAAGAGAAGACTTTGTCTTAACTAAATCTCTAGAAGAGGCAATATAAACCAGAAAAAATACAGACAGAAATTATCAACTGCCTTAAAATATGTTGGATGAGGTTTCAAAAGAAAGAACCCTAAAAAAATGTTTATGAAATTAATTGGGAAGCAAATGGTCCATTTAAAATAATTTCCTTGTTAAGAATAAAGAGAAGAAGAAAATTAATATGTTGCCACTTTACTTTATATACGACCAATTACTGTTAAAAAAAACTAACTAAAGACGAAGTAATTCGCATTTTTATATTTTTAACATAACTGAAATAAACTCTTATTAAATTTAATTATTCGTGTGTATAAGTGTCTTCATTTTAACTTTTACTTTTTACATAAAAATTTATTTTAGTAAATCTTATGTCTATAGAATTATGGACTTAAATTTATTCCGGTTTTTATTTCTTCTAAAATGTGATTTCTGAAAGTGGTATAAGTCCATTTGGAGCAAAAAAATTAAATGTAATCGAAAACAAAGCTGCCATCTGTTTGCATTTAAATATACATACAATTATCAATAACTTCATAGAAATAAAAGTTGCTTAAAATTTGAACTCAATCAGAATAAAATGATTACTGTAAATGGGACTGGTCCGCTTTTGAAAAGATAAATACCCTATTTTACCACGAGGACAAATATCTACCTGCGTTTCAAATTTCATTAAAATCGGTTCATTCACTTAGTCGTGATTGGCGCACGCACAAAGAAATAAACAAAAAAAATTACTAATAGGTCTATAATATAGAGGTTTTTATTCTCAAATTAACGTTTTTTTGATTCAAATTCAAACTTTTTCAAATCAAACTCAATTTTTTCAACAGGAGAAGGAGAGGGAAATGGATTTGAGTTGTGTTAAGGGCCAAATATCCATTGAAAATAAAGCAAAGGGTGAGGTTAGTCGCCAGAAGTCACAGCTTGGGACTGAGTTATTGAGGGTAGTGCTGGATCAACCGCCTGCAAGAAATCAAATTAGTGCTAGAAATGCCTTGAAAGAGGTGACAGTTAAATCTTTTACAATTTCGGAAAGTGGTGAAACTAATGATGCTGAAATGGAATGATATAGATCAAGATGCGCGGCCCCTTTCCTCGGTGGATAGTCAGTTCAAGATGGTTAAGAACAAGAAAAGATGATGTAGTTGTTGATCTATTTGATGAAATGAACAAAAAAGATACGAAAGTTAACTGTAGCAACAGATTTAGTCTGTTAAGAGACTTAACTATAGTGGCGGATACGCCAATCAACAGGACTTCTTTGAAAAATAGGCAAAGTAATGTAACACAAAACACACATTCACAGTTTAATTCTAAGAGTTCTTATTGTCCTCCAATATTTATTGATAATGTTGATGTTAAAGCACTAATTGACCAACATAAATCTAAAAACGTTGAATTTAAAATCAAAAACAAATCTCGATATAAGAGCAAATTGTACTTTATGGAACTGTCAGCTCATTTGGAAATGGTGGAATTGCTTCAAAAAAAAGGAATCTCTGCTCATACCCAGCAAAAAATTTTCGAAAAGGTAATCGAGTGTGGAATTAAGCATTTTTGGCAAAAGTTCTTTCCAACTAGATTACCAACTTAATGTTTTAACAAGGCATATGACTTTTGTAATCAATTACTGAGAATCGATTACATTAATTATTGTAGGAAATAATGAGTACCATTAGTTCGATTAATACTTCCTTTTTTGGAAACTAATGTAATGCGTTTTGTAAGCGAGTAAGAAAATACGCCAATCACAAAAGTAATTCATTATATGGCAAGTACATTTTAAGGTAATGTCTAATTTTTTGCTGGGTAGCTTCACTCCTAGGAAGTTGAAACGTCAAGGTGTTATTTGCAGGGGATTCTATTTCAAGTCAGATGTGAACGAAATTAAAATGGAATTCCGGGTACAATTGCGTCGGTTTCAAAGTTTACGACAAAATACTCGAGGAAAAAGCAAAAAATACTAGTGGTACTTAAGCCAGGTCGAAAGGTGAGTGAGTTGTTAGGTTTCAAATTTATTTTGAATCAGGTAGTGTCATGGGGGAGGCCAAAGTCTAGTGTAAAACTTCCGCAATGTTGGAGGTGTCAACAGTGGGGTCATTGCTCGTGAAATTACTGTCGACCACCTGCTTGCCAGAAGTGTGATCAGAAACATGTGCGTAGTGAATGCTCCCTGGTGACAGATGGTTCTGTATTACCTTTTTGTGAGAGTTGCTGTGGAAGGGGACATACTTCCAATTACAGGGGCTGTCCAGCCTATAAGAAATATTTAACTTTCAGGAAAAAGGCACAACTTCAGGCTGCAAGAAGGATTACTTTCGCTGCTGCCAATGTTGAAACTGCATTGCAGCAGTCCAATGTTGTTGAAAACAAGTCGTATGCTGATTGTTTCAACAATACTGCAAAACTTAAAAGAGCACAAAAACCTGCATTAGTTCAGGAATTTATGAATCTAAGAACAGAAAGTTTATTGCATCATATAAATTGCAAAAGATGTTGAAAATAAAATATAATTGGCAAAAAAATTTAAAATTAATTTTCTCTAGAACTTTCAATAGGAAACATCCTCAATATTTGTTAATTTCTAAACAAATTGCTTTGCTAAAGATTTTAATAAAGGAGAAATAGAGTTGGAACAGGCAAAATTTTTTAATACTAGATTGGAAGGTATACGTCCAGGACCCAGGGCTTTTAAGGAAATTTTAAAAATTATTGGTAACAAAAATCGTTCAGGTAGCAAGGATATTTTTGTCAATGGCGTTGCAATTTCTGATAATGAGGCTAAATTACGGGCTTTGAAAAATTATTTTGCGAATTTGTTTCAAAATACACCACTGAGTAGGGATGTGTCTGGCATTAATGAAAATATGCAGAATATCAGGCTTCTTGTGTTACGTTTAATGAAAACAATCTATAATTGAATGAAGTAAACAACTTGAAATTTTACAGATTTGAACTATCTCTTAACACGTTAACTGCCGTGTCACCCGTATTCGGGTGACAGCAAAAGTTCTCATCAGGCCATGTCACCCGTATTCGCGTGACAGCAAGAGTTCTCATCAGGCCACGTCGGGTGACTCCTTCCAAAGGATTTCCGAACATATTTAGATAAATATATGACAGGAGATAATAATACTGTTGAATTTTTTTAAAAATCGTTTATTAACAAAATTATTTACAGTGCAAAATATTGGAGCATTCACTGCAAAGTTGCGGTTGAGATATTAGTTGGGCAGAGATATTAGTTGTACTACTCAGTACACGGCAAAGATTACAACTGCTCGTGCAGAGTAATAACGTGATAAATGAGGATCGTAATAGATATCGGGGTGAGAGTACCGAAAGAAATGTAAACAGACATGTGGTAGCAGAGCACGCATCTTACAGTGGCACGGGTGGCCTGACGGGGATTTTGTTGTAAACACGCGTGGCAGTCAACGTGTTAAACATATCTAAATCTTTAAACAGCAAAAAATCTTGTTTGGATGACATATATAATTTCCCCATAAAAAGGTTTCCTGTTAAGGCGTTCGAATACCTGACAATATTATTTAACAACTGCATTAATAATTGTTATTTCCCATCTGCTTGGAAAATTGCAAAAGTTGTTCCGATTAAAAAAGTGAAAGGCAACAATGATATTAATAATTTGCGACCAATATCGCTGATTTCTAATTTATGAAAAATGTTTGATAAGGTTGTTTGGAACAAAATGAATAATGCTATCAGTACTGAATATATTCCAGAAAGGCAATTTGGGTTTAAAAAAGGAAACTCTACTGTTCATGCTCTGCTAATGTTTCACAAAGGTGTAATTCAAAATTTAAGAGAACGCCGTTGCAGTGTAGCGGTTTTCCTTGACATTGAAAAAGCTTTTGACAAAGCATATCACGATGGGATTTTATTTAAAATGATAAATGTTGGCTTTAATCCTTCAATTGTGAAACTTTTTCAAAGTTATTTAAATGGTAGAAAGTTTTGTGTTCAGAGTTCTAGTAGATTATCAAGTTACGGGGTTACGGTTTCTTGTGGAGTACCGCAAGGTTCTGTGTTGGCACTCCACCTGTATAATATTTTTATAAGCTATTTCCCACATGTTTTTGGTCTCTCCCAAAGTATACTATATGCTGATAATTCACTTTTGTATGCGCACCTTGAAAAAGTTGACGAGTTTTATTCCCATTCGGGAATAAAAATAAACGTTGCAAAGAGGTTTGCTATTATTTGCGTCATGCCTCGGTAAGTGTAAGTATACGGGTGTACCGGAAAGTAAGAATCTAAAGTTAACGTTGAATGGAAATGAGACTCATTTTAAGGATAGCATTAAGTACCTTGGAGTCCATTTTAGTGAGCTCATGAAATTTAATAAACACGTTGGCTACAATTTGCAGAAGGCGAATCGGGTTAAAGGAGCCTTCGGTTATTTATTTAATAGTAAGGTTGTGCCAGTTAAAACAAAGCTGATGTTGTACAAAGTATGCATACGGCCTATTCTTCTTTATGCATTTCCAATATGGAATGATGGAGATTTTTGAACGACATGTAGTACGGAAATGCATAGGAAAAAATTATGAATCTTTAATTAAGAGATTTTCTAATAAATATGTTTATGAAAGTTCCAAACTATCTGCCATATCTCAGTATGCTTTCGAGTTGATGAATAGGTTTGTGAGAAAATTATCTTACTTTGAAGGTAATGTCATTCAGGATATTTTATCCAGGGAACAGGATTTCAGTTGGTCAAATACGCCATATATTTCTTGTATTGGGATATTACAAGAAGAGGCCAATAGTTTTGCTAGTCAAAACTTTTATACACATTCTACTCCCGGCATTCATAGGGGGTAATAATTGTATTTATCCTTTTTTGTTTTGTTTAGTTTAAGTAGGTATTGTAAGGCTTAGATTTAAGTTTGTTGTATTAATATTAAGTTCATTATGGTAAACATAGCGTTACTAATTTTATCTAATGCCGGGAGCAAGCATTTTAATTAAACAAAAAATAATGTCAACATTTTTATAATTTGTTTAACTTTTAGCTTAATAAGCGTGTTGCAGTTTTAAAAACAAAAAAAAGAACTTATGTCATGAAAATAATACTTAATAATTTTAAGTTTTCATTTAATTTATGTTGGGTAATCCTGTATTATGAAAGAAATGGAGTCTCAATAAACGTCAAAAAAAATTGATTTTGATTTGAAAAACTTGGAATTTGAATCGAAAAAGCGTTAATTTGAGAATAAAAATCTATTGTATATTAGATTATAATTGTAACGCAGAAATTCCCTTCAGTGTAAAATCAGTAAAGCATTCACATTTAAAGCACATCGTCTGGTTGGCCGCGTCTGGTTTAATCTCGACTCTGTTGTAATGAAATTTGTAGAACTTTATTAACAATGAAAATAAGTAAAGCATACTTTTAGCTTTTACATATAAGCACCTGCTACACCCTTAAAACATACTACATATTTTAGTCTAAAAACTATTACCAACTTAAATTTAGTGGTGGTTTATTTTTAATCATCTACGGAAGGCCTTTATTGCATAAAAAAAACAAAATACTCAAAGCCAGAATTCGTATAAAAATTTCTTCAAAAGTGAGCGATAAAAGTATTTGACAGTAACAACAAAATTATTAAAAAAAAAGTTTGCACCGAATTTAGTGTATGAAATTTAATTATTGACATTATAAATAAGTATTTTATCCGATAAATGATTTAGATTTACTTAAATAAAAAATTTTTAATTTTTACCCTGACCAGGATTCGAACCATCGATTTATAAATTAATGAAATTTTACTTTATTTTCGGCTTTTTGGTTCTTTTTAATTAATTTTCTAAACATTTTTAGAAAGAAAAATTATTTACAAATGTATGCGGACGTTTCCCAAAGAAAACAAGAAAAATTAGACGCTAGCAGAATGAAATGCAGCATTTTCTGGACCGCCACATCCTTCATCAGCATTCTTTGCATCTATCTACCTTATGTTATGTACATCGTAAACATCATCTTTTTAACCAACTAAGCTTAATGTTAATTTGGTGAGACGAAGTTCACACACAACTTAAAGCTTTTTTCTTTGTCGTTCTCTTTGTAACTCGTCTTGTACATTTGTTGTTGCTTTTTTGTTAAATAGATGATGTTTACGATGTACATAACATAAGGTAGATAGATGCAAAGAATGCTGATGAAGGATGTGGCGGCCAGAAAATGCTGCATTTCATTCTGCTAGCGTCTAATTTTTCTTGTTTTCTTTGGAAAACGTCCGCATACATTTGTAAATAATTTTTCTTTCTAAAAATGTTTAGAAAATTAATTAAAAAGAACCAAAAAGCCGAAAATAAAGTAAAATTTCATTAAATAAAAAATTTAATATTTTAAAAAATTTAATAGATAATAGTTAATAAAAACTGTAGAGACAAGAGTACACTGAAATAGTTTTATTAAATAATAGCAAAAAATAATTAAGTTTGAAAATATAAGAAGATGAGCAGAGGATCTTACTCCCCCTTGTATGAATATATACCTCTAAGTACTGTTGCCAATTAGATAGGTGATTTCAATTTTGTAAAGTTATGCCTTAACAATAACTTTTCATATTGAAATTTTGCTGCTTTTATTTTCGCTTTTGTATAAAAGAAAATTTTCAATAAAAAAAATTTGAAAACTGCGTTCATTGCGGTACATTGGTATGGACCTATATGTTAGGTTTGGTTAAGTAAGCAGCATACAGGCGAGTTGAATCGGGATCCAAAACGACTTTTTAAACGACATTTTCACAGCACCCTTAGAACCTTAAGTTCCTTAGTAAGTAAGAACCAACAGGAGTTTTTCGCGAAGCATATCAGGCCAGTCAATGTTCAATCTTTAAGACAGTTCAGGTCCTCAAAGAATCTTTGGCGATAATGTTTGAACCTGCTTTCCTGCAGAGCTGTATAGTCACAGGTAAGGTGTTGAAATGACTCCTCCTTATCCTCATCACGATAGCTTCTGCAATACTCACCAAGGGAAAGTCCCATACGTTCTGACATACATCTGATCATACAATGCACACTGCAAGCAATATCGAGTTACTTCAAAGAGCCCTCATTCTATCCCTGTTGAGTGAGGACTAAAAGATTTAAGACAATGTACAATTAATCACTAAGGACCATCCGAGTGTCGTTTTCTATAGTGTTTATACCCTTAGCTCATTCGTAAGTTTGGCCAAGGGGTTTTAATGTTGCCGTGTGCATCCCCAACATCCAGAATTGATCCGTTCCTCGCACCCAGATCGGCAATCTCATTTCCATAAATGTCCTAATGTCGCGGAATCCAAACCACTTTTACATGATGTCGCTCAAGTAGCGCCAGAGATTAAATACACGCCATGTCCGCATTTTAACCTTATCAAACACCTTAATGGAAAACAGACTATCCAGAAGAATAACAGTAGCCATCGCTATTGACGCTTTTTCTATAATGTTTTTATTAACGAAAATTTTTTTAAAACTTTAGTCTTTCAAAACTTTCTTAATTGAAAGAAAAAAGTTAATTGGAGGAAAAGTTTCCGATTTAAGTATTAGTTCACCAACAACAATCATAAAAACTATTTAAATTTGCCTTAACAATAGATTCCTTATTTCTTTTCAATTGAATAAGGTGCTAATTGGATTGAATACTCATCGCAAAAAAACTTCCATTTCCACTCCATTAGGAAATATTTTTTAATGTTTACAAAGTGACAAAAAAGAAAGTGGATATAAAATTTCGCTATAAAAGAAGGTTGAAATAAAACTCGACAACAATGAAAGCTTGAATTTAGTATCATAACAAAAGTGACAAGATGAGGAACGTTAAAAAATTAATTATCGTTATTGTGTTTGTAATAAACGTTTGTTTTGCCAGCGCTGTTGCTATAAATCCGGTAGCAGACAATGAGAATAATCAGCTGCGTTGGGGTAGAAATATTAAAAAATCAGAAAGTACAAACGAAAGTGTCAAAAAGCAAAAGCAACAACAGCAAGAAGAATTTGAAGCAGATACCAGCTCTAAGTTAGCACGCTCACAAATTTCCACAGCTAATACAGCGAGTGACTTGGCAGCAACTGAAGATAATATTGATCCAGTGCAAAATCTACTACAAAAGAGACAACTGAACAGTGCTTTAAATATAGGAAATGGATTCAATTATGCTAACAGCTACCCTTACCAGAGTTATCCAATGCTGTCACTTTCCCCAATAAGGAGTCAAGATTACTCATATGGCAATCCGTTTGTACAAGCCGAGAATAACTTAGTATCTCAACCACCTTTTAGAAATTTTGCTAATGCCCCACCACCAAATTTTAATAGTTTAATACCAAATTTAATAGAATTCGGAACCGGTCAAACACAACACGGGCAACCAAATGCTCAACTAGCTTTCGCGGCCTCATATGAAAATAATATGATGCGACAAGATCCATTACCATATTCACAGGGCAATAACTGGCCACACAATTTCGGATCTTCTGCGCAAGAAAACTTTAAACCACTGACACCTTTCGATTATATGAGAGTACAAGGGCAGAATATTATTACTTTCGCTCCATTGCCAGATGATGCATCAGTCGTCCACTTACTTCAATCAACGCAACTGCCACAACCACCAATTATGAATCATCTTGGTCAGCGTCCTCAAAATGAAATTTATAATGGACTCATTGCTCCTGGAGGTTTGTTGCCAAATTTTATTAGAAACCAGCGCATGTTGCATGGAAAATATGAAGAATAGTTTTTGATTCAAGGAGCAAAGGAATTTTTATTTTAAAAATTATTTATTACAATTATTTATTACACCTATTTATTTTAAGTTAAACTGACAAAGATTCTTTTTACCAGTGAATCCCTTTGGATGAAATCCTTACAAGGTTATTTAATGCACTCAAGCATTTTTTAATAAATAACTTCCACTTGTTAGTAATAATGCTTTTAGAGAACGGATCAGAAAAAATCGTGTTTTAATTAAGTTGTTTTTTTTTTTTTTAGAAAAATATTGTTCAAGCAAAACTGAATTGATCAGTATTGAGCAGTTAGACTTAACAGTTGCTTAGAAGATGAATCAGGTATGTCCCAAAAACGAAGATATAAAATATATTAAAGTCATAGAAGCCATTGTTTGCTCTGTATTGTCTAAACATATGTGCATACACATATGCGCTCAAAATCGGTGAAACGCTTAATCACAGCTGGTCAAACATAACAATAAATAGAAGACTAAAAATTCGGCTATTTAACGCAATAAACAGATGTTTTACTTCAAGGTATAACAGTAAATTAAAAAGTGATCAATTATTACAAATCATTCACAAACACATTTTCTGACCTGCAACTCACCACTGACTGTTTGTAGACTAATGAAAAAGTTATAAAAAAATATAGTTTCTGTATTCAACTTGAACACCAGGTGTGATAATTGCTTAAATATAATTTTAAAATAACTAACAAACATCATCATCGGGAATAGCGTTTTCTCTTCTTTCGAAAGATATTTACAATTCTTAAAAATTAAAATCTGTGGAAGACTTTTTGGGAAAGAGATTTTGTGGGAAATAAATTTATTTTTAATGCTAAAATTATGTTATTTTTAATGCTAAATTATGGTAAATAGAAAGGTTAATAGAAAGATTATAAAAGATTGACGTAATTTTTCGCGTAAAGCGCAACGTAAAGCGCAGTCTTTGTTAAACTTATTTACTTACAACTTTTGGCTTAGGAAAGTTCTTATAACAGTTTGTTTTCCCAAAACTAGATATGTTGTCAATCTAAACAAAAGAAAATGAATTTAAAGAAAATTAAAGGGGCATTCCGCCAAAAAAAAAGGGGTAGACAAACGTACGACAGAAAATAAAATTTTGATTTTAAAAGTCGAATATCTATGTCTTAGGGCTTGACAAAAACTATGGGTAGAATTTAAAATTCCCAAGGACATAATGTCCAAGAAACTCGCCTATTAATAGAAAACGCAAGCAAACAGAATGCCAATAATTCTCAAGCCCTCTGATAATTAACTTGTGTGTGCGTAGAAGTGAGACTTTTCCACCGATTTTTCTTTGGATGGAAAAACATAGCAAAACCACCTCTAACATTAATATAAAAAAAATAACAAAAAAAAATAATTCTTGCAAAAAAAGCGACATTAAAACAGATTTCATATATCGGTCTATAACGTTTCAAGAGTATGGCCACATAAATGAAATTACGTTAATTGTTAAGACGCCCTTATATTCCATCTCCAAACTTTATACTTGTTTAACTGTTCAACAGTTTGACAATATACATCAGATTACATCAACTATTGTAAAACCCTTTAATTTATAATTAAAAATATTTATACTCGTTCTTATACCAAACAAAGTATAATAGAAATTCAAGTGTTTGTATTTAATGGCTCAAAAGAAACGGCTATATAGATTAAATTACATGAATTTTTGGAACACCCTTTAATTTCTAAATTCAAATTATAAACTCGTTTTTATAGCGGACTTAAAAATACAGGTCCTCGTAAGTTTCAGCTGTCTGTCTATAACGGTTAAAAAGTTCGGACACTTACATCAAATTACATGAACTATTGGGACACCAGTTTTTCCATATCCGAATTTTATACTTGTTATTATAGCGGAGTTACTAATACAGGTTCCATGTAAATTTTAGCTGTTTGTCTATAACGTTTAAAATGTGTGGTCACACACATCAAATAAGATAACCTATGGGACACCCTTTAAATTATAATTGTGAATGTTTAAACTTGCTGTTATAACGGTCATTATTATCCACATCTTGTCCAATATTCAAGCGTTTGTGTATAACGGTTCAAAAGATAGGCGCACATAAGTCAATTTACGTCACCTATGGAGACACCCTTTAAATTTCAGAATTATTGTTGCATTACTTTTTACTTTTGGGAGATAAAGTAATGCGCAGTATTTTTATAAAACACATTTAAAAAATATTTAAACATTTTAAGATTATGAATTGTTTTCAAAACGGGACCAATCTGTGAGCATAATCTATGAAATTCAGAAATACCTGAGTTCTGCAGGCACAAACATAAAAAAAGCAACATTCAGTCGAATTGATAAGTCGGTTAAAAAAAAAAACACAGTGATGAAAAAATTAGAAAAGGCGAAACTATCTCTTATATCTTTATGCGCTCTCATCTTAATGAGAATTTTTGCGGAAATGTTGTCGAATATTGAAGGCAGCGAAATACAAGCTAGAAAACAAAGCTTTAGTTGGTTAAACACTACATATTTTTTGGCCATTGGAATTTTACAGGAACAACTTTATAATTTTTTTGGTCAGAACGTCTATACAAGTTCTACTCCCAGAACCTACATGGCGCAATTCTTGATTTTCTTTTATTTTAATTTTTCTATTTTTATTGTTATCAGGCATATCGCGGAACTATAGTCCGATCGAAAGTGGCTTAAATTCCACAAATTTCTTTTCAAGAAAACGGGAAACGGAAAATTTGAATGAAACTACTTTTAAACTTCAAAGTGGATTTATGTTTCTTCAAATTTTGTTATTTGCAGTTTTTAAATTTTTTTATTTTTGTTGTGTCCTTACTAAGATTAGCCTTCTTCAGTGTGCTTAATATTGCGACTTTTAAATTAAAATCGATCGGAATGGTCAAAACGAAATTGAAACCATTTCGATTGGAATGTGTGACATGCCTGTATGTTTTAATTTTGTTTAAAATTTATTTCCGGTAAAGCAAGCACTCTACAAGAACACTAACACTAATATTAATTAGTTTTTAATATTAAACCTGCTCTTAGTTTTTAAGGGTTTTATTGCTTTATGCGTGTTTCTTTATATTAACTTCATTGCATAATTTTTCTATTTACAACCTAATGTTGCATTAAAGTACAATTTTCGTTTTATGGCTGTAAACGGATAATTTGTTTTGTAAGTCGTATATACTGATGCCAATATGGATTAAATTTAAATATCGCGAGATTAATCCGGATTAATTTTTTCAAATACTGCAATCTCGAATATATAGGAATTTTGAGTTTTGTTTGGCACTTCTAAATCTTTTTTTTTATTTCTTTTTATTTTACAATATTTAGTTTTCTGACAAACGCGCTTTAATTTCGATTTGACCCGTAATCCCGTAAGCGATATGAGTTTGTTAAGATATAGACGACTTCAATAAATGCATTGAATTCAAATTCAAGTAAATGTTTTTGTTGGGTCATCTTTAATAATGCCAAATGCTTCTAAGTAAAAAAGGTAAACACGTGGAAACTTTAAGGAAATTCTGGATATTTTTATTATTATTTGTGTATGTGTGATAGCCATATTTTAAGGATAGTTTTTTTAAATAAACCACATCCTATTATTTTAGTGTTCATGTCATTTAAGTATTCACCCTATCTTGAATATATTTTCACTCGAAATTTTTTCCCTTTTCCCTAAATTGCAATCGTGAATAATTCACGTGAAGAATTTTTCACGTAAACAAAAATTCCTCTTATCGTAAATAATTTTTTCCCTCGAAATTTTTTCACTTTTCCCATAGATTTGTTCACTTTTGTTTTGCTGGAGAATTGCATACATTATGCCAGGTTTTATATATTTTCATTAGAATATTTACATCAATAACACATTTTTTTAATTCGATATCAGTTACGGCAGTGCAAACTGACATTATGCTCGTCAAGATGCAAAACAAAGAGATCTATTGGGTTTAAATTTATGAAGATTTTTTATTAAAAATATTTTTTAATGAAAAAATGGAGATAGAAAAAATCAGATATAAAAATTTATTTTATTGAAATGGGTCAGTACCAATGTCTAGGGTAGGTTACCAGAAAGCCGTGTTGCCACAGCCCACTTGGCTTTTAAGCGTCTTGCACGTCACGCTCTTGAAATGAAATTGTTCTCTGTTGTAATATCTCCTACTCTTGCAACAACACAATAGCACCAATCATTACCATTTCTAAATTTTTTATAACTTTAAAAAATTTGGAATATGTTTTTCCCAATTTATATTTTCTTCTAATTTTCTAATTTGTATTCAGTACGAATTGATAGCGGAAACAAATGTTCCCATGAAATTCACGATAGCAAATGAATGAAAATTTCATGGGAACAAAAATTTCACATTTTGTTCACCATAGGGGTGATTAATAAAAATATTGAAAAATTTTAACTGGTATAAAAATGTTTCTTTAACAAAGCAGTGATTTATAAAAATTTATCACGGGATTTGGGATTTTCTATTCTAACAAACGCTTTTTTTGATGTCTGACATCCATACTTGTATTACTAAAGGTCAAGCAAAAATTAACATTGAAAATTAAGTGGTAGTTCTTAACTATTAGACACTATCGTATGAATCTTAAGTAATTACAAACAAGAAAAATTCTCGGTGGCATGTCATAACGTCCAAGGACATAGTGTCCATGGAAATGAGATAAATGCAATTAAAGTAAGATATTTCGTTTTAACCCTTAAAGGTTTGAAGATAATATCTTGGTTTTCTGCAAATATAGAGGTTTATTAATAATTAGCAATGCCCACACTTCGCCAACGTGTCATTTTTAAAATTAAAATTTTTTAAAAAAAATGTGTTTTTAATCTCGTATATTGGAACCAACGTTTTAAGGAAGTACTTAATAAAATTTTATTCAAATCCATTCAGCAGTTTTTACGTGATGCGAACACAGACAGTCAGACATAAATTAAAAAATAGGTGTTTCGTATTCTATATCGATTACTATTACTATGTTGTACATCAACATCAAAATTTTCAAAAAATATTTTATGTACCGAAATTATCCTGTTGCGGTTTTATTAATGAATATATATAAATCAGTGTTGCCGTTTGGTTACATTTGTAACATTTTACGTAACTTTTGAAGCCTCCACGTAACATGTATTTTGTTATATTTATATATTTTGTTATATTTGGCCAAATTTTTGTAACTTTTGACGCCACAACTACAAAATAAAGTAATATTACTGAAAAAGTACTTGCTTTATTATTTCAGACAAGAACTACCCGCGTCTCTAACCGTTTTTTATTAGTTTTACTAACAAAGGTTTCAAAATATGCCAAAATCCTATTTTAAAAAAATAATTCCAAATAAACAGTTGTACTCTGGTTTCTCTTTAATATCAGCCAAATGTTCCTGGCATTAATTTTTCCCAATTGTAAAATAATATGAGTTGCACTAATTACGTGCGGAAAACTAAGGGCTCTGTTCAAATTTCCGAAAATTGTCAGCAACTTTACTTATTCCGCTTGAAAAATTTGACTACTACCTGGTGGTGCCAATACAATTTAGAAAAAAAAAAACTGTGGTTTTTACTGCCTTTAAATATGCAACATTTTATACTGTTTTATATGTACATTTTTTAATATATCAGTTAAGTCTCTTTCTTTGAAAGATCGAGCTTCGACAGAATGTAAATTTTAAAAATTTTGAAATATTGGGTCTTATTTGCACTAAGACTTCAGCATAAAATGATTGTTCCAAGGTCCTGATTTAATTGCTCATGAGTATTAGAAAAACTTCTGCAGACAAAACTTTTTTAAAATTTTTAAATTCTGCTTCCATTTATCAATGGGTGTGTAAAGAGAATACTTAGCTCATTTTACTCGGTTGAATACAAATACAATAGCTGCGTTAATAATAGCTAAAAAAAAAGTATTAAGGACCCATAAAACCATGACTCGTTTAAGTTCAATAATAATATTTTAGGATGAACAAGTAAGAGTGCTATATTCGGCTATTCCGAATCTTATATACCCTTCACCATCTATATAAATCTAGTTTAGTGAAGTAACTGCAACCAAAAAAATAAAAATTGGGGTGACAGAAAAATGACAAAAAATTTTGGTACTGCATATAAATAATTATACATAAAAAAGGCATTGGCTCTTAATGGGTTAAGCATTAAAAAAATCTAGTATTTCTTTAGAGATACTTCAAAAGCTTTAAAATGAGCCCCGTAATTCTTACTTTATTGTTCCAAATGACATGAAAAATTAGAGGTAGGCGTGATATTCTGCCTGCTACCTCGAAGGACATGGACCAATCGTGCTGATTTTTAATAGCACCTCTTTCGGCACTATATCTGATCGATTGGTATATTAATTTTTTTTTTTTTGTGATTTCAATACTAATACGGAGGGTCAGACGGACAACACTCAATCGACTTTGCTATTCATAAGAAGTCGGAATATATATACTATGCGGTCGGAAATGGATATTGTAAAAATTGCACACTGTATATACCCTTTTTCCACTTTTTGTGGTAAAGAGTATAAAACTAAATTAATAATGAATGAAGAAGCAGGCAGCACATACATGCTTGATCAACTTAAAGATTAGAAAAATTTTCCAAAAACTTTCCAAAAACAAACAATGAAATTGTCTATTTATGTCGCATTTTTCAATTCTAATTACTAGCAAATTTATAGTACTGATACAACAATAAAAATGTATTGCGATTTGAATATCGACATAAAAAATCATTAGCCTTTCTTTTGATAGTTATGAATCGCCCCTATCGATAATTACTTTCCACATGAAATTTTTTCACATTTCACTGAAAACCAAATTCCCCTTATCATGAATATTTTCATTTTGCGTGAAATGTGGAATTTTTCATTGTTTTGTTCACTTTGGTTTTGATAGTGGAATTCATTTATATATGTAAGTAAGTATTTTTCGTCTAATTAGAAGTTTTAGGTTGATAAAAAGTAATTTTATGGTAAAATCGTGTAATAAATTTCAAAGTAATATTTTTCTTAAAAAGATGCAAAAGCGATTTATAATTGCCTTGATATATGTCATATTATACATACAAGCTTTGGAGATCCGTAGCGCCGAATCTAAGGATCAGCCCAAAATTTTTCACTTAACATTTTCTACTTAAATTTGCATTTTCTACCCCGTTAACAATTTTTTTATTTTCATTTTTGCAAATGCAGTGATAATACTTTTCAAGTTCACGTGAAATACCCGATACCAATTTTCAGTTCGAATGGAATAAAAATATCACGTGAACAGGGGTAAATGCCTTTAAGGTAGGAATCTACTTTGCAGTTTTTCATTTTTAACTATGCAAAAAATTCATTAGTATTTAAATTAAATGTTTGTTATAATTTTATTAAGAAAAACACTTGTGGTTTAATTACAAAAACTTTCTTAAAATTTAACACTTTTTATCAACTTCACATTTAATTAAAATGTTGATAAGTGTTGGCAGGACGTTGACGATACAACTGTTGTTGGGGTAAATTTCTACGCAGTTGCTGCTGTTGTTGGTTATGTAACTGCTGATGCTGATGTTGTTGCAGTTGATATTGAGCGGCCTTCAATAAAGCTTGTTGCAATTGTTGTGGTCTGCCAATAGTATCACCAGCAACGCTACCACTTCCAATAATTGTTTGACCTACACTCGGCGGTGAGCCACGTAAACCAGAACTTTTTATAGAATTACTGACCACAAAATTATTGCCATTTAATGGTCGACCGCTGGCCATACCACCAAAACTATAAGCACCAACTCCAGCAGCTCTGTGGCCGGAATTAATGGATGCTGAGTTTAACTGGGATGATGTAAGACTTGTGGTCAGATCAGAAGCAGCTCCATTATAATTTGAACTAGAAGGGCGATAGGGTTGACTACCAACACTACCTGCATTTCCGTAGCGTGTAGCTTGTCTAGTTATTCTCTGTATAATTTCCGGAGCCTGCTGTACATGCAAACCAAAAATTCCATATTGGGCATGACATATGAGCCACAAAATACACAACCTAACGCAACAAATGTATTTCATTTTTTGTTTTGCTGCAACACGCGACAACGATTTGGACGATAAATAGAAACTGCCATTTCTTCCAGCAACAGTTGTTCTTTTATACCAATTTGTAATACTGGCTTAGATAATTAAGCTGCGGTATTTTTCGATTGCATGAATAAAATTCGTGTCATTTACATTATAAAATGTTTGGAGAGCCATTGAAAACAGTTATGAAAAGTCATTTAACTTACATAACAGCTTACGCATTTCTGGTTTATTTTCTTTTTAAATTGAAGTACGCTAAGGATACTCTCAAAGAATTGAAGGTATGTTAGGTTTGGCCAACTGCTTGCAAAGATATTTAATTATCTTAATTTTTATTTTTATTTGTAGGCTCAGGACAAGGCATATTCAATTTACTAGGTAGTAGCAGTAATACAACAAATACAACATTGACAAAAACAACATGTCTTTTTATTGTTGTTTTGTGCGTTGGAAACGTCAAAAACACAAAGAGAAATAAAAGATAATTGCTCTCAATACACATGCGTGCTTTTTCTCGCAAACGCTTGTTGTTAGTGTTTTTTGACATTTCCAACTACAAACCAGCTGGGCGGACGACACTACCTAGTAATATAAATCTGCCTTGGCTCAGGACTGCGAAAGTAATTAATACAAAAAAAATATTAAAAAAACGGTAAACAATTTTGTTTATTACAATTTGATAAATAAAAACCGTCATAAAAAACAGTCCTGAGAAAGAATCTATTTTTTTTGGGAACGATTATGCTTTATATTATTTTAAAATACACGTTCTCTCCCAATGTTACATTGCTTTCAATAAATAGCATGCTTTTAATACGGAGTTTTGCTTTTTTATGTTTGTGTCCGCTGAACTCAATTATTTCTGAACCTTTTTTTAAGATTTTTTCTTTATTTGAAAGGTTGTGCTTACAGATTGGTCCGGTTTTCAAAACAGTCCATATTTAAAAAAAAAAAAACTAAAGGGTGTCCCCAAACAAAATAGATATATTTTTTTTAAACCGTAAAGAGTACCACTCTAATATTTAAAGAAAAACTGCGTATCATTATAGCTCCCAATAGCAAAAAGCAATAGAAAAATAAATTTTTAAATTTAAGGGTGTCCCCATAGGTGAAGAAAATTGACATATATGGGCAGAAGACAAGCGCTTGAAAATTGGGCAGAATGTCGATTTCTATGATCGTTGTAATAAGTATAAATATTCAAAGTTATAAATTAAAGGGTGCTCCAATAGTTCATTTAATTTAATGCATATGGTCATACTGTTTTAGACAGACGGTTGATATTTATAAAGAACCTGTATTGCTAAGTTCACACAACAGCTAAAATCTCTTTTGAAGTCGGTTTTTTTAGCAAGAATTTTTTTTTGCACTTGAATATTTGAGAGTTAAAAAAAACAAACAGAAACAACAACAAACAGAAGTTTGACGCTTGTTCCGTATCCCTGAAGTTAATGATGACACTCAAAAAGACCAATATTTTTCAGGTATTTTTGCCTCTTCTTCTATCAATAACGACTTGGAAGGTTTAATTGCAGTAAATAGTCTTTTTACTTATTGCTGAGTTTCACAAAACCCTCTTTCCAGATCCTCCCACTTTCATTCACATTCACTCATTTATACAGACGATCACCGGATTCACCCATGATGTCCGAACAAAAATGTTGGGGGGACAAAACTTATTTTTGTGAGAGTTTTCTAAAACACAATTCACCCATTTCGAACATTTTGTCTGGAAAATCAATGTAAATGTATGTAAACAATGGTTTTGTAATGTAGCAGTGTTACAGCTGATTTTATGTTATTGTTTTTTTTTAATATGCAAAAAGAGTAATTGTTTAATTTTGTTTTTTAAAATGAGTGAAAAAAGAAAATTAGTTATGGTATTATAATTATTATTAAATTTCTTATTTAAAAACCTCACTCTTTATCCTCCCAGAAATTTTTAAAGTAGCTCAAGTCTGTTAACAAGAACTGTGGAATTTCCTTTACATCCACTAGTCCGCTGCCCATTATACCGCCACTATTGCGTTAAGCTACTTTATGTTGCTTACGTAACTTTTTCCAAAGATTTTGACATTCAGTTCCTGAAAACAAGCAAAATTTATGAAAAATTTCGATTTTTAAACAAAATTGTTCTTACGATCTATTCCAATGGAGTTCGCTTTTTGCGTCCAAATAATTTGTTTTTTGTGGTTATTTTTGTATACATTCCCATACAATCCCTTCCAGGCTTCTTCATTTTCTCGATAAGCTTTTGAGTAATTTACTTATTATTTTACATTCTGCATACACTTTGAATTGCAATACGAAACAAAATGGTGCACATTTTATGTAAATGGGCAACTCAATTCAGCTTTGAGATGACAAATTTTAACTTATTGGCTCAGTACAAGTTTGTCTGGACAAAATATAAAATTAAACCAATTCGAGCTGAGAGCTGTTCGCTTAAAATATTTTCTTTCTCTCTTGAAGAGAGCCGTCTAACTTTATATAAATAAAATGTTGTGGGGACAAAAATTTTGTTCGGACATCATGGGTGAATCCAGCTTAAGAGTTCTTATGTTAATTATTTACTTGCAGCAGCTTTACAATGGCCTCCTTCAGCATTTAAGTAAAATTTTATTTTTACTTGAAGGTTACACGTTCCAATTTTTTCTTTCAAGTTTCAATAAACGCAACTGATGTCTATCTATAGCACAATTGTTTAGCTAAATCAGACACATTCTAAATAATAAAGTTAAATGGAAGAGATGCCAGAAAATTAAAAACGAAAAACAAAAGTATTAAACTTAATGTATTAAGGTATTGTTGTTTAATAACGTTGACCCAGCTTTAGCAATTTTTAAACTCATCACTGGACCATTTTGAAGTTTCTGCAGAATATTT
This sequence comes from Gymnosoma rotundatum, assembly GCA_916610165.2. NCBI lineage: Eukaryota > Metazoa > Arthropoda > Insecta > Diptera > Tachinidae > Gymnosoma > Gymnosoma rotundatum. Next base: position 77,143,582 of record OU744339.1, on the reverse strand, counting down.
TAAAAAGCATTTTTTCTACATCACTATTTTGTCCTTTTTTGTAGTTTGATATATTATCCACTTAATTTTTAAAATTTATGTAGATGTAACTAAAAAGGTTTTTTTTTTTTGCTTTCCCATAAAAGTTATTCACAAGACTACGAGTACACAAAAATTCTGAAATAAATGTTTTGTAAAGTTTTTGATAATGAGTTGATTGTTCGAAAATTTACAAAAACAAATTGCATTAGTATTAATTATAGATCTTTTGTAGGTCACAACTTCGACTCTACCATGTGTGAATTATATAATGTAACAGATATACAGAAGCAATGATGTCTTTTAATAAGAATTGTGCGGTGATCGGTTAATTTAAATGTGTGTTAAATAAAATTATAAAACAATAAATTGATAAAAAAATAAAATGTAAACTTATATTGAGCTGTAAGTATAATTATGTTATGCTAAATTTGACCACTTATAATATTTTATAAGGAATGTTGTAGGCCTGAATTTTTCTAATTTTTATTTCGTAGATGCCTTTAATTTTACAAATTCTTATAATTTAAATTAAACCTTTTTCTCTTTTAGGTTCAAATTACCACTTTTTATTTTTATAAAGCATATTTTCGTTACTTCCAGAAGTTGTATATTCACTCACACATATCGAAGTTGAACACCAATTGAAATGACTTTTTAAGAGCAACACGTGTGATCCACATGAATGCAACATCTTGAATATGCTATCGTGTCCGTGGAATATAATTAACTTTAGGAACTCCAATATTTTTTTTTAACAGCTGGACTTTATTTGATTTTTTTTTGTCTGAAACTTTAAAAACCTGAGCTGTAGCTTTTTTCAAACAGCTTAATTCTACACTGAATTCCAAAAGCTGGATAATATGATTGAATTACTCGTATATAATTGTAATCAAATTATATTATAATTGTTTTGGGAACCATATTTTTGTAAAATATAATAATTGTTAAATATAACCATAGTTATGCTAAAGTTATAAATATATTATAGTAATATAACGTGTTGTTCTCCCGTCTTTAGTCGTTGTTATTTTTTCAGTGATTTTTTAATTTTATTTTTTATTATATTTTCATTCTTTTTTTGAAGAAAATGATTTTGAATTATTTTTACAAATAATTTTCAAATACTTCTTTTCTATGTATTATAACAAAGACCATAATATGTTTCCTTTTACCATACCGCAACCATAATTTTTTATACTTGCAAAAATTGCGCAATTGAAGTTTAAACAATTATGGAATAAACGTAGGTCTCATTATTTTTATTAAGTACAACATTTTAAAGCTTAAAAATTCTACTCTTCTGTTTTATGTAGCACTTTACAATAGTGTTGTACGAAGATCCTTAGTAAAGATTTGGACACTCTTGAACTCCTCATCAGTGTGATGGTAGGGATAAAATGTAAAATAAAATCCATTAAATTATTTCTTATAACATTTTTTCTGAACACATCTACGTCACATCATCTTAGCTTAAACCCCGGTGAGGAGCCAGTTTCCTTACCCCACCCGCCCTATTTTTTTCAAAGCCATTTAATTTTTAATCTCATAAAAAAATCGTACACTCTCCTAGCCCTAATGTACTGTACAGATAACAAATAATTATTGGAGTAAATTACACTCCATATTCTAGAAGAAAATTTAAATCATGTATTAAAAAGATCCTGTTCTCTCGCCGGTAGAAGAGACAGAAAAATCCGTCAGAGCAGAGCTCAATATTTAAATTTATAAACTAGAGGTCGACTGGTATCCAGGTAACCATGAATAGCAACCAATTTGCTATTACCAATTCATTGGTTAAATTTTACTGCTCCAAGTCCACTCGATTTATGCAGTTATAGATGGACTGCAAGGATTTTAAAATTCTACTATGATGTGTAAATTATTTTGATTCATTTCTATTTCTATATTCAATAACGTAATTATTTCTAGACTTGATTTTCTATTTTTTTTCCTTTTTGCTTTTACAAAATGTAAAGAAAAAGATGCATCAAAATCATAAACACAATTTCAAATTCTAGTTTTGGTAACCACAATTTGTGTGAGCGTTTTATACGTTTGAATTTTTTTATCTTTAAGTAATTTTCCATAACGACTGGTTCCATGTGTTTAATAATTTCATGTTCATTGATAATTTATTGCAATTTTGTTGCAGTCGTTCGTTCAACTTAAAAGTATGTTTCGAATGTCAAGTGCGAAAAACTTGTTTCAGTTTTTTGCTTTTTGCATTTAGAAGTCAAATAAAATTGTTAGAGTTTTTTTAATGACAATTAAAATCTGCCATAGGAGTAAATGATACAGTGGTAGATCTAGAATCTTGTTACTTTAAAAATAAGATTTTTAGTTTGTCATCGTTCCGTTAACTGCGTACAACTATAGCTCCCAAAAACAAAAAATTATACAAAAATAAATCTAAAGGGTGCCCCCACAATTGATGTAAATTTGGGCCTATCTTTTGAACCGTTATAGACAAAGGCTTGCAAATTGGATAGAATGTCGATTGCTATGGCTGTTATAGTAACAAGTATTAATATTACAAATTATAAATTACAGGGTGCGCCAATAGTTTATTAAATTTGATGTATATGACCATACTTTTAAACAGTTGTAGACAGACGCTTGAAATTTACAACGAACCTGTATTGCTAAGTCCGCTATAACAACAAGTATAAAATTTGGATTTGGAAGGTAAAGGGTGTTCCAATAGTTAATGTAATTTTAAGTATGTGGCCGTACTTTTGAACCGTTATAGACAGAACGCTGAAACTTAAAAGGGACCTGTATTTCTTAATCCACTATATCAACGAGTTTATAATTTGAATTTAAAAATTAAAGGGTATTCCATAACTACTGTAGATTTACTTATGTAGGCCTATCTTTTGAACCGTTATAAACAAACGCTTTTCAATTTGACGCAATATCGATTGCTATGGCCGTTATGGTAATTATAAATTAAAGGGTGCACCCATAGTTCATTTAATTTTGTATATGTTATGACCATAAAAGACCAAAAACAAACACTCACGTGATTATGATTTGTTTTTAACTAAACAAAATTCAAAACATTATTTTGAAATGTGTTCAGATAAAACAGCGTATCTGACATTGTGTTTTTTATAAGAAAGAAATTTAAAAAAAGCCAGCATGCTACGTTATTGTTGAAATTAATTTGAAAAAAATTGGAAGTTGTATTGTTGTGTAAAGAAAAAAGGGGAATATTATTATTATTTTTTTTACATTTTAAAAAATCATTTAAAATGTAACAATTTGGTATCATTAGCTCGAAATTTGAAAATTTGAACATAGGCTGTTATTCATGAAAACCACAGATATACACTGCGTTTCACTTTAATAGCCCACTAGCTTATTTTTATAGTTTTTTACTTTTCCATCAATATTCTTAACTTTGTTGGAGTTGTTGTTGTTGTTTTATTTTCGTCATTCTCTATTGTCTTCGAGAGACAAATTTCGTTTACTGGAAAAATACCGTTATTTGCTTTTGCTATTTTGATTTAAATTTGATCAGAAATGAAGGTCATTTTTTGTTTCACTTGAATAGCGCGTTGCAGTTTCAATTTGATGTACAAGTGAACAGATCGACTTAAAAGTAACAAAATATTTTTTTAAACTTTTACAAAGAAACTTATTTTATTTACCACAGCAATGGGTCGCGGTAAATCTTTAACCAACGCCGAACAAATAAAAATTAAAACTTATAGAGATTGTGGGCTTTCTGTGACCGAAATATCCAAAAAAATAGCAAGAAGTAGAAAAGTGATATCTAATTTCATTAAGCAAGGTGCAAACTATGGGAAGAACATGAAAGGTCGTGTATGTGGTGTGCTCTCTGACGCAGATAAGAGAGCAATTTTAAGAGAAGCTTCAAATTCGCACGATTCTGTCGACAAAATTAGAGCGAAAACAGGTGTCCAAGCGAGCAAAACTACGGTGTGGCGTGTTATTTCAAGAGCAGAACACATCAAACGACTGAAATTAAAGAAACAGCCACCACTAAACTCTGCAAGGAAAGAGATGCGGTTAAAATTTTGTCGAGACAACATGGCATGGAGCAACGAGTGGAAGCGTGTTGTATTTTCTGATGAGAAGAAGTTTAGCCTGGAGGGCCCTGACGGGTACAACTATTACTTCCACGATTTGAGGAAGGAGACTCACCAGTTAGACCGATTGCACAGCCGAGTGGGAGGAGTTATGGTGTGGGGTGCAATTACCTACTATGGCACTTGTGAGCTCCAGTTTCTAAATTCTAAAATGAACGCCAAAGCATATAAGGATGTTCTAGAAAAGGCCTTTCCTTCAATAGAAAATCTTTTTGGTCCATTGCCGTGGACTTTCCAACAAGACAACGCCCCAATACATAATGCCCGTGTGGTCAAATCGTGGTTAGAGTCCAAAAATATCAACCTTTTGAATTGGCCACCATACTCTCCGGACTTAAATATAATAGAAAATGTTTGGGGATGGTTGGCCAGAAAAGTTTACGAGTGTGGAAAACAATTTTCAACAAAAGCCGAACTTATTGAGGCCATTCAGCAATCCTGGGCTTCCATTTCCCTCGACTATGTGAAAAGTTTATACGAGTCAATGCCTAATAGGATATACGAGGTGATTCTAAACAAGGGAGGCTCAACCCACTACTAGAAACCTGTATTTTAATTTAAGTTTTCATAGGAAAAAATAAGAAAAATTTAACCCTGAAAAAAATCATTTCATTTAAATTTATTATAAAATGTGCTATTCAAGTGAAACAAAATTTGTGTTTAATTTTTTGAGTATTTTTCTTTTTTATGTTCTATTTTAAAAATCGTTAAATAAATCGAAATATTTTTTATTTCATAACAAATGCTATAAATATACCTATAAATAAAAACTGAAAACAATCCGCTATTTTTATTCACTACAAAGATATAGAGGGAAGAATTTCAATTTTTAGAGTGTGCTATTCAAGTGAAACGCAGTGTATCTGTTTAAAAATTTATGATAACACAATATTTGTTGTAGTAGAAATTGCAATGAGTCTGCTCTGTGTTGTATTCTAAAAGTAGGATGTTACGTCCAAATAATTGATTTGGTCATTAAAAACTGAACGACACAATGCTCTACTTTTTGAATTCTTTTTACAAAGATATTCGGGCATATTCCCGTTGGCGTTCTTATTTTAAAACGAAATAAAAACGGCAACTTGGAATCACTGTTGTCGTTATCGGCACGTGTCGGTATTCTCTATTTAAAAACGAAGATAGAAACGACAAAGAAACGCTAGTATTTTGTCGCCTTAATTTTTAGTAGCGACATTAAAACGAGAGATTTAAAAATAGAAAATGAAATTTACAAAGTTGCGGCAGTTTGAAATTTTAGTTTCAGAAATGGAAAAAAAATCCTGAATATGCAAAGGGTTTAAAAAAAGGCATAAAACCAATAAATTTTTATGGTTTTTAAAAAACTAAATCCATTTGGACCTCCAGTCCGTGACGGGGATGGTTGGCACAAAGTAAGTAAAACTAAATAAACTACAAGTTATTACTAAAAATTTTAAAATATATAACTTAATTTAAATGTGGGGAAAGATTTGAAATTTGCAAAAGAAGCTGGTGACCAACAAATCTGTGGCCGGAGCAAGAGGAGGAGGGAGTTATAAGCAGATTTCACCGTCATCTTCAGAAGAAGTCTGATTGTGTTCACAAATCTTTTAAAAAAATACACATAGGACCAAACAATTAAAAATATGTACTTTATGAAAAAGATTTTCACATTGAATCTAGAATGAAAAAAATTTTAACGTAAAATTTTCCGATGCATAGTAATGTTGACCACTTCTCCATCTTCATCTTCACTTGAACTTGAAAAATAAAATATTGTACTACACAATTTGCTTTTTAATTAAAAAAAATTGTAAGCTTTAATAAAAAACAACACAAAATAAAACGTCTTATTTTTGTAATGCTAGCAAATTTATTTTTGGTTTTATTGTAGTTTTCGATAACTTTTTATCGTCCTATTTCAGGAATACCATTTTAGAAACGAAACGACACAAAAACGACGACGACATAAAAACGACTTTTAAAACGATAACAACAACGGAAATACGCCCGATTAACACGTTTTTATTTAAAGCAGTAACTTTTTAAAAGCCTTTAATATTCAGATGATTTAAATAATTCAAGTATTATATTAATTCAAGTATTATATTCTTGTTTTAGTAAAGTACAAATTGGAAGATCTAATAGATGTGGTATTATCAACACTATTTAGGTCAGTGTTTGAAAAAATAAACACTAAAGTACATTATGTAAGTGTTCTGTATAAAAAAATAGATAAATAACTTAAATTCAAGTTTAACTTCAAGTTTATTGATCCAACTATTCTCATAAATAATTTAAGCAGTAACATTAAAAACTAACAATCAAAAAATTAAATTTCTTACATACTAAAGTATTTTTCCAGAACTTCCAAAATCTACATCTAATATAAATTACTTAAATTTTATTGCAATGGTCATATTGAAGAAAAAACACACATTTTGTTATTGTACAAATACAAATTTATTGACAACTTGTTAATACAAAAATAAATTATTACAAAGCAGATTTAGTTCGTTTATTCTCTAACTACTCCATTAAGTTCAAGAAATAATTCTTACAATTTATAAAATTTTTTAAGAAGATGTAAAAATATGTTTACCTGCTCATAAAATTATTTGTATTAAGACTCTGTATGCTGTAGTAAAATTATTTTGCATATTTTAAACTCCATAAATTGACAATTGGTTTTTCGAAACCTTTTTCATTCAGTAATGTTTTTTTTTTATTGACTTTTACATTGAAAAGAATTTAAAATTACCAAAAATTATATTAGAATACCTGCCAACCAATTTTAATTTTTTTTATTAAAAATTAATTAATTTAATTTTAATTTATACTTATTTCTATATTTGTTAAATAAAAAAAGTATTAAATTAATTTAATAAATTAAATTAAATGTTGAAACTTTGACACTATTTAAATTAAATAAAATATAACTTTCTCAAGAACTTCTTTTAAATACAAAATTGTATTTATTAAATTTTCAATTGTATTTTACCAGCAAGGCCACTATAAAAATTTTTAAAGATAACTAAAAGTACGCTAATGTCTACTAAAAATTCTCTAATGAAAACACTAAAGATCACTAAAAAGTACGCTAACGTTCACTAAAATATATTCTAAAGGCCAGGATTCACTATCATACACAATCGTACGATTTAATCAAACAAAAATCTGATAGAATTCTGTCCTACTTTAAAAATCGTTCCAAAATGTGCCACACTATTATACAAAAAAGATGCAAAAACATATGGTTTTAATATTTTGTTGTTTTTTCTCCTCATCATCTTAAAAAAATCAACCCTGATCGCATAGAGAAAAAAATTTTATGAATTATTTCAAAAGATTATAAAATCGTACAGATCTGTCAAAAACTCTGTCACGCACATACAATTTAAATTCACACTATCAGACTTTTTGAGCACACATGCAATTTTTGACAGATCATACGACTGAGTATGATAGTGAATCCTGGCCTTAAAGAGCACTAAAGTTTACGTATTAAACTCTTTAAAATCAGTACACAAACAAAAAAAAAGAACGCTAAAATAAAGATCTCTATTGCGATGCGAAAGAAAAATGGCACGTAATCGAACAATTGCTACCCTCTAGTGCGTTTAATTTTAATCTCTTTCGCAAATACGATATCACCGCACTCAGTAATACGAAAGCTTATGTCAAAATCGTTCGTTATGCGCAAATATTGGACGCTTACAAAATATCAAACGCAAAGGTAACGAATCATATAAGTAAGCACAAATAAATTTTTATATTTATATCTATACGAGTATTGTATTTTTTTAGGGAAATGGAAAAAAAAAACTACAGACTCGGCAACAGCAGTTCAAATTCGATATCGCATCGAACTTGCTTTCGCATCGCAATAGAGAAGATTTTCGTTTTTTTTCACAATTACACAATTGTGACCTCTATATAAGGGGCTCATATCTACCACGCTTCTTAAAAAATCTGCACTTTTTACAAAAAGTCTGTCAGCTGCTCATTATAGAGAACTTTAAAATAAAAATTTAGTTTGTTAAATAGCGTGTTTAAATTGTGAAGACGTTTTTTCACTTTTATTTTATTATAATTTACACGTTTTACACGTTTATTGATTTACTATTTATTTCAAGAAACTCGCGTAATTTTTAAAATATTGAATTGACAACACAGTAACTTGAGAATTGTTATAGTACAAAAGCAGCTCTGAAACGGTTTCTTTAGCAGAGGTATAGAACTGGAGGTGTACTCTCTATTGCAATGTGAATAAAAGTTCGAGGCGACAGGTAGATGCGATAAGAGTACAATTTGATACGCTGTGTTATTGACACAAGCCTTTCGCAAAATAATTTAAAAAAGAAGCAACACTGGCATAACAAAATAAGCAATAGGAAAGTGTGACAAAATGAGTAAATAAATTTAATAATTTATTATTATAGCCTTGCGGTCAATAAAAAGTATTATTAATTACAGCCTTTAATGCAGATAAAAAAAGATCTTTGATGTGTGTTTTATTTCATTAAAAAAAAATTAAGTAATATAAAGTAGTAATGGAGTGGCATATGGATTGAGGCGGAATGTGATCATAGCATTTAAAATGTTGTTTTCATTCTGCAAAGATAATAGAACTTTTTGCTGTAACATCGTTTTTAAAATTGATACTTGCGCTAAAACATTTTGAAGCCATCCCGTTGTCGGCTTCTTCAATATATTTCCATAGAGGAAAGCGGGCAATATTGTAAATCACAATCACCTGTACTATAAATTCTCACCAATTTTATATACCAACATACATAATTTTAAAATACATTACGTTTTTCCTACCCGCTTCATCCCTTATTGGCGGGTGTTCAATTCCGCACTGTAATTATCCCTTGGCCAAACCGCTGTGTTGCACAATAAAATATAATTTCGAACTGCCGTTGCTTAGTTTGAAACTTTTTTAGTTTGTCCTTCAAAAAATACAATTTTTTTATTAAAGAGAAGTAGCATTTCAGGCATAACCTATTTAGTTATTTTTAATAACCGTACTACATTCTTTAGAAAAGGGATAGATAAGAGATAGACAGATTGTGAAAGGAAATAGTTACAGCCATTTTGTTAATTATTTTACTTCGCCGGCGAATATGCTATGAAGAAGTACCGGCGAAGAAGGCTGCATATTTAATGTTAATTCTGAATATGTATTTTTACCATTAAACAGAAACAAAAACATTTTAATTTTTTAATTGCCGCTAGGGTTGAACACAGTGCACCACCTTTACTACATGATTCGTTTCTTTTGCGTTTGATATTTCGTTAGCGCAAGATATTTGCGAATAACGAACAATTTCGACATAAGCTTTCGTATTATTGAGTGCAGTGATAATAATTATAACCAGGGGCCGAATTACGGCATTCGTTATCGAGTAGGCTTTCTTATCGAATAAAATTTCGAAACGTATCTAATGGATGGATTACTGCACGCGAAAGCTAACGTATCGAAATTTTTATAAATTGTACCAGGTCGTTTTTTACATTGGAATGAAATTAAAACGAAGCTGTCATATGTTTATTGCAATTAAAGCTAATAAAACAAAATAAAAAAAATTTGGTGGGTTTTTTTAAATTAATTTTTGTGAAATGAAATACTTATTGTGCAAAACAAATGTAATTGTTACAAAAAATACTACATTCCTCTTGTTGTGTTTATCGTCTTTTGATTCTGAAGACGATTATAATACAGTACGTATTAGAAGAGAAATGCGAGACAAATGTGATCCAATATCATTGCTGCCAAATACGTAAGCAAATTGCAATACTCTGGTAAGGACGACCTCCAGTTTTTTGTTTGGATGCTTCGTTTAAAGAATTTTTTTTTGCATTGAACTTTTGGTCAGCAAAAACCTATAATTAAAATATTTTTTAATGTACAGACATAAGTACAAAATAATGTGGACATAAGTATGTATGTATGTATTTTCACCGATCTTTTTTGTCCTACCTTTCTCAACGATTTTGCGTCCTTAGTTGGTGGCCCATAGGAATTTAGAAGAAAATTCATCCCATAAACGCTTGGCTGTTGCCTTTCCTTGGTTGCAATTTGGTAATATATTTTTGGCCAAATTGGGGTGCTCTAAGATATACTGAGCCAAAAGATATTTTTGCTGCCATTTATTTTGTTTATATTTGTCCTAAAAAACGACTATAGCTGTATTAAATAGTTTTATTATATAAAATATGCATTTATAAACTTACATTTTGATCTTTTTTGTACACACAACTTAAAAAATATTAATTTCGATTGATACAGAGCTAACGAGTAAATTTTAAACAGTTGGTACTCGATTATGTACTCGTTATCGAATGCTATAATCAGTAACGAATGCAATAATCCCAAAAAGGAAATTTACGAACAATTTTACTCGATCACGTATGCGGTAATTCGGCCCCAGGCCTTAGAGTATGTTTTTATTTTAAATTTTGTAGGCAGAAAAATATTTTTACATGATGTATTAATTTTTGTTATTAGAACAACGAAATTTCATTTATACGCTAAGTAAATATAATCTCCTAAACAACTCTCTCACTCGTCTTCAGCATTCGTCCTATGTATTCAGTTAAAGTTTTGTACGCTGTCATCGACAGCACTTGGCAATTTAATACATATATTGGCATTTGTCACGTTTCACAAATTGCTTTTTGGATATTAATTTTTTTGATTTTACCAAATTACCTTGCGGGTGGTTATGTGATGTAAACATAGCCGCTTATTAAAATTTACTTACGTTTACCATCACTCTTGACATATACTTTTTACGTTAAGCAACACTAACGAAAAATAATTATCACTTCTTAGTTTTTTTTTGCCTAACTGCCATCCCTAAATTAGCGCGTAAGACGCAAAGCAATGTAATTCACAGCTTTAGCGCTGGCATGCCAGCCCTAAATAAGAGCGTCAACTTTATGTCTTTAACAGTAATGTTAACTCATTTTATTTATAAAATCCGCTGTATAAGAATAAAGAAGAGATAAAACCGCTAGATTGCCTTGAAAATAACTAAATTGACATTACATTTCAACCATAATAAAAAAAACAAACCAACAAGCAGCCAACTTCACTTCCTAACGCACTGTAAAAACTGGATTTTCCAATTGCTAAGCGTTGATGCAGTGCTCTTTAGGGATGCTTCATACATTTTGTATGAACATGAGAAATTTTGACAGATATCTTGCGCTTTACGTGCTAATTTACGGATGGCAGTAAGACAGCCACGTGTCCATATATTTTTTAATCAATGTTTTTGTAGCTAATAAGCATTAAATTCAGAGTTTATACTTTTATTATTGTTGTTTTATTGAACATTAACAACCCCCACACTTACGTCTTTGGCCTACCGACACACTGGCAACTTGTGGTTCGCTGTGGCAGGTTAAAAATTGTAAGTTACACTGTGACTGTTCATTTGAGCCAGTGTACATGGAGCAATACCAATCTTCCATCCGGCGCTGGTTTTTTGGTCGGAAATGTCTCCTTCCCCTAAACCGTGGTAACCTATTGAAACGAAAATGTTTGGGCTACCCCACTGATCACTCACTCAATATCTTACCTTTACATCTTTTTAATAGTAAAACATAATCATGCTCTTTGTTTAATGAAATTTCACTAAATGTATTTTTACAAATTTATTAAAGTCTTATATAAGAAACAAACGAAAAAACCCTACGTTCGAACGACCGTACAATGAAAAGATCCTAATCTTCTTATGTGCTAAGTCTTACGGTAAATTTATGAAAGTCTAAAAATGGTGATTGGCAAGCAAATACTGTGAGCGTCAAATTAAGTGTACAAAAAAATTTTCTTTAAATTAGTTTTTATTTCAGTCTTTACAAATACTATTTTATTTAACATTTTATGTTTTTTTTTTAATTGTTATTCAGTTGTCTACTTAACGCTACGTTTACATTAGACAATGCTGTCATAACAATGAAATAATACGCATTAGTTGTCAAAAATACTGACAATAGCTTCTGTGGTGTAGGCGTCCAGACAATAATTATGACAATCCATTATGAGCACGTTCTCGGAAAATTTAAAATAGCTTTAGAGTTTCTTCCTGCTATTTTTCCATTTCTATTGTTATATGCAAAGAAAATTATAGTAATTAAAATAATAATTTATAAAGATGTACACTTTATTTTGACGCGTAAAATATGGAATAGATTTTGTTTTTGTTTTATAACTTTTGTTGTTGTAAATTTTTTTTGTTGTTTTTAAGTTTAAGTAGAGAACTGAATAACAAAAAAAATGTTAAATAAAATAGTATTTTTAAAGACTGAAATAAAAACTAATTTAAAGAAAATGTTTATTTTGACGCTCACAGTATATAATATAATACGAGGGCTGCTCTATATATTTCTGGCCTAATAGTGAAAATGCGAATATTTATAATCAAAAATGGTTTTATTGTTTTTCAAAGAATTCTACAGCATGATTTATACACTTTTGCAAGCGCTCAAACCAGTTGTCGAAGCACTTTTTTCACTCCGATTGAGACACCTCTAAAACATGGTTTTTGAACACTTTAACAGCTTCTTCTGGCGACGAAAATCGTTGACCACGCATTTTTTTCTTGATGTGCGGAAACAAGAGGAAGTCATTAGGTGCCAAGTCAGGGCTGTACGGCGGATGACCCATTAATTCGACGTTTTGGCCGGTCAAAAACGCTCTGGTTTGAGCCGATGTGAGAGAGCTTACATTTTCATGGTGAACAATGATTCGTCTTCTCTTGTTGGTTTTTTGAATTTCTTCGATGACTTCAGCCAAACAAATTGTAGTGTACCACTCAGAAGTGACCGTCCTACGTTGCTCAAGCGGAACAGTAGCCACATGACCAGTTTTGCCGAAGAAACAGGCGACCATTTGCTTCGAAGTGCTTCTTCCACGAACAACTTTCGTTGGATTTTGCTCGTCTTTGAAGACCCACATGGTCGATTGTTTTTTCGTTTCGGGCTCATACGCATAGATCCATGATTCGTCAACTGTGACGATCTTATAAACATCTTTTGAAGAACCGCAATCGTATTTTTGCAACATTTCTTTGCACCAATCGACACGAGCCTTTTTTTGAGCGACTTTCAAATTTTGCGGGATCCACAAGAACAAACCTTTTTTACGGCCAGGTGTTCATCCAGTATCGAATGTATGCTGGTGGAAGAAATGTCCAAGGATGTCTCTATCTCTCGGTATGTCGCATGTCGATCTTGCATTATGAGTTCACGCACGGCATCAATGTTCTCTGGCACAACAGCCGTTTTTGGACAACCTTCAGGGAATTCGTCTTTGAGCGAGCTTCGGCCACGATTAAATTCATTATACCAATTTTTCACAGTGCTATAGGATGGTGCTTCATCGCCATACAAAGATTTAAGTTCATCAATGCACTCTTGTCGTGATAATCCACGTCGAAAGTTGTGAAAAATGATGGCACGAAAATGTTCACGAGGTAATTCCATTTTTTTCTATATTAGTTTTTTCAAGTCACTGTAAACAACACAAATAATGATCGTACGTCAAAACGTTTTGAGTACGATTATGCTTAAAAATGACAAACTTTCCAATGGAAATATCAGATTGCACTTGGCAGCACTCAGTGTTGCCAAGCCAGAAATATATATAGCAGCCCTCGTACTTGTTGTTTTATTCTTTAATATGTTTTTATACCCTTCACCACAAAAAGTGGAAAAAGGGTATATATAAGTTTGTTATTTCGTGTTTAATTAAATAGGTATATTCTGACCTCTTATGCATAGCGAAGTCGATTGAGCGATGTCCGTCTGTCCGTCCGTGTTAGTGTTGAAATCAAGTTTTCCTCAACAAAATAAATATGTCAATCGATCAGACATATTGTCGAAAGAGGAGCTATTGGAAACCAGCACGATGATTTGCTTTAAGGTTGCTTCTTCTCGTGTTTGCTCCCAGATGTTAATGATGTCAATATTACCTGTGCTGTAAATGGTTGTAAATTATTTCTATTGTTGGTGTGGTTGTTGTCGATTTAAGGTCATCATCTGATTTTGAATTTTAATGTTGGGCTGTTCAGGAAGGTGATCTCTTTCAATGCTGGGCTGTTGTTATTGCTTTTATTGGATAAATCATTACTTACTGTTGTTGTGGTTGTTGTTGCATTTACTTTTGTCGTTTTTGCTATTGTTGTTGTTGTATTAGCAAAAGCATTTGTTAAGTCAACTACATTGTTGCAATGATTAATTTTATTATTAATATTTATATTACTACTATTGTTATTATTGTTGCTTTTGTTGTTACTTATTTGATACTTAAAATCACTAATTTGACTGTTCCTCCTTCTTCTGTATGTTCGATGAGCTTCCGTAATTTGTCGATTCCATGAAGAGGACTTCCGAAATATTGAAACTCACTTTGCTTTCACTATCACGACTTACGTTTAACCTTAAAATCCGGCTTTGGAGCTATTAGAAGACACCCTTGGTTCTACCCTTCAGAAAGTATTACTTCTACCACTGCGAATTATTTAGCCTGTGTAATAATGTTTTCCCCGATTCCGCAACACTTCTTAACTCCAGCACGCACCAAATCAAAAAAAAGACCGGGAATCATTTTGTCTTCATTCAAAATGCCGCTCACTTAAACGGAGTTAGTATAACTAACTAAGCGCTGTTCCTATACAAGGGTGGTAACCTTGTATCCTTTCATTTAGCCAATGTTAGCTTTGTTTGTTTGTCGATTGTTTATGTCTTTTACACCAGCTAGTATACATCTCCATGGCACCCTGCATGTCATTTGTAATAAGTTTTGCAAATATTAAAGTACTTGAAAAATAATGAGGTTATTGTGATTCATTCCAATTATATATTTGAAAAGAAATTTAGCAAAATAAGAATATTTCGTACGTGGCATAAAATGAATGTGAGTTTGAGGTACCATCGATACATTTAGAATATCCTTTCTCTTTAACTCATTTTCAAAAGTGTTTCTAGGGTTTTTATTTTTTCAGACTTGATTTCAAACGTTTATGAGTAATTCTTATTATTAACCATGATAATCACTTGGTTACAACTTAGTTCACACAAAACCTCAATTAATTAAACATGTTGGAGGTTTGTTTGTATTCAATAAATGTTGAAAATTTTGAACTTTTATAAAAGGTCAATATTATCATTAATAGGACATAAAATGACTACAGTAAACAAAAAAAAAAACCAAGGGCGTATTAAAATTTGATAAATTCTTATGACCCTTGAAAGGGAAAGTTAGCACCAAGAGAAATATGACCGTAAAGAAACAATTGAATTCAAAAATGGAATTGTAAAACTAAAAACAATTGTATAATTATCAATTATAAATACTAAGGAAAAAAGGCAACAAAATAATTGAACAGTCTAAAAAACAGTCTGTGTCTTCGGAGATACTGAAATAAAAATAATCTTTTTGCTTTGTTTCTAAAGAAATATTAGTTTATTTACTTTTTTCTTTTTTTGTGTATCTACAAATTCATTGTCCTTCAAAATTAAGGCAAACAAACTCTTTGATTTGGTAAATATTCGAGATTTAAAAGTATGCCTGTGTTTTTTTGCCGCATTAGTAAAGATAACAGAAGATTTCAGCATCATTTCAAATGAAGTATTTGAGTGGAAAAATAAGATTTATTTTTTATTTGACATACATAAAATATGTTTTGATTCTACTCTATCTGCGACTATAGCAGAAGACATTTTTAACGACAAAAATTCTCAATTTTAAAAATGTTAAACCAAGCTTAAAAACTTACCTTTTTTGATTAGATATCATTATCAATCATAAAATAATTTTAATACTTGTCAAAAAAAAAATTACTACATGAGTAAGTTAGAGACAGATTGTACGTTTTTGTGATGCGACATTATGTGGGAATTGCTTGCTCAATCACAAAAAGTCTGGCAAAATTCTGTTCTAATTAAAAGAATATCGGTCTGACTAATTCTTGAAATATTTGCAAGGCTGCGAAAGCTTGCGCAAATGTATACAACAATGTGAAAGAAATATGTACATTTTGTTTTTGTACAAATCGTCTTTGGCTGTCAAAATAGAGCTGCAAAACTATCGATGGCACTATCGATAGTATCGATTGTTTTGTTTTAAGCAGACTATCGATATTTTTTTTCGATAGTGATACTGTCGACAAAAAAAGATTTCTAAAAACAAAGTCATTAAAAACGGTATGACGGCGACTGTGAAATGCAAAATGCACCATCAAAATTTCGCCACCTGTAAACCTTTTATAATAATAGTTATCATTATGTATGTACTTACGTATATAAAGTGAAAATCTATTAATTATTTGTTGTAGATTCTCACAATAAGCTAGCTAACGTAGTTTATTATTATTATTTTTTTTGTTCTGATGCCTTTTCAGCTATTGAACAATATATAAATATGTACATACGTAAATAATCAAATGTGATCTCCTTTTTAAATGACTTCGAAATAAAAGAAGAATGTCATCAATTCGACTGCGGTTTTTTTTTTGGTGTTTGTGCCTGCAGAACTCAAGTCATTTCTAAAACGATTTTGAAAATTTTTGGTAGTATGATTGAATATGCTTACAGATTAATTCCGTTTTAAAAACAGTTCATAATCTTAAAAATTAAAGGGTGTCCCCATACAACATACATACTTTTTACATGTATTATGAACTGTAAAGGGAACTTCAGTAAAATTTAAAATGACTGCGTATCACTATAGCTCCCAATAACAAAAAGTAATACAAAAATAAGTCTAAAAATTAAAGGGTGCCCCCATAGTAGTAGTAGTGGTGTATCTGGCCGAACTTTTAAACCTTTATATACAAACAGCTGAAATTTACAAGGGACCTGAATTGCTAACTCCGCTATAACAAGAAGCTTATAATTTGAATTTAGAAATAAAACAGCGTTTCCAAAATTAAAAAGTAATTTGACCTATATAGCCGTATTTTTTAACCGTTATATAAAAACACCTGAATTATATACAGAATGTTAACTCTTTTGTTTAGTATAATAAGAAGTATAGAAATTTTAAATTATAAATTAAAGGGTTTTACAATAGTTGATATAATCTGATGTATATGGCCAAACTATTGAACGGTTGAAATTTACACAGAACCTGATTTATAAATCTACTACAACAGCAAGTATATAATTTGAAATTAAAGGATGCCCCTATAGTTGCTGTAATTAGATGTATACTGCCATTTGAACAAGTATAAAATTTGAGAATATAAGGGTGTTCCAATAGTTAATGTAATCTAATTTTTGTGGCCACTCTCTTGACCCGTTATAGCCGACAGTCTAGTCACTAAACTAGATTTATATAGAGGATGAAGTGTATATTCTATATGTTTTGTTTGCTTTTTTGTTTATTTATTTTATGTTATTTTCTACAGAATTATATTTGTTTTGTTTGTTTTTTCATTAAATATTAATGTATGTATACACATGTCTGTATATTAAAAACATTGATATCAGCTTTCTCTTTACTTTAATGAATGTTTTAAGATATTATATTGGAAAAATACATAATTGACATTTTTCCAAGAATCAAAAACTATCGATAGTATCGATGGCATTAAAAAATACTATCGAAACTATCGAATGGCGCCACTATCGATAGTTTTGCAGCTCTATGTCAAAAAGTAAGAAGTACAATAGGAGATTATAACTTTCGACATTCGGAGAAAGAAAAATCTCTAGCGCAAAAAATAGTCACATGGACTATCAAGGCCACCTGTTATGAAATTGCCTTGGATAATTGATGTGATGTGTTTTTTATTTAATTCAAAACTATCCTTATTTTTTCTAATGGTAATTGAAATTTTCTGTTAAAAAAGGTGAAAAAAATCATTTACATTAGTTCTCTTTATTTGGCGTTGTATGGATGGCAAGATATTCTTAAAAGATTCGATTACTTACTTAAAAAAAAAAAAAAACACTAATAAGCTAATTACCTCAACCATATATGTAAATATTTTTATAGATAACAATATAAAGATAAAAAACCATGAACAGCAAATGTTTCTTTTCAATCTTGTGTAGAATACAACAGGAGTGCGTTTTCATAAAATAAAATACAATTTTAAATTACTTTAATTGTGCTTGATTCCTTCAATAATAAATACTTCATGCTTTTCTTATGAAATATTTACTGCGGGGAAATCATATTCATTTGGCCATTTCGCTACTACTCATATAGGTCCTCAGTGGATTCTACCCAAATTTTATATAGAAAACTTAAGTGCCTTATGTCATAGGCCAAATTTATTAAATCAGAGCTTTATTGAACCAATAAAGCAAAAGTACAATAAAAAACTCAATTTTTGTTTATAAAAACAGCAGAAACCATTTAATTAAAATAAAAATGAATTCCTAACAATGCATAATATACCATGACAAAATCGCAAATTATTTTCGGGGAAAACAAACAATATCTTGTTTACTCAAATTGTTTGAAAATTCGAAAATATTTTATTACGTTAAGAATCCTCAAGAAGAGAATGAGAATTATTTTTGAAATAGTTAGAGTTTTCAGATCTAAAATTTAATATACTTGCGCTATTTAATATACATATATGATAAAACGATTATTAGTTTTAAAAATGGCCTAAATGAAATAAATCAAATAAAAAATTTGTCTTTGTCTGCTTTAAAAACAAATATATTTTTTGCACGTACGTGCATACGTATATATGTATCTAACATTCGTTTATGTAAACAACACAACACTATGGCTCCGGTGAGACTCAAACAACTCGATGTTTTATTAAGCATACAGACGGTTATAACCCACGCAACCATCCGTTCAAAAATACTCTGTGGCTCTGTCGAGACTTGCACTCACGATAGGCTGCGACTGTCACTCACTATTGCTACTTTAAGGTGTTGACCATGACTTTCAGGCGCCTTGTCCAACTCATCTTCTGTTAAACAATTCATTTACCCACTGCGGCTGCACAATTTTCTTTATCTAATACTCGTATGCACTCCAGGAGGTTGTTACTGCTGTTTTCCATTTATTTTCCCTTTTTAATGACTCATCCAATAATTTGTGTATCTATTCAAAGTTTCTGCTGGGATTTAAACTCATGCAGACACCCCTATCAATACAGCTAAGGCTTCTTAGTGGCAGAAGTCTATCTGTGAACAATTCCCATACTCATACAAAAGGTAAAGTAAAACAGCGCAGCATCAACGCTTTGCAATTAGAAAATGCAATTTTTTATTTATTTTTTTTAATAGGTTTTGTAATTGTTGAAAAGTTATGACAATTTAGTTATTTTCTAGTTTATCTAGTGATGATATCACTGTCTTTTGTTTCTATTTATGGATTTTGGAAAAAAAAAAAAGATAAGTTAGCATTACTGATTAAGACAAAACGTTCATGGTTTTATTTAGGTACGTTATTTCAGAGTTAAAAGTAGAAATGCGCTTGGCGCACAAATAATTCAGCCCTGTCTGGTCGGTTTGAAGGGAAAAGAATTGCCGAGCTTTGAGTACAGACTTGCTTGTACTTGGCAAGTCTGTTTCGACTATCGTTCTTGTTTTGGAATATTTATTTGTTTTCGACATTGTCTTTTATTTCTTCTTCGGTGTGTTGTTTTATTTTGTGTTAAGAAAATTTGATATTTGTTAATAAAACAAAACGTCAACAAATTAAGAAAATTCGAGCATAAGAAAATGAAACTTGCTCAACCAAGTTGCTGAATGTGAACATAAAAGCAAGTTCAAAAGAAATTAAATAAAATGAAAATTATACTTGCGCAAGTAAACTTGCATAATCAGAATGAAACATTTTTAATGGCGTTGCCAAATCTTATTTTTTAACAATAAAATTCTTATTTAACTTTCTATTAATAAATGGACTCGAAAATTGATTGTGAAAAATATAATGAACGAGAAGATGCCTTTCAACCTGATAGTGTCTCAAAAACTGCTTTTTCAAAAAGCAGAAAAAATTAATGAGGCCCAGTTTAATTAAATTGAAAAGGTTTAAAGAACCGGATATTATGTGACTTTAATTACACTGTCCAACAAATTAAGACTTTCTGAATGGAACAGAATAGCAACCCCATAATTCTGAAAGGGTATGTTGAGTAGATCGTTTTTGTAGAACAAACTTATGGTCCAGCACGCCTGAGTTTTTTTTCACAGTGGGTCAAAGTTTTCATTTTTTGGTCAAAGGGAGCATTATACTGTATGAAAAAAATGCTGTAAGTTAATGTCTGAGAGAATTCTTATGGTCTGAGTTATATTGTGGAATTGTATGAGGGTTATTTTTGTGGAAGATCTTAACCCTCTAACTGGTCTCTTTATGGGACCCTTTGACCCCTTATTCGAGAAAATCAAAAAATATCCTTTAAAAAAGGACATTTAAGGATTAAAACATTGTACGAAAATGTTCGCCGGAAAATTTCAGTGGGGGTCACCAAAGACACCATTGTTGTAAAAAAAGCTTTTGACGCTTAATTAGTAAAATTATACACCAACATATACAAAACAGGTAAAAACAGCGTCAAGTTCGGCCGGGCCAAACAGGATACACAAAATATATGTGCTTTCTTTGTAAATGGGATTCACGTGCTACCAGCAGCCATTATATTAAATATTTCGAAGAACGTAAAGAAAATATTATTGGTTATATTGCGGCTCGGCGGAATTGTTGCACGGTTGTCAAGTTTTGTTCATTAATATCTCTATTTTAATAATGTATGGCCATTATGGGCGAGAGTGTTATAGTTTCCATGGGAAACATTACCAACGCTTTTTTGGCCCACTCAGGATAAAGCCACTTTTCTCGAAAACGGCTCGGCGGAATAGTTGCACGGTTAGCAGTTTTTGTTCATTAAGGTCTATATTTTGATTAGATTTGGGGCGAGAGTATAATAGTTTCCAAGGGAAAAGTCAGCAACGGTTTTTTTGTAATCATTAAAAACGCTTTTTTATAATTATTTTCTAAATACTCAAATGTGTTGTTTATTTTTTTACAATTTAAATCAATTTTTCTTCTTCTAAATGCTAAAATATATTCTAATTTTATTTTTTAATTAAAAATATCCAATCCCGGAGAGTTTTACTTCCCGGTTCTTTTCCCGGTTTTTAATTCCCAAAATCGACGCTATTTCTTCGACGCTATCGTGGCGCACGTTGTTTTGTTTTAGTTAACTTTAGAACAGATGTTTATTTTTTGTTGCTAGTGGTCGATAGTCGTTAAAAGAATTAAGTAGCTGGCGACTTGGCTATTTTTGTAGCTACTTTTGTAGTCGGTAGTCGATATTGTGTTTATTGCATTACTGTTACGAAGTAATTTAAAAAATGAAGTTCTTCGTACCAGTAAGCCGTTGGCACATATGTAAATCTCGTCCGTTCCCGCACCACTTCGTTGACTTTCCCTAACTTTTAGCAACTCTCGCCCGTATTGGGATCGAAGATAATTTATCTTTATCTCAAAAAGTTTAAAAATATATTATTTAATTACATTTAATAAAACGCACCAAAAAATACCTTTACTTCGAGTGACGTTGCATTAGGTATGTATTCTTCCAATCTCTCAGAAATTGAAGTTAAACAAGCACACTGTGAATGGTTATTGTGGTACAACGTATGCCTTGGATTGTATAAGCTTTCCTTCTATCTCCAAAGCTTTATCAAACCCAGCTCCACTCCATCTAAAAAGGAGATAAAAATATATGAATATATTTATATAATAAAAAAGCAGTTTTTTACCTTCACAAGAAGTGGAGAATTATTTCATATTACTTTTTATATGAGCTAAAACAGAATTAAAAAATTTTTTGTTCTTTTGCCAAAAGTTTTTTATTGTTCACAAAAATATTTGTGATGCCAACTGAGTCTATTTTGCACTGTATTCAGCGGTTTTTGTGATATTTTTACGAGTTTTGCATTTGAAAAGTTAGCATTAAGAAAAAACAAACGCAACCCTGATCTAATAAAGTAGAATAGTTTTTTAAAAATTTCAAAAATTAAAGAGAGCCTTACGGCTGTGATATTTCCATCCGTATTTTCTCTTAATGTCGGACAGTTTCGTTACATATTATGTTTAGACGATACTTCTTGTACTCTTCTACACAAAAATTTGACATATCGTATTACTTGCAGTATAATGTAAACCGCCCCTAAAGGCCAGGATCACTATCATAAGCAATCGTACGATCTAATCACACAAAAGTCTGACAGCATTTTGTCCTACTTTAAAATCGTTTCAAAATGGCGTCATAGGTGCCACACTATTATACAAAAATTATGCAAAATCATATGGTTTTAATATTTTGTTGTTTTTTCTTTTCATTTTAAAAAAATCGCACAGAGAAAAATATGTTATGAATTAATTCAAAAGATTACATATAAAAATGGTACAGATTTTTTAAAAATCTGTCACACATATACACTTTTAATCTGATTAAGTACCCATTATACCGGTAAAATTAAGTGCTTTATATCGCTATTATTCTTTGCAAAATGACATATTTTTAGGCAAAAAAAGTATTCTATATTTGAACCAAGGTTCTACGTGATGCAAACACAGAAAGACTGACAGACAGAAAGACAGACAGAAAAATTTTTCAAAAATAAAATATGTTGTGTATTCCATATAGATTACTATCTACACCAACAACAAAATTAAAAAAAAATAATGTATTTATATATAGAAATGATCCTGTTACAGTTTTATTAAATGTTTAGATATACATATGTCATCTCATAATTTAAGTTATATTTTATTTATTTTTATATACAGCAACGTTTCAAATATTCTAGACAAACGAATAAATTTTTTAACATCATTTGGTGGGAGTTTAAAAATTATATTTCAAGTACATAGCCATTGTTCTCTTCTTAATGACTCAAACATTTATTTTTAAGCATTGAATAGTTTGATTTATGATTTTGACAAAATACGCACTAGAAACTATTAAATTTCGTTTAAAAATTACTGCAATTTCAATCCTTTTGCTTGCAATTGTTCAGCAAAATTCTCAAGAAATACTCTACAAAGAAGGTTTTCAATTGCATATTTCGTTCTTCTTATTGTATTCTCCCATGTTGAAGGCAGTTATGTTAACAATTTCACACTTGATCAGTTATAAATCACAAAGATAAAGGTATAAAGTAAGTCGTATTTCTTTTATATGCTCTCTTACCTGTTTTGATAAATAGATAATAGAAGAAAATTGACTGTAACATAAACTAAATAAAAGGGTTGCCAAGTCACATATAATTGGATGAGTGCAATGAATTTGTTACCTGATATTTCCAAAAACACAATTTTTAAAACATTTATTAAATCTACTAAGTGCAAGTATATTGTGTTTGATTCGCTAGCAAATTGGACGTATTTTTTTTTTTTTTTTGGTAATCGCATTACAAAATAAGCTGGGGTTTAGTTTATGAACCCTACTTTCTTTTTTCTAATAAACATTCTTCTGTCTTGTTACTTTTACTTATTGAGTATAAACTACAAATAACAAATATATAATTTTGTGAAGCACTAAATAAATACTTTTTCATAAAAACGTAAAAATACTTATTTTATTTTGTGTATTAAAATAATAATCACCTGATTATTTTTAGAAACTACTAATTTTGAGTACTTTGCAATGGATGAAAGAAATCATATTTAGAGTTAATTTGCAGTAAAATTTGTTAAGCACCGCGTTGTCATTAAATTATTTCATTTTGCATTTTAACTGCATAAAAGACTAAATCTTAACCAGAGACTTGCTAAAGTCTTTCTTTCCCTAATATTTTCTATTGGAAAATTTTTTCTCTTAAGCTACAGATCCGATTAAAATGGGATGTTGTAGTCTTGGATTTACCTATTGCCATCTATTGCGATGCATGCTTTAGCTATGTGTAAGGATTGTCTTACAATTTATTATACTACATTGATCACTTTTGAAAATATTCTTTTCTTGAAACTATTTTCTTACATTTTCGGTGATCAGAATTAGTGATGTTTTACTCTAACACTATTCGATTTTTTTTTTCTTTTAAGGGTAATGGTCTAACATGGTAATAATTTCATTCCGATCTGCTTTACGAGTCCTATTGCATTGACAACCCTGCCGAGACTACTTTATGAACAATTAAAAAAAACAAAAGGGTAACCCTGCCTCGAAGGATATAGACCGTTCTTGCATTATTTTCGAAACAATGTCTCTAGCTCATCTACTTTATTTCAATCACAAGACGGTCGGGCAGACGGACATCGCACCATCATCTTCGCTATACATAAAAACTCAGACTATATATACTTTATGGGTTGGATATTGTAGGAATTACAAACGGAATGACCCTTTTTGATTAAGTTTGCACACAAAGCAAAACTGTGACTAATTTTTGTGTGACAGTGTCAAATAGACGTTATAAAAATTTACTAACAATAATATAACAACAATTACAGGCGTCATTACGTTTTAGAAGAGCTAAACAGCACAATAAATATTGGCAGAATTGGTTTAAAATCACTGAAAATTTTATTTCGGTTATTTGGTTTGACCTTCATGATCTCTTTATTTGCTTTCTGCGACCTTCCAGTTTATGTTTATGTCTGAAAAGTGCCATTGAATAAATGTTCTTTAATGCTTGTAAAACGTTGCTGATAGACATCTTTGATGCTCTTAAATGTTTTTTTTTTAAATATTTTTCTCCATGGATAACCAAAGTTTAATTCATAACCTTTATGTATTGTTGTGCAATTTTTGTTGGTAGTTTTTATTACAAAAAAAATATTATAAGATTTTTAATTCTATATGTTTTAAAAATGTTGCATGTTTTAAATAATTTCCATTCATCATACTTATCTTTGAGAAAATGAGTAAAATAAAAATAGTAAATAATTTGAAAAGCAGGTATAAAAACCACAAATTTATTTCTGTCAGGGAAAAACAATAATACTTTTGTGCTACCTCTTGTGTGTCTTGTTTAGCAAAATTGCAATAAGAAACATGTTTTTAATACATGACACCATAAAAGAGGAATTGTGAATTAAAACAATGTTCTATATAAATCCGGTTTAAATGGTAGAAAAATGTGGCAAAAAAAAAATTATGAAAAACTAAAAATAAAGATTGCATTCGTTACTCAAATGACAAGAACAAATATTTGTGGCGATTAATAAAAAGAACAACGAAGGAAGCTTTGGGTTGTATTTGAACTTCCTGAAACGATATAACACTTATTTGTTATAAATATTTCTCATATTCTTCTATATCAAATCAGTTGGTTAAATAAATGATTTTAACCTAGGGCAGATAAGTATTGAAGAATGCCATGTATTTTACATTTCTCCGAAAATCAAAATTTCGTCAAAGAATCGTAATTATAATAAAACAAATTTCGTAATATATTGTTTTTACAAACGAATATATGTATATCGTCAATGTTTTAGCATAGAAGCGTTTTTAAATCGCCAAACTTATTTGAGCATGTTTTCGAAGATTTTCGCTTTAAAGTTCAATCGTATTAAGTGGCATTAGTTTGTATCGCAGACTTCCATTTTACCATTTGTAATCGACAGTTTGAAGCAATATGCGTTTTTCACTGAAAAAAATTCACCAAAATCGTAAGAAACAAAAAAATCTAATTTCACATGAAAAGCAAAAAAAAAGAGAAAAGACTTTTCACTGAAATATAAAAGAAGCAAAATTGTACTAAAACATATAAAACTCTAAATTTCACTTAAGATTTGAAAATTTATCAAAGAACAAGCATAAGAATAGATTACGGCGGATCAAGTTTTACCAAAAAAATATCTGTTGTTGGTCAAAGTAAAATCTAAACTGGAAACGATTAGTTTTGTGAAACATGCAGCATAAGCCGCGCAAAAATTAATTTACAAGCTTATCTCACCTTATCAATGACCGTAAATGTATTTATGGCAACTCTTCACTACAGGTAAATCGCTTTCGTAATCAACGTAAACCAATATTTAGCTTAAGTAAACGAAATCCACAAAAAAACAACAACAAACACACTGTTCCTAATGACAGCAACAAAAACAACAAGGATAACAGTTGTAAACAAAACCTGGTTGCAGATGCACCTTTTAAAAACCGGTCATGTCAGTGAAAACTATAAGAGACCTGAGATTAAGTTCAAAGTGCAACAGTATTTAAACGTACGCACGCATGCAGGCACGCACGCACACTTTTCAGCAAATAGAGAGAAAAAATTAAAAAAAAAATGCATTTACATCGGTTGATTAAAGTTATGTTCAATGTAATTTTATTGTTGCAATTTGCTTTTGCAACACCTTATTATTGGGGCACACATCACAGAAACTATGATGCCAGTTTAGATCCAATTGTATGGTCTCGCAGTTTTGTTAAAGATGCCATTAGGAAACCTCGCCAATATAGAATAAATGCTTTGGAAAACAACTCCTTGGATGGTGCAGAAGATGAGGTTCCAATGCAGGGTTATGACAGGTTTGTTGGATTTGGTAAACGACGTTCATCCACCGTTCGTCTTGGCAACGAATACGCAAACAATTGGTACATGAATCCCACTGCATTTGTTCAAAGTGGAAACTTGAATAACATTCAGAAGAAAATGAATCGTAGAAGACAGAAGTTAAATTCTCGCCATCGTTATAAACTTGAATAACAAAAATGAGTAGAAAACAAAAATTGCAAAAAATTAAAGTGATAAATATTTATTAAGAGTTAGAATTGAATGTGCCAGAATAATTTTTTTGGAACAATTTTTATTTGACTTTGAGTGGTAACTGAATAAATTTTTAGGATAAGTATTAAGAAAATATTGTTCATATTAAAAATAATATTAAGTTTCTTTAATAAATTTCAAACTTAACAATTTGACGAAAAGCAAACGTGTTTTGTCTCGAATGGATTGAAGGAAATGACAAATAAATATTGATACGAAAAATGCATCGAATATCTTTTCGTTTACATAAACAATTAATCCATATGCATAAATGTAATTCTGAAGGATTTATTTAAAATTAAAAGCTGATTTATAAAAGATTAAGATTTATCGCTGCTCTTGATTTTTTTTTTGTGATTTTTAGTCAACTAAATTCGAACGCTTACTCTGATGTGAATTTCTTATGTTCAGTTGGTGTAGAAATATGCTGTTAAGGTGACTTGGCGTCGCTTTTATTATTTTCTTGATTATTTAATTTTAATTTTTTTATACTGTGTTAATTGGAATTTGGTGCAAAAATGCATCTTTAATGATTCTTTCCGAAATTTCTTTATTGATATTGTCAAGCTTGAGTCTTCTTGCTGCACAATTTCCAATTTTTGTTTCATGTGTTTCATTTCTTTAAAAAAAAAGGTCTTAAAGAACTGATTGTACAGTATGTGCAACATGATATCATCTTGTTGGAAATAAATAACATTGTGAACTTTATAATCGGTTACAGCCATTGTAGAAACTGTAATACATGAACGCTGCTCTTAAGTCAAATGCCAAAAATCTGCAATTCGATTAAAATTGAAAAACAATAATAAATAATAATAACAAAAATTATTCAAATACAATTCAAAATATATTTCAAAGTAAAAACAAAAAAAAAAGTTTAAAAAAATTGTTTCATCAGCTGTTTCCTCATGAGTCCGTATTGTGCGTAATGTGTCAAAGGAAACTCGTTTCTAAAAACAATTTATTGTAATTAAATAAATATCTATATCGCACATTTATTTCAAGAACGTCAAAATTCAAAAAAAATCATTTCGGGATAATCGCAGTTTAAGTTTTTGACTCGTTTTTACCATCGATAAAAATATCAGACTGCTTAAGTTCCAACTACAATTAGTAAAATGATTGACGCGTTGTGAAGTTTACTCCACAACTCAACATGTGTCGTTTTTATTGACAAACAAGGTTTCCAAACATGAAATGAAACATGCAATTTTTAACCGACTTAAAAAAAAGGAGGAGGGTATACAATTCGGCTGAATGTTGCTCTTTTTTTTAATATTTGTGCCTCCAGAACTCAGTCATTTCTGATCCGATTTTGAAAATTTTTGGTAATATGATAGATTATGCTTACAGATTGGTCCCGTTTTAAAAACAGATCATAATCTTAAAAATTAAAGGGTGTCCCCATACAACATACATATTTTTTACGGGTATTATGAACTGTAAAGGGCGATACTGTAAAATTTGAAATGACTGCGTATTGCTATGGCTCCCTAAAACAAACAATTATACAAAAATAAATATAAAAATTAAAGGGTGCCCCCTTAATTGATGTAAATTTACTTATATGGGCCTATCTTTTGAACCGTTATAGAAAAACGCTTGCAAATTGGACAGAATGTCGATTGCTATGGTCGCTATAGTAACAAGTATTAATATTACAAATATTAAATTAAAGGGTGCGCCAGTAGTTCATTAAATTTGATTTATATGGCCATACTTTTGAACAGTTGTAGACAGACGCTTGAAATTTACAACGAACCTGTATTGGTGGTCCGCTATAACAAAAAGTATAAAATTTGGATTTGGAAGTTAAAGGGTGTTCCAACAGTTGATGTAATTACAGGTGTGTGGCCGTACTTCTGAACCGTTGTAGACAGAACGCTGAACTTTAAAAGGGACCTGTATTTCTAAGTCTGCAATATTAAAGAATATATAATTTGAATTTAGAAATTAAAGGGTGTCCCATAATTACTATTAATTTACTTATATAGGGCTATCTTTTGAACCGTTATAGACAAGCACTTGTAAAATTGACGCAATGTCGATTGCTATGGCCTTTATAGTAACAGCTGATAATATTTAAAATTATAAATGAAATGGTGCACCAATAGTACATTTAATTTGGTATATGGCCATACTTTTAAACATTTGTAGACAGACGGTTGAAATTTACAAAGAATCTGTATTACTTACTCCTCAATAACAACAAGTATAAAATTTGGATTTGGAAATAAACGGGTGTCCCAATAGTTGATATAATATGGTGTAAGTGGCCGGACTTTTGATTCATTATAGAGAGATAGCTGAAATTTACAAGGGACATGTTTTGCTAAATCCGCTATAACAAGAAGCTTATAATTTGAATTTAGAAATTAAATGGTGTTTCCAAAATTAATGTAATTTGCTAGTAATGTCTAGTAATTTATTTGGTATAATAAGAAGTACAAAAATGTTATATTATAAATTAAATAGTTGATATAATCGGATGTATATAGGCAAACTGTTGAACCGTTACAGACAGACGGTTGAAATATACACAGAACCTGATTGCTAAATCTTCTACAAAAGCAAGTATATAATTTGAATTTGGAAATTAAAGACTGACCCTACAGTTGCTGCAATTTAATGTATATTATGTATATTATATGTATAACTATTGAACAGTTGAAAAAGCATAAAGTTTGGAGATATAGGTGTGCCCCAATAGTTAATGTGATCTAATTTATGTGGCCATGCACTTGAGCTGTTATAGTCAGACAGATGAAATCTGTTTAAAAGTCGGTTTTTTTCGCAAGAATTTTTGTTTGTTTGTTAAACAGGAGGAGTAAGCAATTTGGTATTGCTTACCATGTTATGTTAGATACCATGAATGTTAGATAACGCATACCAGTGTAACTTAAAAAGAAAATTGAGAAAAAAATGCCTGAAAAAATTGCATAGTGTAAATCTGGACTTATTTTCTTAAAATGTGAAAAATATAAAAGACATAATGATGAAACTTATAGACATGAAATGGCGAACAAGTCTGTATGATTACCTCCAAAATTTGAAATTTTGAATTATGACGTTCTTGAAATAAATGAGCGAGTTGTAGTTTAAAAAACTAAAAAAAATTTACATCAATCAAATTGCTATTTCACTTTTTTCTTATCATAAGAATCTTTAATCTAATCATATTCATTGTTAAAATTATTTACGTAAAACATTAACATAAGTAATAATAAGAAGTAAGAGTGCTATATTCGGCTATGCCGAATCTTATATACCCTCCACCATATGTAAATCTAGTTTACTGAAGTAACGGCATTAAAAAAGCATTGGGATGACAGAGAAATAAAAAATAAAAAATTTGATACTGAATATATATATATATCAGCGGCTCTTAATGGGTTAAGCATTTTTCAAAAATTTTAGTTTATATATTTAGATATATATAATGATATCCAAATTGATATCTTAAAAAAATTATGATGCGCAATCGTACTTTTTGTCGAAAAGTTCAGAGGCCTATAACTCGGAAAATATCACGTAATGTTTATTCTTAGTTTTTAATTCCCTATCGCCCCAAAAAATGTTTTTTTTTGGAGTTACTTAATTGTTCCAAATGATAGAGAAAAATTAGGGGCAGACGTGGTATTTTGCCCACTGCCTCGAAAGACATAGACCGATCTTACTGATTTTCAAAACTAAAAATTTTGCGAAATTATGTCTTATCGATTGGCGTGTTTAAATTTTTGATTTTAACACTAACACGGACGAACAGATGGACATCGCTCAACCTTCGCTATGCATAAGAACTCAGAACTTTATAAGGGTCGTAAATGGATATTGTCACACGGTATAACAAACTTAGATATAACTTTTTCCATCTGTGGTGAAAAATTTCAGACAGCTGTTTTTTCAAAAGCCCGTATTGTAATTTATGTGTTAAAAGAAACTTTGTAGTTTGAGAAACTAAAACGTTTTACATTAATATAATTGCTATTTCGCTTTCTCTTTATCATAAGAATCTTTAATTTTACCATGTTCATCGTTAAAATTATTTACATAAAACATAAACAAACATAACAATAACAAATACGCCAATTCAAATAAACTGTTGACTGTAGTAATCAGCACGTTTTCAAGTTCAAACCTTCTTTATTCATTAACAATTGAAAAAGCTCATATACACAATCATATGTACATATCTGCTTGCAACTATACTAGATCAAATTAACTAATAATTACCACCGCTAACATATTAAATAAATATGCATATGCATAGTATGTATTATACCCTGAAAATAAAATACAAGGGCAATTCAACAAGTCTTTACAAAATCATATACGAAAAAACACTTTAAAGTTTTCTGAAAAATTTGGATAAAAGTTGTATTTAATATTTTGTTGGTCAAGGCAGATTTTTCTATTTTTGGAAATGAAAAAAATATATATTGAATTACAAGCTTTAAATATAACAAAACTGTAACAGAATCATTTCTGTACATGAAATATTTTTTGAATATTTTTTTGTTGTTAATATGGAATGCAAAGCAGCAATTTTTTAAATTGTTTTATGTCCGTATGTCTGTTTGAGATTGCATCCCGTCAAAACCGCTGCATGGATTTGAATAAAATTTTGTGAGCAGGTCCCTCAAAACCTTGGTTCAAATGTAGAATATATAGTTTAACGTTAAAATATGTCATTTTGTAGACGGAAAATTTTTAACACTGCTTACAGATTTCTTCAAAAATTATTTAAAAGCACATTTTTAAAATTTTAAATTTAAGAAAATTAGAAATAACACGGTGACGATGTCGTGAGCACTACTAGTAATTAAATAAAGAAACTTAAACGTGGCCGCATAACCAAAACTGATAAACTTTAGTAAGGAAGGCCAGTTGAGGCAGTAACTTCTGTCATCTGTATACTTTTAAGTGACCGATGAAGTGAGCATTAACATAAACAAATATGTATTTAATCGGCAATAATATTCATCGTTTTTTTTTTGAGCTTGTGAAATTAAGTTTTAGCACTCACTTTACCAAAAAAGAAAAAACCATATAAAGTTTGTATAAAAGAAATGCTGATAAATTTTATGCAATAAACTAAGACTAAACTGACTAAAAATAATAGGACTTGAAAAGCAGGAATGATAACTCGCATTAAGGTTAAATATTTATTAAAATATCTCTAAAGAACCAAATAGTGAAAGCCTTAAACTGTATGTGCTCTGTTGCAAATGTTCAGGGACTACAAAAGAGAGCGTGGCATATATCTGCTATACGAAGTAAATGTTTTTTCTAAATTTTTTGCTCAGCTGTATATAATATTGTTTCGACAGTTATCTAACACAAGTTAAGTAAAAGATCGCGAAGTTCATAAGTTTCGAGACCGCAATCTGACAAGCGTACAAAGGAAAAATAATAATTGCAGATAAGCGCAATTAAATAGAAAACAGCAGAGCAAACCTCCCGGAGTCTAAATGGAAAAGCAATCATAACAGCTAAAATGGATGAAGCCGTCTATTTATATTAGAGTCAAGAGAAAGAACTCTTGCTGTCTTGCCGTAGTAACACAATAGTGTAGCGTGGATGGCTGCTTATAATCAAGAAGTATAGCCAGACCTACAGAGAAAGGAATAGAGAATTTATTATGTGCCACAGTAGAGTCAAATAAATTCTTTCGTCCTATTATTTCCAATCAAAAGTACCCATACATTGATTAAAGATGGAAAACGTAATAATATTGTTAGTAACACACACTATTCTGCAAAGCCGCTCGTAGCTGCGATTTCTATTAACAGGCGATTTAAGACGTCGATATTAAAATAATATGGAAAGATGTTTAAGTTTTAAATTTAAAGTGATGAAATTAAAATTATTTTCAGTCCAGGACATACCCTACATATTTTATCTGTCAAAGAATCAATGTACAACAGTAAGGGCACATATTTGTAATATTTTAAATAACAATTTCTTTGATAGCTTTGATAAATTAAGAAAATTATTCTAACCGGCTGAACCCTTTATTCAATTAAGAAGAATTACTTAAAGTCACAGTTTGTGATGACTTAAAGTGAAAGCAATAACTTTAAAAAGGTTTGTCCCAGAGTGTTCAGTTTTATTTTGCCGCCATTTTGGTTAATATTTCAAATTTATTGTGGAAAAATATTCGGTGTCATATCACATATAGCCTGGATTACAATGGAATTGCTGCGAGACCTCTTTTCACAACAAGTTGTTGCAAGAAATGGTGATGTTGATTGGTCTTTATGGTCGGCTGATTTGACTGTCCCGTACTTCTTTTTGTGAGGATATCTGAAAAGCAAGATTTCTGCAAACCAACCAGCAACACTTGAGCAACTCAAACTCGTGATAAAATTAATGAGATACCCTGTAAAATATGTGAGAAAGTAATGAAAAATGTGCTCGAAAGGGCTCGCACTTGTGAGGCTAACAGAGGCGGAAATTTATCTGATATTGTATCCCATACATACTTGCCGACATTAAATAAAACATTTATCAATAAAAGATTCATTCTCTTTTATTCCTTCCAAGCGGACACCCTGTATAAGTGAAAATGCATATTTATAGTCTTTGCGTTCTGTCTAGAGCTGTGTCGTTCGCGAACGAACGGGTTAAATTGACCGAATCAATAAAGTGAACGGAATGATCCGGTCATTTACATCCGGTCTTTTCGTTCAATAGTGTACGGGTTAAATTGAACGGATGACTTTATTGAACGAAATGAGCCAGATATTTAAGCGGCTCCTTTCGTTCAAATTGACCGATTGAACGAATTGAACGAACGAATCAGTCTTTGATAATTGACCGAAAAAGACCGGCCACTGAAACGAACGACCGGGCACATGTCTAGTACTGTCCTGTTTCTATATTCTATCTTTGCACCCCTTAGCCAATGTTATTTAAACTACATGTAAAACTAAACATCAGAAAAGTAGATACCGCGGGCCAAATAGGGTTCGTGAGAAATCTACCAACTATTTCTTATTAAGTGGATATTTCTCACGTGCAACCAGTTTCTGTCCAAGCTAAACTAATTCTACTTTTTACTATCAATGTATTAAGGATTAAGTGAAACGTTTAAAAATAGAAGAACCTGCGTTTATTTATTCGATTCAAAAAGTACTTTCTATGTATGATTTTGGTAGATTTTCATGCAAACTTTAGCGCTTGTCACATGCAAATATTTAAATGCCGTTCATAGCAATTACTCAAAGCGAATCGAAAATGAAATCAATGGCTTCTTTAACAAACTTATTTAAATATTTTGTTTGAATATGTTTCTTTTATAATTTGGCCCTCGATAGTTTAAAATGTAAAGTAAATTTAAATTGTATATCCACCAAATTAACACTTTAAGCACATGTAGTCAAATAACTCTTTAAACTAAAAAATAATTTTTTGAGAAAAAAAATTTAACACTTCAAGTACGCACACTAACACAATTCCGAAAATGATCTGGATGTTTAAGAAAGAATTACAATAGATTTTGGTATAAAAGACAATACGTCCATTATGCGGAGCTTAAGCTGTTAGTGGATTTACAACTGTTCAGTCGCATCTTGCGAACAAATTTACAAATTTAAAAAAGTCTTTGACAAAAAGTATGGAATATTTACAGTTTTGCACAATTCTACTCGTTCTCAGCTGCTCTCTGGCCGAAATCCACTCTTTGCCCATTGACGATCATCATCAAGAAGCTGTTTTGCTATCGGACTATATTAAAGCTGACTTTCCTACATCTGCAGATAATAGTGAAGCATCAACGGAAGCTGCTGTTCCCTTGACTTTGTTAAATCTCGAAGATGCTGAAAAAAAATCTGTCGATACAACGGCGGAATATCAAAGAAACACTCG
This sequence comes from Gymnosoma rotundatum, assembly GCA_916610165.2. Lineage (NCBI taxonomy): Eukaryota > Metazoa > Arthropoda > Insecta > Diptera > Tachinidae > Gymnosoma > Gymnosoma rotundatum. The sequence continues at coordinate 77,108,879 of OU744339.1, read as the reverse complement.
AGGCTTAGGTTTTGGTGGATTTGGAAATCTTGGCAGCTTAAGCAATAAATTCGGAGGCTTAGGGCTGGGCTTTAAAAGTTTTGGAGGTCTAGGCAGCTGGGGCTTCGGAGGTCTACATGGCTTGGGTTTTGGCGGTTATAAACCATTCTTCGGCAAATATTTCGGTTAAAATTAAAAAATAATTATTAGTGTAATTTGTATGTACAAATAAGTTTTTTTTTTATTAAATAAATTAATAAAAGAGAAAATATGACTGTATTTTTGTTTTTTTTTTTTTTTTATTTATTCTATATACATATAATTTTTTATGCATGTGGCCTTACCTTTTTAGTAATATGTTTGTTTAAATGGTTATATTTACGTTTGATATTCAACGCAAGGTGTGCCCCTCTATAAAAAAAATGATAAACGCAATTAAAAATTAAAGAGTGTTCCTACAGAGGACGTATAAAGTCTTATCTTTTGAACCGTAATTTTTATATCCAGAACATGATAAAAAATAACCATTCACACTTTTTATACTGCATAGCGTTAAATATAAAGATAGATAATAAATTTATGATTATGTTATCGTAGATTATGCAAAGAGTGATACAAGCCTATTGATTGAAACTTTGCGGCTAGCCGCCGCTGCCTATTTGTATATAGATGCGCCACCGCCGGCTTTCATTCATCTTAAAAACATAAGTTGTTGAAATGCTATTTAGTAATATTTTTTTGTTAAAAATGCTTTGTTATTTAAGTGAAAATATCCAGTTTTTATTGAAATGGTTTTAAGAAGTCAAACAATTAAAGAAAAATAATTCAGAGTGTTTGGAAACTCAAGTCAACGTCATAAAGGAGAGAGGCTAAAACTAGAAAAAACACATCAAGTATTTGTTGTTGCTTCATTCTAAGAGCTTAATTAATTATTAAAAAATTTCCAAAAAACGGTCTAGTTCTTACTCATTACAACCGATTTAGCCGCGAAAATATTTCCTCCTTAGATCTATTTAAAACTGTTGATTTATCTTTGTTATTTACCCTATGGCCTGAATTTTGAAGGGATACAGGCTTTTGTAATCTCTGGATAGGAAAACGTGAACATTTTACATTGTTATTATTTGAACTATAATAGGCAGACATGCCAATTTTTCATGGTCTTTATAAAAACATGTAAAAAAAATAAAACTAAAAAATGTTCCAATATTTACGTAATATCCGCAAGTCCTAATTTTAAATTTACCAAAATTAAAGAAGATAAAGAATTCAAAAGCTTGCACTTGGTGGATTTACTATGTTTGATAATGGAAGTCTAATTTTCGGCCATGGGCTGTAATTTTTTTCTTCCATTTCGTTTTCTTTTCTACTTTGTTTTCATAAGATCGTTACCTCTCGTGAACACAGAAGTTAAACTTTTTAGAGAAACATGACGTCAACAAATTATGTTCTAACTTAAGGTCTGTAATATTGGCTGACCTACCAATGTGCTGACAATGAGAAGGAGAAGAAAAATTGCTACTACAATGTAGATTGTCAATTCAGAAGGTTGCAAAACATTGTTCAGAAACCTGCCAATTCTGTTGTAAGACAATTATCTGACAACATTGTCAGTTTGTATGGAAGTAAGCATTGCTAAGTGGAAAAAATGTACTGTTTTATTTGTCAGAAACAAAACCATTCAAGGAAACAATGTTTTGTGAACTTTTTCAATTTTAATTCTAATCTCCTCAGTACTGGCGTACAGCCCGCTGGACATTTTTAAATCACGCTTTTCTCAACTTAAGGCAGTTTTAGGAAATCTATGTCCAAACGTGCAGCAAGCTAAACACGTAAATTTTGAAATTTCCAAATTGGGATTTTTATTCTGGCAGCATTGCAAAAGTTTATTTAAAGTTTGTAATCACATGTTTGAAAATTTATTCGACGCGTCAGATCTTTTGAAAAAGTTTATATTTTTTGTAATTCTCTGCATAAAATCTATTGTAAATTATTTCTATTGCCCTAAACAGGTTGTTTTAACAGTTTTAAATTAAAGGTGAACGATTTTATAGAAAGTATTCGAAATAAATAATAAAATTTTGTCTTGTCCAGCCGGCTGCACATTTGTATTAAAATGGCAAGAAGAAGGGGACTCACCGAACAACAACTATTGGATTTATTGATGGTTAGCGACGTGGGAAATTTTTCTGAGGACGATAGCGAATACGAAGAAGAGCAAGAGGAGCAGGTAGATGATGATGATGTTGCTACACAAGCTGTCAACGAAGAGCCAGCAGTCTCAGACAGTGCAGGTAGAAATATTAAATGGCTTTTTAAAAATTTAAAAAGCAAATATGAAGGCGTTAGTGAGGAAGTATGGGATGTTGGTGAGCGGGAAAATTGGACACCATTCGACTACTTTGACCAGTATTTTAATGATGAATTTTGATCTAAAGTAAGCAAACAGAGCAACATACATGCATATATTCCCTTGATACACTTCTGTAATTGTATTTAAAACACGCACAGGTTCCAAATGTCCAGCCGGCTGTACCTGCCATATCTCCGATATTCTGCGTTTGAGAAAGATAAAAAAAATCAATTTGTATAAGTCCAGATTTACACTATGCAATTTTTTGAGGCATTTTTTTCTCAATTTTGTATTTAAGTTACAGCGTTATTCGTTATCTAAAAGTAAACATTAGCAACAGAAACATCCCCTCAAAACTCAAGCAATACCATATTGCTTACTCCTCCTGCTTCACGAACAAATAAAAATTTCATGCCAGTTTCATGAAAAATTGCTTAGTGTAAATGCCGTATAAGTTAAAGCCTGGTGAATCCGAAAGATTATATTTTACGTGGGTTTTTAAGCGCGGACGCTCTCAGGCCACAGATTTTGGGTGAAGGATTGGGTTCTTAGTCGCTGCCGGGATAAATTTTATTCAAAGGACAAACTCAATCCATTATATTACCAGCAACGAAACTAAACTCTATCTTCCCGCTCCTAACCGAATGTAATACAAATAAATATTTTGGTTACAAATCTGTTTTGTAAGATTTCAAAATCTAGCCAAGCCATCCAATTATATGGAAATAGTACATAAAAGTTTTCATTTGCCTTTGATAAAAGCAGTGGCAAATGGGAGTGTAATGACACAAATTATTTGGTATGCATTGATAAGTCAACAATCTGAGAGAGAAGTAAGTTGTGCCAATATTATCACGTCAAGGATTAACAAAAAATCGTTTGCTGAATAATCGCAAAGGAGTACGATGGCATAGAGAAAAACGGTTGCTGCAGCTTTGTCAGAAATGAATTATCATTATTCCTCGAATAATTTTGCATTTGGTCCAACTACCTCTTATCTGCCTCTTCCTCCTCCAAATCCAACACCATCTTGCTCAGCCACGAAAAAAATAAGCCGAGACTATGTGGAAATTTTTAAGCGTAGACTCCGAACAATTTTACCTTCTCCTTATTTTGGGACTCCTTATATAAAAAAGTAGATAGTACCGATAGTAGTATCGAAGTGGCCTAGTGTGCCACTTCGATATCTTGCTACTGGTGTCAACTATTTCGAACATTATTTCTGAAGTACTAGATCCCATTTACAAAGTGCTTGCAAACGGGCGAGTTCTTTTCTATTTTGTGTTACTTTTTTCATCTTGTTTCTGCCTTAATTTTAATTTTCTTTTCCACAGTTGTAAGATACATATCTGACAACATTATTGTCAGGTAAAAGTCTGACAAAACTTTTTATTACAACTATGTGAACATCCCACATAGTTTGTCCAAGACCGCCGCTTTAATATATAATTAATAAAAGTTTTCTTAAATGGATTTATGACGTTTTATTAGTAAATGAGCGATATGTTTATTCTTGGTTTATTAGCATAAAATTGTTTTTTTATATTTTTGTAGTATAAAATATAACTTTGTAACGAGTTTTTGATTTATTTATGTATAAACTCAAAATGATTATATGAGCCGCTCAGAGGCCAATGCGGTTAAGTCCAAAACACCAAAAAATTGTAGTTCACACGATTGTTAGGCGTTTTCTGCATATTTTTCTTTAAAAATTGTGAGATCAGGTCTTCCACAAACATTCGTTCTTACCGAAGAAGCAGCTAATAAGAGATTAAAAGGTATTAAGGATAATGAATAAACATGTGCGCATCTTTAATTCACTTTGACCTTCTATTGAGATAAGTAATCAAATAATGTTCTTATTTTCAACAGTCAAATATTTCGCAATACGTCTTAAATTGAAAAGGCCAAAATAGAGCAAGGAATGAAAACAAATTACCAATAAAATGTATGCACATATATTGGCAGCACTCTATTCTTAGCTTGAATACATACTTTTATTTTATAATACGTGTCTAAAACTTATTTCATATTATAGAATTCAGATCTGGAGCTCTGCTTCTATATTGAACTTAGAAAAAACAACGCCTGATGGTCTTCAAAAAGTTCTATTCCAATAAATTCATTAATCTTTATATATACAAAATTGTTGCAGGTGTGTTGTGACTTTATAACTCACGATCGGTCAAACCAAATTTGATTTAATTCTTAGGGTTTGTTCGCATGGTCGTGTAGATGGTTTATCTAAAGTTTGCGCGAAATCGGTCGCGTTCGTAAGTTGTGACTTTTCATGACAACGTGTAATTTTGTCCATATAAAAAAAAACATCAAAAAAATACGTATGCACCTGTGAACGTAAGCGGTATGTAAACTGGGAGCAGACTTCGTAAACACGGAGCAAGTAATTTTATGAAAAAAATTATGAATGCCTTTTTAACACAGAAAAAGTCATTGAACAAACATTTTCAATCATCAAGAACATTTCTCAAATTATCTTTAAATCATATTCAATGCACCCTTAAAAATTCTTAATGCATTCGATTAGCAAGTGCTTTTGTCGCTGTTTCACATCTTAACTAAAGAGCATAAGAAAATTTTTGCAATTGTGCTATTGATGTCAGATTTAACGTCTTATTAAAATTATTTACAGAAGAGAGGCAATGAGGTGACTAAAAAATGTGTTCACAAAATGAACAGACAGAGCAGACAGTCAGCAAAATGTCTTATAAGGTTTATCCATCAAACTACGTACACTGTATTAAAATAAAAAGAAATTAAAATTAAATTAAAATTTATTAAGTAACCAATTTAATTTAAAAATGTATATCTTTAGAAGTTCACAAAACTTGTTTTATTTGATCAAATAAAACACAAACACTCAACCGAAAAGACCACCGCCAAAACCAAAACCTTTCACTCGAAATTTAGAAACGCCAAAACCAGCACCAAATCCTCCAAAACCTCCGCCATAACCACCTCCATAGTCACTATATCTACCATAGACAGGATACGATGATACTTGTGTTACAACTGGAACTGAAGTTACAACCGGAATGGATGATACAACAGATATGGGAGGAGCAGCATAAGCAGGTGAGGCAAAACCACCACCAGCACCACCAATTATACCTCCCCCTCCAATGTGTCTTGCATGACGAACACCACTGTAATCGTTTTGCGGTGAAGTTTCACTTAATGAAGAGTCCAATTTGTTTTGTCCAGGAAAATTCTCAACTAAAACGAACGTTTTAGAAACAGTCGCTGTAGATGTGGGATGAAATAATCCGCAATATATGGCCGCAAATAAAATAAAAATTTTTAATTTGAACATAATAAACTTTTTTGAGCTTTTGCTTCTTGACTCGTTAGACAAATTAAACTAAATTGGCCCGCATTAGCTTCGCTTTTTATTTATGGCTTTTTAAATTTTTATTAAAATTATTTTAAGTCGAACGTAATCGGCACTCCCCAACAAATATATCAATGTTAAATTGATTTTAACAATTAACACATTTTTTTAACAAAAAGCTCTTTACGAGTGAAAAAGATATTTTCTAATAATAAAGTTTGTTTAAAGTCTTCTTGATGGTTGGAAAAAAAATTATTGATACAAATTATTGATTGAAGATCTATAATAAAATATAATAGTTTAAACAATGATTTAGTGAATATCTGTTTCGATACTTATTTATGTTCGTCATATCACGAATCTATCAAAAGGAAATTTTGCTAACAAAATATACGTAACTTTCGAGGGTAAATATTCGAAATGAGAGTACGATGCCTGCTATATATATTTCTAGCCTGGCAACACTGAGTGCTGCAAAGCGCAATCTGACATTTCCATTGGTAAGTTTGTCATTTTTAAGCATAATCGTACTCAAAACGTTTTGACGTACGACCATTATTTGTGTTGTTTACAGTGACTTGAAAAAATTAATATAGAAAAAAAAGTGGAATTAACTCGTGAACATTTTCGTGCCATCATTTTTCACAACTTTCGACGTGAACTTATGTAAATCTTTGCATGGCGATGAAGCACCATCCTATAGCACTGTGAAAAATTGGTATAATGAATTTAATCGTGGCCGAAGCTCGCTCAAAGACGAATTCCGTAAAGGTCGTCCAAAAACGGCTGTTGTGCCAGACAACATTGATGCCGTGCGTGAACTCATAATGCAAGATCGACATGCTACATACCGAGAGATAGAGACATCCTTGGACATTTCTTCCACCAGCATACATTCGATACTGCATGAACACCTGGCCGTAAAAAAGGTTTGTTCTCGTTAGATCCCGCACAATTTGAAAGTCGCTCGAAAAAAGGCTCGTGTAGATTGGTGCAAATAAATGTTGCAAAAATACGATTGCGGTGCTTCAAAAGACGTTTATAAGATCGTTACAGGTGACGAATCATGGATCTATGCGTATGAGCCCGAGACGAAACAACAATCGACCGTGTGGGTCTTCAAAGACGAGCAAAATCCAACGAAAGTTGTTCGTGGAAGAAGCACTTCGAAGCAAATGATCGCCTGTTTCTTCGGCAAAACTGGTCATGTGGCGACTCTTCCGCTTGAGCAACGTAGGACGGTCACTTCTGAGTGGTACACTACAATTTGTTTGCCTGAAGTCATCGGAGAAATTCGAAAAACCAACAAGAGAAGACGAATCATTGTTCACCATGACAATGCGAGCTCTCACACACGGCTCAAACCAGAGCGTTTTTGACCGGCCAAAACGTCGAATTAATGGGTCATCCGCCGTACAGCCCTGACTTGACATCTAATGACTTCTTCTTGTTTCCGCACATCAAAAAAATGCGTGGTCAACGATTTTCGTCGCAAGAAGAAGCTGTTGAAGTGTTCAAAAACCATGTTTTAGAGGTGTCTCAATCTGAGTGGAAAAAGTGCTTCGACAACTGGTTTGAGCGCATGCTCATCATGCTGGAGAATACTTTGAAAAACAATAAAACCATTTCTGATTATAAATATTAGAATTTTCACTATTAGGCCAGAAATATATAGAGCAGCCTTCGTATGAAAAGAGTTTTTAAAAGAAAATGGGAACTCTATCCGTATTTTACTGGTTGTTTTAGAAAACTCAAATTTTTAGAAAAGCCAGACATAGATACCGACATTTCCAACTAAGAAATTTTTTGTGATAATATGTTATGGTTTTCATTATATTTTTAAATATTATTAAAATCTCAATTTTAAAAACAATAAAACTAATAATTCTCATCCAAAAATACTGAATGGTCACAGAAACTCTAAACTCCACCAAAAGTTTGCAAAATGAAGAAAAACAAAAATTGTTACAAAAAAATAAAAATGACACTAAAACATAGAAAAACTAACAAACAATTGAAAATCGGAAAAAGTTGATTAAATAATTTAAAATGAAAGACATGAAGAACTATTTTCTGTGTCTGTATAATTTTGGTGACAACACTGTTTATGAAACAACAACAAGTTTAATTCTATGTACAGGCAATGTTACGTTTAATACTGCCATATCGGTCCCAACTGTTATTTCTATTTATAGGCAAGTTAAAACGTCTAGATTGTTTTACAATGGGAAGATCTGGCAGTTTGTTTTATTTATTATTATTATTATGTTTTTTGTCGTATTGTATTTATGTTCCTGTGGATATGTCCAGCCAAAATAATACAGCAATAACAGCAGCAACTGTTATTTATTACTTTGTTCTTTAAATGTGTTTTATGTCTCGATAGTGGATAATGTTGTTCATTAAACCATCAATCATGAAATTTGATTTAATTTACTTAATACTATACATCCTATATTCCTTTTTTAATTTACAACAAAAATAGCGCAATAGGCTTGTTGACCAGTCAAATGAATTTAAGATTTCTTCACTTCTTTTCTTTTTTAACTTGTAAAAAGAACCATTATCCAAGTTTTTTAATATCAAAGACCGTAAGGTTAAAAATTAATCGAGGTACATCTAATTAACTTTAAATTAAACAATTAATTCCAAAAAATTACTCTAAGAAAAATGTAAATAAGGGCACAACTTTTTTTTGTTTAAAATGTTTTACAAGAACAGGTACTGCTTTCCCAATTGTTTTAAAATACCATTCGAAGGTAGGGTACCCTGGAAAAAGGGGTATTTGTCTCAAAAAATAAAAAGTTGTGTATCTGATAACTGCACTTCTTTTAAACAATTTAAAAGTGTTCTTCTTCGCTTTCAAGTTGGCAATAAATATTTGGCTTCCACAGTGACTTTTAAAACTTAAATTTTAATGTCTTGACTGGTCGTCAATTTGTAAAAACCATATCAGAGTTAAAAGTTTTCTAGTTTTTTTTTTAATACAAAATCAATGAAAATAACCTTTTTAGAAATTTAACAAAATCTATAAAATTCTAAGTGCACAAATTAAAAAAAGTTAAAATTTCTTTAAATAAGTATTAAGTTTTTCTGACAAAAAGGTTTTATGCTTTTGATCTTGTATTTAAATTTAATTACCAATTCTAACTTATTTGGTTCAACAAAATGTTTTCCCCAAAATATTGTCTCATAACAATTTTTGTAGTTTTGTTTCCAAAGAAAAGAAAGATATAAGTTCTCAGTCTAACGTTAGATTTTTAATTCTAGCGATGTGGTTGACTAAAAAAATTAACACCTTCAATACAACTACGAGTAACTAAACATTCGAAGGTCATTGCCACTGTAACTTGAAAAAAAGATTGTGATTTATAAATAAATTGCTCTACAAATTACACGGTTCTGCAGAGAAATCCCCTCTTAAACATAAAAAAGGAAAATAAAAACGGTCGTCACGAGAAAGGTTTAGCTGATTTCGATAAATACGAAATAAGAACACAATTTTTTTATCATTACAACAGTTTCTAAATTATTTATTATTAATAAACATAAATACACTATAAAAATAGAATAAAATATATTTCATTAAAATCTGTGTACCTGATTTAAAAAAAAAATAAAATTTGTTTTTTATATTACAGATTTCTACAGAAACTGAATTACTTAGTGCGACGAACAAATTATACTTGTTTTCAACAATACTTCAATCGTGATAAACATTTTTTTGTTAACATTTGATCATTATATGGTTCTTATGGACAATAAATGCAACTTCGTTGGTTTTAAGTTAATTGGGTTTGTTCCGCCAGTAAATATTATACTGTTGTATATCTTTCGGTGAAAACCGTCGTTTTTGGATATATACTTGGTGCGTTTGGCGAGCGCTTTCGATGTGAGAACATCATTTTCAAGCATCGTTTTTATTTATACTAAAAAAAAATTCGAAACACAACCAAAGTTGTGGCTCATTTTAATCAAGACATGATTAAAAGCAAAAAATAATATTTGCTGTTAATAATATTTTGTTCTGGGACGTGACAAAATGCTTTTCTATCAAATTAGTGATTTATTTTTTAGCTATCACTTCGCGTAAAAACAATTAAAAATGAATAGGATTTATTGTTAAAAAAATGAAAAAAATAATAATATAGCAAATAAATAAATAAAAATAATATAATAAACAAATTTTTATGAATTTAGTTTGTTTTTAACAATTTTTGTAAAAAATCATTATATCAGAAAATATTGGCTTTTACGATACCATATTATAATTCAATTATATTACATAATATTTTCAATAATATTATGATTTAAACATTAACAGTCAAATTCATAAATGTACATTAAGAGTTTATGAGCCTTTAATAAGCAAAAGTTGACAAGAGAGTATTCATAAACGTTTAATAGCCTATTAAACCCTTTATAAACCTTTAATAAATATCAGTTTTTCATTGTAGCCTCTACCCTACTTTAAACCAAAAATAATTTTAAAGTTATGTATCGCTTAAGTATATATAAATATTTCGCGATCTTAAACACTTTGTTGCGGAATGGACACTATGGATATCATATAAGATCTTATCAAAATTCCTTTCAGGCACCATACATATCGCAAACAAATTTTTAGCCCAATAAGACTTTCAAATGAAAAACTAGCCCTTAGACCTAGTTTTAGCAAGTGCCCCAACAGATATACATATGTACGTACATATACAGTAGCTCACAGCTTATTTCGTGCAGCTTCAAACCACAACTTTGAACGACTACACTAAATAAACTGTAAATGATATAAAAAAACTTTAAACGCGGAATTTTTATAAAAACATTCCTTTATTTAAACAAGAAGTTTATATTCATATTTATAACCATATGCAAAAGTAATTTAAAAAAAACTTAAGATGTATGAAAAATTCAGGTCACAGCTTATTTCGTGCACTTCTAGCAGCCTTAGAAAAAACTTGCGTGGACTATGCTTAGTATTTTGTATGGCTTCCCTTCTCTTTAGTTACTCCCTTAAGGCGACTTTCCATCGAAGCAACAAGTTTTTGAGTAGTTTCGCGCGGAATCTTTTGCCATTCCTCAACCAGTGCAGTTTTAGTTCATGCAGATTTCTAATTTGCCTTTTTCGTATAGCCGAGTCCAAAATTGCCCACAAATTTTCAATAACGTTTAAGTCGGGTGATTGTGGAGATGGATTCATGAGGTGTGGGCAGTTCCATATCAGCCATGATTGCACAATACCCGATTTATGTTTCGGGTCGTTGTCTTGGTAATACCGCAATCGATCGCGTATACCCAAAGCATCGGCACTTTCACACAAATTTTCTTTCAATATGTTTAAATACATATTTTTGTCCATTGTGCCTTCGATAAAAACGATGTTGCCCACTCCTGAGGCAGCAATGCAAGCCCAAACCATCACACCTCCTCCGCCGTGTTTGACAGTTGGCTTTAAGTGTTTATTCTGGAGCCCTGTGTTAGCTTGACGCCACACGTAATTTATGCCATCCGAGCCAAAAATATGGAATTTCGACTCATCAGCAAATATTACGTCTTCTCAGAATGAAATTGGCTTTGTCATGTGCTCCTGGGCAAATTGAAGTCGACTTTGCATATTCTTTTTAGATATAAACGAATTTTTGGGAGCTACTCGGCCATTGAAATCATGTTCGCGCAGCACATGGCGCACTGTTTCGGTGGAGTATACTTTACCCATTTCATTTTGACTTTCCACCATCAATTTTGGAGCCAATATTTTAGGGTTTTTCTTAATTTTTCGGACAATTTTTCTTTTATCAGCATCTGTAAAAATTTTGTTTGAAGCATTTCTGCCCTTGTACGCCACTCGATTCTCGCGCTTATACCTTTGAATAATATATTGGACTGTATTAGCACTTAGCCCTACTATTTCAGCTATTTTCGCTGACTTTTACCTTTTTTAAAATACAGTAAAACCAATTCTCGCTTTTCTAAGCTAGGCCGCTAACCCATCTTTCAAAAAGCACTTGTTTATCCTTTTCAATGGAGTTGAAATTAAATTATACGCATATCAACAGCAAAAGAAAACACCAAATAAAATAAAAAGTAACGGTAATCTAATCAGAACCTACATATGAATACAAAATCTCCAGTTAAAGAGAGTGCACGAAATAAGCTGTGAGCTTTTTTTTTCTAAGAAATAAACTTTTTTGATCATTACTAAAGAAATACAAAATTTTCAGATTTTCTAAGTTATGCATTTTATTTCAAATATAAACAGCTAACATTGGAAACCAAAATTTTTTTGGTATTATAAATGATTTTAATTCTATGAAGTTGAAAAGTTTTATTTTGCGCCTGCACGAAATAAGCTGTGAGCTACTGTACATATAGTTATGTACATAGGTATAGCAAAATATTTTTGTTACAAAAAGCGCAAATTTAGTTAAACAAGGTGAACATATTCGCAAAATTAATGATAAAAACTTAAACAAAATTTAATTGGTTTGTAATGGGCTAACATATTTTTGTAAGGATCCTGATACGTTGTTTAAAAAGCTATCCGATGATACGTACATACATATATTAGCCCATTTTGCCTAAGAATATTTGAAATATTGCAAATTTTATATAACGTAACTCTGAAAGCATGAGGTTTCTACATTACTTTTTCTTCTCAATACTACTTTTTCTAAACCCCGGACAACTTTTTGTTGCATAATATAAAAATAAATTAAAACAAATTTATTTGAATAGTGAAGTATATAAAATGTAAACAATTCGATATAGATCTCGTTATTCGAGTACTTTTCATTTTACCTGAGACAAAAATAAACAAAAACATATTTATTTATAAATTTAATTATTACATTTCTTGTTCGAATATTTTGCAGTAACCAGAACATATATTTATACTAAAAAGGTTCCTTTTTGGTGTAAAAAAAATATAAAGAGAAAACAATATTCGGTTTTCGGGTTAATTGAGAATTGGTTTTTAAAAGCACTAAGTATAAAATATTAATTGGAGTTGCCAGGTAAAAACGTTAGATTGCTTAAAGTGTAGAATAGTTATTTAACTGTTATTGTGTGTTTTTTAATACAAATTTTTATAAATGGTTTATTAAACGAAAAGTGTTCAATAACTATTGTAAACTTTAAACCTAAAATAGGAACTTTTTATGAATTAGACCGTTAATGTTTATATGTGAACAATATATTACATTATTTAGTTATAACATGTTTACATTTTAAACATGATTACGCTTATACTTTACCAACTATATTCTTAATATATGTAAGAATGCTATGTTTGGCTTATAACCATAGAATACAACCATAGTATTTTGCTCCTTGATTATGGTTACCTCAACCATGCTTTTTTGTGTGTTCATAAAAAAACCGCCCAGCAAAAAATTAGACATACCCTAAAAAGTACTTGCCATATAATGACTTACTTTTGTGATTGCCATATTTTGTTACTCGCTTACAAAACTCATTACATTAGTTTCCAAAAAAGGAAGTATTAATGGAACTAGTTCTTTGTGTTAAAAGAGACTACCGTACTAATAGTACTCATTACTTCCTGCAATAATTTATGTAATAGATTCTCAGTAATTGATTATAAAAGTCTCATGCCTTGTTAAAATCATTAAGTTGGCAATCTAGTTGGGAAGTACTTCTGCTAATAATGCTTAATTCCACACTCGATTACCTTTTCAAAAATTTGTTGCTGGGCACGTGTAATAACAAAAAATGGTGAAACTTACCTACACGTATGATGAAAACTGGCTTTCAATACCTTAAGAGTAAATTATACGCATTAACGATGCAAAACTAAAAGAAAGAATCTGAGTAGGTCCACAAATTTATTAGAGGTTATGAAGGACTTATTGATCTTTTTCACCAAAGCCAGAAATGCTTCAGTCCATTGTGATTATAGTTTTGATTTATTGTATCTGCAGCTTTACAATGGAAATAATATTGGCCGGGCTCAAGATTGGAAGGGATTTCTTTGGTTGCATTTATAATCTTGTGTTTTATCTCTTTATAGGTCATAATCCGCCGTACGATCTGTCTAAAATTACAAGTGTGCTTCAAAATAAGATAGTGTGGATTAAAAGTGGATGTGTGTGACAGACTTTTTTACAGATCTGTACGATTTTATAATCTTTTGAAATAATTATAAAATATTTTTCTCTATGCGATCAGAGTTGATTTTTTACGATCATGAAAAAACCCCAAAATATTAACACCATATCGCTCATTTACTTCAAGAACGTCATAACTCAGAATTTCAAGTTTAATACAGAATTGTTCCTAATTTCATGCTTTATATTGTGTATAAATTTCATCTTTATGTCTTTTGTACTTCCTGGCCATTAGTAGTAAATGTTTTATTTTAAATCTCCTTGTAAATTTGTTTGTTTATTTGTTTGTTTGTGTGTGCGTCAATCACAGCTAAACGACTGAACCGTTTTTAATGAAATTTGAACACGGGTAGACATTTGTCTTCACGGTAAAATAGGGAACTCATATTTTCAAATAGCGGACCAGCAGGAGAGAATCTTCAGGAATTTTTATATGTCCGAACTGATTTAAAAAACTAAATAAATTTTATGAAATTCGAATAAATAAATAAGATCCCATACACAATTAATGTTTCCAAAGCTGGAACCCAGATGAGAGGAAAGAGAAAAAACGGGAATTTACGGCTGAAACGATTTTTATAGAATTTTAAATAGGAAGAGATATTTATTTAGAAGTACCAAGAGGGTATGAATATTAAAAAAATATGGAACAAGAAGGATAAGCGGGGGAGATGAACAACATGCTGAATTGATTTTAGCAAAAAGCGATTTAAATATATTTGAAATATTCATCCAAATGGTCCAATAAACAGAAGAAAATCTATTTTAATCAAATAAAATAACTGGCTTGAAGATGGTCGTGGTACGATTATTCTCGCTGGGGTAGCGAAGAGCACCGGGAATAACCAGTATAATATAGTTCAAAAAACAAATTTTTAAAGAAAATAGTATTAGGAATATCAAACACAGTTCCTTTTTTAGAACAGGCAGTCTTTCCAGTTGCTCTTACATTTTTACCATTGCAACGAATAATGAGCAACTGGGCTGTAGCTGAAATACTCTTAATTTCTTTATATTTTTCGTCTAAATTATGTAGCAAGAAACGCTTTTCAATCTGCTCAAATGGCTTAAAATATAATTTTACCTCATTTAAAATGCTTCGGATGTTAGTGCTTCGACTTCACTTACAGCTTGTTTTCTGAGCGAGGTTGCAGAAAAATTTTACAAGAACGTCGTAATTGTTTCATAAAATCAACTAGACTTGAAAATATAAATTTCGTTATTTTAAACTAAGAGCGGCTGTCATCTGAAAAAATAAATACTTTTGAAAAACGTTCTTAAGGTGTCCTAGTTACAGTTAAGAGATTATTTTTTCGCCATCTTTCTAGCTTATATAGATATTATATATATATATATATATACATATATAATAAATAAAAAGTATGTATTTATATAAATAAAAAATTTTTATAAGAAAAAAAAATAATTTTTAAATTTCACACTTACGATTTCATTTGTGACCATTTGTATATTGAAAGCAAGATCGAAAATCTTTTTTTTGTTATTCATAATTTTCTGAGCTTTTTGCATATATGTACTTTCGACTCACTAATTTTAAATGTCGTTTTCTAATTTTGCACGCAACATTAAAATGTGCGATAATTATTTGCAATCATATGGATTCCAATGAATTAATTTTTTGTCTTTTTGTACTCTCTGAAAGCTCTCAGCAGGAAAGAAGCGCAATAGAAGGTTACTTTTGTGCCAGTTTGTATTTGAATATCTTGAAATGGGTTATGAATTAATGTAAAATTTGTTTACATTGATTGTTGGTTTTAATTAAATTTGGCATATTTTATTCGTTACAAATTTAACATAAAAAATAACGAAAAAAAACAGTTAGTTGTTAGTTGTTCATTTCCAAACTTTTATTCATTTTAAAAACCAGATTTTTTATTTTACATAAAATTTTTTTCGTGACTTAAATTTAAATACTCCAGAAACTGTTGTGTAGAAAAAACGCGTAAAGGTTATTTCATTCCTTACCTTTTAGTATTTTGTTCAATCCAAATCACTTAATTATTTGCCACGCCCATTAAAAACGCATCAAACTTTTTACATTCGTTTCATTTGTTTTTTTTTTTTTGCCAAACAGTGTTATCTTCAAAATGTTACAAAGCAAGTGTTTAAGAAAATACCACCATTATTTGTTTTAAAAGCAGAAAACAGAAATTAGGAAGATCCCATAAAATTTTTAGATGCCAACATGAAGTTTGTTAATTTATGTTAAAAGGTTTCGTAAACATTAATCTTTAAGAGTTAGGAAATATTTAAACTCTTCAGATAAAAAGCTTAAATTTGCAGGCTCATAATTTAAAAGATTTTCGTTACTTAATAAAATACCATTATGCTGATAACAAGTGTTTTAAGTATTCTGTTAGTGACACCCGCCATATTGGCCACGCCAGTACTTGAAACTGGGACAACTGAATCTGTTGCGTCGGCTACTGCTGTTGGTGGTGGTAATGCAGTGGCTACAGCATCTGCTGTTGGCGGTACAGTTGCATCGTCAAGTTCAGCCTCTGCTTCAGCATCGTCTGCATCAGCATTTAGTGATGTATCATCAGTGCCGTTACTTCCAATTAACTACGATTCGGTTCATTCTGTTCCTGTAGAACAAAACCTTCAGACCATGCAATATGTACCAGTTGTACAAAACTATCAAGCAATTCAACACCTTCCACTTGTTCAACAACAATTGCCAGCCTTTGTTTATGGTGGTGGTTACGGCGATGGCTACAATGGCGATGTGCGAAGTTTAAGTATAAAACGCGGCGCAATCGGAGGTGCTGGCTTCGGTGGTGGTTTCGGACGCTATCGTGAATCTTATATCTTTAAGGCTCATGGCTTTGGCGGCGGCTTAAATGGCTACGGACATCATGGTTTTGGTGGTGGACGACTTAAAGCACATTATTCCACTGGTGGCGTTGCAGCTGGGGGATTTGCTGATCTTAAAGCAGGCGTGTTTGGTGGTGGAGCTGCTGGTTTATTTAGTTGATTAATGCCTTTAAGACTTTAAATTTTAACAACCATAAGTGCAATTTAAAATTTTTTTGTAAAGCAACTGTTACAACAATTATAGTGAAAAAATAAAACATTTAACTCCATCTAAAACGAATTTAATGCATCCATTATTTTTTGCAATCTGTTTGATTTATGCGCCAGTAATTCCAATACAAACACAAGCACGGAAATCAAAAGCATGACACCGCTTATTAGGTAGAGCCCTTCAAGATTATTATTTGTCAACTTAATCTCAAACTTCGATTGTGCATTCATATTTTGAAACCAAGAGCTCCCTCCATTTTGCTTTGCAATGAAAGAAGTAATGCCGGCAGCGGATAACCTTTGAATTTTACTATCAATGCTAGGGCCAACAAGTGAATTCTGTTGAAAGTACATGACAAGTGGCATCGTAAGTATCGCCTGTTCTACGTAAGTAAGGTTGCTAGTTTTATGGTAGACAAAATTATAGTGGGCCAAAGAATCTAAAAACAATGTAGTAGTGAGTCGTAAAGAACTGGTTTGTATCATATTCAGGCGCTTCGTACTGTTGAGTACAATATTTGTTTTCTTTTTGGGATAGAAATCCCTATAAGTAGCCGCCAAAAATGTATAGTCTTGTTCTAAAAGTTGTGATATTCTTCGCGGTACTGGTATTCGTTTCGACAAACGTAGACTGTCAAACATTTTGCCCTGATAACCATTGCGCACTTCAAACGTGAGCAGCAACAGGCCGGCTAAAAGAAAACGAGCAAAATTGTTTTTCGGCAAAATTTTTGCTGGTAACGCATTTCCAATGAAAATTATTAACATCGAACTAATGGGTTTTTTATTTTTGCTACCAAATATTAATTTGCCAACTTTTGGCTTCGTTTGTATCATCTTGGTAAAAATAGTTGATATAAGAAAGAAACATAGTATCGATATCCATATCGAGGGACGTAAAGGATTAAATAGTTGCTTTATCGGACCAAAACATAAACCACTACGGACTACAAATACTAATGGAGTTGTATGATAGACGTACGAGCTGCTTAATTTGTCACTATTCGGCAAATTCGAACTGAATCCTCCAACAACTACATTGGCACGTTTGTTGTACAGCTAAAAGAAATTAATACAAAAATTATACTTATTATTTTCTCTTGAAAATGCTTTTATAAGATTTTTCTTTTTAAGAAAATTAAGGCTAATCAATTATAAGCTGGTAGCGAGGCTTTCCCTCGTACCATAACAACAACAACAACAAGAACAACAACTTACATCTGAAAAGCATCCCGTTGAATTATCAGACAAACTTAAAGCGTTTTCTTCATTACAAAAATTTAAACGGATTTTAAAATTTAATGCTTTAGCAACAGCTTTAAGGATGTCACCCTCTACACCACTTAAACGATTGCTATCTGCCAAGTGCGTCTTATTATTTATATCGCCATCAAATTTTATAAGTGGTCTATTCAAAAAAGCCGATACATTTAAATAGCAGCCATGTAAATTATTTATAAAATCGGAAAATAAAACTTCATTTTGTAAAGTTCCATTCTCGTAACGATTAATTTCACGGATTGTTATCCTATCCTGACAATTATCTTTATTGAAGAATTCGTACGTGTAGAAACCAATGTGGTTGCCATTAAACGATTTGTTCATTACCACAACATTTTTCACTTTAAAATTTAAAGATGTTTTGAAAATTTGAAACAGATTGTCATATTGTTCAAGTGCATTTTTGGCATTCCAAGTAAGCAGAACGAAAAAGTTAAAAAAACGACCACGCTCCGTTTTAGGAAAGGTATAGCAAAGAGATCTATTTAGAAAGAAAACAGAAAGAAGAAAAAACATATAGATGTAATTTTTACTAATCACTCTGAAAAACATAGATATTTGCCTCTTGTAAATGTAACTGTTAAAATTATGTTATATGAAAAAAAAAAACTTACGCAAATGCTTCAGGAGAATCCACTATCAGTAAATTGTAATCCCAAAGTCGATCATTTTGACGACCCAAAAATAATTGTATTGCAAATTCGCCATACAAACGGGAAAGAATATTGGTTAATAATGAAGTTTGATAATCTCGGTCCACTCTACAAACGACCGAACATTTTTCAGTTATGACAAGCGTATTTGTTTTTGGACTAACGAACCGCTTCGTCATATAAACTGCCAAATTAGTGAATTCCATTAAAGTTTTGTCTGAACCACTATTTGTTTGAATTGCAGTGAGAACAATAGGTGACAGCACTACCACCAATAAAATTGTTAAAAAGTATTTAAACATATTTTCTTCCGTTTCGATTCAACTATTTTGTTTGAAATGAAAACTTTTATTGCAAAGCAATTACTCTGACTTTGGCTTATAATCTCTTATTATGTACAAAAATTGAACAATTAATTAACTAATTAAAATTACTACTTGAAACTTTATCTGATATTAAATTATTTGTAGTATTGATTGATACGAGTATTGTCTTAAAAAGCTTCCATTGTTATATCTAACACCTACAAATATTTATGCTTTTGTTTATGTTGTCCAATTTTTTATTTTACAATAAAAATCAACCTTTTAATTTAATTGACAAAAATAGAAAACTGATGAAATCCTATTAAAATTTCTTGCATTTGGTAACCGCTTTAATAGTCCTTTGGAAAAAAACAATTAATTTTCATTGAATTTTTTTTTAATAAATTCTAACGGAAAATATTTGACTTGACAACTTTTATGAGAAGTTTATGTAGTTCTTTCCTTGAAATATTAAATTATATAATCTTAAGTAAGTGGGAGAGTGGACATCTTATTTTATTACATTCAAAACATTTACTTACAACCATTAACTTTTTAAGATTCCGCGAAAATAAAAAAGTGTAGGGAAATGGGGAGTAGATAAATTTGTTTTGAGAGTAACTTGGCCGTCTCCAGCCAGGTAAATCCAAGCTAATGCCTACCATTTTAACTATTTGAAAGCAAAAGGGAGTTTCCTCAACGACTGCAGACACCTTCGTTTTTCATCGATGTTTTATAAACATTCGACAAGGAATGACATCAAAGCTCATTCATTTGATCTATGCTTAAAGAAGGCATTTTAAACTCACGCCAGCAAGTTAAAACCGGAGTTCTCTAAGGTAGTATCTTGGTATCCAATACGCCTTCTACGAGTTTGATATAAAAACTAGCAATATTTTGATTTCTTGCATTTCCTAAAGCCTTCATACCATCATTTCCCACAGCAGTGGTTAAAAACTAGCAAGCAAATACTCATATGTACGCATCTAAATACGAGGGCTGCTCTATATATTTCTGGCCTAATAGTGAAAATGCGAATATTTATAATCAAAAATGGTTTTATTGTTTTTCAAAGTATTCTCCAGCATGATTTATACACTTTTGCAAGCGCTCAAACCAGTCGTCGAAGCACTTTTTCCGCTCCGATTGAGACACCTCTAAAACATGGTTTTTGAACACTTTAACAGCTTCTTCTGGCGACGAAAATTGTTGACCACGCATTTTTTTCTTGATGTGCGGAAACAAGAAGAAGTCATTAGGTGCCAATTCAGGGCTGTACGGCGGATGACCCATTAATTCGACGTTTTGGTCGGTCAAAAACGCTCTGGTTTGAGCTGATGTGTGAGAGCTCGCATTGTCATGGTGAACAATGATTCGTCTTCTCTTGTTGGTTTTTCGAATTTCTCCGATGACTTCAGGCAAACGAATTGTAGTGTACCACTCAGAAGTGACCGTCCTACGTTGCTCAAGCGGAACAGTCGCCACATGACCAGTTTTGCTGAAGAAACAGGCGACCATTTGCTTCGAAGTGTTTCTTCCACGAACAACTTTCGTTGGACTTTGCTCGTCTTTGAAGACCCACACGGTCGATTGTTGTTTCGTTTTGGGCTCATACGCATAGATCCATGATTCGTCACCTGTGACGATCTTATAAACGTCTTTTAAAGCACCGCAATCGTATTTTTGCAACATTTCTTTGCAGCAATCGACACGCACCTTTTTTTGAGCGACTTTCAAATTGTGCGGGATCCAACGAGAACAAACCTTTTTTACGGCCAGGTGTTCATCCAGTATCGAATGTATGCTGGTGGAAGAAATGTCCAAGGATGTCTCTATCTCTCGGTATGTCGCATGTCGATCTTGCATTATGAGTTCACGAACGGCATCAATGTTCTCTGGCACAACAGCCGTTTTTGGACGACCTTTACGGAACTCATCTTTGAGCGTGCTTCGGCCACGATTAAATTCATTATACCAATTTTTCACAGTGCTATAGGATGGTGGTTCATCGCCATACAAAGATTTAAGTTCATCAATGCACTCTTGTCGTGATAATCCACGTCAAAAGTTGTGAAAAATGATGGCACGAAAATGTTCACGAGTTAATTCCATTTTTTTCTATATTAATTTTTTCAAGTCACTGTAAACAACACAAATAATGGTCGTACGTTAAAACGTTTTGAGTACGATTATGCTTAAAAATGACAAACTTTCCAATGGAAATGTCAGATTGCACTTGGCAGCACTCAGTGTTGCCAGGCCAGAAATATATATAGCAGCCCTCGTATATTTTTATTTGAAAAAATTACTGTTGTACTTCAAAGTTCTGGAAGCCTAATACCTTTACGTACAGACTTATAGGCGCTAAAGGTAAAAAAGTTAAATGTTATTTAATCCGCTAATACGCGGATTTAGTGGGATCTGTGTACCGTTTACCAGAATGCTGCAATTATATGTTGAATGGGATGATTAAAGGTAATGCGAATCTTGTATCCGTTATAATTGGTTTCCTATAAATGTCAGACTTTAAATAACAGATTGCTCGTGTAATTGTCTTTGAACATTGTATAAACTAACGACAGTTTACTCAGACAATACAACATCAATATTGGAATGAAAGAAGCAATTGCTCTCGTTTAAACGAGATGTCCAACACAATAAAACATAACGACGCACATTTACTTACGCAGAATTACTAATCTAAAGACGAACTAACTCTTTCCACAAAGAAATTGTACAAACAAAACTAAAACCGGGCAATACTCTACGAGAAGCAATGCATTGCGTTAAACCAAATAAGTTTAATGCAATTTTCATGATATTATCAATAATGAATCATTATCGGAAATGCTTTAAGCTAAGAAAATTTAAAAATTGAGTTTATAATCATCAAATAATATTGAAAAAATAGATAAAAAAAATGTATGGTATCCATTCATACTTTTCTACGATACTTCAAGACCTTGATTTTGAATTAAGAGAAATGAAAGAAGTCGAAAGAAATATTTGTTGTGTCGCAGCAGAATTCTATTCCGATAAGAAATTTAATTACAAGAAGATTAAAAAACACCCAAATCCAATGGAAAAGATTCCAAAAAAATTAACCTTATAAGATGTTTTATAAAACAGCTTTATGTGACTCTTCTATATACGAGCAATATACCAATAACGTAAGCAATTTGTTTGTAAACCGGTTATTTTCATTTATTTCGTGTTATTTTATATGTTGTGAAACTTATTTTATACTGAGTTATTCTGTTCTGTTATTTTTTGTTAATAAAAATAATTTTTTTAATTGTATTTTAAATGAGTATTTTAATTTACCGATTTTTTGCCGATGTTTTAAGAAAAATTCGAATCTTCACAAAGAGTTAAATGAGTCATTGGTTAGAGTCTTAAAGAATATTCTAATCCATTTAGTAAGCAAGATCTTAAATAATAATGATTATATTCTACTGAAAGAATACTGTGTCAAAAATCAAAGAGATGAGATTATTTCATTTACAATAAAGCTTAATAATTTTTCCACACAATAAAAAAAGCTTAATAATTTTTATTCGGGATAGTTGAATTGATTGCTATGAGGCAGAAGTTAGGTAATTTTATTTGAATACCAAGAGCAAATATTCCTTAATATTTTTATGCCTACTTTATTCGGTTTGTTGGTCTCATTTAAGTATAACGGTCGCTGTTTAATTTTTATCACATCTTACACCCTGTGTTTCTTATGGTTAATTCTACCTCAAATAACAAAATATTTCCAACTTCCCTTCTCCATTGCCGTTTAAATGTGCTGACATGCGCAAAATTTACAGCCACTCTTAACAGTACAAGGTTGCCAACTCAAATATTAACATTGAATAAACATTTCGTTTACATTTTGTTTTGCTTGTATATTTCAAATCCCTTTTCATTCATGCTCTCTGTTGAACACATCAATATTTCACTCAAAATTGAATAGAATTTTCGGCATAATGCAACCGACATTAAGGAAATGATTCAAATTGGAATTCAGTTGTCAAACTCATTGAGACAAGAACGGACGGGATCTTATAAAAGAAAATACAAAAGCGAAGTTAAAGGAATTAGCAAATTTAAAAAAGTGGAAGTGGTGGTGGTGGTGTTTTGAATAACTGGCTGCACAGTACACCCAACTAAATTAAAAAAATGTATGATATAAAGATTATGATGTGTATAAGCAAAATTAATTTGAAAAATTAATAAAAAAAAAGAATACGAAAAAATAAATTTCATTTAATGAATACAATTTTCGCAAAATAATATTTTTGAAAATCAAAAGTGAACATATTTAATCCAACTACTCGTAACATAATTAAAATAATTTTTGTTGAGTGAATTATCCAGCAACGGCATTTAAGATACTAAATGATCATAAAGCAAAAGTAATACATATATTTTATATTTATAATATATAAGAGAATTAAAAAAATCCCTTTTTTATTCGAAAAATCATTCTAAAAATAATAATAATAAATAAAAAAAATTATGCCACTTAGTCGGCTGTTAGTTATGCTGTGTTTTCTTTAATTTGGTTGAATGTATGCTTAGCTGTCTGTATGTCTGTCTGTCTACTTATGTTTTTTTATGTAATTTGGCTGACTACCAGGCAGACATTTCGTTAAAGCAGTGTTGTATATAATATTTGTTCTTTTTACCTACAACCCCCTCCTCCTCTTTCAAAAAAAAAAAAAAAGAAACAAAACAAGCAAATATTGCAACAACAACAAACGTTAAAAACCAACAAACATAAATCGTTTTAAATATTTTAAAAATAACCGCATACACGTTCTACCAGTGATGCGATGTTTAAAAAAATTAATCGAAAGTACTAAGTAAACGTAAAAAGTACGCTGGTACAATTTGATTGCCGACATCTCACACTTATTATTTTTATAACCTTCACCACAAAATGTATACCCTTTTATACCTAACTAAGTTTGTCATTCCGTTTGTAATTTTTACAATATCCATTTCCGACCTCATAGAGTATATACACTCTGACTTCTTACTTATAGCGAAGTCGATTGAGCGATTTTCATCTGTCCATCCGTGTTAGTGTTGAAATCAAGTTTGCCGAGGCACTAGGTAAGCTAGAGAAAATTTAAATACGCCAATTGATCAGACATAGTGTTGCAAGAGGTGCTATTGGAAATCAGCATAATTGGTCCATGTCCTACGAGGCAGCGGCAAAACACCACGCCTGTCCCTAATTTTTTCGTACCACTTGGAACACTAAAGTAACTCCAATCAAAAAACAAATACATAGATAATTAAAAAATAAGAAAGAAACATCATATTTTCGAATTCGGGCCGCTGAAATTTTCCAATTTTTTTTTAAGTAATTGGTATGGGTATCATTTTAAAGCTTTTGAAGAGATCCCTAAGGAAATACTAAATTTTTTTTAAAACGCTTAACCCATTAAGAGCCGATTTTTTCTTATTATTTAATTCTCTGTCACCCCAATATTTGGGGGAAATGTGATGCCCTCCTGCAGTTTAAAAAAAAATATATACGCAAAACATTATGTTCTTTATATATTTTAGATATATTTTGTGTAAGAAAAAATTCATATTTTTAATTAAAAATATCAGCAGCTGATAATAATCAATTGTACGCAAGTATTGTGAAGTGGATTGAAATGTACATAGTAAGTAAATATATAAAACAGTAGTATAAAGTACTTGATACAGAAACACATTTTTATTTCGATGCTATTGGCGAACTGTTGATTTAATAGGCGGTCCGCTGAAGAACTTTTATATTAAAAAAAAAACATTTGCGTTTTCTTTTGCTGCATTTTAAAACTTTTGCAACAGAAGAACTTGTAAATTATATTAAGGGTTGGCAAATCGCTTAAAACGCTAGAAGATAGAAAACTTCATTCCAAAAGTTTAATTTGAATTTAAACCCGATTGCAAAAAAGCCTCATGACTACAACAGTGACGGAGCAAGGGAGAGCCAAATGATATTTTTTGTTTTTTAGAGAAATTTAAAATTTTCAAGAAATCAAGATTAGTTTGTCTTAATCGTGCTTACTTTCCTCAAAGAAAAATTTTTTGACATGCATTTATCATAAAAAAACAGTGCAATTTGATACTGTACAGAAATTACATTCGCATTGCCCTTACGTTAACGCCTACTTAATTTATTACTGGATTTTACTTAAATTTTAAATAAAACTCCAGATTCTGATATCTTAAAATAAATTGATACGGAAATGCATTGTACTGAAACTCTTAACAACATTAGATTAACGAACTGTTTATCTGAAAATGTTTTCTCTACAACGCGTAGTGCAATTTAGTAAACAATTTGACCACAAATAAATGGAATCTTAATAAAAAACTTTTTGTACGCAAATAAAGCACAGGTCTGAGGATCAAACAACGAGAAAGTAACAAATCATATTCCATATTAGTTTAAAGCCCCAGTGAGTTAATAGAATAAGCGTTACCGATACGATTCTTGGATCATTCCTCTAAAATTGTCGTCCATGATCATTATATTGATTAAAGAAAAAATTGAATTTAAAGTTGAAATTTTTAATTCACAGATTTTTGGTACAACTTTTTCCACAAAACGTGCAACTTTGGTACATTCTGTCCGTTTTGCATCTCTGTACTGTAGCCATATTTGTGTAATTTGAATATAAAAATAGTCATACATAAATACTATCCGAGTACATTTATGTATTTTTGTTTTTTTATGTGAACGTAATGTATTTGTATTATTTAAAGAACTGTGTATGAATGAGTGTTTGGGTGAACAGAAGACTCGGATTGTCTGATTTAATAATAAAAGAAGAAATAGTAATAATTGAAAAAAGTGAATATTTCATAATTTCTTTAATGTAATTCTTATGGTTGCTTTTTGTTTGTTCTGTTTTAAGAAATAGAATTCAGCGAAAAATAGCAACAAAACAAAATTTTAAATTTCTTTCAACAAACAATCTATATGTAAATTTAAATTTGATCAAACCTTATTGAATAATGAATTTAATTACGGCAAGCTTAAGAGATAATGTGTCAAAAATAGCTAATAATAGTCTTCAAATAACTTTCTACAAAATGTATTTATGCACGTACTCGCATGTAATATTTTTATATGTCAAACTTTAGAGTTCCCTTGAAATATTTCCTTCTTGAAAATTTATTTTGGCTTCTTTCGTTGTGTGCGTGCTCTTGTCCTCTAGGTAACAACTAACTCAAGTATCCTGTTTATTTTTAATATCCCTCTCTCTCTCTCTCTGCACCTTTGATTTGTTGTTGGCTCTCTTACTTTTTTCTCCCAAGAAATCACTCCGCTTAAGATAGAGCGAGAGAGAGAGAGAGGGCGAGTAATGAGAGTTTAAGAAAGAGTAGTGTAAATATTTTTAATTGAAATTAAAATTATTATAAACATTAAATGTCCTTGTATATCTAATAGAGTGTCTGCTTGTCATTGGATTATTTTTTTCTAACTTTGACGTTTGTTTTATTTAATGCCAAATATATAAATATTCTGCTATGCCGAATCTTATATACCCTTTACGATCGATGTAAATCTAGTTTAGTGAAATAACTCCAAACAAAAAGCAAATATTGGGGTAACACAGAATTAAAAAAAATATTTCATTATTTATTATATTATGTTAATAATATAAAAAATAATCTAATGCAAAAATAAGAACGGGGGTGTTGGTGGGTAATTTTTGTTAAAGCCTTAACATTTCTGTATTGGCTTCCAAATTAACTCTCATGTTGTTTTTGAAGTTTTAATACTTAAGGAAAATGTTTTTTTATTTCTAACAATTTTGATAAAAATTTCCTGCTGAGCTGGCTATAGCAACCGACGAAATACGTATAGATACCTGCTATTCCAAACCAACAAATAGTTGCATTTTTATTTGAAAATGTTATGTGATATTAGCATAATATAAAAAATAATATTATAAAAATTCCAAAAATAATTTTTCAAATAAAAAAAATTTTGGTACTACATATACTGTGAGCGTCAAAATAAAGTGTACACAAACATTTTCTTTAAATTAGTTTTTATTTCAGTCTTTTAAAATGCTATTTTATTTAACATTTTATGTTTTTTTTAATTGTTATTCAGTTCTCTACTTAAACTTAAAAAAAAACAACAAAAAAAATTTATAACAACAAAAGTTATAA
This sequence comes from Gymnosoma rotundatum, assembly GCA_916610165.2. NCBI lineage: Eukaryota > Metazoa > Arthropoda > Insecta > Diptera > Tachinidae > Gymnosoma > Gymnosoma rotundatum. Next base: position 77,081,607 of record OU744339.1, on the reverse strand, counting down.
AACAAAAACAAAATCTATTCCCTATTTTACGCGTCAAAATAAAGTGTACACATATAATTCATTATAAAAATTAGTATGATTTAGTATTTGGTTGCTTTTCCTTTAGCTTTAATAACGGCGCTTAGTCTTCGGGGCATCGATACAACTAGTTTTTTTGGTTATGTCAGAAATTTTCTGCCACTCCTCCATTATAAGGGATTTAAGCGTATCCTTGTTAGTAATTATCCTCTTTTGTATTTGCCGGTCAAGATGCTCCCACAAATACTCAATCGGGTTAAGGTTCGGTGATTGGGGAGGATGATCTAATGTTTTAGAAGTATTATAAAGGAGCCATTCTTTTACTATCTTTGCCGTATGTTCGGGATCATTGTCTTGTTGAAAGATCCAAGGTCCCTTTAAGCCCAATTTCTCCACACTACATGGCAAATTGTTTTTCAAAATGTTTAAGTAGTCCGTTTTATTCATGGTATCTTCAATAAAAGTCAAGCTTTACACTCCACTTTCCGCCATGCATCCCCACACCATCACCTAACCTCCTCCATGCTTAACCGTAGATATTAGATTTTGTTCAGCATACTGTGTATTTTTTGTACGCCATACTTTTACAGGTTTTTTCTGGACAAATATCTCAAATTTACTCTCCTCGCTAAATAAAAAGTTATTCCAGAAAGAACCATCTTTAGTTTCGTACTTTTTTACATACTCAATACGTTTTTTCTGATCTACTAACGATATAAGTGGCTTTTTTTCGCGGCAACCGACCATGTAGACCATTTGCTTGTAGAGCTCTTCGTACTGTGTTGGCGCTTACGTTGGTATTTTTTGTTGCTGAAACTTCTTCCGATATTTTAACAGCACTTTTAAGTTGATTCTTCTTCACATCATATAAAATAGACCTTATTTCCTGGACGATTTTCTACTTCGCCTAATTTTTCTTGCTTATTAACTATTTTCTTTGCTGTATTATGGGTTCTGTTTATAATAGACCCGATTTCACGTAAAGTTTTACCGTCTTTTCGAAGTTTTATCACAAGTGGATGTTTGTCTACCTAAAATAACAAATTTCTTTCTGCAAAAAAGTTATAGTAAGAAAATTGTGTCTGTCTACTATAAAACAGAAACAGTCATTTAAAAGAATGCATGAAAGTAAATAACAAAACATAACGGTATTTTATGCGGTTCTACTTCGCTAAATTGTCAAAACATAAGATGTACACTTCATTTTGACGCGTAAAATATGAAATAAATTTTGTTTTTGTGTTATAACTTTTGTTGTTGTAGATTTTTTTTTGTTGTTTTTTTAAGTTTAAGTAGAGAACTGAATAACTATTAAAAAAGCATAAAATGTTAAATAAAATAGTATTTTTAAAGACTGAAATAAAAACTAATTTAAAGAAAATGTTTGTGTACACTTTATTTTGACGCTCACAGTATATAATTTTACATAAAAGTCGACTCTTAATGGGTTAAGCATTTTTTTCAAATTTCAGTATTTCCTAAAAGATCTCCTCAAAAGCTTTAAAATTATATCCATATCAATATTGTAAAAAATTTGAAAATTTCAGAGCCCCGTTACTCGGAAAAGATAAACGAGCGCCAATTTTTTCACTTGATGTTTTTTTTCCAATTTTTTAATTCTCTATCGCCCTATATATATTTTTTTTTGTTGGAGTTACTTTATTGTTCCAAATGACATGAAAAAATTATAGGTTGGCGTGGTGTTTGCCTGCTGCCTCCAAGGATATGGACCGATCATGCTGATTTCCAATAGCACCTCTTTCGACACTATGTCTGATCGATTGACATATTTATTTTTTTGCAAAATCAAGTTTGCCTCGGCATTTTATGGAGTCGGAAATGGATACTGAAGAAATTACACACGAAATGAAAAACTTATATGTACCCTTTTTCCACTTTTTGTGGTGAAGGCTATAGAAATAGTACTTGTATAAATGCTAAATCCCAATTTTATGGAATTGATAATATTTTCAGTTGGATTATCGTTTTCAGATTTGTACCAAGTGGTAGGTAGTATTTCTTTGAACAGAATATGAATTTTTAACGTTAGAGCTTGGGCCTCTATACCATGCCTTTTGCAATTTCCTTGTAAAGTGAATGCACTTATGTATATTTAAAAGATTTTTGAAATTATTTACTTAACTTTGCCTCATCAACTTAATTTGTTCCTTTATTTTCATTATCTTGCTCGAAAACGAACTACCGACCTTGTTTTTTATATTCGTTGTCTAAGGCTAAGCTTACTAATAGCATCCGCATTTAAAAGCGAAAGTCCGTAATCCTTTCTTAATATCTGCAGTTATGATTTCCTTCAAATTTTTATCTTGGCCTGTCACTAGCGCAGTTATTCAGCTTAAGGAATCTCGACTATAACCAAGACTCTTGCGGTACTCCCACCTAGTGGATTTTTTTCAGAAGTCCACCGTCCCGAGGTACTCCTTGCCATCTATTTCGGATTTCTTTATTGGTCCAAACATAAAATTTGTTCCTGTAGAATGGCAACAAGGCTTTTCCTGTCTGATTTTACAGTTTTGTTTGATTTGATCAAAATAATAATTAGTGAAGTTGCTAGTATGAGAAATATTTAAAGTGAATGTCGACCAATATCCTGCCTTCAACTTAAAAAAGAATTACTTTACTCTTTCATAACATAGAGTACTGTTATTTTTATTACTTCTCTAAACTAAGCCGGTATATTCGATTTGGCCCACAATTGAAGCGAGTCCTTATACAAATTTATTTAACTTTGCTACGATACAATCTGGATGTGGCAGCTTTTAAACAGGCGGAATTCAAAATCACTTCGCTCATTTATCGGAATTTTACTTAATAATATTTTTCATCAACATCATAACTAAAATAAATGCATTATATGCAAAAAGTCAATACATTTTCATATACATACATATGTATACAGTCACAAAACGAAATGTGACAATGTTTTAAAAAGCGATATGATCTTTACGTAATGAAGTTTACTCGACAACTCCAAATATGTCGTACTTATTGACAAACAAAGTTTCCAAACATGAAATGAAATAACGACAATATAAAGCATGAAATGGCGAACAATGAGTTATGACGTTATTGAAGTAAATGAGCGATTTGTCCTACTCGCAACTGCATTAGTTTTAAGAAAACATTATGCACACTAGGGATGAGCGATCCCATGATTTTTGACGAACATCGTTACCAGTGAACGTGACTTTCAAATCACCGTTCTTTAAAATAGTTACCGTGATCACCGTTTGCAGTTCTTTTTTATTTATATATAGGAAGTATATAATACTAAATAATATTTTATACTAACAGTAATCATTATGGAAAAGGTATTTTGATCTCTACATTCAAAGTAGCTGTAATTCTATAACACTGATAGATTATAGGTTCAAATAAAATAAACATACAAAATTTTCTTTTAAATATGTATGCATGAAGTTTGGAAAAAAGAATAGCCGTTAATAAGTAGAAGGTAGAAAAGGCTACACAGCAAAGAAGCTGCTTTGACATATGAAAGAATTAACTAATCAAAAGTACTTATATTTCTCTTTCGCAAAGTTCAATTAAATTTTGTATGTGTGCAAATATAAAAGAACGTACTTACGCGGAACTGTTACTTTAATCACAGTGATTTAATCACAGGTACTGAAATATCGCTCATCTCTAATGCACACATTTAAGTGGTAACTCAAATATTAAGCAACTAAATAACAAAACAAACAAAAAGCAGAAAACTTAACTCGCTCCATTGCTGCAGGACTTACTTAGCAAACAAAATGTGTGTGTGTGAAGAAGACCAGAATATTTTAAACATCTTTTTTTTCTGGAAGGAATAGGCTTTGTAAGTAGTATATGTATAATTATTTCAAGGCCATTCAGCAATAAGAGAAGGTATTACTCAATGTGGGGGAATGCAACATTTTTATAACTAAGCAAAACATAGAAATCTAAAATTTTTTTTAAGAATGAATGATTAGCACGTATTTAACGACGCACATTCTCAGATATGATCCTTACAGAGAGCGATATTCATCATCAATATTTATACATATTTATTAATGTAGAATATCAATTTAAAAGAAATTTGCTTTAAACGTTACGATTCTTGATCTTTACACAATCATCACTAAATTTTTTGCCAATAAAACGTAACATTTCTTGTGTGTCATGAACACTTTGCAAGTAACAGTGTTGCCATTTTTATTTATTTTTTTTTTTTTTTTTCAAAAAACTTACAAATTGAGAAAGAAAACTGATTTTCGGAAGAAAAAACTGCATTTCCCAAAAGGGCAACTATTACAAAGTATACTAACCATTCCTTTTCAAATATTTATCAATTATTTTGACACTTTTCACACATATGTACTTATGTTTACAGTTGCGTTGCTTAACATATACATATGGCTTGAACAAAAACAAAGAAGTAACAGTGTTATAAAAAAAAAGTAGTCGATCGCGTTGTTGTATTAAAAACTTTTGAATTAAAAGAGTTTTGCAGATTTAATAGTTTAGTAACAGAAAAAGAAGATTGATCTGAAATAGAAATATAAAATTCTAAATACATATAAAGAAATCTGTATATATGTAAAAATTGATTTTTTGCAAAAAAAAAACTGAAAAGCTTTCCATCCCTCCAAAAAAACTGCTAAAGTCAGTTAAAACTACCCATTTGGCAACGCTGGCAAGTAACAATGTCGCAATCCGTGTGAAATTTTAATAAAATCAGCTTATTTAATGATATTGACACTATTTTAATTTTTGATTTGATAAAGTGCATGAAGATGTCAAACACATACAAAAGCATCTTTATATGAGTACCTACAGTCAGCCACATTCAAAATTGAACACTTAAATTATAGGCATGATCATTGTATTTTATTAAAAAAAAAAAACGAAAAAAAAAACTCCTATTAAATATTCTGTTAACATATCGCTTTATTCCATTCTTAAATGTAAAATAGTTAAATATTATTATTCTCCTTCAAAAACAATAACAAAAACACCAGTTTGTTTAAATAGAGCGGCAAACGTGATACTCACATTCAAACAGTTACATTTCTTCAGTTAAATACCGTTATAAATTGAGTTAAAATTGCAAGTTTCTTATTTTCATTAGTATACACGTGGCTTCCGATTAAGTTAAAGTATTTTCGTCCAAAAATGCGTCAAACAACAATTGAAGAACGTGAAATTATTATAAAAAATTACAAAGACAAGAAATCAATCCGTGAAATAAGTAGAATCGTTGACAAAAAAGTGTCCACTGTTCATAATATAATTAAAAGATATAAAGAAAGAGGCAATGTCTATGACAAAATACGAAACGCAAACAATAGAGTGAAAATTGATGATAGGTGTTGCAGATTTATACTGAGGCTAGTAAAAAAAAATCCTAATTTAGCGGCTGTAGACTTGAAGAATAAACTAAAAGAAGAAAGAGGAGTGAATGTATGCGCAGAAACTATACGCCGGCTTCTAAAAAAGCACAATTTTCACGCACGTGTACCGCGCAAAAAGCCTTTAATTTCTCAAAAAAACCAAAAAGCTAGGTTAGAGTTTGCCAAAAAATATCAATTTGAAAACGCAGAGTTTTGGTCTAAAGTAATGGTTAAAAAATAACAAATCAATCAAAAATTTAATCAAAATTTTACTCGGTTATAGGTTTTATTTACGGATGAGACTAAAGTAAATATTTTTGGATCAGACGGAAGGCGTTTTACATGGCGAATGCCTGGGATGGGATCAGCGTTGCCGCTTTGGTCCAATCGGACCAAACTTGGTAGTTTTTCGTTTTTAAAAAACAGTTTGGTAGTTTGGTTGGTTTGTTGCATTTTTTTAAATTTTTGGTAGGTTTTCCTCCTGTAGCAAATTTTTAGCAATAGTAAATTTTTTACCTTAAAAATTCAGAACATAAAATAAAAAAATGTAACTTTGAATTAAATAAACAATAACCGTGAATAGTTTTACCACTGTTTTCAAAAACTGTTTTAGGTGTAATAAAAAACATCTCTGCTTTTATGCATAAAGATGATTAAAGCTATAACCATCTCTGGTTTAGGAAACGCGAACAATATTATGAAATTGAAATTAACAATATTTTTAAGTGAAGTCTTATTTACAACTGTTTGTATTAAAAAAATTAACAGAAAAATGGAAAAGTAAGTAAACTTTTTTAATTGTATATATGTACCTATTAATTACATAAATATTTACTAATATTGCATGTAAAGAAACAGTCAAAAAAAATTTAGAACCGAATGGTTAAGAGAATTTGATTGGCTCCAGGAAAGGGATGGGTGTTCATTCTGCATAATTTGCTCTAAAACTATTTTAAATCATAAAAATCACCATAAGACAAATTTCCACCTCAACAATTACGGAAAAAAAAGTGAGTATAACAGAGTTTATGTGCAAGAAACGCATTTTTAAATTTTTGGTAGGCTGTGAACGATTTTGGTAGGATTTTTGAAAATTATTGGTAGGAAGTCAATTTCTTGTGTGGCAACGCTGGATGGGATATTAGACGGAAAGAGCTATATCGACATTTTAAAACAAAACGTCCATAGTAGTGCTAAAAAACTTGGTATTCGCAAAAACTTTATGTTTTACCAAGACAATGATCCGAAGCACACCTCGTGGAATGCTCGGAATTGGTTGCTATACAACTGCCCAAAGGTCATTGCAACGCCTGCTCAATCGCCCGACTTAAATCCTATTGAGCATATATGGGGTGAGCTGAAGAAAAGGGTGGCTCATAGGAGTGTTAGTAGTAAGTCCGAATTAAAACAAGCAATTTCAAATGAATGGGAAAAAATCGACAGAAATTACTGCAAAACACTTGTTGAAAGCATGCCTCGTCGGTTGCAAGAAGTAATAAAGCACAAAGGAAAGTCAACGAAATATTAGTGGTTTAACTTTCTATACTTTTTTGAATCGTTAACTAAGTGTTCAATTTTGAATGTGACCTGCCTTTTGTAAAAATGAATAATAATACTTTAATTTATTTGTTGTGTTTAACATTGAATATTCTAAGTTTAGTTTTTTAAATTACTACCTATCAATATATACCAAAAATAATAAAAGAAGCTTAAATTCTCTTGTGATAAGCCCAAAAAAAATAAATTTTTTACTTTCATATGGAGTGTTCAATTTTGAATGTGACTAACTGTATACTAAAAAGTAATTTAAAAATTTATGAAGTTAAAGGTCTTAAGGAGCAATATTTATATATAAATCGGGTTAAAAGTGCGATGACGTTACGCTGAAATTAATAACAGTAATATACTTTTGCAATCAGTAAATAATATTATTAACTTTCAATAAAAAACTATCCAAACTTTAATATTACCTACTTTTCAATGCAATTAAAGATCTTTTTCAGCAGTCCTAAGATGGCACCTGCAACACACTTTTATAACTTATCTTTATTAAATGGTATATACATGTGTAAGTGTGTGTGTGTGCTTAAATAAATGTCATACAAAATTAAAACCTTGCTTTGTTTTTATAGCAAACAAAAAGAAAATAATAAAATACAAATGTCAAATTTGACGTAAAATTATCTGCAGGCGTACACACACACACACACATTTTAAATAATTTTTCATATTAAAAAGTAAAATACAGGAAAAAATAATCTGATAAAATAACAACATGTTCCAATCTACTTATAAGTAGTTCAAGGTTATTTCCTGTCAATGTAATTTTTTCTTTTTTTGCCAATACACATATAAATACGCTTACTTGCACAGTACATTTACGCACACAGCTAACCTTTTCAGTTTACAATGGTATGAGTTCGTGCTCATACACATTTAAACAGTTATGTGCATTTCCGGTACAAACACCCACTGAACCCAGTTTATGATGATGAATGTAATAAATTTTACAGTATCTACTCTCTTTCACTCTCATTTCATGTGCTAAAACAACTGAGAGCAAAACATTTAAGTTATGAGAATTATTTATCCAACTTGAGTGAAGTTGTTTCACTCACATTTTTATCACTTTCAAATCTTTGTTTATATAAATTTTTTTTTTTATTCATTTTTTCTTTTCTACTTTTTGTTTAATGGTTCTTCATAATGTAAACAATTGAATGGAATTTTATGAACACAAAAAAGAGTTTCAGTTTTCGGTAAATAAAAACAAAAATTCGAGTCAGCATTATCTTTCAACGATGCGAGAGCAAGTCTGAAAGACTTTAGTTAATCATATAAGAAGAACCAAAAAATTGAAATAAAATTGTTTTGTAGTATAACCAGATCTTTTAAAAATTAAGCGCTAAATTGAAAGATAAAAAAGTACTAAGCAATTTTTTTAAACTTACATTTAAAAATAAAGTGCCAAAATAAATTTAAATTGTTTAAAAAAAAACGCCTTACTACAGTGATAACTTTCGTATTTTATTAGTTGTGTCATTTAGTTTTTTTTTTTATAATCGATTTAGCAGCTCAATATTGCCATTTCATCTTTTACTGGTAGTAAGCGAATATAAATGTTCTTCAGCATCATAAACGCTACATCCTTTTCCAACTGGCTCCAATCTTTAAATATAAATACGTACTTTGAACATATTGGTATAATCTTTTGTTTATAACAACACTAATTTAGCAACCATTTTGAAGGTTTCAAGGTTTCACACAATTTAAGAAAATTACTATGTATTTACAGGTAAAGTTCGCTATTTTCGCTAAACTTGTCGTATTCGGCCGCAGCCTCTGACGGTTATATAAATATATATATAAAAGCACAAAACAGTTCAATAGTCTGTCTATAAATGTTTCAAAGTATGACCATTTACAAGAAATTAAATAATTTATAATACTATAGCGGTCAGTGTAATCCACATTCTGTTCAAATTGCAAATGTTTGTCTATAACGGTCCAAAAGGTAGGTCAATTTACGTAACCGATGGCAACGCCCTTTAATTTTTCGATTTATTTTTTTTTTACTACTGGAAGCTACAGTTGTTCTGTAAGCATTATCTTTCATATATCAGAAAAATTTTCAATTCAAAACTGACTGAGCTCTGCGAGCACAAACATAAAAAATTAAATATTAAAAACCATGCCATCACCACACTAAATGCACGGTAAAAGGAGATACATGTATGTGTGCATATAACTGCGTATTTAATTTTGCAAGTTCTTTTAATTTATATTTCCGTTTTATTGAATTATTCACTAACCACATAGTCAGCAGCAGGATGCCGACATGTCAAAGCTAAAATACGCACAACATGTCCACTGTTACAAACAATAAACGCTTAGTGTTTTCAATATGATAAAAACGTGAAACGTAAGCAGAGGGTGCTGTACTAACGAAGAGAAAAATTCTGTCATGTATTAATCTTTAAAATAATTGTTAAAATAATTAGGAGTTATTTAATATAACTATAAAACCATTAGATATATTATAATATCATAAAAAAAAAGAGATGCCTTTTAAAAATTTCTTTTAATTTAAATCAGGACCTGGATATCGCTATAGATTAAAGAATAAGAATAACTTAGTGCCCATTTTGAATTACCTTGCATTTGAGAAAATAAGTTAAACCATTCTTGAATTATACAAATGAGTAGCTTTTTTCCTCTTCTTTCTTTTGATGTAAAGATTTGTTTTGAACTAACTCTTAATTGATTCAGTCCGAAAGGCGACCGGGCTTTATAAACTTGTGAATCCAGAGGGAAATGAAGGCAGCCTTTAAAAGTAGTCGTACTAGTTTTTACGCTTCCCCGCTTGCTTCATTACACATGTTGCCCACAAGCAAAAATTACGTCGCGAAAGTTTGTTCTAAGTGTTCATAAGAAACTTACACCCTTCGAATATTATGTAAATATAACAGTCAACTTCTTTACGAAATATTCATAGTAAAGCGCTACTTGGCTGTCAAAAGTTTTTTATCCCTACCGCTTTTGTAGATCACTATCGAAAGCTAAAAAACTTTTTAATAAAGCTTAGCCGCCCGCCCTCTTTCTCGGCTGCCTAGATGCGCACATTGTTCTAAGCCACTTTTAAATTTATACTGTATCACTGTTTTAGTTTTTTAGAAACAGGATAATTTACAACATTTTCGTAGTTTTGAGTAAATCAAAGAAAGCTTCCTTTATATTAATTTTTTTCTCATGAAAGTTATTAATATTTGTAATTTTTTGTAAAACATAAAATATTTTTTTTTTTTCAATATTAACATTCTTTTAAAAAATAATACAAATTTTGCATTTGAGACGTTTTAAATTTCATGTAATATGTTATATTTTTATTAGGAACTTCAAAAGTAATATTAAATATTAAATAAACTTATAAAGAGTATAATATTATTGTCAAAGATATATCATCACTTGAAGTGCAAACGGGCGTAAAAAGTAAAAAATTTAAAATTGATTTTATGATTGATTATACTCTGCCAGTTTAAAAAAGCAACAAGCGGGTAAAGCTAATCCTAACCGCTTTTTTAAGGTTGGCTCAAATGTATTTCACTAAGTGATGTATTTACCTTCATAAAGCATTAATCGAGCAAAAACTCGATTTTTTGTTTTTGTTGTTGTTTAACACGTTTTCAACGGTTCAATTAATAATTACTTTGTATAAAGAGTTTCCATTCAACCCGGTCCTATATTTGAAAACGCACGCTAGTTTTAATATCACTATTGTAGTTCTTGAGGTATGGGAATGTAATCCAATACTGCACGAAAACGCAAGCCTTTTCTCTCGGCCCGTTCAATAAAATAAGCCTATAAAGAACAAACAGACAACAACGGCCAAGGATACAAGCTCAGATTCATGCATGTATATAGATAGATTATTCATGCATTTTGTATTGACTATTTTGACGATTTATTTTTTTATTTAAAATTAATATATTTCCCTCTCACTATGTCACATATCGTTAGTCTAATTCGCAAATATGTTAAATCGCTCTTTTAAAACTTTGCAGGAGACACAAAATACATTGTAGCTTTTTCAGTTTTTAAATTTTGTAAAGTTTTTCAATGCACTTATTTTTATAAAATGGCTCTCTTTAAATGGCCAAGATCAAAACTCCATTTCCACAAAATCTTGGGAGGGAATTTCACACATTTGGACTTAGCATCTTTGCTTTGTAAATTGATTCGTTTTATTGTGGACTTGACACATTTTCCTACAATCAGTTTAAATCTTAAAAATAAGCTTTATTTAATTTTCTATATTAATTTTATTAAAAAACAGAAAGTTGATTTAATATGTAATATAACTATATACATTTTTAAGCTCATTTTAATTCTTATTGTAAAACTTGAAGTATAAAAAATTTCTTTTCTATTTCTATGCCTTTTAAATATGTAATCGTATTTACGTACAGTTTTTTTTCGCTCCAACTAATTTTCCAAAACTCGTCAAATATTTTCTCCTATTTACTTAGGGATCTCTGTGAACTTACAGTTACACCTCTTCATTAATGTCCGTGCTTTTTTTATAACTCCAATACTGTATTCTCTTTTCTAAAATGACAATTGCCATATTCTCTTCGCTTTTTATTTTTAACTGAATTCCAGCATGGGTTTTCTAGGCGAAGATTTTTGCTACGAGTTCTCTAATGAAATGCGAAAGAGTCGTCAGAGTCCGTATTAAACCCATATGGAACTAGTCCCACAACATCATCGTCTGCTTCACTTTAATAGTTTTGGGAAGACTCCATACCAATTTCTTAAAAATACATACTAAAATTATTGTAAACTACATTTAATATTATTATTTGTAAATAAAAACTAAAATCTTAATATTTACTTTTTTGAAAAGACGCCAAGTATTTTTTTTTTTAGAACTCCACTTTTCACGGCTTTAGAAAAAATAGAACAGAAAACACTTAAGTAAATTACATAATGACATTTTTTGTTGTAGTAAAATATGTATTTTGTATTGTTCTACCGTTTTGGACTAAAATCTCAATTTTGAAAAAAAGGGACTTAGGGTCTTTGCGAATTATACTAACTATAAGTCCCTTCCGAGCAAAAAATTAGACATTACCTTAAGAAATAATTGCCATATAATAAGACTTACTTTTGTGTAGTAATTGAACTAGTTCCTTAAGTTAAAAGAGAATACCTTAGCATTTATACTAAAGTATATATATATATTTATGCAATAATCAATGTAAATAATTCTCAAGAATTGATTATAAAAGTCTAATGCCTTGTTAAAATCATTAAGTTGGTTATCCAGTTGGGAAGTCTTTCCGCCAGAAATGATTAATTCCACACTCAATTACCTTTTCTAAAATTTTTGGCTGGGTTGTAGTGATATTAATCAAAGATGATTTACATTACTTAGTGTACCTTAGAAATAATTTCTCTATAATTTATGAAAATATTGTAACTTGAACATGTCATTGAGTCCCTTTTTTATTTCAACAAGTTATCATTCGTCACAAAAAAAATCCTTTAAACAATTAATTCATTCAATTCTTTCTCTTTGTAAAATTTTTTCATTTTGATACATAATTCCATGTTGAATACATTCATAAGTCATACAATTTCATAAACACATCAAATGCATTTAAGCACAAAGTTATGAAACATAAACTGAGGATATCCTTTAGTCATTTACAATTGTTTGTTTTTCTTTTTTCATTTAGTTGCTGTTGTTGCAAATTCTAAAAGGCATTTAAAAGTTAGTGACCTTTTTGCATTATAAGCCTGCAGAATACTTTACTCATCCTCCATATACTAATTTTTAAATGGGTACAATGACTGCTCTGCATTTAGTTAAAAGAATACAAAAAAAAATTTTGTTCCGCTTTCTGGCATTTGTACAAAATTCATAAGAAAAAATTCAAATGAATAGCAAACTTTTTCAACTATTACTTTTAATGAAAATTATTCAGCTACACAAAACATAAGACAATAACCAAATAGGTATTCGTTTGTACTGGTTAAAAATTCCTAAACATAAAATAAATGTTTTAAAAACTACATTCATAATTTCATTAATAAATAAAAGTACCTGCCAAAACAGAAAAAAAACAACAACAAAATAACAATTGGCTTAAAATGTATGAGATTTTATAATGGTGAGACATAAGCCTAACTAGAGAACCTTACCCCTACTCAGGTATGTTAGTCTACACTAGTGAAGTAACAATCACTTCACTTGCTTCAGGTGTGTATTGCTCTGTAGCTTGTTCTAAAGTAAATCTATATCAATCTACAGCAAATATGTCGAAGCGCAATGACATTTGACGTCATAAGTAACAATTAAATACTCTTATATTATTACATTACTTTTGCTCCACCTTGTATAAACAAATGAAAACGAAATGTTCTATGAAAGCAAACAAATAAAAATATAGGGTGATTATTGCTGTGCTTGGTTTTAGATAAAAGTTCAGCGTATAATCCATTAAAGAAATTATATTTTTTTACTGTTGTCGTTTTGACTTTATCAGTTCAGTTGTTTTCTGAGCCATGCATTCGAATAATATTTTTAGCTCCAATCATTTCTAAATATTTTTTTCTAATAAAACACAATTAAATGCGCTATATTCGGCTATGCCGAGTCTTATATACCCTTCACCATTAATGTAAATCTAGTTTACTGTAGTAACTCCAATCAAAAAGACAAATATTGACTTGACAGAAAATTAAAAAACGGGAAAAAAATTCAGTACTATATACAATTGCACTTTGCTTAAGATCACTGGTAAAAAACGGCGCGCCATTAAAATTAAAGAAGAGCTATATCTATATTGCAGCTGCATTGCAATAAGGAGAGCTTAGTCATATACATCAAATTAGATCAACTACTTAACCTCTATCCCTACTTTAATTTCCAAATTCTAATTAACTATTTGGAAACCCTTTAATTTCCAAACCAAAATTTTATACTTGTTGTTATAGCGGAGTTAGCGATACATTTCAACCGTCTGCCTATAAATCTTCACAAGTATGGCCATATTCATCAAATTAAATAAACTATTTTGGCACCCTTTAAGTTATAACTTTAAATATAAATACTGGTTATTATAACGGTCACAGTGATCGAGATTCTGTCCAATTTTCAAGCGTTTGTCTATAACGGTTCAAAAGATAGGCCCATGTAGGTTAATTAACGTCACACTCTTAAACTTTTAGATTTACTTTTGTATTACTTTGTGGGTTTTTAAATTTTAAAGTGGTGCCCTTTGCGGTTTATAATACTCGTAAAAAACATGTATGTTATACGGGTGCAGCCTTTAATTTTTAAAATTTTGAATTGTTTTTAAAAACTTACAATTAAACAAATTTTTAATCGATCCAGAAACGATTGAGTTATGTGGACACAAACATTAAAAAAGCAAAATTGAGACGAACTGATAACATCCTTCTTTTTTTCAATCGTTTAAAAATATGTACGAAAGTCTGTAAATTATATGTGAGTATTGAAGCTTATGGGTTGACTCTCTTAATTTTTCCATGAAATAGAACAAAACATCCACTTTTTATTGTTAATTTCTTAGAGATTTTACCTACTCTAGTTATAATATTGTCTTTCATAATACGGATTTTCTTCGTTTTTCACCCTTACTTGCATCAATGCTAATACACACATTCATGTGGAATACGATTCCAGACATTTTTTTTGTTGTTCGTTAATGACCTTGAATAAGAAATAAAAATTTTTTTCTCATTTATGAGCAATTTCATAAATCTCATCTTTGAATGCTCATTAATAAAGACTTATCAACGCGAAAAAAATTACATTCGTTTATGAAAAGCAGTATTAATGAGAATGGTCTTATTCATCCCTTATCAGATTTGAATAATATGATACTTTTTGTTAAATTAATGAAATTTTACTTTATTTTCGGCTTTTTGGTTCTTTTTAATTAATTTCTAAACATTTTTAGAAAGAAAAATTATTTACAAATGTATGCGGACGTTTTCCAAAGAAAACAAGAAAAATTAGACGCTAGCAGAATGAAATGCAGCTTTTTTAAATAGATGATGTTTACGATGTACATAACATAAGGTAGATAGATGCAAAGAATGCTGATGAAGGATGTGGCGGTCCAGAAAATGCTGCATTTCATTCTGCTAGCGTCTAATTTTTTGACGCTCGTTTATGAATGTTAAAATAAAAAAGCGCAGCAATCTCATTTATGAATAATATGATAAATGTTTATAATTTAATGCTCATACGAGGGCTGCTATATATATATTTCTGGCCTGGCAACACTGAATGCTGCCAAGTGCAATCTGACATTTCCATTGGAAAGTTTGTCATTTTTAAGCATAATCGTACTCAAAACGTTTTGACGTACGACCATTATTTGTGTTGTTTACAGTGACTTGAAAAAATTAATATAGAAAAAAATGGAATTGAACATTTTCGTGCCATCATTTTTCACAACTTTCGACGTGGATCACACGACAAGAGTGCATTGATGAACTTAAATCTTTGTATGGCGATAAAGCACCATCCTATAGCACTGTGAAAAATTGTTATAATGAATTTAATCATGGCCGAAGCTCGCTCAAAGACGAATTCCGTGAAGGTCGTCCAAAAACGGCTGTTGTGCCAGAGAACATTGATGCCGTGCGTGAACTCATAATGCAAGATCGACATGCGACATACCGAGAGATAGAGACATCCTTGGACATTTCTTCCACCAGCATGCATTCGATACTGCATGAACACCTGGCCGTAAAAAAGGTTTGTTCTCGTTGGATCCCGCACAATTTGAAAGTCCCTCAAAAAAAGGCTCGTGTCGATTGGTGCAAAGAAATGTTGCAAAAATACGATTGCGGTGCTTCAAAAGACGTTTATAAGATCGTCACAGGTGACGAATCATGTATCAATGCGTATGAGCCCGAAACGAAACAACAATCGACCGTGTGGGTCTTCAAACACGAGCAAAATCCAATGAAAGTTGTTCGTGGAAGAAGCACTTCGAAGCAAATGTTTGCCTGTTTCTTCGGCAAAACTGGTCATGTGGCGACTTTTCCGCTTGAGCAACGTAGGACGGTCACTTCAGAGTGGTACACTACAATTTGTTTGCCTGAAGTCATCGGAGAAATTCGAAAAACCAACAAGAGAAGACGAATCATTGTTCACCATGACAATGCGAGCTCTCACACATCGGCTCAAACCAGAGCGTTTTTGACCGGCCAAAACGTCGAAGTAATGGGTCATCCGCCGTACAGCCCTGACTTGGCAATTAATGGCTTCTTCTTGTTTCCGCACATCAAGAAAAAAAGGCGTGGTCAACGATTTTCGTCGCCAGAAGAAGCTGTTGAAGTGTTCAAAAACCATGTTTTAGAGGTGTCTCAATCGGAGTGGAAAAGTGCTTCGACAACTGGTTTGAGCGCTTGCAAAAGTGTATAAATCATCCTGGAGAATACTTTGAAAAACAATAAAACCATTTTTGATTGTAAATATTCGCATTTTCACTATTAAGCCAAAAATATATAGAACAGCCCTCGTAAATGAAAAATTTTAAACTCTAGTATTTTTTAGAAAGATAGGCATTGGTTGAACAATGCCTGTACTACTATTATGAAAAACAAACAGAAAAAATAATATTATAGATGTATCTCATATTGACGCAGTGGTCATATTATGGTATTCCAACAACTACTCTATCTAAGGTGGAAATGAGCGTGAAAAACTAGACACATATTCGTGTACTTATGCCGATTCAAAATATGTGGGTTAAGTTCAGCTCATTTCAGAGAAAACCACAATTCTAGCAACAAAATTCAAGTCGCAAAACAAAAAATCTGGCTTAAAACTAAAAAAATCTTTCGGTTAAAATTTTTCATATATTTTAGGTCTATAAAAGTCTATAACTTTTGATTAAAATTTTATTACTTTCTTTTTACCCCACAGATTAAAATTTTAAGTTTTAACTTAAAAAAACTGAATCGCTTAGTCGCGATTTTCACATCAAGACAAAATTTTTGTTCACATCAAGACAAAAAATTCTAAAACGTTTAAAAAATAACCGTTAAAAAGAAAACATTTTTATTGTTGTTGGTTTCTAAAAAAATACTTTGGCTTTTATCCAAAAGAACTGGAACAAAACTCAATTCATTACGTTCATTGACGTGCTCTATCACATCATACAGTCTCAATGTCCTTTTAAGACGAATGCTAACAAAGTCACACTTGTACATTTACACATTAAAAAAAAAGGGTATGACTGTGTACATGCGCATATTGTCAGTCAAAGTACAATTTGAAAATGTTTGTTTAATATAAATTGTATCCCGACGAAATTTAACAGTTAAATACACACGTAAGTAAAAATGAATTAATTCTCCGAGCTGTTTATAAAAGTTGGGACCTGTTTTATAATATTGCACATGTTGCATGATTTGAGCTTAAAGTTATGCCAGTGTTAACCAGGATAAACAAGAAAGAAAACAACTGTGTTTACATTAATAAAATATGGTTATGAAAAATTTTGAATAAAATCCATTTAAAACGATGTTAACTAAAAATTTTTGAAATTAATTATAAATAAACTTAAAGTTAAATAAAATACAAAAGAATCACTTTGATTTTGACTCTTCTTTCTTGTATAAGATTTTTTATGGAGTAGCTACGACACATGAGTTCATTTTCTCGAATGCGGGTATATGTAGTAGCAATGCTGTACACAACTTTTATCTTTTGAGTCTTTGATTACGCAGCAACTTATTTTAATTGGCAAGTTCAGAGCCAATTTCATGATAACTTGGTAGGCAAAAGTCAATTAAATACAGGTGGCCTGCTTAAGGGCCATTTTGTAAATTTGCTATTTGCACAATTGATTTCATACAATTTGCAGGGTTTAACCTACGCTAAAGTTCTTAACATCATGACGTGAGTACTACTAGATATCGGATAGCGACTCTATTTCCAAAAAGATCCGCCAAGAAAAGTTTAATTTCTATCTACTTCGTTATTTTCGGTCAGCGATTATTTATTAGTTTTTATTCAGTTTTTCTAGGTAAATTAATGCAGTCGGTTTAACATTGTTTAGGGCTCGTTCCACACCAAGAGAGGAAGCTAATGCTTATTACTAAACCTCGTAATACTTTTAAAAAATCATGGGGTAGGGTAATATTACACCGGGCGTTTTCGCAACACAAGAAACCCTTAATGCCTTAACCGCTGATTAATAGTTACGTAAAAAAAATGTTTTATTTTTTTTATTTGTATATATCGCCATTTTCCTAAGCCCCTTTTTTGAATTCAGTACATCTGTGTTAAGTTTACCTTTATACTATTAACTACTGTTGGACCGAACACCTCTCTACAATATCATGTTGTAAAAGAGATACGTTTCTGACAGTAAACATAAGAGAATTAACAAATTAACGCAAAGTGTGTTAATAATGTCTTTGCGGAAAATAAGTCAATTAAAAGTCAACAAAAATATTGGTGTTTTTACGAAAAAGGGACCTGGCTACTCTTTGCGACAAAAAGAACGCAGCTGAAAAAATTGTTACTTCCACGACTAACAAGCAAGTGTGTGCTTGTTGTGTCTAAAGTACACGAGCCATGAGTTTAAATCCCAAACATTAAATCAACAAATTCTCGTATTTCATTTCGTTATAAAAATTTGCTTGGTACAAAGAATATAAAGATCCAGAAACTCATTACATTCTGCTTATATCTGACCATTCTATCTCTCGCTCTCTGTCTACGAAATTAAAAAAAAAAACAAATTTAAGTCTAAGTGAAAATTATTAATACATAAATCAATTGAAAAGATTTTCTATGCTTTTAACTTTCGAGAGGATTAAAACTAACAAAGATCATTTGATATTTTTATATTAGCAACTCTATTGCAAAACATTCATTAATTAATTTCTTACATTTCATGTCCTTCGGCAAAAGATAAAAAATGTATGCCGCAGTTGTTTATAGTACACACAAATCAAATTCCATACAAATGTGTCTGGCACCAGTGTTATTAACTTTTTTGGCTCCACATTTGCATGGTCATAAATAAAAATACAAAGTTATTTAATATGGAAAAAAACGTAAATAAAAAACACTAAAAGCAATTTAGCTTTTACAAAACATATTATTGGCATTAATTTTATCACAATTTATTTCTAAGAGATTAGTTTTCCATTATTTTTATTAATTTTAAATTCTGTAAATTGTAGTTTAAATTTGTTGTATTTCTTGAATCGTCAATTGCTCTACATTTTCTCGGGCTTTCAAATAAATCTATTATCAGTTTTAATTCATTTATAATATCCACAGTTCAAATGCTAATTTAATTATAATTAAAATAAATCTATTGCCTTAAATTATCCCTCTTCAATTAAACTACACATTGAGCACATTCAGCTCAATAAACCCGGTTTTACAGTACAACGTTTATTTTTCTACATTACTATGCAAAAGTTTTGACGCATCACTTGGTTTCAAAGAGAGTTTAAATTTCCTGTCATTGACAGTCTGCAGTGGCTACACAAGCATCTGTATCAGCTCTGCAGGGCAGAATAGTGAAAATACTATATCTAAGAATCAAAACATATAAAATCTTTAGTTCTGGTGAAATTTTAAAAGCTTTCTGCTATATATTACATATACAAAAACAGCAACAACAAAGTAATTTTGTCTTTAATGAAAGAACTTTTATTTTTAGCAACGGACTACCTTGCCTGCGTTAATTTATTATTATCAATTAATTTATTATAATTTATTTTTTTTTAAGTTTTATTTTTGATTGAAAAATAACGGTTTTATTTTTTGCTCCAAAAATTTCTACATTAACGTTTAGTGTTTTCCGCCCTTAAACTAATATTGACTGTTTTACGGTCACAATTATCTGCACAGTTCGTACATAAACTCCTATTTGTTAAATTAAATTAATTTTTTTAATTTCCAAGTAAAAAAAAACTTAAAAATTAACTTTTAATTTTTATACAAAAAATAAAACTTGAAAATAACTATTTGTTTTAACAAAAAATATTACTAGAAAAATAACAGTTATTTTTTATTTAATTTTTTGAATAAACCTATAACCGTTACGATCCCTGGTTCCAGCTGATAAATAAATTTATATTTAAACCTGTGGTTTTTTTATTAAGAATAATATAAAATTACACAAACATTTTTCATGAAATTTGTCTTATTAGAAAGATAATTTTATGCCGTTAATGATTTTCGCCGCGTAGATATCGTTGAATTCTCACACAATTTTTCGGCCAATTGCGGTGATATTTCGCTAACAACTTGTTGTTGTTGGAAAGTGCTTAATAGGCTTTTTTGCCCACTTATAAAAGTGACTTAACATATCCAAAAAGAAAATAATCTGACGGGGTTGAACTTATGTTCATGTTGGCCAGCTAATAGGACCTTGAACTTTAAACTTAATCGTTAAATGTTTCTTTCAATACATTACATTGAGTATCTATGACGTTGACTGCAAAATTCTGCATGTTGTCGTATTTAAGCTTGAATACTCCTCTGCTATGCTCATATAAAATTTTGGATCAATCGGCCTAGTCCTTCATTCACAAATACTGAGTTATTTCCAAAATATGTTTATTTTACCCCACTGTGCAATGCAATAAGAATATTAATTTGCGTGATTCAGTGAAAATTCAGCACATGAATCCATTATCATTCTGATACTTAAATGTTTAAATATTTATCAACTAATACTAAATATAATGACTGTATGGCATATACCATGTTGGTTCATTTATAATCGACAATTATTAAAGGCACTATCATAATTGTGTTCACATGTTGCTGTAATAAATTTATTTATTTTTCATTAAAAGTTTCAATAAATAAGCAGAGCAAAATGCAGTTCAACAATTAACACGAATAACCTTTTCAACTTCTATTTGACAATTCAATTTAATTTCATTTTTTTTTTTATTACTTACATTTGCTAAACAGTTTATCCGCTAAGTGTTTATTTATAGTCCGAGTGTATGAATATGCAATCAGTTCAACCCAATTACCGACACTTACTGTGTATAATTCATGTACAATTGCAGAAATTAATTTATCAAACGAATCTTTAATCATCTCTCCCTTCTCTTATTATCACTTCGTTTTAATTTTTTTATCGCAGACAAATTGAGGGCCGCATTATGATGACATGTTTCTTCACAAAAACATTTTCTACATCATTGTGTAGGTTCTAATTTATGTTGTGTGTTTGTTATTTTTGTTTTTTTTTTCTAGGTTTTCATTTCTATCAACAGGCGACATTTGGGTGCCAAAAACTATAATAAACCAGAATATAAGACGCCATTCAAAAACTGTGACACAAGATATTTATGGCCCATGTCTTTGTCTTTACATATTTAGAATACAGAATAATTTACATTCCTATAACAAATAACTTTCCTGGTCTGGGAGGGAAAACGGTTTAGACTTATTAACTGTTTATTTGTCACTTGGGGTCTTTTCAACGCCCTCTAGAGGCCGCCTGTTTTGTGCCTCTTGTGACGGGTTTTTATCCATATAAAAACACAAAGCAGTTGGTTTTGAGCTTCACTTGTACAATTGAAACATAAAAATGACTGAATATTCCAAAGGTACAGTCATATTGGTCAAATATTTCACTAAAAAGGCGTAATTAATAAATTATGAAAAAAAAAAATTTGTCCTTCCAAATACTAATTAAGAAATAAAATATGCAGGATATTTTCAATATACAAATACAATACAAAAAGTAAGTTATCACATTTTAAATTATTTTTAATTAAACGTCTCAAGAAAGATTGAATTAACATTTGTAAAACCACATGCTTTTTTGTTTAAATTTACTAATCTGTAAATGTGTTATTTTTTTGCGAGAGTGTATTAGAAAAAATTTGTTTAAAGTTTTAACTTTGGGTGTTTTCGGTTTTAAATGAAATTTTAAAATATATCAGGAAAGTTTCGAGAAAATTAATATTCTGGTAAAATTTTAATCGTTTAATGAAATTCCAATTTTTGGCTTTGCTCTGAGTTCTTAATGAAATGTTTAATTTTCTCTTTCAACAACAATTCTTTATTAAAAGTTTAATATTTTTTGTGAAATGTTAGTGAATATGTACTGTTTTGGTGATTATTAAGATTGTTTAGTGATATTTTTTTTTGAAATTTCTGTTTTCAATAGCACAATAACCAACAAAAAAAGCTCAATTAAATCTCAAAAGCTTAAGAAAAATAGGCGCGCTAGCCTCTTTCATAACATATATCCACAAGTTATGGAACGATGATTTTAAATTTCAACAGCACCTCTTTCAAAACTATGTCTTAGAGAATGGTGGTCACAAATTTTCTGTATATTCTCTAGGACGTGGAAAAACTGATTTCAATCCAGTTACAGACAGATATACACACATCGCTAAATCTTAAACTTTGTGAAGTCAGAAATGAATATTGCAGATACTTCAAACGGAATAAAAACAAAAACATTCCTCCTGTGTACCACCAGCTATGGCATGGTATATCAATAAGGAATCCAAAATCAACTCAATACGAGTATTAAAATCTGTATGCTAAGCAACTCTACCCTACACTACTTTTATCCTTTACATAAAAAAGTAAAAATTTAGTACACTTGATTTTGTCGATAGTACGGAAACATCTAAATCTGTACAGGCGCCTTTAATTTATTTACCGCGGCAACACTACTAATTTTTTCCATTTAGTAATCGAGAATCGAAAAGGTTTGTATTAACGTTTTTTATTTGTTCACCTTTTAAACTACATCGTCCAACAATATATTTTTTTCAATTTTTATACTGCCGATGGGAGTTAAACTTTAATGCAATCACTGCTATTTCTCAAATACACACGGAAACAACAACACTAAGGAGTGCGAAATCTTATTTTCGTCACAATAAGCATTTCACTAAACGCAATCAACAGTAAAGAATGAAATCTTATAGCGGTTATTCAAGTCGATTTTTACCATTGAAATGCTGCTGTCTCATGCAGATTATTGTTGTTTTACAAGCTTTGTGTTATGCTGCAATGTCTTGTTTAAACAACATTTTTATACCCTTCACCAAAAAAAGTGAAAAATTGTATACCTAAGTTTGTCATTTCGTTTGTAATTTCTACACCATCCATTTCCGTGATGAAATCAAGTTTCCGAAAGCACTAGATCAGCTAGAGCAAATTTAAGTACTCAACTCTATCAGACATAATGTCGAAAGCGGTGCTATTGGAAATCAGCATAATCGGTCTATGACCTTCGAGGAAGCGGGCAGAACACTACGACTACCTCAAATTTGTTCATGTCATTTGGAACAATAAATTAACTCCAATAAAAAAATAAATATACGGGGCGATATAGAATTAAAGAATAAGAAAAAAGCACCAAGTGAAAAAAATGGCTCTCGCCCATATTTTCCGAGTTACGGGGCTTTGAAATTTTCAAATTTTTTGAAATATCAATATGGGTATCATTTTAAGGCTTTTGAAGAGATCTTTAAGGATACACTAAAATTTTTTAAAAATGCTTAACCTATTAACAGCCGATGTCGTTTTTATGTAAAATTATATCTATGCAGTACCAGAGTTTTTTTATTTTTAATTTTCTGTCACCCCACCCCAATATTAGTCTTTTTGTTTGGAGTTACTTCACTAAACTAGATTTACATAGATGGTTAAGGGGGTATAAGATTCGGCATAGCCGATTATAACACTCTTACTTGTTTTAACTTAAATTTTTTTAAATAAGCGATACAAACTCATCTCCGCTTTGCAAACAAAAATTTTCATATAGGGTGTTTTATGTTAAGTTGACCTTTTGTTTTTATGTGTTTTGTAATTAAGCCTAATTTTTAATGTATGTATTTAATTTTATACTGATATTTATATTAATTGTAGCACAATGTTGTATTGTTCAAGAATATTTCCTTGAAAAAAGTTAGCGAAGTGAACCAAAATGTTGAAATAAATAATTAAAAAAGAAATAAAGACATTGTTCTTATTATAAGCGGACCTCAAAGCTGAACTAAATGGTTTTCCCATACAAAAATATGTATAATTTCTCTGGCTTAAAATTTGCACCAGACAACAAAACATAAAGTTAATTGTCCAAAATTGGTGAAAGTTGATTAATAATGAATGGTTTCCGATGGCAACCCTTATGTAGAAAAAATTTAAGAAAAATAAAAAAATAAAAATAGATATTTAATAGTTACTGTGTTTTTGTATAATATTTTTTTTAGTTTTTATGGTCTTTTTGCCTTATTGATTCAATGGAGTTCTCATTTAATAAATTTGGCTTTTGATATAAGACTCTGAGGTTTTCTTTACAAAATTTGGGGAATACCTTAGATATAGAAAATGTGGTGTACGAGGGCTGCTCTATATATTTCTGGCCTAATAGTGAAATGCGAATATTTATAATTAAAAATGGTTTTATTGTTTTTCAAAGTATTCTCCAGCATGATTTATACACTTTTGCAAGCGCTCAAACCAGTCGTCGAAGCACTTTTTCCACTCCGATTGAGACACCTCTAAAACATGGTTTTTGAACACTTCAACAGCTCCTTCTTGCGACGAAAATCGTTGACCACGCATTTTTTTGATGTGCGGAAACAAGAAGAAGTCATTAGATGTCAAGTCAGGGCTGTACGGCGGATGACCCATTAATTCGACGTTTTGGCCGGTCAAAAACGCTCTGGTTTGAGCCGATGTGTGAGAGCTCGCATTGTCATGGTGAACAATGATTCGTTTTTCGAATTTCTCCGATGACTTCAGGCAAACAAATTGTAGTGTATCACTCAGAAGTGACCGTCCTACGTTGCTCAAGCGGAACAGTCGCCACATGACCAGTTTTGCCGAAGAAACAGGCGACCATTTGCTTCGAAGTGCTTCTTCCACGAACAACTTTCGTTGGATTTTGCTCGTCTTTGAAGACCCATACGGTCGATTGTTGTTTCGTTTCGGGCTCATACGCATAGATCCATGATTCGTCACCTGTGACGATCTTATAAACGTCTTTTGAAGCATCGCAATCGTATTTTTGCAACATTTGCAACTTTCAAATTGTGCGGGATCCAACGAGAACAAACCTTTTTCACGGCCAGGTGTCAATGTTCTCTGGCACAACAGCCGTTTTTGGACGACCTTCACGGAATTCGTCTTTAAGCGAGCTTCGGCCACGATTAAATTCATTATTCCAATTTTTCACAGTGCTATAGGATGGTGCTTCATCGCCATACAAAGATTTAAGTTCATCAATGCACTCTTGTCGTGATAATCCACGTCGAAAAATGTGAAAAATTATGGCACGAAAATGTTCACGAGTTAATTCCATTTTTTTCTGTATTAATTTTTTCAAGTCACTGTTAACAACACAAATAATGGTCGTACGTCAAAACGTTTTGAGTACGATTATGCTTAAACATGACAAACTTTCCAATGGAAATGTCAGTGCCAGAAATATATATAGCAGCCCTCGTATAACACCGCCCAATAGGCTATTCCTATTCTTTTGTATATAACTTTATTTTCTTTTGTATATAACGCTATTTTTTCTTCTTTCTCGCCTTACTATAAGGTTTATTTAATATTAGAATTAAGCACAAATGCCTCCCTATTTACCTTTTTTTGGGGAAATTTTAAAACAAATGTTGTACCTACAGTAAACTTAACTTTAATATTATTATAAGCGGCCATGCTGCAAATACTTTTATAGAATATCTTGGCAAGTCCTTGAAAAATACGCTAGTATGTAAGGAATAAATAATTAATTAAAATTAGTTTTAAGAAAACATGTACAACATTAAAATTTTTGGAAATAAATATATACTATACAAAATTTGGGTAGAATCCACCGATGAGCTATATGAGCAGTAGCGAAATTAGAATTTGAAGATCATCCAGCAATTATTAGAGTACTCGTATATACTCCTAAACTAGTACAACAAAGAAAAAATAATAATCCAAGTAAGTATTCAAATTAATAAAGACAAAAATAATGACAAAATTGGAGAAAAATATGTAATAAGAAATATAATTAGATAAATGATAGGTTTGTTTATACTGCGTTTTTACTGACTTGAAATCAACTAGTTTTGGGAAAAACACTTCGAAGTGTTTCCATTGAGCTGAAGTGTTTTGTAAATTTGAATTTGTGACGTAACACTGACATTTTTTTTGACGTAAAAGAAAAAAACTATTTGTTTTTTTTTTTTTTTTTTTTTTTTTTAAAAAAACGTTTTTATTGTTAAATTAATTTTTGTTTTTTTTTCTTTCTGTTTATATTTTTTAAACAATTTTTTAAACAAAAAATTTTATTGCTTTCAAACATTTAAAAGTATTTGTCACTTTTCGATAAAAACATCCAATATGAATAGATAACTCGGAGTTGAACTTGAATATCCTAGACACAACACAGTGTTGCAAAGGAAAAACTAGTTCGAAAAAATACATTTTCGACATGATTTGAAACAAATCAAGTGACTTAAGTTGTTTTTGTAGAATATAAAATGTATGGAAAATCAAGTAGACAAAATCATGTCAATGGAAACGCAATATTAGCTTCACACTCATACATAGATTAACATAGAAAAGATTCCATATACTCGTAATAATTTCTCATATTGATATTAAAATGATTTAAATATTGTGGCACTTATATGTTTCATACTGTTTTGCAAAATTCTAGCAAACGTGCACAAACTTTGTGTATTCTTTAGGATCCTCTGCGAAGGAGGATAGCAACTCTTTTTCCAGTATATTGTCGTCTGGAATTGCGCTTTTTCTTTGCGCACCATCTATTTATACGCAAACGTACCATACGTAATTTTATTGTTGTTTTTACACCTTCTTTGATTTTGTATTTATTATTAATAATATTATAAATTTCCTAAAATATAGAACTTATGACTAACAATTGTAGTTTCTGTTTCAGTTTCAGTTTCTGTTTGTTTTATATTTTTATTATAGTTCACATTAAAGCAAATTAAAGACTAGGTGGCCGCACGGCTACAAAAACAAAAACTTAATGTAATTTAGTACTTGCAGAGAATTAAATTAATTTAAAATTTTAAACAACGTCGAACATAAACAAAAATCAGCTAGGATACATTTTGTAATTAATTACATATGGAATTACTTAATTACATGTAATTGTAATTGAATTTTTCAATTACAATTTCATTTCATATTTGTAAATGAAAACGTGTTTTTTCAATTACACATTACATGTAATTTGTACTTGAAAAATTGCAATTACAATTACTTGTAATTTGTACTTGAAAAATTGCAATTACAATTACTTGTAATTTGTAATTGAAAAAATCCAATTACATAATTGAAATATAATTGTGTAATAAATCCTTTCTTAATTATTTTTAGTCAAAAAATATTTAATTACAAAAATCATCAATTGCATGCACATAATAAACACATAAATTAGGTGTTATATTTAAAAACAAAAACACAGTGAAACAAATAATTCAACGAAAGATAAAAGACATGTAGATATGTAAATAAGTGCGAATTTAAAAAAAAATTTATTTGTTTTAACTAAAATAATTTTTTCATCATTTTTATCTGTTAGGCTCTGTCGCCTAGGGATTAAAATAATACTAGCGACTGAAAAAACATTTCCATTGATGCTAAAGTCGTTAAAATTTTTTTTAATTCATTTCAATTAATTGTAAAAAATTTTTGGAGATACAGCTAAAATATTTGCCGTAATTTATTCTTAGGTTTTTAGCGATCGAGATTTAGATTTAGCTAAGAGAATAACAGAATAAGGCTGCTGCTTGCAATATTCAAAGTTATACCGTTTTATACCCTGAAGTTAATGTCGACGTCGTTGACGGCGTTTCAACGCCGAAAAAGTTGAAACAGATTGAACTTTTACGGCGTTGCAACGCGTTGAGATTAACTGCTCTCATACAATATCATACGATTCAACTTTTTTTTTTACATTTGACGCCGTCAACGACGTCGACATTAACTCCAGGGTAAGACTATAAAACGGTATAACTTTGAATATTGCAAGCAGCAGCCTTATTCTGTTATTCTCTTAGCTAAATCTAAATCTCGATCGCTAAAAAGCTAAGAATAAATTACGGCAAATATTTTAGCTGTATCTCCAAATTTGAATTCTGTATATACAATCGCTTAGCTAAAATTTTATATTTTCGCCGTAGCTAATTTGCTCTTAAATTAAACAATGAAATGAAGATTTTTAAAAGTTTTTTTTGAAATGCATACTCTTTCTATTTAAATTTGGAAATTAAAGGGTGCCCCTATAGTTTATTTAATTTGATGCATGTTGTCAAATTTTTAAGCCATTTGTATTTGATGTTTTTGCAAGAATTATTGCAACATACTTCACATAGACATGTATTTTAATAAAAAAAAATTATAAGTTAAACATGAAACAATCGATTGCTGGAATATACAAACTTGAAAATGAACTCTTTTTTCTATTAGACTCCAGTTAAATACGGTTTCATACCCGTCATGGGCAAATTCTCTATGCTCCTTCAAAAATGAATGAGCACAAATATATTTCTGGTGCTTTGTAACCCGTTTTGTTGTTATTTCCATTTTTTTTTTCTAAAATAAATAAAATTTACACAATTAACATCAAATAAAAAAGCATATTTGCTTTACTTACAATTTATATTTGAATTTCAAAACCATGCCAAACTTAGAGAAAAAGTTTTACAGAATTGCATTTTTAGCCAAAAATCGATAAATAGATTTTTTAGATTTTTAGAGATGGACATTTAGCTTTAGCGATTTACAGAATAAGGCTGCAGATAAACTTTTATAAACATAAGTATTTTACGAATACATATGTACATATAATGTACAATATATATTGTATGGAATCATTGTGTAGTGTACAAAAAGTAGTTCTGAAATATAATCTTTTGAAAATTACACCTAAAAGACAATGTTTAATATTCTTCTTAGCTTCAATAAAAATTTTAATAAAATAATTAAAATTATTTCAAGCGTTTCAGAAGTTCATCTTCAGAATTTTTAGTTACACTTAATATTTTTAAGAAAATAATTGAGTTTGTTCAATTATAAGTAATTATTATTGCCTAATTACAATTACTTTTAATTTGTAATTCAGAATTTCCAATTACAATTACATGTAATGTTTAATAGAAAATGTTGAATTACAAATTACAAGTAATTGTAATTGAAATTTTTTTAATTACAATTACATATAATTGTAATTGATCTTAGTTCCTGATTTCAAAAATATTCAATTACACATTACGTGTAATTGTAATTGAAATATAATTGAATCCCTCCAGGTCTGAACCACAGTAATACATTTAATTTTTTAGTTTAAAATAGTATTTCAAGAAAATATCATAAATTATTTATAATAGAAGAAATCAAGCACAATTAAAATTAATTACAATAATTTTTAAAATTTTGAGCAACAATTGCAGCTTCTTATTTTACATTGACAGCGCCTAACCGCGCCAAAGTCAATAGTTTCTTCATATCATAAAATTACTGGTTTATATTTAAACAAAAACTAAAAACCAAACATTTTCTAAAAAAAAAACCAAAAAATCCTTCTCTTATAACTAAGAAAAAGAATATTATTTTTCTATCTCTATGATAAATCTACTAAATTGTAAAACTATAGTTAATAATTAAAATAATTACTGAAGACAAAATTAATATATTTTATCTGTTTCTAGATTTTAAAGGACCATTTATAGAAGGTTATTATCGAATTTAAAAGCAAAAAATATAAAAGTTATCCTGCCATAAATTATATGAATTATGACAGCTGAAGTAATGGCGTCAAATGACACAATCTTCGATCCGGGTAAATAACACTTGTTAACAATATTAACGATCAATTTCAAATAATATTCTAAATCATTTAATTCGAAGCACTTTCCAAGCTTATAACTTCTCTCAAAGATGCCGACAGTCTTTCAAATGATCAAGAAATTGATTTTCTTAAAGCCCTCCTTGAATCGAAAGAACTAAACGCCCTTGTCAATGTGCACAGTAAAGTGGCCAAAGTGGGGAGAGACGACCGTTTGGCACCCATATTATCGACATCAGCAATGGTAAGTGGGACGTTTGAAAAGATCATTCAATTTCCGATGTCATATTTTATTAACAGTAAAATTTTTTTGTTAACAGATTCTATATGAGGTATTGGAACAGTTGTCACAACGATGCCACTTAAGTGAGGAATGCCGTGAGGCATTTCATTTGTTGCAGAAACCGCATTTACAAGTAGGTCTTCCCAATACTCTCGTCAAATTTTATATGTTTAAATTATGATTTTATTAAATTTATACATTTAAATTTTCCTACAGAGTCTTCTTTACGCTCATGACTGCATTGCACAAAAAGATTTTTATCCACATCTGCCAGAATTGCCAATTGAAATGGATGAAGATGAAGAAACTATAAAAATTGTGCAACTAGTTAAAAGCAATGAGCCCTTGGTAAGCGCCACAAACTAAATAGAATATAAATAAAAAACAAAAAAAAGAAAACATATTCACATAAAGTCACTGTGTATATTGAAATTGGGATTTCATGTCTATCATATTATATCCGTATAAATTTTATTGAGTCATTTGTCACCATTTTTATTTCATGTGATTACATTACAATGTCCCTCCGTCTTTATGTCCTTACATCTGACCGACCATCATTATTACAAACTGTAAATTAGTTTCAATTCATTCTATTGATTTCATATTAATAAGCAATAGAAGTAAAATTGTTCATTGTCTATGTCATCATCTTTACCAATATCCAATCGTCTATCTACCATCTACACGGTCTCCTTACACAATCAGATGCTTATTCTTTGATGCCATACACCCAAGCTCATACATATTATGCTATAATCACAATCAAAGGCTACCGACCATCGACTAACGACTACAAAAGTAGCTGGCTACAAAAATAGCCAAGTCGTCAGCTAATTAATTCTTTTAACGACTACCGACCACTAACTACAAAAAATAAACATCTATTTTGACATATGTATTAAAGTTACCCTGGAGTTAATGTCGACGTCGTTGACGGCGTTTCAACGCCGAAAAAGTTGAAACAGATTGAACTTTTACGGCGTTGCAACGCGTTGAGATTAACTGCTCTCATACGAGTCAACTTTTTTTTGAAATTTGACGCCGTCAACGACATCGACATTAACTCCAGGGTTAACCAAAACAAAACAAACTTGATTTTTTTAAGTGAATTTGTGTAAAAAAAATATTTCAAATGTCTCAAGAAAATTTAATTAACTTTATAAGTACTATTGCTAAAATAGTGGAAACAACGACTTCAGTGTATGAAGTGTACACGTCCATATTTGCATGTAAATTGAACTAAACATTTACATTAAACAATATAATAAATACATATAAACAGTAAAAATGACTATTATATACTTACCGGTTTCAATAAAAAGCCCAAAACATAAATATAAATGAAACAAATTAGAAATTGATGAAAAAAGAACTAAGTGGAAAATTTGACAAATAAAAAGCAAAAGAAAAATGCGCCAAATAAATAGTAAATGAAAAATGTAAACAAATGAACAGGTGATTATTATTTTTCAATGGAGCCACTATAAAAGTTTTTCTCGTTTTTAATAGCGATATTTAATGTATTGCGTTTTTAAAAACACCTTTTCATGCGTTTATTGTATTAGCAGCACTAATCTGTTTTTGTAGCCAAGAAAAATAGAAATTAGCCTAAGTTGGCTACGGGCTACAAAAGTAGCCGTGTAGTCGGTAGTCGTGTAACGGCTAAAAGAATTATTCTCATAAGCACACTTGTATTTTATTTTTGACATCTTGTAGTCGATGGTCGGTGGACATGATTGTGTTTATAGCATTATCTCTTTTCAAATTTTTTTAATACACGTTTTTATATACATACATATATACATAGATGCATACATACATATATATTAAGTAAAAAGTTATTAAAATTTATATTAAAAATGCTTTTTTTATGCATGCAAACATTTATACATATTCACACATGTATCCTGAGCGCTTTGCTGTTGTTATTACCTTTAATCTCATTTAGACCTTTGCAAGTTCACAAACAAATAGGAAGAGTTTCTCTTATTTTGCAAAACACTCAAAATTCAGGTTTTATCTAATCAAGTCATTATTTCGAGATTAATTAATTAATTAATTAGGAAATACCACAATTCCACTTTAATTTCATATCCAGATGAATTGTTTAAAACACATTAAGCCAAGGCAGTTTTATTTTACTAGGTAGTGTCGTCCGCCCAGCTGGTTAGTAGTTGGAAATGTCAAAAGTTTTTGTATTTTCCTCTGTTTGTTTACGAATTTCAAAAATCACTAACAACAAGCGTTTGGGAGACAAAGCAAGCATGTGTAATGAGAGCAATTATCTTTTATTTCTCTTTGTGTTTTTGACGTTTCCAACGCACAAAACAACAATAAAAAGCCATGTTGTTTTTGTTAATGTTGTATTTGTTGTATTACCGCTACTACCTAGTAAAATGAATATGCCTTGCATTAAGCCATATTTTTACAAGGTGGTTTTCAACTATTCAGTCTTTGGACGCCATGATGGATTTTAGCAGGACCTTAGAGATTCTCTTACCCGCTTCGAAACTGGTCTGTGTATACTGTAGCTGCCACTTATACCATACTCTCTTCAGATCTGAAAACTACCGTTGACTTAATGCACAAACAAATCACTCCTTACTCAAATTGCCCAATTAAAGCTATCTGTCTTGATAGCTTTGACCCCAATTGCAGCCCAATATATGAAAATAACTCTCTTTTCAAGAATGTCTCCAAAATGCTTGATTCCATTAGAAAACTTAATTTAAGCGTCATAATTAATCAAAGATTTCTTGGTCTTCTAAGTGGTATAAAAGCAGTTTTCTCGGTACTGTTTGTTCTTTCACAACATAAATTCCTGCTTCCACAAAGTGTAAAGTCTTGCTAGTAGGTCGTCAATAATTAGGGCCAATAGAAGTGGAGAAATAACAATTAATTTTGATATAATGTGCTCTTTTTTCGCTCCTATATTCATTACCGCATACCTTCAGTACTACGGAGATGCTTCTCCCTAAATTTTAATTTGTTAAAAAATATGCCTTCCTCTCCATTAGGCTCTTAACTCAATACACTTACGGCTTCAAAAACTGACCTATTGAAACCATTTTTTAATTTGAATACTTTTTAGTTCCTTTGCATGTAAATATTTCATTGAGCGTAACTGTAACAAAATGTTCATTAAACTTTTTATAACAACAATGTCTTGACAACTATTTCTCGGTCATGCACATGTGTACATATGTATGTCTTCAATTAACATTGACACAATCTTTCAATGTGGGTTTTATGTCATTTTTTTATTTTTTGCTTTAATTTTTCCGTTTCCTTTTGCTCTTTCTTTGAATTGTTTCAAATGAAAGCGGTGCAATAAAACGAATTTAAAACAAACTAAAAGAGGTGTAAAGAACACGCACAGAAGTCTTAGAAAGTGAAATATATCTTTAACTATACAATTTATTTATCTCTTAAGTAGGCGCTTAATAATATTAATCCTTTCCCAATTAATTTGTTTATTGTTTTTAAACCAGATAATTTAAAATTTGCGAAAAAAAACGAAATTTAATTAAAACAGTGGTTCTAAAAGTTATCACTTCAGTTAAATAATAGCTCTGTTCAGTAACTAAAAGTTATTACCAATTGTTGCTAGCTGTTACTAGAAAGTGTTTACATACTTGAAAAGCTAGCAACGAAAAGCGATAGACAAAAATTTAGTTACAAATTTTTGCTGAAAAAAATTTTTAATAGCAAGATTTATTCAAACAGATGTTTTGTGCTTTTGTTTACAGAATATGTTTTGAAAAAATATCTGAAAAAATAAAGATTTATAATATTTAGGAAACTGTAAGTATTTATTAAAAAATTACAAAAAGAAATCCTATTTTATTACTTTATTATGTTTTCTTAATTTAAGGGTACATGAGAAAAAAGTTTAAAACAACTGAAATAAGTTGTATAGAAACTTTAGTCTTCATGATTTTAAAACAAGTAAGAGTGCTATATTCGGCTATGGCGAATCTTATATACCCTTCACCATCTATGTAAATATAGTTTAGTGAAGTAACTTCAATCAAAAAAGCAAATATTGAGCTGACAGAAAATTAAAAGATAAGAAAAAAATTAAGTGCTACATATACAACCCTAATGGGTTAAGCATTTTTAAATACTGATAGTATTTCCTTAGAGATCTCTTCAAAAGCTTTAAAATGATACCCATATTGATATTTTAAAAAATTTGAAAATTTCAGAGTCCCGTAACTCGGAAAATATAGGCGAGCGCCAATTTTTTCACTTGATCTTTTTTTCTATCGCCCCATATATTTATTTTTTTTATTGGAGTTACTTTATTGTTCCAAATGACATCAAAAAATTACAGGCGTGGTATCTTACTTGCTGCCTCAAAGGACATGGACCTATCATGCTGATTTCCAATAGCACCTCTTTCGACACTATATCCGGTCGATTGACATATTTATTTTTTCAACACTAAAACGGACGGACAGACGGACATCGCTCAATAGAATTCGCTATGCATAAGAACTCAGAATATATGTATATACTTTAATGGGTCGGAAATGGATATTGCAGAAATCACACACTTAGATATACCTTTTTTTTCACTTTTTGTGGTGAAGGGTATAATAATAAATAGTAAACAGAACGGCAAGATGATACATACATACATACATATATACATACATACATACATTCAATGAAATTGTACTTTTTTGCTGTACAATTCTGATTTTAAAATTAGAACGATTCAATTTTTATAGGCAATTTGAAATATACAGATGTACATATATTTCTTTTAGGTTATTTTAAATATAAATGTAACAGGAACTATTTCAGAAAAGATTTTTTATAAGCACGGACTACGAAAAAATGCCAGCAACGTTGCTGACTATTAATGTTAGATTGTTATATGTTTATCGTTTTAATACTATTACTTCCGAAATAGTACTATTTAATGCTCAAGTCAGTACAATTTCCTAGTTCCAGGGCTATTATTACAACTTGCCATTAGTTAAAGGTAGGAGCTTGTCTGCCCAATAAATAGATTTGTATTATTACATTGCATTATATATTTCTTTGTTATTATTATTAATTACATTTATATTTAATGGTAAAAAATGCTAAGGCATTTATCGTTCCGGCAAGTTGTAATTATGGCTCAGTCTTACATATCATCTTTGTAACCACTACAATTTACCTGCTAATTTTTGCTAGTAAAGCGTTCGTTCTCATTTTTTCATTTCCTGATTTGGAAGATTTATTTTGCAAATTTCTGCTTTCCTCTCTTGTTGCAAGATTCTGGTAGTAAATTTATTGAACAGACCTAATACTTGAATTCTTAATAGTGAATATCATTACAATTCAAAAGCATCAGTAGACCAACACTTTCATCATCATTGTCATTCAAATACATTTCTCTCATAATTCACAAGATTTACTTGACAAAAATCAATTAAAAAATATTTTTGCAAAAGTTACGTTATAAAAAAATCGATTTTTTTATTTTATTTGTTTGTATTTTTTTTTTATTTGTTAAACAAATATAAAAAAAATCTATTGAAATATACAAAAAATATATCACAGACAGGAGCACAAAGTGCGGAACCAATTGTTGTAAGTAAATGTCCATCACAATTTCTTGTAAAAGAAAATCAAATCACAATAAGATGAATTCTGTTTAATATCACACACACAAAACTTTGCAAATAATTACACTTGAAAAAAATATTACTTTAGTTTAAAACAAACTTACTGAAATTTTGCTCAATGTTAAGTAAAATATTATAAAAAAGAATAGAAGGAAAGAGAAGAGGAGGGAAGAAAAGACAAGACAATAAGAATAAAAGAGAAGGGCAGATAAGAGAAAAGAAGAGAAGTAAGGGAGAGAATAGATCGGAAGAGTAAACAAGCGTGGAGAAGGGAAGGGGATGACAAAAGAAAGGGGGAAATAAGAATTGATAAAAAGAAAATAAGAGTGAAAAGGGATAATTTTGATTCATTTATCTTATTTAATATTTCTAAATATAAATATCGCGATAATACTTCTTGATCCCATAATATTGCGTCTTCAGCTAGTTCGAATGTCTGAAGTAAGCACACAAGTGGTGCCTCAGGTAACTCCGACATCCACTTGCTGAAGGGAACTTAGAAACTTCTCTTGTTTTTTTTAATAAAGGTGCCTAACATTTGTTTTCGACTATTTGGCCTTGGCGCCAATCCGTATCAAATATTTGAATGAATGTCATGACCCTCATAACAAGAAATAATCTGTTTGAACTGAAGGTTTGGTGTGCATCCTTCTTCGATCAAATTGTTTTGTTATGCTTAGGTGGAAGATGAGATCTTCGGAAAAAAATCACTTCTAGTATAATTTCTCAGATAACCCCAAAGCAAGGCTTGAATATACAGGCCTTTTTACGTTTCTACTTGCACTCCCGAATGAACTGTTCGTTTCTGGCGAGTAGCATCAGGTGAGATGATTTTTGAATTGAAATACTTGTGGGTTATCGAAGCACTCTTAGTATGCCGTGAAAGCTATTATTCTGTAATCTGAGATGGCCCATTTACTTGCCTTCGAAACTTCTTCTTTTCCGTTAAGGCGACATAACATCGACTTTGGGTTGTATGGTAGGCAAAAAAGTTTAGATTCTTATCAATAACGAGTGTTGTGAATGTGTAACGAGCCTCTAAAGGTAGCTAATGTTTAATTCCTTCAAAAATAATTATTTATCAATTCTTTTGTCAAAAGAAATTTTTACTTAATTTTGAGTAAAATTACTTTATCTTATTTCTGATTGTTCTCGAAATATAAAACCGTGGAGGATGCGATGATCCAAATAATGCATTTAAATTACTCAACTAAAAAAATCGATTGAATATTTTTTTAATGCATTGTGGATTAAAAAAATGCCTTTCGCCTAACCGAGAGATCCATGTGGCCCAATATAGATAAGCAAAGTTTCAGGTAAACCAATCCAGCGATATTGAAATTATATTTTGTATTCAACTTTTTGATTAAATATCCTTCCGTGCGTTATAACAAAACACATTAGTTAACCTTCGTTAATTGACAAAGTTTTCACTGATCTTTAATTTTTAAATATCAACTAGAATTCTTAGGGGATACCACTAACCAATGCTCTGTTTCAGTATCGCCCCAACATAATATTAATATGTATTAGCGTATAGCGTAGTGTATTAACTGCGTTCTGCACCCATTGACCGAAGAGCTGAAAACATTTTTTGCAGAGTTTTCTTTAGAAATCAATTACTGGCTTCAAGATTCATGTCCGAATAAACACAACCGACACCAATTGTGTGAAAAAAAAATTGCAGCATTAATATTTTACAAAGTCCTTTGATTACCAAGGCCTATCAGTTCAATCTAATATTAATTTTTATCAACATTTTAAATTTCAGTAAGTTTATTTTTCTGCTTTTTAGTTAAAACATCCACTTAACACATTTGTGTCGTACTTTGTCTTTATAAAGATATTAATTTAAAATTAAAATATTTCATTTTTAGTGTAAATATTTGTTTCTCAATATTTTTAGTATTTTTGATAGTAAATCCTAATTTTCCTAATTTTAGGGAGCCACCATTAAAACAGACGAAGAAACGGGTAAAATAATTATAGCCCGCATTATGCATGGTGGAGCAGCCGATCGTTCGGGTCTTATACATGTGGGCGATGAGGTCATTGAAGTCAATGGTATTAATGTTGAGGGTAAAACTCCTGGCGATGTAT
The DNA here is from genome assembly GCA_916610165.2 of Gymnosoma rotundatum. NCBI lineage: Eukaryota > Metazoa > Arthropoda > Insecta > Diptera > Tachinidae > Gymnosoma > Gymnosoma rotundatum. Next base: position 77,043,815 of record OU744339.1, on the reverse strand, counting down.
TAAGTATATTGGTAGGAAAGCTAATTTATGATTAAAATTTAAAAGAATTAATGTAATTTTTATATTGACAGCAAAACTCAGAAGGCACGATTACATTTAAATTGGTGCCTTCAGATGGTAAAGGTGCTCAGCGCGAATCTAAAGTAAGAGTACGTGCTCATTTCGATTACAATCCCGAAGTGGATCCTTATATTCCTTGTAAGGAGGCGGGTTTAGCCTTTCAGCGTGGCGACATTTTGCACATTGTATCACAGGTTTGTAGAATTTTTATTGTTTAAAATTGAATTAAACTTAACTTGGACTAACAACTTCTGTAAAATGTTCTAGGATGATGCGTACTGGTGGCAAGCTCGCAAAGAATCAGAGCGTACTGCTCGTGCGGGTCTCATACCAAGTCGTGCCTTGCAAGAAAGACGTATTTTACATGAAAGAACGCAACGAGAAGCTAGTGATGGAGAATCTAAAAGTAAGATAAAATTGGAGGATTTTACTTTTCTATATTTGACTTATTTAACAAATATTACAAGTACTCGGATTTAGTACTCGTAACAGTATCTTTCCTAAAAACCGAAATTAACAAGTTCTATTAAACAAAGTACCGCTGGTTCAAGGGTCATTCAGTTCAATGTCGGCTATTTGGATGTAATAATATCAGCCATAAATATAAGCTTTCCATCATTCTAAAATTTACAATTAAATTTGATTTGTTGGCAAAACGGACGGCCAACAATCAACAAATCGAAATCAATTGAAAACGTTATTCATGACAATATAAAACAAGTGTATTGAGTTTCTAATTTAACCGTATTATGCATTTTAAAAAATTAAAATATTAATAGAATTTTTTAAAGCAAAAGCCATGGCGAAATTATGCACCTGCCCAGCAAAGTGTGGAATTAAGCAATTTTGACGGAAGGACTTCCTAACTAGATTACCAACCTATTGATTTTAACAAAGCATGAGACTTTTATAATCAATCATTGTGAATTGATTACATTAATTATTGTAGGAAATAATAACGATAATTAGTTTGTATTTTTAGAAATCTCTTTAAACTTAAAGAACTAGTTGAATAACTACTTCCATTTGCGCGAACTAATATAATGTGTTTTGTAAGCGAATATCAAAATATGGCAATCACAAAAGTAAGTCATTATATGCAAGTACTTTTTAAGAGGCAGTGACAAATTCATTTATTTTCGCCATTGCTATAAATAAAAAATATTTCCGGCAACGGCAAAAATAAAAGAGTTCGCCACTGCCACCACCTGGTTCGTGATTTCGCCATGGGAAAAGCATATTATGCGATAGATGCTTTTGATAAGTTTAAGTTTGGCGGTCCGTTCTAATACACAAAATTCAATAAGAGGTCATTCAGCCTGCTGTTATACTCTGAAGACCATTGCCTGCTCATGAATACTAACGGTTCTTTTAGACTCATACTCCCTACGAACCACCCAGATCACTCACCGCTCCATATTAGTCTAGATCTTTACAAAAAACGCTACCAGACAGACGCAGAGAGGGTGGTGTACTCAAGGGCTAGAAGCAATCTTTTTTTACTGTTTGATTGACACCAAATGATTTTAGGTATATTGTTCGACCTGGGTGGTCCCCTTTGTGTTTACTTTTTAAATAACTGTTATTGGCGCATTCATTGCTTTTGATGTTTTCACAGCAACTACGTGGGTAATACCTTTTTTTGCCACTAGTGATCAAGAAGCCTTTTAAGGCCATATAATAAAATCCTCTTAATTAATTATTTTAAAACAAGAAAGCTGTATAGATAATTATTTGCTTTAAAATAAGAGAGATATTCATCGTTTTGCCTTTGATAAATTACTATTTTATTTTCAAAGTAAATGACTCTCATACATTTTATTTAACCGTTTTACTTTTCTTTTGCCCGTAATATTTACATATCATTAACTTTTTAACTCTCACAAATGACAAAATTCAAAAACATTTTCTTTCAACCGCATAACCACTGATCTCATCTTTACTCTCCCCGCATTAAACTTAATAAAAAAAAAATTTAACCATCAATAACTAATAACAAATTGGCATTAATAAAATAAAATATGAAACAATAAAAATCATTAAAAAATTAAAATCAGAAGGCTCATGTACCTCAATATGTAACACCCCGCCCGGTTCACCAATGCTACGATCTAGTAGTAGTACTTCGTCATGTCGACAACCAAAAACTAAAAAAATCATGTACGATTTAACAGAGAATGATGACTTTGATCGTGAAATGATTGCCACCTATGAAGAAGTTGCCAAATTGTATCCACGTCCCGGCATTTATAGACCTGTAGTGCTAATAGGGGCACCAGGCGTAGGGCGCAATGAGTTAAGAAGGCGCTTAATAGCCAGAGATCCAGAAAAGTATCGCAGTCCTGTGCCGTGTAAGTAATAATGTCCTCCAATTTGTTAATTATAAGAAATATTTATTTGAATTTCTATTTCAAGATACAACTCGTCCCATGCGCACCGGTGAGGTAGCCGGTCGGGAATATATATTTATCAGCCGCGATAAAATGGATGCCGACATTGAAGCTGGTAAATTTATTGAACACGGTGAATACAAAGGTCATTTATATGGCACCTCAGCGGAAAGTGTCAAATCAATTGTTAATGCCGGTTGTGTTTGTCTACTAAGTCCTCATTATCAAGCGATTAAAGCATTAAGAACTGTTCAACTGAAACCTTTCCTTATTCACATTAAACCACCGGAATTTGATAAACTTAAAAAGACCCGTACAGAATCGAGAGCCAAATCAACATTTGATGAATCGAATGCTAGAGGTTTCACGGTAAGTTTAAATTGTCAACAACTAAACATTATTAACGCAAACATACATTATTAATGCGCAAATGTTCTCTGACCCAGCGTGATGCAACTTAACTGAAAGATTGTCTGTAGAGTGAAAAATATAATTCTTTATTGTTGTTTCGGAAAAAAATTAATCAATTTACTTCTGGGGTCCTTTAAATAAATTTTACACTTTTCGGAATTTTAATTGGATTCCTTTTCATTAAATGAAAATTGAATTGAAATCTTTAAAAAATATTTGTTACCACAAAGTAACTGTACCTTAAAGGTTCAATTAGACGTGCCATAACCATATAAAACGGATGATCAAATCAACCTTACGGGAAACAGTGTATGTATTTGATAAATAAATTTTGTTTTTTTTTACCATAACCGTATGCAGTAAGAGTTGCTTACGGCTATGACACCACTATTCGCTGGCAGTAAATATGATTACGGTTCTGGCCGTTGCTATGGCACGTCTAATTTAACCTTAAGCCACATAACATTTTATTTTACACTAGATAATTTAAAGTTTGGTTTTACTTTTATATAATTTTTTATACATGAGTTTACATATTAAATTAAGAGCTAGTCGTTTTGTTTTTTATTATTATTATTTTAAACTGTTAATTTATCATCTAGAAAGCTATTGCAAAATGATGTAATAACAATTAAATTTTTTGATCTTTTACAAAATATATTTACTGTCGCACATTTTACATAATACGAAAAAAAGTCACTAACGGCAATGGCTAAGACGCTTCTCGAATGTCATTTTCGAGAACCGAATATTTTTGCTAATTCTTTACGTATTTTATAATTACGCTTAATAAGTAATAATTATATGAACCATACGAATATAGATTTTCAAATGAGAAAAAGAAACAATTACAGTAATTGACGTTAACAATAATGCGTATAACAATTCAAAATACCAGACACCAGTTTTGAGTTAGCTGATAACATACACTAAAAAAATAAAACCACGTTCAAATATTTGGATTTATTTAAAAAAAATCCAATTCAAAGTACAGTTAAACCTCAATTATCTGGCTCTCGTGGGACCGGCACCAGCGCGGATAATCGAATTACACAGTTAATAGAAGTTATATTAAAATATACAGAAACAGCAACTTAACAGATACATATGCTTTTTCACAGTCATGAATTAATTTAATTTTTTTCTTTAATTGAATGAATTTTTCTTACTTTTTTTTTTGGTAATTTACTACTTGAATAGGGTTGCCAAGTTACCTGGATTATCCAGTTCTGGTTCGAGTAACCAGTTAAAATACAATTTGTGCAGTTAAAAGAGAAATTTTTTTAATTTTGAAAAATAAATTTGTGTTAATTATATTTTTTAATTGATAAAATTAACATTGTCTACAGACAAGAACTTTATACCATATAGAAAGAAAATAAAATATGTTGTTTACTTATACAATTGTGCTTGCGAATGTATTTTGTTCATCACTGACAATTTTAATTAAAATATGTTTGTTTTAAATGTCTTTTATCATGGGATGATTTATCGTACCTTCCAAAAGTTTTTAAAATATCAAATGCAGTTGACAATGACATCTTTTAAGACTTCTGTTGCCTGAGAGAAGCCTTTGATAATTTGCCGAAATCGCATGAAAGGTGTTCTGTAGTTCACAATCGCAAGAAATTTGTCGACTTCAAATCGCAAGAAATTTGGCGACTTCAAATCGCAAGCACATAATGAAGTGAAGTTATGAATTTTACTTAAAATAAACTTAAAAGCAACAATAAAACTGTACACAAATGAAAATTAATTATTTTTAACAAAAATTATTTTAATTTTTACACAACTAAAGACGCAAATAATTAATTTAAAATATGTTATATGTTTTCTCAATTGATTGTTTTCTTTAGTACTGGCGATTTCATAAAAACAGCTGTTGTAATTAATGTTCGAAAAAATACTAGTATTAGTGCGGTTGAACGTACAGTCGGTAATCAAACAAAATATGTGGTTATTTTAATTTTCAATTCTTACAGCCATACCTAAACAACGGCGGAAAGCGTTTTTTTGCTGTCAAAAGTTCTCATGCCAGTACGTTTTGTATGAAGCATACCGAAATAACGCGGCGGCAACGCTTTGCAATAGGAAAATCCGATTGTGACAAGGCGTTTAATAATAAAAAAATTTAAAAATAAACAAAAACAAAACAAATTTTGGTTTTTTTATAAAATTTTCAATTTACACAACATAAACACCAGAATTGTTATTCTTTTTAAAATATTTAGGGAATTTATATATATTTTTGGAAAAAATCTAGTGCAGAAATAAAAAAAATTGTGTCCGGGGTGTAAAATTTTAAGTGAAAATTTTGGGGTTGACCTTTAATTTCGGAGTTACGGACCTCCAACGTTTGTATGTATAATATGGCACATATCAAGTATTTTATGGCGGAATTAGACAATATGGGATTCATAGGAAAGGTAATTTTTTGCTTAGATTTTCATTTACACTCCGTAGACCACTTTATTTCATTTTTGAGGTGCGCCCGTTATCTAGACTTAAGCCTTAATGTTTTTAATAACCCTGTTTTTTATCATTTTGACAAACCGTTGCCGCTTTTGTTTAGGTATGGCATTTCAGCGTAAAAGCTGTGCGGAAGAAAACTTTCCGCTTTTATTTAGGTATGTCTGTTATAAAATATTCGGTGCTTATTAAATGTGCGATTCCAGTGTTAAGGGACCTTAAAAATTTCCTTAATTACTTCACACTTTCGAAAGTACATGTTATAATTAACAAAATAAACAAAAATACTTTTGAAATACTGAGTACTTACAACGTAAGTAGCCTTTTACATTAAAGATGCTAAGTGCAATATCACTAATAGAAAATCCATTTGCGCCAAAATATTTCTTGGCTTGCTTTATTTTTTAAATCAATAAATATACATTCGGTCGGAGTATGCATTGAATTGTCACAGTTTTTAGGCGTCCGTTTTTTAATTCGTTCTTTTTTAATTGCATGTTTTTTTTTAAGAAGTGAAACTAAGCAAGGCAGCTGCAGGCATTTAGTTGTAATTTTATTAATGTTTTGTACCGTAAAATTATATGTTTTTCTTTTCGAACATAAGTTTGAAAAATGGCAAATCGCAAGCAAAACGCCTGAGTTTCAGAACATGAAAAACAAAAGTTGGCGTTTTTGAAATCACATGCGATTTTAAAAACATGTGAGTGTCAAAACATGCCTGTATAAGTGCATTTCTAAATTAACCAGTTATTTTTCAAATTCCCGGTTAATTTTCCAATTGTTCAGTAATAGCAGATTATATGATTTTTACACGGAAAAATGAAGCACTTGCTTCGCTCTCTGGATCATGATAATGAAGCATGCTTCGTAGTAGACTCAAACTTCGCACATGATTGGGCTGTGAATCATTAATGAAAGAGCGAAGCAAGAATATTAGACTCCGCGGAAACATAGTATTAAATTTCAGTTACTAAATGAATAAAAGCGCAAATGTGTTCTTATGTATGAGCAAATGAATTTAAAAAGGGGAAACACCGGATTTGGATTAACATATTAAAAAACATATAATTGCTGCACGGATAATTAAGGTAAAGCACGGATAATAGAGGGGGGAAATAACACATACCGGTTAATAGATGTAACCGTTAAATAGAGGCTTGGTAAATCAAAGTTTAACTGTAATAATACATTTTTGATTACTTCTTTAATTGATGCCTTATTGTCTGAAACTGAGAAATAAATAAAAATTTCAGTTTTGTATTGCATTGTTGCGGAACTCACTATTCGTAGCATATTTGAAAGTCTAGCATAATTTAAACGCATAGCGAATTTATTATAACATCTGATTTTTAAAAACATTATTAAATTATTTAAAAGTTAGATTTGTAAGTCTAAGCTTAGACGGACGAACATTTGGAAAAAAAAAACATTTGGAATTCTCTTTTGTTTTTTCATTCGCGTTCACACAGGCGAATATGTTGTCAGCAACATTTCATTAGTATTGATTGTTCGCTTTTATGCAAAGGAAATGTCAACAAAACGTATCGCCGAGTACCAAACAGAAAAACGATTCTCTCTTCCATACCCGTTATTTGCTATCAGACTAAATGTTTCCCTTTCAAATGTTTGTCTAAACGGGGACTAAAAGCTTTTACTAAAAAACAACTTAAAAACAATTACCTCTATCGGGGAAAAAACGTGGAAGTTATGGTTCCATGAAATTTTTATTCCCCTCTAAGTGAAAATTGGTTTTCCCATGAAATATTTGTTCCAATCATTGAACAGCTATTCAAAATAAAAGAGCTGTCAGTGAACATTTAACTTAACAATTTTCACTGAGAAAAAGCTTAATGCAAATTGTTTAATTGAAGTTTAAAAATAAATAAAATTTTCAGATATTTTAAATCTTAATTTTAAAAATGGCAAAAAGGGGTACATAACCACAGCTCCAGGGTATCCCACAAGTTTTCAGGTAAAAATAGTCTCTCCAATTAAAACACATAAAAAACTTGCATAATGTATGCAGTTCCCCAACAAAATTTAAGTAAACAAATCCCAGGGAAAAGTGAAAACAATTTGAGGGATAAAATTAATAACAATAAGAATTTTTGTTTACGTAAAAAATTTTTAACATGAATTATTTATGATTGCAATTAAAAGATACGGGAAAAGATATTAAGTATAGGAGTGAATGCCTAAGGAAACAAAAAATAACATATTTTATCAACCTATTTTATCAACTTTTTACTTGAAATTGGTTGCAAAAGTTTGCTCTTGAAATATGAAATAATTTTTAGCGCTCCAAATTTTCTATTTTTAGCGTTGTAAATGTTCTACGGTGTAGCAAATGTAAGTTTTATATTTGATTTTGTGGTGTTGCAAAATATAGCATATATGTATATGCTACGTTTGCGAGACCTGCATGGTTTGCAATAGCAGTTTACTGCAAAGCGTGAGTTTCGACATAAACAGTTGCTAAATTAGGTACTTTTTTAAGTAAAAATTTACATTTTGTAAGATTGTCAAAACAATTACTTTATGCACTTGGTTATAGCTATTGCAAAATTACTATGTGGAAATTTCGAAATTTCGCAAGAGAAAAATTTGCGACGTGAATACCTTAATTACGAATTTGGGTAAAATTAACAAATAGTTAAGCATTTTAATTTTATAAAACAAATTTGTGCTCCTGTTTTTTGCATTTTTGTATTTTTATTATTTTTTCATTTCTAATATTTGGGTTAACTTTGTTGATAGTCTTAAGAGCTATTATAATAATGATTTGTGTTAATTTTCAGTTATTTTAATTATCTTGAGCTGCTACACATCCCTCAGTTGAAAAAAGACCCGAATTTAATTTTTTTAAATATCGAGGAAAATAAGTATTAGGTTCTACTTTAAAACGTTGCAGCGCCGGCTCCCTAGCCAGTATTACATTCACACTCAAAACTTTTTCCTAATCCCCAACCATGTGTTGATCAATATTTTTACATTTTTTGACTTTCCAATTTAAATCGTTGGTTCGGCTTAATGTCGCTTTTGGATAATAATAACACAAGTACTTATGATGGTTTTCCAATAAATATTCAGGCATGTTATTAATTCCATACGAAATTGAACTTTGTATTTCTTAAGCCATTGCTTGATAGCGACGATGCGTTTAGAATTCAGAACATGCCAAACAAGTCGTATCAATAACAGGTGGTCTCGATGGCGAATTCATTAATTTTCGCCGAAGACTTAAATGCCAAATTTCATATATTAATTAATCAATTTGCCGTCGCGACCACCTAGTATTAATTCGCATTCATGCCAAACCAGGTTCGCATCTCACAAATCAGACTTGAAAGCTTTACAAAAGCCGGTAGAGCTGCCTACTGAGCGATAAAGAAAGATTATTAAAGGAAGAGAAAAACTATTGTAGAAGACTTACTTTACAAATGTTACATGTAATTGACCCTCTTCCATCAAAGAGATTAGGCTTTCGGCGAAAATTAATGAATTCGCCATCGCAACCACCTGGTATTGATACGCCTGGAGCAAGACTCTGAAAAATACACTTAAATTTACGGAAATATTGTAAGTAAAAAAAATAAGATTAACAGAGCTGTTAGAATATAATACATAATGTTTACTGTATAAATTAAACGCGCCCGTCTTGAATTAAAATTGCTAATTTCATTTTGTTTTTTGTATTGTTTTGTATGTTTGGCAGTTTTCGTTGTACATAAATAGCGAAGCTACATAGAATATTGGGAATAAAAATTAAATAATATTTATTACATAACAATGACAATTATGTCTTTTATTATTATTGCCCAAAACCGAACTTAAGTCGAACCAACGATTCAAATCATTTATCATTAAATATTTACTTTAAAAGTTTTGAAGGAATAACAAAGTTAACGTAATAATCATTTGAATTATCAAAAATTTTATAAAAACTTAATTTAAGATCGCATACACTCAATCACGATTTCGTAACATTTAATGGTGTCGTTTATGAACGAAAGGGTACAATTGAACGAATCACATAACCGAATCCGGTTATTTTGCTTTTTATTTTCCGCTCCATAGTAACCGAGTTCAAAGTCTTTCAATTGTGTAACAAAATTTCTCGCTCATACCCTTTGTTTCAGTTGTATTAAGGTTTTGTTAGAACTGTAAAAGTATTTTCGTTATTCTTGTTTCCATCTGAATTATTCCTTTGGTGTGGTGAAGCATTCTTCTGTCCACAAGGAGATGCATCTTTTTTGCAAGGTTTATGGCTTAGATTTTACCACCTCCGACACGTTTTTTGCAATATGAACATTTACAATCTTGAGATGTTTTAATTATTGCTTTTATTACTTCTTCATTTCTTGAACGTTTTAAGTTAGATGAATTTACAGCTTTTAGTTGGGATGCTCTTTTGGTCTTTGAAGGAAGCTGAAGTCCACTAGTAGTGGCTGCCGCTTTTGTAGAAGGACCATTGTTTGGATTTTCTGTACATTTATCACTCTTTTTACATTTTGGAGACACACAGTCGGTAGCGATTTTATTATGTTTTTTCCTGTCAGTTTTCTCTTGCATGTTCCCTATTTTATTTTTAGAATCGCAACCACCAACAGCTTGTTTTGTTTGTGTTGAAGGATTCAAACAGACAGTTTGTGCTGAAGAGTGCACGTAAGGGTTCTTGTTTAAGGCTTTTGACTCTTTTAAAGCGGCTCTTCTTTTAGAGGCCTCGGCAATTGCCTGATTATAAGCATCACTCCTCATAAGAAGGGCTTCAGGGCCAAATATTTTTAAAAGAAAAGGAAAATTGTAATTTGGATCAGGTTTACACCGAAAACTGCTGTTCGATCCGTAACGTTTAGTGGTTGGCTTAAGGACCTGCACAACAATTTGAAATAAGCCTTGAGGTAGAATATTTGACATTTGAGAGTTACATACTTTAGGATTTGAGAGAATTTTTAGCATCAAAGCTGCTGTGCTAGTTGAAAAAGAATTTTTAGCCAAAGTCAAAGGAAACGCGTTCGTTGAAGAGGTTTTTATATCAGTTAATGGTATACTTTTATTGCAAACACTTTCATTTTTTTTAAGCCGAGATACACTTGAAGCTAAGATTGAATTATTTTCATTTGCGTAATTTCTTTTTATTACAAAGATTTGGTTTAAAGTCTTATTTGCAGCATGAGCCAGAAGATCCATACAATCTGCATTCTCCGGCTTATATTGGCCAGCGGATGAATTTCTTAAATTTTTGTACTTCACTAATTGACATTCTTTCAAATCGAGCTTTTGATCCATTCGAGTACTTCTCCGACCCATTGTTTCTTTATCACGATAAGCTTCATTCTTTAAATCTGAATTTAATTTACCTATTTTTTGGGATTTCAAAAATAGAAACGTTATAGAACTTCTAATGGATTGCTCATTTGCGCGGAGCCCATCCAGGGGTATTAAAAACATTTCAATGGAATTATTATTTTTAGAACTCAAATGTGTCAAAACAGCTGGTAAAAGTGAAACTTTTTTGGTACCTTTAAGTAAAATATTACTTTGTTTAATCAATTCTTTACTTTTCTCGTTATATCCACAAGTTCTTCTTGCAGCAAAACTATTGGGTAGTAAAAAATTATTCTTTGGTATTAGTTGTAAAAAAGATGTATAACGTGAATTCGTAGCACTCCAAGAAAGCCTTGCAGAAAGCTGCAAACGATATACTTATTATCACAAAAATATTGTCTTTCAAATCAAAACTTACATTAATACACTGCAAAATTTTAGCAAGTAGTCCCATTTGAAAACATGTAAATTTTGAAATAACTGTTAATTTAGTTTAATGAAACATAAAGAATCACACTTTTTTTATTTAATAAGTTCTCATAACAAAAATACAAAAAATTTTTTAAAGAATGTTTTTTAATTCTCTTTTAGTTTTCAGTTGAAGCAACTGATTACTTTGTTTTAGATTCATTTTCAAATTACATATATGTATGAACAAGGCATATTCATTTTTCTAGGTAGTAGCGGTAATACAAAAAATACAACATTGACAAAAACAACATGTCTTTTTATTGTTGTTTTGTGCGTTGAAAATGTCAAAAACACAAAGAGAAATAAAAGATAATTGCTCTCAATATACATGCTTGCTTTGTCTCGCAAACTCTTGTTGTTACGTGTTTTTTTAAATAAGTAAGCAAACAAAGAAAAATACAAGAACTTTTGACATTTCCAACTACAAACCAGCTGGGCGGACAATTCTTCCTAGTAAAATAAATATGCCTTGAATATATTCTGAGTTTGAATGTCAACGATTAATCTAAAATAATCATTTACAGTGCAGTCACACGGTCAAGTTTCTGTTCAATTATCTTTCAAGATATTTACACATACTGCTTGTCAAAATTCACAAAAATTGAAAGCTGTGACGTAGTTTTTAAGCAAGATGTCGCCAAGAAAACAAATAAAATTTATTTGAAGGAAAAAACTTTAATCAGCTGTTTTCTTAAATATAATTTAAAACACTCAATTGAACGAAAACTTGAAAGCAAATTCTCAGCAAATTTTTAAAGTGTGAGTGTGAGAGAGAAATTTTAAAACTTGAATGAAAACTTGATCGTCTGACACCCAAGTAAAATATCTTATTATACCCAGCGTTACCTAGGACTAATTTCAGAGCCTTTTCAATAGCCTTGTTTGCTACGAACACGTAGCACTGTTTGGACCATATAGATCAGGAGATATCTATATTTCAAATACCTTTAAAGTTTGATTTTATTAAGATCGTTTAGTTATCATAAAATTTTGTAGTTTTCCTTTCCCCTGTCCGCCTACTATTTGGTTAGGACATTATTTTCTTTCCATATATATCAAGTTAGCATTTTTATTATAATCGATACAGACGAAAATGTCCGTTTCCCCGTAAATGCCCGCTTTTCTCTCATCTAGGTCTTAGCTCTAAAAACAAAACAAAACAGTTATAAATGAGGACCTATCTAAGTTTCGAAATTCATTAAAATTTATTAGCCGAGACATTGCTAAATTGATATGGGCGCATAAAAATGCTCGTCATGATTGACGCACGTAGAAGCAAACAAACTTAAAAAGAGATTTATAATTCACATATGAATATCAGATTTTTGCTATTAAGAGAATTTAAAAAGTAGGGTTATAGAGATTAGCCTACAAACAACTCCCACAGTGCATATTTTGTTCATGTTTTGTTCATTATTTTCACGAAATATTTCACAGAGTACCATGTTTATGTTCATTTCATTCAACAAGTGAAACGAACGAATAAACGAATTGAACGAACAATTTCACTTTCGATACTTAAACAGAAATGAAGGCTCACTAAAGTGAAAGATTTGGCACAACTTTAGTAACAATATCTGTATCCCGCATCTGTAACTAAAGTGAAAAGTTCTTCATATGAAATAATTTTAGTCATCTTGTTTTAGACAGAGTGAGTCGATACTAATTATGGTTGTTTTTATTATTTTATATTATAAAGGCCAAGGCACAATCATTTTACTAGGTAGTAGCGGCTCTACAACAAATACAACATTGACAAAAACAACATGCCTTTTTTTGTTGTTTTGTGCGTTGGAAACGTCAAAAACACAAAGATAATTGCTCTCAATACATATGCTTGCTTTGTTTCGCAAACGCTTGTTGTTAGTGTTTTTTGAAATTCGTAAACAAACAAAAAAATACAAACAACTTTTAACATTTCCAACTACAAACCAGCTAGGCGGACGACACTACCTAGTAAAATAAATCTGCCTTGATAAAGTCTTTACTAACTCTAGCTCACCCTGTTCAAAACACTATGACTACAATATTTTCATGTGAAAAACTTTTTACTTTACAAATTGGGGTCAGGCAAATAAGTGGCACAAACATTCGATCGAAATTTGTGCTTCATCTGTGAATATGGGTGATATAAGTGTTAAGAAATCGGAAGCTCTTGATTAAACGCGATTTCCGAAGGACTAAATACATTTATCAATTCTCAAGAGAAGCTTTCAAGTGCCCCGGGTTTTTTTTAACGATGTAAATTATATTTCACTCCAACGGATCTCCTTACTATTTATGCTACGTGCATCCGGCCAAAAATGGAATACAACTCTCATGTATAGGACGGTGCTCCAAGGACTGTTCTGGAGCTATTCGATCGCGTGCAGAGAGCTATAGGGCTCAAGTTTAAAACAATAAAATTAAAAGAGTGTTCCCATAGAAGCCCCGCTTTTGGGGGAAATTATCTAACCCTTTGAACCGTAATACTTAAATTTTTAACTTTCAACAAAAGTAATATGAACAAAAATTTATAATTTAAAGTTTCTCCCACTTGACAAATATAGTTACGCTCTTTTCGACTGTTTTATTTTTATTATTAATATTTTTAGATTTTTTTTAAAAGATTATTAATATTTTTTGTTTCCTGTTTCCTGATGATGCCACCCAACGGTGTGGCGACATATTGAAAATATAAATAAAAATTTTTATAATTTATAAACTGACCTAGTGCTTAAAAAATTAGAAAACAAAAATTATCTAAAAAGGTCAAAAAAACATTTATATACGGTTATTAATTTGCTTTAATCGTGCTTGATTCCCTTAAATATAAAATTTCATGATATTCCCAAGAAATATTTTTAATTTTAAACTACATTTTTTTGAGTTGTTATTGTCTTTTTGTCTTATTGATTTAATGGAGTTCTCATTCAATCTAATTATTAATATTTTTTGTTTCCTGTTTCCTGATGATGCCACCCAACGGTGTGGCATCACCTAATTATTAATATTTTTTGTTTCCTGTTTCCTGATGATGCCACCCAACGGTGTGGCGAAATATTGAAAATATAAATAAAAATTTTTATAATTTATAAACTGACCTAGTGCTTAAAAAATTAGAAAACGTAAATTAATAACCATAATATATTTTTATTAATCAGAGTGTGATTAAAAGCAAACAAAATAATGTTTGCGTTAAAAAGTATTTTGTTCTGGGTCTGGACAGAATGCTCATCTATCAGTTTAGTAATTTTTTGTTAACTTAAAGCTCAGATTGTTATTATTGTTAGAGAAAATAAAAATAAAAATGTATTTACAAAATAAACAATTAAAAATAATACAAAATATGAAAACAAATAAAAAGGTAAGCAAAACATTTCAAAAAAAGTTGAAATATATGTATGTATGTATATGTATGTATGTTAGAGCATATAAATCGGTATTTTGGTGTTTTAAGTACAATTGTGAACCCATTTACATATTTTTCATTTTATACACATTTTATATTTTGCATCAAAAATAATTGCTATTATGTAACAAAATATATCACCGCAGATGCCAGATTAACGCGTTAGAAGTCTTCGATAAATGTAAAGTCAGTTCAGAATTACCATTACGTACCGTATATATTCAACACGAGAATATTACGTTTATTCCATAAATGGATGTTCACGTAGGAATGTATGAAGATAAGATGGCGTAATTTGGCCTTATAAATTATATTTTTTGTACAAATGATTTCTGTGGCCTGTGTTTAAAGCCTTTTAATTATTACTTATATACAATAAGCAAATAATTGCCTTCTTGTGAACTTATAAATTAAGCAATAAATAATTCTTTTATGTCAGAAAATATTTGCACTTACTAGAGTTACGCAACTTTTTGAACGTCCTAGTTCCATTGAACGACTCACTCAATTGAACTGTATGGGGGGCTCTTTTTACTGAGCTCATTTGCTCAGTTACTGAGCGTCTTTTAATGTTCATATTATTTACATAAAAACAAATATAAAATTACAACTTGAGTGAAACCTTAAAATTTATTGTGGTACAAATTAAGGAAAAACATCCTTTTGTTATCAGAAAATATATTACTATGAACCAATAATCTTTTTGATTTTAAAGGTTTACAAAAACAAATTAGATAAATGTTACTCTTTAAATTGATTTTCACTTTCACAATTTTTCATTAGCATGTGTGAATATGTTTTTAATTTGTGATAAATTTATCACTGGACACTAAAAATTGTGTGGGCTAAACAAATAAACTGGATTTGCTCAATTGTTTTCTGCTCACTGATTGAGCGATTGAACTAAAAACAATTGAACTAAACATGTCAACTGAATTCGATTATTTGTTTAAGCTCACTAAGTGAGCTTTAACTTAATGAACGAACTAATTCGGTCTAATGAGCAAAGCTAAAAAGAGCGCTCACTTTAAGGAGCTGATAAACCCGACTCTAGCACTTACGAGACTATATTATAATTCAATTATATAACATGACATTTTTAACCATATTATGATGTTTTAATTTAACCATTTAATTTTTATATTTTAACATAATTATTTTTAGATTTGTCTATGTTATTTTTATGCTAAACAACAATATGGTTGCAAGACCAGCTTTATTATTATTAAATGTAACAATACCATGATTGGTACCAACCATAATAAGTTGCTCTTAGATTATGGTTACCTCGGCCATGTTTTTTCTTTGCGTGTAATATTATAATCAATTCTCAAAGAATGTAAATGCATGCGACATAACTTCTTACGGCATATATGTACATATGTATGTATGTATTTTCTTTGTTTTGTCAATAAAATTTTTTGCTCCAGATTACAGAGAGTCCAATCATATCATTTGTTGAGGACATCCTGTAATATATTGTTGGTTTCAGAGTTGTAATTCCCTTTTGCACAATATGTAAAATTTAATTTATTGAAAAAGGTATTATTTAATATTATGAAAATGAATTTAAATATTAAGTTAATTGGGTTTGTTTCGCCAGTAAATATTATACTGTTCTCACATCGAAAGCTCTCGCCAAACGTAACAGCCAAAGACGACGATCTTCACCGAAAGATTTATATGAATTTTAATGTTTAAAATTAATTTAAGCACTTCATAAGCAATTCAGCAATTTTATATAACCCAACCCTGCCGACAAAGCTTTTAAGCTTTAGTTTTCATAAAAAATGTTATTATCATTAAGCTGAGTAAAAGCTTTTTATGTTAATAAAGCAATCTTCTTTATTTTATAGGATGAAGAATTTAACGACATGATTAAATCTTCGGAACGTATTGATTTTCTCTACGGCCACTTTTTTGATGATGAAATTGTAAACGCTGATTTGGTAACGGCATTCGAAAAACTGGTGAACACTGTACAAAGACTTGAGAATGAGCCAATTTGGGCACCGTCATCGTGGGTTCAATAAATGTTTATATTACATATTCATTTTTACACAAAATATAAAAGAAAAGGCAGCTAAAATCTTTAGGTAGCTTTGCAGAAATAAAAGGATAGATAGTTCTTAAACACTACTCACTACACATGGACGCAGAAAACCATAAACTACCAAAAACACAAAAAGACAAAACACTGCTACAAAAAAATGCCAAACAACAAGTACTTAAATATAATTTAAGCAAAAAAGAAGAAAAGAGAAGAATATACATAAAAATAAATAAAACAAAAAAATGTTTAAACTAACCAAAAATAAACATTGATAACACCAAAAACATTTATTGAACGAAAAAAACAAAAACAAAAACTATTTTAAGTATAAAACATAAACTCATAAAGTGCAACAAAACTTCAGCTCACTAAAATATTATACATACTTACATGCATTAAAAATTAAAACACTCGTTATATATTGAATATTGTTATTGAATACCTGCTCTTTATTAAAAGTAAATTTCATGCATAAAAACAGACACACACATACAACATGTATAAATAAAGACATCATACAGTTTTTTTTTATAATATTCAATAGTTTACAATTTTATTTTATTTAATAAATTGACTCAATAAAGCATTAATAATAATAGCCATTTACAGTGTTGCCAACTCTTTTATTTCTTACACAAAAATTTTATATTAAACTGACAGTTTGTTTTTCAATTCAAAAATTTAAAGAAATAAATTGAATGTACCTTGCTAAATATTTAATTAGAATAAATATAATAAATTGCAACAGTTACAGTAACAACAACAACAACAACAATAAACCAACTAAATTGTGTAACAAATAAAAAAACTAAACAAAAATAAACAATGAAAACAATACAATAATTATAAATTTTAATCAATAAACTGTTAAAAAAAGGAAGAAAATATCGATCTATTTTAATACTTAATGACAAAATTTAACGAAAATATAAAATACATACAGAGAAAATTGTCCATTATTTAACTTTACATTATGATGACTATTTATGTACATGTATGAGTATTTAAAAAAAAACCCTCTCATTAAGAATAAACCAAAAATTCATAATTAAAGAATTTATTTAAAAGAAATGTTAAAACAAAAATTAAGAAAAATATTGTGTGTAATTGTTATTTATCATGAAAAAAAAACAAAAGTTAAACCAAACAAAAAAATCAATAATGTATAAAATTTTCAAATAAAATTATTATGAAAAATAAATACACAATTGTTAAATCTTTAATAGTGTGTGTGTGTGTGTGTTTTAAGAAAAAAATATTCGATGTGGCCCACAGTTCCACATTGAAGCTCTTAAAGTTTTAGAGGTTAGCAAAGCTTCATAATTGATCTTCCCATCTTTATTAGCTTAAAGCCAGTGTTTCGAAAAACTGCTATTAACAGTCACGTTTTACTAACCAGTTCAACTTTTTTCAGTTACATGCTGAAAATAAACAACTGAATTCAGTTTTCTACTTTATGCCAACTGAAAATAGTTGAACTGAGCACACACAACTAAAAACCAACTGAATTCAGTCTACTATTTTCAGCAGCAAATCGAACACACAGCGACTGAGTTTTGAGTTTGTAAGTTAACAGTACCCAACTGAGAAGTCAGTTCGTGTGCCTTTCGTAGACGTAGTTATGTTTTTTTAGTACCGTAACAAAACTGAAAAGTGACTGGATAATGTAAATAGGGTGGTTTAACAAAGTGGAAACTAAGCTTTCGTATAGAATTTTATGTTGAACAAATTAACGACAAATGTGTATGTACATACATGCATTGTTGCTTAGTGGTGTTAGTATAAAAAACCTTCAATATATATTTTTGGAATATTTGCATATTTAATTTCCATTTACAAATTGGTACGAAAATTGTAAATTACCAACATTAAAAAAAATATAAATAAAACAACTTTGAAATGTGTTTGATGACGAATTTGTCTTAGAAAGATTTACATTTGGGTTTTATTTAACTACCTATTAATTAGAAAATATAATTCATTAACTTGTAGAAATTATGAATGGAATTAAAATATGAATGCGTTCAAAATAATTAAAAATATTTTACTGCATTCATTTCACCAAAAATTAATTCAAATCGAAATACATTTTTATTGAATAAAAAATTGCTGATGCATTCAGTTTAGAAGAAAAACTAAACGAGCTGCAACATATAGAATTCCTGCAATCATTCACGTCATATAAATGAGATAGAATACATTTACAATGAATAAACAAATTTATTTCTTCTAAAAATAAATTCAAATTTTCACTATCAAGGCAGATTTATTTTACTAGGTAGTGTCGTCCGCCCAGCTGGTTTGTAGTTGGAAATGTCAAAAGTTCTTGTATTTTCCTTTGTTTGTTTACGAATTTCAAAAAAACACTAACAACAAGTGTTTGCGAGACAAAGCAAGCATGTGTAATGAGAGCAATTATCTTTTATTTCTCTTTGCGTTTTTGACGTTTCCAACACACAAAACAACAATAAAAAGACATGTTGTTTTTGTCAATGTTGTATTTGTTGCAGAGCCGCTATTACCTAGTAAAATAAATCTGCCTTGTTCACTATGTTATTAAGAATGTACTCATTGAGAGAGAAAGGAAACAACAACATATAAAAACGTACATACAATTCCAGGAATTTGTATGGGCCTTTTGCTATTTGAAAAGAAGAAATGCTTTTTTGCTGTTGTGTTATTAATTGTCCTGTGTCCTTTTTTAAGAAGCTGCAGCCTTTAAAAAAAATTAATATATAAACACAATAGCAACAATACAAAATTAATCTGCCTGTTTTTAACAAAATCTGAAAATCTAAATGTTTCTCTTAGTTTTTTGCACATTTATTAATATTGGTTTTTTTAAATAAATGACTGATAATTCTATTTACTTTAATTGATATAATTAAAGGGACTAAGAGCTCACATATGTGTGTTATAAACTTTATTCGTTTAAGTTTTCTCGAAAAAAACAATTTGAAATAATCTTATTTATGAATTAGAAGATAAACATTGATTAAAATTTTGTTTAATTATTTTGTAAGTTATTGAGGGTACCTCCAGCTAAATTCGATATGCAGGAAACTTAATGCTTAAACACATGTATCTAACTATATTGCATTTTTCTTTACAAATTATCGGGATTAATTAAATGTAAATCTGCACAAAAGTCTTTCAGTAATAAAGGCATTTTAAAATCTAATTTTTCTTATTTTTTCTGTATTTATGTAAGTAAATTAAAAAATGCATTATGGTTGTGTACAAATACGCAATTAAACTTTTCACACACACATTTTCAGTTGTGTTGCGTTACTAAAAAACATAACTACATCTGCTAAACGCACACGAACTGACTTTTAAGTTGTGTATTGTTTATTTGCAAACTTAAAACTCAGCCGCTGTGTGTTCGTTTTGCTGCTGAAAATAGTAGACTGAATTCAGTTGGTTTTTAGTTATGTGTGTGCTCAGTTTAACTATTTTAAGCAGTCAAATTGTTGAAAATAAAAACTGGAACTATTTTCAGTTCAGTCGCCAAAAAATTTTTGGTAATGCTGAATTTTAAACCCTGCATTAAGCTGTATATTACACAATGCTCGCTAATATTACACATATCGGGTATCAGTTAATCAACCCTAAAATAATAATAGTCTAATTCATAAATGTACTTTAAGAGTTTATAGGCCTTTAATAAGCAAAAGTCGACAAAAAAGTATTCATAAACGTTTAATAGACTTTTAAATCTTTTATAAACCTTTAATAAAGATCAGTTTTTTATTGTAACCTCTACCTTACTTTAAAACAAAAATAAACTAAATTTTGTTATTAAGATATTTTGTTTTAAAAAAAGTTTGTCCTGGGGTAGAAAAAGTAATGACAAAATCGTCGGTAACCCATATTTTCAAAGTTATGTCTCCTCATTAAAGTGTTTATAAATATCTTGTGAATTTTCAAACAATTTGTTGCGGAAAATACCCCGGAAAACATACATATGTAAGTTAAATTATCTTTATTTATTTATTTATAAAAAAACACATTTTTTTATTTTGGTTTTTAAATTATATTTTATTTATTAATTTAAACATTTATTATCTTATGCCTTCACAGGGACCCGCTTTTGGCTAGTGTATGATCCGGCTATTTTAGTGTGTGATTTAGAACTCTCCCGTTACCATTTTACAAGGTAGCTTAAATACTAATTTTGTCACTACAATCACTGGCTTATTTCTTAAGAATTATAATAAAATTTAACATGCGATTATTTGGAATAAGTAAGCGAAAACAATTATCTTCAGTAAATCTTAAGTGGTAAGCAAAAATGTATTATTTCTTTAAACAAATCGGAAATGGGTTTAATATTACAATTTTGTTTACTTATATTATTTTTATATGTAACTCGTGTGACTTATTCAAGAGTCGAAAACAAAAGTTTAGAGTTACAAACTCAAAACAAAATTAAATAATTTTAACAGACGCAATGTCAGCATAAATCAAATAAAGCGTGTGACTTATTTCGAAAATATAGTTTTAAGGGATGTTACCTCATACCTTAACTTGTATATATGTAATTATATATGTATGTATGTAAGCAAATTTTGTTTAACAAGATAAGAATATTCGCAATATTTGAAGTTAAATAACAAACATTTGACTGGTTTGTAATGGGCTAACATTTGTTCAACATTCCGCTTTCGGATATTTGAAACATTGCAAATTTTATATAAAAACTTTGGGGGTCCGTAACTATGAAAATATGAGGTTTCGAAGGTTTTACCACATTACATTTTCACCTCAAAATTATTTTCCTTTACGCCGGGCAACTTTTTATTTTATTTGGTCTTAACTAGATTTGCTGCATAAAATAAAAAATAAAATAAAACAAATCTATTTGAACAGTGATGTAAACACTTCGTTGTAGAACTCGTTATTCGCATACTTTTCATTTTCCCTATGACCAAAATAAAGAAAACATATGTATTTATTTAATTATAAATTTGTTTATTACGTTTCTTGTTCATGTATTTTGCAGTATCAGAGCAGATATTTTTACTAAAAAGGTTTCTCTTTTGGTGTAAAATAAATATAAAAAGAAAAACATATATTCCGGTTAGTTGAAAATTGGTTTTTAAAAGCACTAAGTATAAATGATAATAATAATCATAAGATTGCTTAAAGTGCGGATTAGTTATTAAACTATTATAGTGTGCTTTTTAATACAAAATTTTTATAAAGGGTTTATTTAACAAAAAATGTTAAATCTAAAATAGGAATTTTTTATAGGAATAGGAATTTTTTATGAAATGAATTTATTTTAACTGCCGACTAACCTAAGCAGTAGCATTTGATTTCGAGAATTGTTCATAATTTTTAAAATAATTTTTAAACGGAGTATTATATATTATTGGTTGGTTCCTTAAGTCACCACTAAGCTATTAAGGATTAAGCTTGTTTAAGGATTTTTGTAAAACAGCTTTGCCAACAAATGGTTATATTATGTTCATAAATCAATTATCAATATTAGATACAGAGCAAATAAATTTCAAAACCACCAAACTCACTTTAATACCAGAATCGAAACAAATCTAAGCAAGGTGCAGATTGGTAACAACAAAGCAAAAATTAGAATATTCAGGAAGTTTGCTTTTTAATAGCATTTCAAACCAAATAAAACTATGTATCTGCTATTTCGACATTTAAAACCCGATTAAATGATTATTTATTAGAAAAAATGAAAATGTTTAATGAAATTTATTATCAAAATGAAAAATTTATTATTCGAAATCTTTTAAAATTTAATTAATTTACTTTATTCGTGCTTGATTCCTTCAAATATAAATATTTCATGATATTCTCATGAAATATTTATTATTTTAAACTAAACTTTTTTGAGTTGTTATTGTCTTCTGTCTTATTGATTCAATGGAGTTCTCATTTAATCAATTTGACTTTTGATATAAGACTTTCTGTTTTTCTATACAAAATTTGGGTAAAATCCACTGATGAGCTATTTGAGCAGTAGTGAAATGGCCATATGGATATGCTTTCCCCGCAGTAATACATTTCATTTTGTAGTTTAGTTTAAAATAATAAATATTTCATGAGAATATATTGAAATATTTATATTTGAAGGAATCAAGCACGAATAAAGTAAATTAATTGAAATTTATTATTTTATAAATGTGCCCACGACTTCGTCTACGTTTCATTTCTTATTTTCTTAAAACTCAAATTTAGACAAACGTGTTTTTATTTATTTATTCAAGAGTTCTGTAGACAAAAGGTTCAGTATCATTATTCCGGTAAAACTGGATGTTTTCACATTTATGTCTCTAGTTTCTTTCCGAAATGACATATTTTAACGAACAAAAAAGTATTCTTGATTCAAAATCAAGGTTCTAAGGGATCTTTTCACAAAATATTATTCAAATCCATCCAGCAGCAAATCCACACAGACAAAAATTCCAAAAATAGGTGTTTTGTATTCCATATCGATTACTATCTACACCAACACCAAAATTTTCAAAAAATATTTCATGTACAGAAATGATCCCGTTACAGTCTTATTATATGTATAGATTACATGCAAATATCCTATAGATTTTAAGTTATTTCATTAAATAAAAATTAAAAAAAAATGAAAACAAATTTTAACATGATAAATGAATCTATTTGGTACTACACAAAGTACATCTATAACAAGTACATGCAGGAATTTAGCTGATAGTTTTATTTGTAATTTGATAAACACATTTTTGTGTCATAATTTGTTTTTATATTTTTTAATTTTTGTTTTGCTATACATATATATCTCTTGTTTCTTTTAATTTATATTATGTTATATCAGGAATGGTAAACGAAATCTACAAATTGCACTTTTCCAGCTCATGTTGCAGTAAGCATCCTGTTAATAAATTTTATTTAAATTGAGATTGATATAATCATTAAAAGGTCATTGTATGATTTTTTTATGATAATTAAGTAAAATTCATATTAATTTTTTAGTTAGGAAAAATATAAAATGTTACACACTTTGCCATCTCTGAGCTGTTTTTTAACATAAAACATGATTTTACACAAATAAAATGCCTGTTGTTGTTCTAATGTTGTATTTGTTGTAGACTTGCATATACTTCTGTAGTACTTATATAATCTATATATCGCTGGTCTCATGTAGAAAGTATATAAGCAATTTTGCAGGAGAAGGTAAAAACATAAAAGAAACTGTATTTATCACAATGTAACATTAAAAATGCAAATGCTTAGAAAAACGTTATTTTCGATACTATTGCATTTAAATTTTGTGACAAGGTGTATCTGTGTAAAAAGTATTGGAATCACGAAAAATTTCAATTTCGTAGAAAATCGAGTTAGGGCCTTTTTACATGAGACCAGCGATATATAAAAATTGTGTAAAAATGTACAGTAATTCATAAAATGAGAACGGCTAGGCCGGTTTCTGTAAAATTTTTTGTCAGTTATTCGTATTTTCGAGGAGAAGGTCTTTACGGAAGAAAATTTTGGAAAATCCCTCCGGAAAAGTCGCAAAATTGGAAAAATCAAAAAATCCAGTTTTTGTATGAAATTTAGCGTGAAATTATTCCTTAATAGCTCCAAACCAGAAAATAGAAAGTTCTTAGTGTGAATCATGGAAAATTGCGGAAAATGCAGAAAATTGGAAAAATCGAAAATAGATTTTTTGTATGAAATTTTGTAAATCAAATCGCTCTCTACTGATTCCATCAAATAAATCACATTGAAAATTTAAATATTTGTGTTGTATTATTACTCTAAGGTTTGTCTGAAGTTTTAAAATTTGGGGCGAGGCGAAGTTCGCCGGGTCCGCTAGTTTTACATAAAAATGACATCAGTTCTTAATAGGTTAAGAAATCTTAGAAAATTTTAGTATTTCTTTAGAGATCTCACAATCGTACTTTTCAGGCCCATAACTGGGAAAATATGGGCGAGCGTCAATTAAATTTTTCCATATCAATTGGAACAAATCTAGTTTAGTGAAATAAATCCAATTAAAAATACAAATATATGGGGCGATAGAGAAATAAAAATAAGAAAATGAGGGTACAAGAGGGTATCAACTTATAATTTCACTTTAAGCAAGAAATCCGCTAACAACATCAGTATCTATCTACTGTAAAAATTTCAATGCATTTCGATAACTCTTTCATGTCTAAAACAGCATTGGAGACCATTTTCATGATTATGCAGTTATTATTTAACCTCCATATCAATAAAATTCTGTTGAAATCGAACAGTTAGCCTCAGACGTAAAATTTGCTAGATCCTAACAACAGCGCCACCTATCGGACTGAATCAACAATGTTTGTGACCACGGGTAAAAAAAATTTTTGAAATCAGTTGTGTAGTTTCCAAAATGTGATTTTAATACATGAAAAGTTCATTCTCTTCCACTCTCGTCCCTTTTGGGTTCGATTGATTAAAACATTTTGAATTCCAGCAACTTTCTCTAATCTCTAAGATAAGGATGAGCAGGAATATTAGCGATTTTCCAAAAATTTAAACATAGTCATTATTTACATACGAAGAAATTATCTACTTTCTATTGCCGAAAGCTCTACTTGAAACATTTTAAGAGAACTGATAAAATACTTGAGAGCATAAAAAAATATGCAAGGTAAGCAATAATTTTTTTAAAGGATCATCTTTTTATTCGCAAATTGTGTCTTATTCTTTAACTATTTGTGGCTTAAAATTTAATTCGCAAACTTTTTTTAAAGATTCAGCGTAAAGTTCCAGTCTTCGAGTCATTGGAAAATTCCAAAAGTCTTTTACTTGACGGCACAAATTCAAATCCATTTCTGTGATCAAAAGGCCATCTTTAGTACGTGAGAGCCCCTGAAGAAAAAGAATTAAAGCATCGTTAAACATTAAGAAATCATCTAAAAATATGTTGCTTACCGGAGTTCGGCTGCCATCAGGTGCTGCCACGTAAGTTGAACCATAAAAGGGTCCAAATGTTTTATGAGCTTTTTGGCCATCGCCTGAAGTGAATTCATTGGGAAATTCCTCGTAGCCCACACGATTGATAGCAACTGTAAAATAGCTATTTGCTATAGCAGCATTTCTAGCCTCAATCGACCACAAGGGTTCGCTTAAAGCTCCTACTGTGGCTGAAGGATTAAAAACGATTTCTGCACCATTTAAACCAAACATTAGCCAATTTTGTGGATGATGACGTCCATAACAAATGTTAATGGCAATTTTTCCAAATTCTGTGTCAAATACTGGATGACCAGTATTGCCCTCTACATAGTATGTGGACTCATTGAAATCACCCACACGGGGAATGTGATTCTTGCGATGTTTTCCCATGTAGCGACCCTTATTCGAAATCACCACAGCTGTATTCCAAATAATGTCGCAATGCTCTACATCTCTTTCTAAAATGGGTGAAATGATAACCATATTATACGCTTTAGCCAACTCCTGCAACATTCTGGTAGTTGGACCTGTGATGGCTTCTTCAGCAAAATCACACCAGGGAAATTTTTCGCGTGTGCAAAAAACAAACGGCATTGCTATCATAAAATAAATTTTTTTTAAAACACTCTTATTTTAAGTTAAAAATGACTTACTCCAAGCTTCCTGCAAACATAAAATATTTACACCTGCTGCTGCCGCTGCTTTGATGATGCATGTGATTTTCTTCCATATGGCTTCGCGTTGTTTTTCAATTGGTTCTGTTGTAGCCAATACAATGGAGTTCTGTATGGCCCCCACCTTGATTAGCCTGGGTTTTCGGATTTGT
Organism: Gymnosoma rotundatum; assembly: GCA_916610165.2. Lineage (NCBI taxonomy): Eukaryota > Metazoa > Arthropoda > Insecta > Diptera > Tachinidae > Gymnosoma > Gymnosoma rotundatum. The sequence goes on along the minus strand of OU744339.1, from coordinate 77,017,482 downwards.
TCTTGTTTGGCTGTTAAACGAAATCCCTTCAATTCAAAATTATTTTCGGTGGCAATATTTTTAGCATCGTCAGGTAATTCTAAGATGTTCCTAAAAAAAATAAATTAGAGTTAGATATATGTATATTGCTACATCTGCCACAAAATGTAAATAATTCTAATATAAATTTCGCTCATTTACTTCTAGAACGTCATAACTCAAAAAAATTCATTACGAGATACTTGCAGATTAAGTTTTTGACCCGTTCTGACCATCGAAAAAAATATCACACTGCTTAAATTCTCACTAAAATTAGTAAAATGATACATTCATAAAAAGCCACTTAAAAATCATATAACAATTATATGTTAAAGGAGCGGTCTTGGACAAACTATGTGGGATATTTGAATTATGACATTATTGCTTTAAAAATATATCCGATACTGTGTCGTAAACCGTGTCGTGAAAAAAATAGAGCTTTACTTAATAATATTTTTCATCAACACAGCCGTAATTCAAAAAATAATTTATATGCAAAAAGTCAATACATTTTAAAAATACCTTTTTTTTTCAAATATAGAGTCACAAAACGATGTTTTATGTTCTGTTTCTATATTACAGGCGGTCTACTCGTCTGAAAAATTTTTATGAAAAGCACTCAATTTTTCGAGTTATTTTCATATAAAATTTCCAGACGAATTGATCGCCTGTAATATAGAAACAGAACATTAGAAAGCGATATGATCGTTACCTTACCTTAAAGCTCAATATCAATATATTTATATCAATATTTATTTACTTATTTATTTATTTATTTATTATGATTGATTTTCTAATACAACAAGACATATATCTTATAAATTAAAGTATTAGAATCAGATTAGTCAAATTTAATTTAGAAAGAGATAAATCTTTATAATGTTGCTGAGAAAAATTAAATTAAAATAAAATAATCGTTAAGTAATTAATTAATTTATAAAATCGATGGTTCGAATCCTGGTCAGGGAAAAAAAATAATAATTAAAACAAACGCTAGGCACCGCGTATTTACATTCATACTTAACTCATAAAAGTCAATATGATACTGAAACAGTGTGTATAGTGCTGTGAGCAGCGTTACCACACAAGAAATTTACTTTCTACCAATAATTTTCAAAAATCCTACCAAAATCTTTCACAGCCTACCAAAAATTTATAAATGCATTTCTTGCACATAAACTCTATTATACTCACTTGGTTTTTTTCCCCCGTAGCTGTTGAGATGGTAGTTTGTCTTTCAGTGATTTTTGAGATGGGTGTTATGATTTAAAACAGTTTTAGAGCATACTAAGCAGAATGAGCACCCATCTCTTTCCTGGAGCCAATCAAATTCGCTCAACCATTCGGTTCTAACTTTTTTTTAATGTTTCTTTACATGCAATACTTTTTTTCCACTTGAAAAGAAAACTTCACTCAAAGATTATATTAATTCCAATTTCATAATATTGTTCGCGTTTCTTAAACCAGAGATGGTTATAGCTTTAATCATCTCTATGCAAAAAAGCAGATAAGTTTTTTATTACACCTAAAACAGTTTTTAAAAACAGTGATAACACTTTTCAAAGTTATTGTTTATTTAATTCAAAGTTACATTTCTTTTTATTTTATGTTCTGAAATTTTAATGTGAAAAATTTACTATTGCTAGAGGAGAAAAACCTACCAAAAATTAAAAAAAATGCAACAAACCAACCAAACTACCAAACTGTTTTTTAAAAACGAAAAACTACCAAGTTTGGTCTGATTGGACCAAAGCGGCAACGCTGGCTGTGAGCAAACAAGTATGAATAATTAAAAATAAAAAAAAAGTTGCATTTGTGGCTATCAAATTGCTAGCACAAAAAGCAACAACAAATGTTCAAGACGAGTTACAAAGAGAACGACAAAGAAAAAAGCTTTAAGTTGTGTGTGAACTTCGTCTCACCAAATTAACATTAAGCTTAGTTGGTTAAAAAGATGATGTTTACGATGTACATAACATAAGGTAGATAGATGCAAAGAATGCTGATGAAGGATGTGACGGTCCAGAAAATGCTGCATTTCATTCTGCTAGCGTCTAATTTTTCTTGTTTTCTTTGGAAAACTTCCGCATACATTTGTAAATAATTTTTCTTTCTAAAAATGTTTAGAAAATTAATTAAAAAAAGAACCAAAAGCGAAAATAAAGTAAAATTTCATTAATTTATAAAATCGATGGCTCGAATCCTGGTCAGGGAAAAAAAATTAAAAATTTTCATACTTTAATATTTTGTTGCACCCCTTGCTCTCTAACACAACATTTAAGAGATTCTTCATAGAATATACCAGTTTACCGATGATTTTCAAAGAAATTTTGTACCATTCCTTGATAAGAGCATTTCCTTATCGCATTTTTTTTTCTTATTTTTCGGTCTAATTCGTCCCATAAATTTCCAATGAGATTGAGGTTAGCCATTCTTTCACAATAGCCGCAGTGTGCTTTGGGTCGTTATCTTGTTAAAAGTACCAGGCCTCCGGAAAAACCCACTTTGGATGCCGACTCCTTCAAATTATCTATTAATACGTTCAAATACATAAATCGATCCATTGTCTCAACAAAAACTTTATTACTGACCCCAGCCAAACCATAATAAAACCGCTTTCGTATTTACCATCGCATTAGGCTTTCATGTTGCAGCTCTTTATTTGTTTTGCGTCAAACTTTTTGTTCTCCAACAAATCCGAGTGTGTTGAATTTACTTTCGTCTCTAAAGACAACGTTTTTTCAAAAGTTTTCATCGCCATTTATATGGTTTTTTGCAAACTTCGTTTTCTTGACTTGTTATTTTCACTTATGAATGGTTTTTTTACCGAGACACTTAGCATGTCTTTTGCTGTATAAACAGCCGTTATCCTCGGATTTTTTTTCAATTTCTTTCAATACGAGGGCTGCTCTATATATTTCTGGACTAATAGTGAAAATGCGAATATTTATAATCAAAAATGGTTTTATTGTTTTTTAAAGTATTCTCCAGCATGATTTATACACTTTTGCATGCGCTCAAACCAGTTGTCGAAGCACTTTTTCCACTCCGATTGAGACACCTCTAAAACATGGTTTTTGAACACTTCAACAGCTTCTTCTGGCGACGAAAATCGTTGACCACGCATTTCTTTTCTTGATGTGCGAAAGAAGAAGAAGTCATTAGGTGCCAAGTCAGGGCTGTACGGCGGATGACCCATTAATTCGACGTTTTGGCCGGTCAAAAACGCTCTGGTTTGAGCCGATGTGTGAGAGCTCGCATTGTCATGGTGAACAATGATTCGTCTTCTCTTGTTGGTTTTTCGAATTTCTCCGATGACTTCAGGCAAACAAATTGTAGTGTACCACTCAGAAGTGACCGTCCTACGTTGCTCAAGCGGAACAGTCGCCACATGACCAGTTTTGCCGAAGAAACAGGCGACCATTTGCTTCGAAGTGCTTCTTCCACGAACAACTTTCGTTGGATTTTGCTCGTCTTTGAAGACCCACACGGTCGATTGTTGTTTCGCTTCGGGCTCATACGCATAGATCCATGATTCGTCACCTGTGACGATCTTATAAACGTCTTTTGAAGCACCGCAATCGTATTTTTGCAACATTTCTTTGCACCAATCGACACGAGCCTTTTTTTAAACGACTTTCAAATTGTGCGGGATCCAACGAGAACAAACCTTTTTTACAGCCAGGTGTCCATGCAGTATCGAATGTATGCTGGTGGAAGAAATGTCCAAGGATGTCTCTATCTCTCGGTATGTCGCATGTCGATCTTGCATTATGAGTTCACGCACGGCATCAATGTTCTCTGGCACTACAGCCGTTTTTGGACGACCTTCACGGAATTCGTCTTTGAGCGAGCTTCGGCCACGATTAAATTCATCATACCAATTTTTCACAGTGCTATAGGATGGTACTTCATCGCCATACAAAGATTTAAGTTCATCAATGCACTCTTGTCGTGATAAACCACGTCGAAAGTTGTGAAAAATGATGGCACGAAAATGTTCCCGAGTTAATTCCATTTTTTTCTATATTAATTTTTTCAAGTCAGTGTAAACAACACAAATAATGGTCGTATGTCAAAACGTTTTGAGTACGATTATGCTTAAAAATGACATACTTTCCAATGGAAATGTCAGAGTGCGCTAGGCAGCACTCAGTGTTCCAGGCCAGAAATATATATAGCAGCCCTCGTATGTGTCGTTTTATACATTAAGTAATTTTTGGCGGACTGCCACTTCTCGGTCTACTATTAACACTGCTATTCTTTTTATAATTCCTTAAAGCTGTTCGTAGACAAATTTTTGAGTGTCCAAAAATTTTTGACATTTCACGCAACGATTTTCCATTGTTTGATTCTGAACAATGAGATTTTAAATCTTTAAGCTTATTTCTTTAAATTTTGGACACATGGCTGCAAAAACTAAAAACGACTGGTTGTAAAGCTTTGCAATTATATACGTAGAGACATAAACCATTACAACGTATTTGCAAAACATGTTTAATGTGCAGTTTCTATATTTCAAGCGAGTAAGTCGTCTAGAAAATTTGTACAGAATTCACTTAAACATTGAGTGCATTTAATACAAATTTTCTAGACGAGTCGATCGCTTATAAAACATAAACATCACTGGGGTCTAATCACCTCATTCGATATCGAATAAGATCTGTCGTAATATTTCATTTTGGTATGACGGCACTCCATATCAAATAAAAGGTATCGTAATTTGGGATGATATCATTCGATATCGAAAATCAAGTTTTTAGTTATTTTTTCGTATAATTTTACAAATTAGCATATTTTCTGCTTTAACTATTATTATCAATCGTTGACATAACATATTACATTTCTTTAAAAACTATTCATTCCATACATATCGTATGCGATAATAAGATAGTACACTCGATAGCGTATGCGGTAATTAGATTTTAACTTTTTAATTTCTTAATAAAAATTTCCATTTTTTTTAAATCATGTAGGTTAAGTTATAGTGCGTTTCCATTGACGTGACTTTTTCTAAAACACCTGATTTGCTTAAATCAAGTGTTTTGCTACTTGAATTTCCATACATTTTTCATGGTACCAAAACCATATAAATCACTTGATTTATTTAAAATCATGTCGAAAATGTATTTTTTCGAACTAATTTTGCATTTGCAACACTGTGTTTTTCTTTTGTACAAAAAAAAATTGTTAAAAAAATATAAAATGAAAAAAAGTAAAACCAAAAATTTAATTAGCAATAAAAACGGTTTTTTACAATAAATAAAATAGTTTGTTTTTTCTATTATGCAGAAAATGTCACGTCACAAATTCGATTTTACAAAACACTTCAGCTCAATGGAAACACTTCGAAGTGTTTTTCTCAAAACAAGTTGATTTCAAGTCAATGGAAACGAACTATTAGGTGGCACAGGCTGCCGGCGTGAAGAAACCGACTCACTTAGGTCCTAAAAGTTCCGTTGTGTTACCTGGAATAGGATGTGCAAGGAAAAATTCAGGTCCCTACGCTACCATCAAGATTCATCTCTAAACCACCCCGAGGACAGGACAAACGAGTTTATCCAAGCAACCTCATAGACCGATATGTCTGCAAGACCATGCAGTCTCGGACTGCCGAAAATGGCCGCAGAGCAGATGCTCCACCGTTTCCTCCTAGCATGGGTACCAATGACACAGTGCCCTGTCAGCACAGCCACCAGTATACCTAGCTGCGCTCGAGGAAACCTCAGCAGATTTGCAGATCTCCTACTATCATACTGAGGCCATAATGTCCTCGAGACCGCGCAGGTGACCTTTTCAGGCCACCTAGTCTGCGCGGCCCTAAAGAGTTCCTGCTGAAATAAAGCGACTATGTTGCCGGGTATGCCCAAATGTGCTGGCACCCAAAGTAGTTCCAGGTTGGAATGTCTCCCCATCTTGTCCAGAGATGTCCGGCATTCATGGACCAATCTGGATGTCGTATAGACACCCGATAAGGAGTTAGATGCAGTCTTGCTATCTGTACAGATCCAGATATCCTCTCCGAATACCCTGTAGTATCTCATCCAGCAAACCACCCTTCTAATGGCTGAGATATCAGCATGAGTCACGCTTAATTGATCCTGTAGCCTAAACTTCATCCTGATCTGAAATCTAGGAATAAACTTTATTAAGCTATGAATAATGTATGTAGCTTAATAAAGTTTAATTTTTAATAACAAATGATAGGGTATAAATATTGTTGATAAATAATTTGAAAGTTTACATAAAGTGCAGTTTTGTGATGGGTATGTATAGTTTTCTGCGCAACTGTACAATTCGTCTAGAAACTCAAAAATTGAGTCTGGAATGCAAAAACAGCACTTAAGTGTAATTTATTCAATTATGTAGTTAAATACTAAAATATATTACTTTAAATTTCAAGTTTTTCGTTCAAAGGGCAGTGCCTCGTTTGTGTAATATAAGGGAGATTCTTTTCACGCGAAAATATAGTTAGTTAGTTAGGAGTGGCAGCCTCTCGCGACGAACCTCACTTGAGCACAATCGAATGGCCCGTTGTGATACCACAAGGAAGATGGCGCGACTCCCCATACTCAGTTGAGAACCATGAAGATTCCCGGATGAACTTCGCTATGTCCCCTATAGAGTGAGATGATAGCTCCGTAAGAGTTCCGAAAAAAGGAGAGCTCAGAATTCTAAATCTTCTTCGAGGCAGGGATGGGCAGTGGCACAGGAGGTGCAGTACGGTCTCTTCCTCCGAGCCACAGCTGTGACAGAAATCATTAAATGGCAGACCGAGTCTTTCAGCATGCCTGCCGATTAACCAGTAAGTACCGAGACCTTGATACTTATGGATTTTCTGTCCAGTCCGAGCAGTTGCCTGGTCTGCTTGAGGTCCAGTGTAGTAGAGGAACTTTCCTCTACCCATAATTTGCGAATAAAATTGAAGTAGTGGTTCTTTATGGCCATTTTAACCGTTGCCAGAGGAATCCCAACATCTAGTAGCGAGAAGACGTTAGGAAGCAATGTGCCCCGTTCGGCGATATCATTGGCGTCACAGTTTCCCTGGATATCCCTGTGACCAGGGACCCAAAACAGCTCAATCTGTGATCGCTCCGATAGCGTGTTTAGTAATGAGCGACATCTCAGGGCTAGCTTAGATGTTCTGTATGCACCAGCAAGCGCCCTGATTGCCGCATGACTGTCCAAAAATATTCGCATGGCAAGGCCAAAAAGTTCGTCCCAAAGCACTATTTCGGATGGTTTCAGAATGGCGATTACATCGACTTGAAAGGCGCTGCAGTAGTCAGAGAGTCTCAGTCCAAGATTATTGGAGAAGATTCCGCAACCGACCCTTTCGTCCAGTTTCGAGCCACCGGTGTAGATGCCGACAGTATTGCTCACAACCACTTCGTTACAGACCCATTCCTCCCTACTTGGAATATGGATCTGAAACCCGTAGTCCAGTGCAGGTGTAGAAGAGATGTACTCCACCATTGATGGTTTGGGCACATCCCGAATGATAATCTTGGACTGACCTATGTCCGGCCTAAGCCAGCGTGAGAGGGCACTAAGAGAATATTCGGTTCGATTACTGCCTTATAGAGCCAGGATTTGATCTGAGGCTGAAGCCCCCATCTTGGTCCTAGAGCTCTCTGGCAGAGATAGAGCGCACAGGTCGCCTTCCGAGCTCTTTCGGCAATGTTCGCCTTCCATTGGAGTTTGGGGTCAAGTATTACCCCAGGGTATTTTGCACATCTACTTACACTGAGCACAGTGCAGTTCAGCTTAGGTGCAGTAAAAATCGGAATCCTGTATCTCCGTGTGAAGAGAATAACCTCCGTTTTTCCGGGGTTAACATTGAGATCAAATTCACGGCACCATTGAGACAAAACATTGAGAGAAAAGTTCACCCGTTCTGTAAGTGTTGTTAGATATTTTCCAGAGACCGCGATAGCAATCTCATCAGCATAAGCTATCACCCTATTACCCGTTTGATCCAGTCGCCGTAGCAGCGTGTGGACTGCCAGATTCTAGACGAGGGGAGACAATACACCACCTTGTGGAGTGCCTCTTTTCACTACCCTTTTTACATGATAATTTCCTAGAGTGGACGTAATGATACGTGCTTTTAGTAGTTGCGCAATGAATTCCACCAGATTTGCATCAAGATTCAAGAGGCCCTTTATAACGGCATTGTGGCAGACGTTATTGAAAGCTCCTTCTATGTTAAGAAACGCTGCAAGCGTAAATTCCTTATTTGAAAAGGAGTTTTTAACATTTCTCTTTCGTGTAGGCGTGCTGCGAACTAGAGATAAGCGCGGGATTTATTAAGTTTCTGATCTGAAGATCGAGAATCCTTTCCAGAGTTTTAAGTAAGAAAGACGACAGACTTATGGGTCTAAAGTCTTTGGGTTTAATATGAGATGTCTTTCCTGCTTAAGGGATGAAAACAACTCGGGCTACACGCCAACCTACCGGCATGTAAGTATTTTCTAGGCAAGCATTGTAGATCCGCAATAGCAATGGTTTTATGAAGTCCATGCTATGTTGCAAGTCCGCTGGGATGATATTGAGTATCGAGCAGCGTCTCCCAGATATCGACTATAGAGTCCGTCTATTTACCATCCGGCTTCTGAATACTCTCAATAACTTTCGAGGTTGTGCTAAGTTTCCTGCGTAACCTGCTAGTTTCGGATGAGCTTTCTATGTTACCACAGAAATTTTTCCATGAGGCTCTTTTAGATCTTCATATGGCATACTTAAACTCCCTTTGTTTATGCTTATAAGGTAGCCAGTTTCCACCATTTTTGGCCCTATTGAAGAGTTTTCTACATTCTCTGCGGAACTCCGCAACCTCCGTGTTCAAGAATTCAACCGCCCGATCAATATCGCAGTGGTCATTAATCTCAAAGGGAGCAGTCCTTCGGTCAAGCTCTAAAATGGATGAATCAGTCCTTTTGATTCCCATTTATGTAGGAATGGGACACTCCGGAACCTACTGATTCTAGATGTAAGTTATAAGTTAAATACCTATGGTCAGAAAAGGAGCACTCTTGAAAGACACTCCAATTTCTAACAATATCAGATCAGCCACCACTTGTCAGGGTAAGATCGCGGAGCTCCCTTCTACTCGAAGTGTCGAAGGTAGGCTCGCTTCCCCTTATTACCCAAGTCATAAATAAAATCAAATAGAGACTCATCCCGTTCATTGATATCCGTGCTGACCCACATATGGTGATGAGCGCGAAAATAGAACAATCAGCTTATTTTGCACGTGGTTAATAAGAGGTAATCATGTACTTTATCACTTCTTTATATTATAAATTTCGTAAGAAATTCCACAATCTTTTCACGAGAAAAGTTTCACAATTTTGTTAAAGAAGACGCGGAAGTCGCCAATCAATTTATGCATTTTTTGTTGGTTAATTTTTTAGTGTGTGAGAGCAGTATAGAAGTATGGGAGAGTTAGAATTTTATTATTTTTAACACGTTCGCCATTCAGCGTCACATATATGTGACGTGGGACGTTTCAAAAAAACTTATGTCACATATATGTGTCGTAAAATCACTGAAATGTACTAAGCTGTTTTTTCGAGAAAGTTTTTAGGGAGTGTTTTTCTTGCATGTTTTAGTCTCTGGCAAGGTGTCAAATATATACGAATGCTGCGGTTTGTATACGCGCTAAGCCGGTATTTAAAAATTTCGTTTTTAAGGGGTATTCCCTGAAGCTTTGCAATATGCTAATTTATGTAAAAATTAGTTTGAAATGCACTTTTATCAGTTCATTCGTGTTACAATAGCCATAGAAGAAGGTTCTTGTAAGTAAAAGTTTGACTATTTTTATTAAAAAGTTTTAAGGTAAGTTTTTTTATATGCTTCAACTATCTGTAGACTAACAAAGAAAACATAAACACATGTGTTTATATATATGTTTATATTTTTCGTTGTAATGCCCACTAGATTTACAATAAAATAAATGTCGAAAATCCATAGACACTCCTGTCGTTTAAAGAAAAAATTATAAAAGCATATTTGGGTGAACCTCCACACAAAGATTATCTGTTGATTTAACAGCCGGTACATCTACTGATGCTAATTTTCAAGATATCGCCAGAGCAGTAAAAATAATAAGAGGACCGCAACTAAATATATATGTGCAGTCTGCAGAATCAAAGAGCGTGATGTAATTGGATTATGCCCATATCCATGTTTTAAAGCCTGGCACATCCAATAAAGTTTACATAGAAAATAATAAAAATGTTTGATATATAATAAAAAAAATCAGTTTATGTTTAATTGATAGAAATCAAACTATTTAGTGACTCCATATGTGACACAAGTACTTCCCACAACTTATGACACTTAAATGCGACTTTTGTGTATGTCACAAATACGTGACACACAATTTATTTTAAGAAAAGTGCTTAGAAAAAACATTTTTACTTATTTTATTTATTTATTTATTGGTTTTGAAAGCGCGAAAAATCATTGAGTGGCGAACGAACGTGTTAAACTCGAAACAGAAATTGCAGAAACCAACTTTCCATGTGTCAACACGATTACAAATTCAAATGAGATTTTAAGGAAACTGCAGCTAATAAGTGATAACTGAACCTCCTATCTCATGTGGTAAGGCTCCCCGTTACACTAGCTGTTATACATACAAAATATTGAATAATATTTTCACTATAGTAAATTAAATAATTTAATTATCTAGTTACCTGTTAGAAACAGTAACCTTGAATATTTTGTTTAATTAATCAGTCTCTGTCTAGATTTTAAATTTTGTATACATATAAAACATAAATAAAATTTTAAACAAAAAACAATACGTATTTTTGGCGACGAGTATTTTTGAACCCAATAAAAGCTGCACGTGTACAAGTGTATTAGAATATATATTAAAGTAAATAACAAGTAAGATGGTGTTCATTGGGTCCATATAACAATTTGCTGTTAATGAAGAGTTCGAAGAATATTTGGAGCGTATAGAGCAATTGTGTAAGATAAACAACGTTGATGAGACCAACCAGGTAGCTCTGTTTTTGATGTTAGTTGGACCGAGATGCTACAAGCGTGTAAAATGTATTATTTTACCCGAAAAAAGTCACAGATAAAGTTTTTAAGGAATTGATAAAGACAATAACGCCACATTTCAAACCTGAGAGGAATATTAATGCAGAACGTTTAAAATTCTATAATTGTTCACAGTAAGCAAATGAATCAAATGGTGAGTTCATCGTGAATTTAAAACTGCTGGCATCTCATTGTAATTTTGGTACATTTTTTCAAGAGGCATTGCGGGATCGCTTGGTTTGTGGGGTACGTAGTAGCCAACTTCAAACAAAATTACTGTCATCTTCAAATCTTTCCTGGGAGGAAACTTGTAAGCTGGTGCAATCGTTCAAGTTGGTAGACAGAGAACAAAAAGAAATGCAATCATCGTCGTCGTACGAGGTAAACAAAGTTAGTTATCAGCGTCAAAGGAAAATTTATGATAAATGTAAAAAATGTGCCTCATAGCATGTAGTTGGTAAATGTCCGGCAACAGAGTGGAAATGTTTTAGTTGTGGGAAAAAAGGTCATTCGTCGAAAGCCTGATTTTCAAAATCATCTCATAAAGCCAAACCAAGTGCTTACCAAAAAAGTCGTCAGATCAGTGAGATGAATTATAAATTGGGATAAATTAAATGGGTTAATCAGGAGAACGAGCAATTATTAAAAAACGTTTTGGTCAGCGGAAAAAGCATTATGATGGAGATAGATACTGGAGTGGTGGTATCTGTTAAATCAAATACAGATTATACATAAATATTATTTCAAAATTGTAAATTAGATATTGTTAATTATCCCACTTTGCAGGTCTTTACAGGGTCTAAAGTGGAACTCCTTGGTAAAACACCACTACCAGTAAATGGTTAAAAAGGGATGTATATCCATTTCCCTTAATAGATTAAATTCTTACAAACTTGAGGGGAAATAAATGTTTTTGTATATTGGATGAACGGTCAAGGCCATTATTGACTATAAATACACACATGGGCCTTTTCCAATTTTACATCTTACCATTTGGCGTTTCGACTGCTCCAATGATATTTCAACGTGTAATGGATCAGATAGGTCAGGGATTAAAAGGTACTGCAGTATATTTAGATAATATATTGTTGGCCGGGTATAGTGAAGAAGACTGCAAGGAAAAGTTATTTAAGGTCTTAAATAGATTTCGGAAACTTAATGTTTGTATTAATATAGATAAATGTAAGCTTATAAAAAATAATATAGAAAATCTGGGGCATATTTTGGCTTCAGAGGGTATTTGTCCCTCTAAAAATAAAATGAATGCTATAATGTTAGCACCAGAGCCACTTGACGTTGATCAACTTTTTGGGGCTGTGAAACAACTATGCAATAGCTCTACAATTCTGGCACCTCTATATAAATTACTCAGTAAAGAGACCCAGTGGTACTGGGATGAGGAGTGTTCTTTAGCCTTTTCAAATGTCATTTTGACCTATCTTAGGAGTTTGTTGTCGCTTGTGATGTATCTCCATATGGATTAGGTGCTATCCTTAGTATAGTAGTAGATGGCCAAAACAGACCAAGTTTCATGGCTTCCTTAACGGTTAGTAAAGCTGAGAAAAATTATTCTCAGATACACAAAGAAGCTTTGGCGGTAGTATTCATCATAAAAATTTGCATAAAGATGTTTGCGGCTATACCTTTATGGTATATGCAGATCATCAACCTTTAGAAAAGCTCTTAGAAGATCTATATCGTGTCTATTCGTTTCCACAGATGGATTTTATTTCTACCAAACTATAATTGCAAGATTAAATATGGTCCTGGTCGAAAACAAAAGAACGTAAATGCTTTCTCTCGGTTACCAGTAGAAGGTACTACCAACATAAATAATTCTGATGTTAATTTTTTCAATTTTGATATAAGTTATATTCCGATTTTATTCGAGGAAATTGTACCATTATCTGAAAAAGATCAAACTATAAAAAAAGTAATGAAGTTTGTAGAGAAATATTATTGGTCGAAAACAGCAAAATCAGATAATTTATTATCCCCGTATAATAATGTTAAGAATTCTTTAGTAGTTAAAAACAAATGTTTGTTCTAAGTGGATCGGGTAGTAGTACCAGTTTTGAGTAACAGTTTTGAGGGAAACAATTTAAATGTTATTACATGAAGCACATAAGTATAGGCATCATCAGAATGAAGCTTTTGGCGCGTAGTTTTGTTTGGTGGCCGTCAATAGATTCAAATATTACAACATTTGTAGCAGACTGCTCGGTATGCCAGAAAACTCGTAATAAGGATACGTGGCCGTCGACGCCATATCCTTTTGAAAGAGTTTACATTAATCTATTTCAATTTCAAGATAAAGATTTCTTTATACTTTTCGATGATTTTTCAAAGTGGCTTGAAGTTCACATGTTAAATAAAAAAACAACAATGATCGTAATTGAAAAATTAAAACTTTTGGCTTTTCAAATATTTTGGTGATGGACAATGGACCCGGTTTTGTACCATATATATCAGATATACCTCCACCCCCGCAAGAAGATCTCTTGTTGATTTATGTTGATATCTTTATTGCTTCATCAGGAGCAAGGGAAAGAACTGTTAACAAACGATTCAATCAATACTTGACAGCACTGACGGACTATTTCAATAGGTGGGGCCTCAACTTTCAACATTCTCAACATTCATAAGACTGATGTTATAATGTTCAAAGGAAAGCGGAAATACATATACCCGAATTACCGATCCTGCAGACCGTGTGAGTTGGAAGTGGGATAATCAGGATTTCGGATAGGTTAAAGTACCTTGGTGTCACCTTCTATGAAAACTTTGAGTTTTATCGGACCAAGACGGCTTACTTCACGTATCAGAGCGTGCTAAAGCGCAGAGGTAGACTCGATATAAAAGTTCGCCTTTTGGTGTACCGCCAGATCAAACGTTCTCACATTTCCTACACCTTTCCTGCTTGGTTTATTTCATTACCATTGGTACTGGCATCTGCCGTATGATTGACAGCTTTCTAAGGGACCGCTCTTTTAGGGTTCGTATTAGTGATGTCCTCTCTCATGAGGGTTTGATTTTTACAGGAGTGCCAAAGGAATCGTTGCTGGACCCGGTTTTGTACAATATAAATCAGATATACCTCCACCCCCGCAAGAAGATTTCTTGTTGAATTATGTTGATGATATCTTTATTGCTTCATCAGGAGCAAGGGAAAGAACTGTTAACAAACGAGTCAATCATTACTTGACAGCACTGACTGACTATTTCAATAGTTGGGGCCTCAACATTCATAAGACTGATGTTATAATGTTCAAAGGAAAGAGGAAATACATATACCCGAATTACCGATCCTGCAGACCGTGTGAGTTGGAAGTGGGATAATCAGGATTTCGGATAGGTTAAAGTACCTTGGTGTCACCTTCTATGAAAACTTTGAGTTTTATCGGACCAAGACGGCTTACTTCACGTATCAGAGCGTGCTAAAGCGCAGAGGTAGACTCGATATAAAAGTTCGCCTTTTGGTGTACCGCCAGATCAAACGTTCTCTCATCTCCTATATTTTCCATCTTGGTTTAGGATTTCTTCTGCCCAGATGAAGAGGCTTAGGAGATAGGAGAGGCGGATCTTAGTTGCGTGCCTTGATTTGAGACCGTATATAGGGCGTAACAGAGAATTCCGTAGGCCCTTTTGTAGCTCTATATACAGTGCAGTCGATTTTGTCTAATAAACTCGTTTCAGGTCGAGAAAGCTTTGAAGTTCGTGAAAGGTGCTCGTTCCATAGAAAACAAATGATACACATAAGGATTTAAATTAGAATTCAATACTAATATTTCGGTAGTGGAAAAGTACATACTATCGCCATTCAATAAAATTAGCTAAAGTAGGACTTTTTTCAATAAATCCGTTTGACGTTTTTCTTTATAAGATTGAGCTTCGATAGAATTTGCAATTCTAATAACTTTAAAAATACCGTTTGCATGTGTGTTATCTTTTTTATTAAAACTGAATTGATATTTTAAGAACAACTGCTATCAGAGAGTTTCATGCCTCAAATAATAAAACAAGCACTTTTTCAGTAATATTACTTTGTTGGTGTCTGTGCCAAAAGTTACGAATTTTGACCAAATGTTACGCATTTGTTAACAGTCGACCAAAAACGCATAAGAATGAACATTTCTCAAGCTTGTTTGGATCGTTTTAAGCGAAATAAAATGGATTTTAAGCGTTGGTTCATAACTGTTAATGAGATATCCACCACTATACTCCAGAGACAAAAGATCAATCAAAACAATGGATTGAAGCTGGAGGAAGTGCCCTAATGAAAGCAAAAACAATTCAATCGGCTGGTAAGGTTATGGCAACTGTTTTTTGGGACCTCAAAGGTATTTTATTGATTGACTATCTGCAAAAGGGTAAAACAGTAAATTCAGAGTACTATTGCAACCTTTTGGATCAACTAAATGTACAAATTCGAGAAAAAATCCGGCTTAAACACTAAAAAATAATTTTTTATCAAGGCAACGCACCAGCGCACAAGAGTGTTTTAACAGGGCTAAAATCAAATTAAAGTACGAGTTTTTTGACCACCCACCTTATTCTCCTGATTAAGCTCCCAGTGAATTTTACCTGTTCCGAAATCTAAAAGAATTCCTTGCTGGCAAGCGTTTTACCTCAAATGATGATGCAATTACAGTTGTAAACCACTATTTTGAAGACCTTTAGGAAAACTATTTTAATCAAGGGATAGAACTGCTAGAAAAGCGTTGGCCTAAGTGTATTGAAGTTTCAGGAGATTATATTAAAAATAAAAATAATTTTGAAAAACTAACTAACTATTCTCTTTTATTGATAGGCTAAGAAGTTTCCGAACCGCCCTCATATGTAAAGAATTTTTTTAGTCTATTGTTAGTTTAAGTTTCTTCTTTTTTACAATGAATTTTTTGGAAAATAAATAAATCGAATCAAATCAAATATTAAAATTCGAAAAAAATTATTAGCATTATTAGCATTTAATGATAGTAAAATTTCTTAGCATTGTAGTTATTTTAAATAGTACTTATAGAATTTCAATGGTAATGAAATAATCCCATGTATTATTCGTACAAACTAATGTCTTCAAAAAATAAATGTGAAATCTCCTTTGCTACTACCACGCGAAGTGCTGTTCTAATCGGTCCAGCCGAATGTGATATTTTTAACATTTTTGTTGTTGTTGTGATAGAATTAAAATTTACCTTGCTTATTTTTTTAATAATTTTTTTTGCTTATTATAATAACACTTGTATGACAATAATTTAATTAAGTAATTCTGCACAGTGGAGTAGAACTGTTATAAGTACAGTTTGTTTATAACTTGGTAACTAGGCTTTCAAAATAATCCTTGCAATAAAGTGTCATATACGAAGAGTTCCGAGCCATGTATAAGCCACCCTTTAATTTCTTAACCTTGTTACAACGGAGGTAGCCACAGCATTCAATTTTCAAATTTATTGTCATGATGGCATGAGTTCTAAATGTCTGCCTATACGATTAAAAAACTAAAGCCATAAAAGTTAAAATCATTTCAGTGTAAGAACATCCTTTATTTTTTCTTTTTACTTAAAATTTTTTGTACTTGTTTTTACAGCGGAGATAAACAACTGTCTGTTGGGGTTAAAAGTAAGGCCAAGTACTTGAAAGTCACGTCACTTTTAGGACGCCCTTTAATTTAAAGTTTTACTTGTTGCAATAGTTCACATAATTTTACTGATACTACGCGAATTAAACGTGTCTGGCTATCTGTAAAAATTTTAACAGACTACCTATTGCGGTTCCAAAAATAGAAGGGTGTGACAGACGAAAACAACAGGGTTACGTTTTTACACTTTGTGTAAGGAGCCCTGCTTTTGGGTTGTTTCTTATAGTTTTAATATTTTTTATTGTAAGTTAATCGAACTCTCGAACAGAATCTATCCGATACTAATTTCTTGCCATTTTTCAATTCCTTTTTAAAATTACAGCAGGTTTAAATACGCAATCGATCAGACATAGTTCCGAAAATTGTCCTATTAAAAATCAGCAAGATCGATCTATGTCTTTTTAGGCCGTGGGCAAAACACCACGCCAGTTTCTAACTTTTCAATATCACTTGAAATAAATCTTCTTTAGTGAAAAAACTACAAACAAAAAATAGAGAATTAAAAAATAAGAAAAAACATCAAGTCAAAAAATTGGCGTTCGCTCACATTTTCCTCTGAACTTTTCATAGAAAATTACGATTACTAAAATTTTTTTAAATTCTTAACCCATTCATGGTGTAAGTTGGGTGTTGCTCTATTTTTAGACGGTTAAATGCTAAGGCGTTTTATTGCGTTTTTAGAAATGATTTCCTGGCTTGCGCAATCATATCAACCCTGTTTTATCCCCCTTCATAAAGTTGCCGCTGGTAACTACACTGGTTGAATTGCTTGAAGGAAGGAATTCTTATCGGTTGTATTATAATGCAGTCATGCAAACCTGTTGTTAGTAATTTTTATTGAAAAAATAAAAATAATTATAGAATTTCATTTTGTGTTGTTAAAAACTGAATATGTCAAACCAGTTCAAAATGTAATTGTAATTATTCGTCGAGTTATAGTACTCACCAAAAGTGTACACAGCTTCACGTTCAATTTTATGTAATCGGAAATTATGATAGAGTAAAAAACGAGTAAGAATGCTATATTCGGCTATGCCGAATCTTATATACCCTTCACCATCTCTGTACATCTAGTTTAGTGAAGTAACTCCAATCAAAAAGCAATTATTGGGTTGACAGAGAATTAAAAAATAAGAAGAATAATTAAGTACTACAAATACATACATAATTTTGCTTAAAAATGTCATCAGCTCTTAATGGGTTAAGCATTTTTTAAAATTTGGTGCTGCATATATATTTTTTTACATAAAAATGACATCGGCTCTTAATGGGTTAGGAATTTTTAAATATTTTAGTATTTCCTTAAAGATATCTTCAAAAGCTTTAAAATGGTATCCATATTGATATTTTAAAAAATTTTAAATTTCAAAGGCTCATAGCTCGGAAAATATGGACGAGCGACAATTTTTTCACTTAATGTTTTTTTTTCTTATTTTTTAATTCTCTATCGGCCCATATATTTATATTTTTTATTAGAGTTACTTTAATGTTGCAAATAATATGGAAAAATTAGAGGTAGGCGTGGTGTTTTGCCCGCTGCGTCTGAGGACATGGACCGATCTTGCTAATTTTTAATATTACCTCTTTCGACACTATGTCTGATTAATTTGTGTATTTAAATATTTGTTGAAATCAAGTTTGCAAAGGCAAACACTTATACGGACAGACAGACAGACATCGCTCAATCGACTTCGCTATGCATAAGAAGTCAGAATATATATACTTTATGGGGTCTGAAATGGATATTGTAGAAATCCACTTTTTTTGGTGAAGGGTATAATAATTAATGAAAACAGTAACAAATAATTTATTCAATCTTCAAACTTAAGTTGAGCTGAATTCCTTAACTGCTTTTCTTAAAGAAAAAATATTAAAGATTAAAAACTTCCACTAATTCCTCTTTGCTAAGAAATTATAAGAAATTATGTAAGTTTATTTTAATTAATATACAGTGTTACTGTGAGAGATTATATTTTTAAAGTAATACGCTCTGCTAACAAAAAATCATTTTAAGATTTATTTGGTATTAAAGACTTGAGAATGTCTTATTGCCCTTTTGTTATTCTAACATCAATGTTTCGAAGTTAATGTTGTTGTTACATTGTGTTATTTTGTATGTAATCTTGTTTTAAACACAAGCAACATTTAAAATTATTTTTCTTGTTAATAATTAGAATTGAATTATTTATTGTATGCTTGTTCTTAAATTTAAAACAGTTATTGTTTTCTTATTTAACTTATAATATTTCAATTTGTTTGACTCTATTTTTTCTATATAATCATTAATTAGTTTCTGAGATGTAACGCTATAGAATAGCGAAACCTTGATCATAAAATGTATAAAAAATGCTAAATAATTATAACGAAAATAATTTCTTCCTAATTTTAATTCAATTTACTCTTAATGATCAACTTACTCTTCTGGTCTTCCATATAGAATGCGTTTGACTTCCTTAAGTTCAGCAATAGGAATATATTTTTCTAAACATTCCTCCAAACTTTTAAAATTTATCTCCGACATTGTGATTTAATTGAAAACTGAAAATTTAATATATATTGAGAAAAGAAGAAATGCACGTCTGACTACAACAACCACTAAACTAAAAATAAAATTTTTAATAAAAATCTCTTTTGTTATGACTTCTATTAAAAGTGCAGCAACGTTAGGCAGTGATTCCGAATTATTAAACAGGGTTCTTTCGCCTAATGGCAATCGACTTGTATTATTAGTATTAAAGGTGTTTCTTCGTCAGGCTAATTATTAATTTATTAATAGGCCTAAAAATTCTAGGTAATTAAGACGACCTTTTGTCATGTCTTGCTGTTATATTATTTATTCAATTACAAATTAGATGAAAATTCTTATCAATGGTAACTATCAAAAACAATTTCTTTTTAATGTAACAAACATAATTTACCACTACTGGCTTTAATATTCATTTTAAATATAAATTCGATTCGATAAATATAAAATCGATTTAAAATTTTATTCCAAACACTTCACATCATATTCTGCTCTCAGTAAACAGTTTGAGAATTACTTTATTTGAAAAAGCGGATAGACATTTAAACTTATTTTCAATTATTGAGAGCGTTCTCTTCACAATCTTATTCGTGTGCATGTGTATTATTGACTTTCATATTATGATATGATATAAACCTAATCACTACTAGTTGAGGAAAATATTTTCTTTCAATCAGGGATGGAAAAATTAACACTTAACTACTTTAGGTTTTACATTTTAATTTTTTAGTATCTGTTATAAATTTAAATTTTAAGTGATTTATTAAAACTATAATTATGTAACTACATCACAATTATAAACTACGAATTTAGTAATTAGAAACCATATAAGGAAAATTGTTATCAGCCCGGTTCTGCAAATCACTTTTTGTCAGAATGATTTTTCTGCGCATAAAATATACTGAAATCACGTAATTTTAAAACGGTTAACTAAACGACTGATTTCAAATCACTCATCATCTATTTTTCTTCTTATTTCGTTTAGAATTTAATAAAAACGTTTACTTTATTTTGCTTTTGTAACAAAATTAGTGAATATTTATACATTTCTAAAGACACTAGTTGTTTTATAAAAGAAGATACATTTTTATTTAGAAATAATCGTTATTTACTTTTCCGCTTTAGCATTCAGTTTAGTTTTTTTCAAAGCTAATTCTGAAATTGAGCAAATTTAGAGAAAACAAAGTGCAAAATCTTTACAATTATATTATTAAAGAACACTTCTTAATTTTTTTGTATTAATATAAGTTCTCATCTGTTTCTATTTTGTGAATTTCTATTCTACTCCAAATTTTAAGCGCTTTAATCAGCTCCACTACGGAAATGGGTGTACATATGTATGTACATATTATAAATTAATAAAAATTTGATTTTCATTTATTTTTTAACTTCGCATTTAAAATTGAAAACAAACAACACAAAAATTCAAAAAATCATTCTGTTTTCGAAAATTTAAAACCACACCTAAAAATTTAAAATCGCGTGATTTGCAGAACAGTCCCAAATCTTTTGCGTGATTTTAGTCGGCTCGTGATTTGAAATCACTTGATTTTCTGAACAGGCCTGATAATTCTCTTTTTAGAAACGATAAATATTAAATATCAATCTTGAAACTAACTAATTAACATTTGAAATATTATTCATTAAAGAAGAAAAATTGTTTATTTCAGGTTAAGGAAGCAAGCAGTATGCTCTTCCCATTTTAAATTGGTATCCACCATCCATCTCTGACTTTAAGTATTGAAATTATCAGGCCATGTTAATGCAAACAATTATTGTTTTTGAATCTTTTTCAAACATTTAAACGATGTTGTGGTGAAAATAAAATATTTGTAACGCCTGATTTAAAAAAAATACTGGATTAAAGTTAAATTCATCATTCATTCTTTAGAAGTCACAGTTAGTCATTAAACAGTACTATTTCTCAGATTTTTACACAAATTTTTTTCCAACTCGTCATGAGTTTAATTTTTAGAAGGAGAACAAATAGGTTTATGATTTCTACGTCTTTTCGATTTAAAATGAGTTTTATCGGTTATAAACAATAATCGCCAAAGAAGTCCGCGCGTCAAAACACGCACATGCAACAACAAAAAGATTATTTAGATTTATCTGAAACTCGGAATCAGGCTTTTTTAACCGTATTTCGGTAACCTTGTAGCTTAAACACGAAGAAAGCTACAGTGGGCCAGATTTGACCACATCAAGTTACAAAAAGTTTATGAGGCTTTTAGCTTTGTTAAATGATATCCAATTGCGAATTGAGTATTGCTAAAGGCCAGGATTCACTATCATATTCAGTCGTACGATCTGTCAAAAATTGCATGTGTGCTCAAAAAGTATGATAGTGTGGATTAAAAGTATATGTGTGTGACAGACTTTTTGACAGTTCTATACGATTTTTAAATCTTTTGAAATAATTCATAAAATAATTTCCTGCATGCGATCCGGGTTGATTTTTTTAAGATGATGAGAACAAAAAACAACAAAACATAAAAACCATATGATTTTGCATCATTTCTGTATAATAGTGTGGCACCTGCGACGCCATTTTGAAACGATTTTTAAAGTAGGACGGAATTCTGTCACATTTTTGTGTGATTGAACCGTACGATTGTGTATGATAGTGAATCCTGGCCTTAACAAAATATGAAGAACAAATTTTCTCACATTAAAATTTCGAAGGAATGGTTTCATTATTTTTTTTTTTTTTGTATAATCTTTGTTTTGTTAAACGCATTAATTATTTTATTAAATACCACGAAAGGCAATTTATTAGATATGTGTCCAGCACCAATTTTTTTGTATTTTGGACATGTACCCTACAGTTCAGCAAAAATCACGAATTATGAAAATAAGTTTTGTATTTAAAGGTTTGCAATAAACTGTACTTACATGTTATTAAGATTCCTTCTCCTTCCTTCTCAAAGATATATATATATATATGATATTTTAAATTTTTAAAATTTCAGAATCCCGTAATTCGGAAAATAGGGGCAAGCGCCAATTTTTGCACTTGATGTTTTTGTCTTATTTTTTAATTCTCTATCGCCCCATATATATGATTTTTGATTGGAGTTACTTGATTGTTCCAAATAATATGAAAAAATTAAGAGGAAGGAGTAGGACCGATCTTGCTGTTTTCCAATAGCACCTCTTTCGACACTATGTCTGATCGATTATCGTATTACGTACTAACACGGACGGACAGACGGACATCTCTCAATCGACTTAGCTAGGCATAAGAAGTCAGGGGTCGGAAATGGATATTGTAGAAATTACAAACGGGATAACAAATTTAGATATACCTTTTTTCCACTTTTCGTAGTTATAAGAAATATTATTCAAATAGTTTATTTTCTCAAGTTAGCATTTTTTACTTCAAATGAAAGTCTTTGCCACGCCTAAAACACTTATTTAAATATCTTTTACTGATGTCGATATTAAAACTGAAGTGTATGCAATTTGAGGAAAATATCGGTGCTTATACAACATGTTATTATTTGTAAAATTCTACCTTAATGTTAGATAAGATGTTTATGTATGTTTTTCCTAATTAAAAATATAGACAGTAATTATACAATCTGCGTTTTCTGTGAAAGAACTTAGTACTATAATTATTTTATTTCAAAATTAGATGTTAAGACAACATTAACCTAAATTTATTTATTTTTATTAAAACTTAAGAAATTCATACGTTTTCTATGTGGAAGACCAGAAAAGCAAATAAATTAAATTTAAAATAATTTATTTTCGTTATAATTATTTAAACTTATAATCTGTTATGCATTTTATGATCAAGGTTGCGCTACTCCATTGTGTCGCATCTTCAAGAATCAATTCAAGATTTAAGGTAAACAACATAGTCAAATCAATTGGAATAGTATTTGTTAAATAATAAGATTCATTCAGAAATTGCTACACTGCTTTTAATTTTAGAATAATATAATAAACTATTTACACAGCCTATCCCTGCCAGGCAAATATGATTTAAATTATTATTATATAATTATTTTAAGAGCTTTTGAAATATAACTGAACATACATACATACATCCGGACGTACGATAAAGCGTCATATTTTTCTGCATTGATTTCTTTTTACTGTTAATAATATTATTAAAAAAAATTCCAAATGAAATTGTTGCATATATAAACTCATTCTAAAGCAAAAGCGCTGCCGAGCATCAGGCCATTTTTTAGCATGGCATTATTTCGAAACCTGTGAAAATAGTTTAACTTTTAATTGATGTTCAGGTCTGGTATGAGTTTGAATCATACAATAGATTTATATCTGCTTAGTTTCATCACTACTGCAATTAAATCAATATTTAAGAGGAATAATCAATAAACCCTTTACAAAATTTTAAGAACGCGCGTAAATTTTAATAAAGTTGTTCTTAAGGAATGTCATATTAAATATGTATATACTTCGTATGAGAGGTAATACAATCTTTGGCTCTTTTCCGACTTTTTCAGATAAAAAGTTAAGCAATTTTATTCTGATTACAACCATACTTGGATCATAGCGAAGATTTAAAGTAAACAGGTTACCAACGAGCGTTGTTTTTTTTTTATTTACATGCATATGTATGTACGTATGTATAAACACAGTTTTTTTTATAAAGAATAGAGGTTATTTAAATTCGTCAAGTTTTACAATTAAAAAGGATATTTCTCTCGTTTATATACGATGAGTTACAACATGTTTACACCATTGTTAGTTTTAGACACTTGATAACTACAGGGTGTCCGCCGGGAAGGTATACTACTTTGTTTGTTTATAACTTTTAATTTAATGAAACAGAATTAATTCTATATTGATGAATGGAATACAATATCAGATAAGTGTCTGCCTCTGTTAGCCTCACAAATACGTGCGTATTTTATTAATTTCAACACGAATAAACCCTTACTTTTCAAATATCCCCACAAAAAGAAATACGGTGCAGTCAAATCAGGCTACCGTGGAAGCCAGTCAACATCACGATTCCTTGAAATAACTTGTTGTGGAAAGATATCTCGCAGCAACTCTATTGTAATCCTGGCTGCATGCGATGTGGCACCGTCTTGTTGATACCACATATTAATCAAGCCCAAAGCAAGCACTTGTGGCGTTGAAAAGTTGAAAAGTTTTCAATCATATCACGATATCGCTCCCCGTTACGCCGTTTTCATTTTCAAAGAAGTAAGGTCCAATGATTCTTCCTGACCAAATAGTAGACCACATTGTGACTCTTAATGAATGCAATGGTGACTGATGAGTAATTTAAGGGTTTTACATTTTTTCGAACCGACTTTTCTGTTCATTCATTCAAATGTGCCTCGTCACCCATTATTTTTTTTATGAAAATCGGGGTTGTCATGGGCGAGCTGCAGCATCCTTTTGGTATATGTATGTACGTGTCTACTTCACGACTGCCAAATATAAACTCTCAAGACTAATGTTTACCAAAATGGCGACACCCTGTACTTATCATAATTGTTTATTTTTACAATGGCTTCATTATTAGCCTTTTAAAGACAAAGAAAGTTATAACTATAGAAGACAAAGCCAAGAAATTAAATAAACAATGCGAATAATTAAATTATATTACAAAAATATAAAAAAAAACAATTTATATTAAATCTCTCAATATTTGAATAAAAAAGGTAAAAATACTAATCAAAATTGTTACTCAATTCACCGGAAAAATTGATTATCGAGAATGCTTCTGTTCCCAACCATTACAGATAATGGACATCTCATTGTACAATACACGTAATTATCTGCGTTGGAAATGCGATATCTGTGTACTAATATTTTTGTCATAAATAGAGACAACACGCAATAATTCTTATGTTTCATTGCACCTTCTCTGTAGCCATGTGAAATTTTAATAAAATCGGTCTTTTCTCTTAAATTTATTTCCTTTTTTTCACAATCAGCCCCTCTGTTCGTACACAATTTGAGGACCAGCGTTGCCGCTTTGGTCCAATCGGACCAAACTTGGTAGTTTTTCGTTTTTAAAAAACAGTTTGGTAGTTTGGTTGGTTTGTTGCATTTTTTTAAATTTTTGGTAGGTTTTCCTCCTGTAGCAACAGTAAATTTTTTACCTTAAAAATTCAGAACATAAAATAAAAAAATGTAACTTTGAATTAAATAAACAATAACTGTGAATAGTTTTATACTATGTTTACACGGAGCCCAATATTCTTGCTTCGCTCACTTTTCATGATTCACAGCTCAATCACGACCGAATCAACGTGCTTCGCCATATAAAATCTTGAGAGCGAAGCATTTTGTTTCGAGACGATTCAGCTTGAATCTACTTGCGAAGCATGAAAAATTTCTGTCTTCCCTAATTTTTATCGCAAGTTTATCTGAACTAGCTGTATATAAATGTAAACAAAAAAAGTATACCAATCAGGGACCGAAAATAAGAGTTATTTTTCAATTTTTGAAGAAATAAATCATACATAAATAAACATCGTAGAAAAGTTTTAATTACACCATCATGATTTGTAGGCGAAATGCATCCAACATTTTGCAAGATTTTTAAATTTTTGATTTTTATTTTAACAATCAAAAATAAGAGTTATTTTTGATTTTTATATTTTTAAATCAAAAATAAAAGTTATTTTTGATTTTTATATTTTTAATTCAAAAAAAAGAGTTATTTTTGATTTTTATATTTTTATGTCAATAATAAAAGTTATTTTTGATTTTTATATTTTTAAATCAATAATAAAAATCAATTCAAAACTATTATTTATTTGTTGATGCCGTATGTATTATAATATGCTGCTTCATTCAAATTTCTATATAAATATAACATATTATGTGACTTATCCATTTTCAGCTATAAAAACATGAATGCATAGAAATAGCTTATAAGTTTTGGTTGCCATTCAAGTCAGTGTTAAGAGGTGGTTTTCAGGTGTTCAATTTTACCATCATAATTGATTTTAAATGTTCCTCCGATAAATTATATCTCAAATCTCCCAATATTAATCTGAGTGCTGAAAATGACCTTTCTACACTGACTTGAGTGGCAGGTACAGAATGAACAATTAAAGCTAATTTTCGAAGCCATGGAAAGACAAATTTTTTGCTCTCCCAATATTCCAATAAATTAGCAGAAGTATCCAAACGTTTTTCTTTGTAATTGTCTATTTCAAAATAAGCTTTGAGTACGCTGTCATTTATTGTCGTAGGAGTATCATCGTCGTCCGAAGACGAATAATTCATCTCCATTGACCTTAAGCCGTCTTCTAAAACAGATCGAGAGCTTGCAATGGAGCTTTCATCTATTACAAATAAGTTTTCGTCAACAGATGGCGTACCGCAGGAAAATCGCTGAGTTTCAGTGTTATGCTAAATACAAATAAAAAAATATTAAAAATATATTATAAATTATTTTAAATTTATTGTCTTAGCTCACCACTTTTACTAACTGGAGTACAATTTTCTTTAAATGATTTTTCGCAGAATTTATTTTGTCATGTGACAACACACGCCTAAATCTGGGGTCTAAAAACAAGGCTGCATATACAGTGTCGCATTCGAGCAACTTTGTTTGCCTTTTTTCGACGTGATCCAGAAGTTGCCTGGACATCTCTGTATTCAAGCCTTTTAGAGTAAAAATTAGCTCTAGCCAATTTTTATAAAAATCTCCGAACAGTAAATTAGATTTTTGTAGATTCATCGTCAGAGTATGTACTGGTTCTAGAGCCTGTAGAATTTGTTCTAGTTCCGTCCACTCATGTATTTGGAGCTGCTCAGATGATGGCAAATGTTCACAGCAAAATTCTTTTAGTTCTAGCAGTCGCTTCAACATATTATAAGTGGAGCTCCAACGTGTTGGTACGTCGATTATTGGTTTGAGGTTTTGGAAACTTTTTATACTATGTCTGGAATAAAATGAAAAATTTAACAAACACACATTTTGCACATTAAAAGTTTAAGGAAATAACTTACCGATATGCAGGTGTTCTCAAATATTTTACACTTTTCCGTGATTTATGTACTACATTTGTATTTAAGTTATCTAAAAAATCTTTAACAGCTAACTGCAATGTGTGGGCAGCACATTTAATAGAAATAATATTTTCGAATCTTACATTATCCAATATACTTTCGTAATTGTCTTCACTTTCACTGTCACTTTCTTCGTCATCACTATGCAATGATAACAGTTCCACCGCTTTCACCATATTTCTGCCATTATCCGTGGTTATTGCATAAACTTGCGCCTTATCTATATTGAAACTTTTCAAAACATTTTCAACTTGAGTCGTTAAATATTGTGCAGTATGTTTCTGCTTCAATTCAAGCATGGCCAGTGTGAATATTTGAAGAGTATTGGATGAGATTATTTGCAAATTTATGCCCAAAATAGCACGATCATGGCGAGTAGCTGTATCCATTTTTATGCAAACTATTTTATTTTTTGTTATGTTCTTTATATTATTTTGCAACTTATCACATTTATCTTCCAAATATTGTAAAATATTTCTAGAATTTATTTTTGGAATATGAAGACCATTAAATATTGGTTTTGTTAATGTATTAAATGGCTCGCTATCAAAAAATGACAAGGGCACTGATTGTTTGGTTAGCAAAGTAATGCAAGCATTAACAACTTCATTCACGGACATTTTAATAGTGAATTTAATTTTTTTTTCATTTTCGCATGTATCACTGCTTTCTATTTTAATCTTTTTTTCACTATATGCCTCACTATGGTCTTTTTGTAAATGTCTTTTCAGATTAGTTAAACATATCGCGCTCAACTTCTTTTTACAAATTTTACATTCTCCATTGGAGCCATCAATAATAGAGAAATCACGTATGTATATATTCCGTTTTCTTCCCATTATCAAATTATGGTAAATTTTTACTTTTATAAATAAGCAGTTCTTGTCACAACTTCTCCCTCGCGATTGAATGAACAAATAATAGCGTTATTTCAAGTTCAAGGGCAATGCACAGCGTAATTTAGAAACTTTATTACACAAATTTTGTTGTTATTTTCACTGTGCACTTTGTTTTTACTCTAATACGTAACAA
Organism: Gymnosoma rotundatum; assembly: GCA_916610165.2. Taxonomy (NCBI): domain Eukaryota; kingdom Metazoa; phylum Arthropoda; class Insecta; order Diptera; family Tachinidae; genus Gymnosoma; species Gymnosoma rotundatum. The sequence goes on along the minus strand of OU744339.1, from coordinate 76,989,196 downwards.
AGCTTCATAAACATATTACCTATGTCACGAATTTTGAATTGATTTATATTATTGATTTAAAAATATAAAAATCAAAAATAACTTTTATTATTGATATAAAAATATAAAAATCAAAAATAACTCTTATTTTTGATTTAAAAATATAGAAATCAAAAATAACTCTTATTTTTGATTTAAAAATATAAAAATCAAAAATAACTCTTATTTTCTATCTAAAAATATAAAAATCAAAAATCACTCTTATTTCTTGATTTTTTTGATAAATGTCATAAGAGTTACGGTCCCTGATACCAATATTAAAAGTGCTGTGAAAATGTGTGTTAATATAAAAACAAATAATTATATTATAATATAAAATTTTATTAATTACAAACACTAAAATTGAAACGAAAAACTAAATTTTAGAACAGAAGTCTATGTGAAGCATGTAGTATGTGTCGTGGAAACGGCATGCTTCGCAATCATGATTCAGAGAGCGAAGCAAGTGCTTCACATTGCCGTGTAAACATGCTATTACCACTGTTTTCCAAAACTGTTTTAGGTGTAATAAAAACATCTCTGCTTTTTTGCATAAAGATGATTAAAGCTATAGCCATCTCTGGTTTAAGAAACGCGAACAATATTATGAAATTGAAGTTAACAATATTTTTGAGTGAAGGCTTATTTACAAGTGTTTGTATTAAAAAAATTAACAGACAAAATGGAAAAGTAAGTAAACTTTTTTAATTGTATATATGTACCTATTAATTACATAAATATTTACTAATATTGCATGTAAAGAAACAGTAAAAAAAATTTTTAGAACCGAATGGTTGAGCGAATTTGATTGGCTCCAGGAAAGGGATGGGTGTTCATTCTGCATAGTATGCTCTAAAACTATTTTAAATCATAACATCCATCTTAAAAATCACCAAAAGACAAATTTCCACCTCAAGAGTTACGGAAAAAAACCAAGTGAGTATAACAGAGTTTATGTGCAAGAAACGCATTTTTAAATTTTTGGTAGGCTGTGAACGATTTTGGTAGGATTTTTGAAAATTATTGGTAGGAAGTCAATTTCTTGTGTGGCAACGCTGTTGAGGACTCTACCTACAAATTAAAGGTCTCTGACTGCCCAATGAAAGATATGTGGATGATGTCATTCATGTCTACTTGAAACATCTTAATATATATAATGTATCTTCTTCCACATAACTTGTATATAGATTTCAGGCAAACAACCAAATGCAAGATTAGACTGAACAAACAGATAGAACTGATATAAAGAGAATACTGATAATAAGATAGTGGTCATAAGAGATAACTTGCAATATTTAAAAATATGCTTTCATAAAATCTGTACAATTTTAAGTCCATAATCTGATAACGTGCTGATATTATTTTCTTATATATTAGTTAAATACTTGCCAAGAGTTTTACTTTGCTTAAAGTGTTTGGATATAGTATATATGTGCATACATACTTATAAGAGAGAGCGATTTCGTGATTTTGGAAAAACGTCTTCACAAGTGACCTGATTTTTAAAGCACTGTTCTTTTAAATAGTGACCGTGTTTACTGGTTGCAAAAATAAAAAAAAGGATACAGTTTTGTCACGACCTTAAGCTTTACGGGAAATATTTATTGAGAAAGTTTGTTCGCAGGAGAAGCGAACATATAATTTCAATTACGAAAACGACTGAATGTTTTTTGGGAAAAATCTTCAACACCTGTTTAGAAATTTGAAATCAATTTGAAATCAATGAATCAATTTTATAAAAAAAATAGCAGTGTCCACGACTTTGTCTGCGTATCATTTTAGTTTTCTTAAAATTCAACTTAAACTATTTATTTCAGAGTTCTGTAGACAGAGTTAAAAATTTTCCATCTAGCGAATGTTTATATAAATATTTATATATTTAAAGTTTCTTAAAGAAGTTAATAATCCCTGTAAAGGAGATTCCATAGAAACCTTTTTCCTTCATATAATTGAAAGACAGAGACAACTGCAGCAAACATCGTTAAATACCGCTACTGTGTTTTCCCTACAAAAAGACAATATCCGATTGTAATAACATTGTCACCAAGATATCGTAACTGTTCACATAAAGCAGAGACTGTAGACTGGCAAAGTTATAGCATGTTTACACGGCAATGTGAAGCACTTGCTTCGCTCTCTGAATCATGATTGCGAAGCATGCCGTTTCCACGACACAAACTACATGCTTCACATTGACTTCTGTTCTAAAATTTTGTTTTTCGTTTTAATTTTAGTGTTTGTAATTAATAAAATTTTAAATTATAATATAATTATTTGTTTTTATATTAACACATATTCATACAGCACTTTTAATATTGGTTTATTTTTTTTTTTTTTTTTTTTTACATTTATATACAGCTAGTTCAGATAAACTTGCGATAAAAATTAGGGAACACAGAAATTTTTCATTCTTCGCAAGTAGATTCAAGCTGAATCGTCTCAAAACAAAATGCTTCGCTCTCAAGATTTTATATGGCGAAGCACGTTGATTCGGTCGTGATTGGGCTGTGAATCATGAATGAGAGAGCGAAGCAAGAATATTGGGCTCCGTGTGAACATAGTATTATTTATAAATCATTCATATTTCTGGTAACGCTGAAATGAAAATCGCTAATGTTAAGTGCTGCACCACTAAATAACATAAACTTTAAATAATCTGCAACAAAAATAAAATATTTTTAAATATTTTTTGATACTCACAAAATTCATCAATTTAAAGATTAAAAGAATAATTAAATACGTTTAATATTGCAAATTTTTGTGCATCAAGTAGTTTTTTTCTTTATTAGTTTTATTTTCGTTATATTTTATATACAATTGATAAATAAAGAAATGTTATTTTGTAAATAGTTCATTTCAAACGCCTAAGATATAAAAAGAAATCTTATGTTATTTCAAACATAATTGTGTAACCAATCAATAATTTCTTAATTCAATAAATTATTTTTTATTTTTGAGTAAATAATTTGTTTATCTGTATTTTGTACGTACATAAGTAGTTATTTCAATATATTATTTGAATTCGTCATGTATTAAATCTTAATAGAACTATTATTATAAATATTCAAACTTTTATTTTATTACTGTTATGAGTGTATTCTTTTCCATTTTTGCAGCAAAGTTTTTTTTTTCTTTTTTTTCAACTTACTTTGTAAATGTACTGAAATACAATACCTCATATCCCACAATTCGAAATTAATTTAAACAATATTAGAGCGGTGTTTTCTATATAACTAAAAATGTTTTCATATAAGAATGCAAATTAGAAGACTATACTCAATTCATAATACGAGATCAACCTTTATTTAACCTTATTTAAGATTTTATAATATATAATTATAATTCCCCCGCATGCAATAATTCGTCCAAACTTGATAGAGATAAAAATACAATTTTTTAATTTCATACCCTATTTTTTTTTTTTTGGATATTAAAACAATTGATAGATTAATAGATTAGAACATTGTTGTGAAATGAACAAATATTTTTAGGTTTTTTTTACAATATTAATTAAAAGGTAAATATTAGTTAGCAACATTCTTAAGGTTTTCATACAGTAAAAATATATTAATGCAAACGAATTTCGCTGTATGGTCTATTTTGCTAAAAAAATGTACGAGAGAGTGAGTACCTTTCATATGCTTCATTTTTCGAAGAGTTCCAATATAGTCAAATAATCATGTCGTCTTTGAAATATGTATGAGGTAGGTTAATTTCTACGCCTGAAAGTATACTTGAACTATCTCGAAAACCGTAATTTTACCATAAAAAAGATACTCTAACTCAATATCAGTGATGTCCAGCCATAAAAATAAATTTGTTTGGTGAGAATAAAATTAAAGTTGAGTACTTTAAATTAATTTAGTGGAATTAATAATGGTGTACAAATTTTATAATATTTATGTAGTTAAAGCAAAAGCTGTAGCCGAACAAATTTGATGAGAAAGCAAAATAAATAAAACTTTTTAGTTACACAGTTTTGAAAAATTAAGTGGGAAATTATTGCTAAAAAAAACTATCAAAATGAAAGTAAAAAAAGATAATGGATAAACATTTTCAGAAGGGATATATATTAAAAATATTTTTAAATAAGTTCTGCACATACTTAATTATGGCCCAATGCTGAGTTATGAAAATGTTTCAGCTACTACAAATATATAATGACCTGTTCTAAACTATTGAAAACGTGTAGACATTTCATTACAATCGGCTGAGTAATTTGGGCATGAAAGGGTGGGTAACAAACAAACATACATTAAGCATTTTATAATCGTAAGGATGTTTTTATTTAAAATTTAAGATTATCACATGATTTTCAAATAAATTTAAAAATATAAAAAGTTACTTTTAAGTTCTTTATACGGATTCAAAAATCTATTTTTATATTTAAAATTTTTACAGGTTTTAATATATGGGCATGTGTAAAACGGTAACAAAGTACCACGGTTAAATAATTTCTATACAAAAACATAAATTTTATAATTTTAAAAATAAATTAATTAAAAAATATTTTCCGTTGCTTATTTCAATTCTTTTGGGAATTACATCGTCGCAGTCAAGGCGAATTAATTATAAGGTGATAGCGGTGGCGAATTCATTTATTTTCGCCTGTATTCTAACTGTCAAACTCCATATATAAAAAGTTTATCTGTTATACAGATTTTCTTGAAGAGTTCATAGTTTTATAATTTATGCTTACGTTGTCTTCGAAATATTTATTTCCATTAAAAAAACGAAATTTCTTAAAACATTAAATCATTTGTTAAACAGAAAAAGTCTTAAAATCACAATAAAAATAATAATTCAGTCTTTAAATTAAATATCACATACAACAGTGATTACAATTGCTTGACTATTTTCAATGCATATCTGATGCTTAACTGTTGCTGTGGAAAAATGTGCAGCAAAAAGCAAATGCAAAAAATAACAAGAAAGAACCGCGTTTGCTTTAGCTGACTATGTATTTCTTTATGCAGCAAAGCAATTACTTTGAAAATGTTTGCTGTAAATTAAGCAGCAAGATGTTTTTCATTTTTATTTTTGCTATTGCTTAACTCCTTACTATGAAGTTGTGAAAAACTACGATTGCTTTTTCTTGCTGTAACTCGCTGTTTTTCATCTTTTCTGCCATTGTTTTTTTAACAATAGCAAAGAAGAAACAAACATCAACTAATTGCTTAAGCACCAGCAAACGTTTTCAAAATTAATGCTTTGCTGATTGCTTTGCTGCCGAAAGAAGCACACAGTCAGCTTAAGCAAGTAATAGCTTAAGTAAGTAAAAGCTTTTGCTTTTACTTCGTTTATAATGAAATCTTTTTTTAATACTAAGACATTTAGTTCTATTTATTTGCTGAAAAACATGTAAGCAAAGCAAAGATTTTAGTGCTGTTGCTATTTTCAAGCAAGCAATTTGAACCCTACATACATATGCACGCGTATTTTATTCACTTTATTCACTTAATTTATTCCGCAGTAAGATTTGAATATACAACTTTTTAATTCAGAAATATCAAAAAGTGCTAAAAGAGGTTAACAATTATTAAATTATGTTGCCAGACTTACTCTTGCTATTATTGATATTTTTATACGAGAAAAGTAGTGTTTTGCTGAAAAGTCCATTATTTTTTGGAACATTTTGTAAATTATATTAAACAAGTGCTAAAAAAAAAAAATGCTAAATAAAGGAAGTGCTAAAAATAGTGCTAAATGCTAAACCAGTAATTTTGCTGCTAAATCAACAAAAGTAGTGCTGAATCTAGCACCGAAAGTGCTAAAATGGGCACGCTGTTTATTATGAACGTTTAGGTTACACAGGCTGTTGGCGTAATGAGACCGACTCACTTGGGTCCTAAAGGTCCCGTTGTGTCAAGGTTTAAGCTTTCAAAAAGGTTTCGCATCAAGTTCTAAATTGAAGGCTTGTCCAAAACATTCTATAAGCTATTAAGTTCATGGCAATTACATGACATCAATCTTACACTTGTTGTCCTTTTTGGACAAAAGCCTCCAAGTAGCATCCTTATATTTTTAATATCATATACATATTTCATTGGACATACAGCAGCAAAGTTGATACAGATTAAAGAGGAAGCAGCTAAAGTTAAGTGGTTCGTTCACAGATAGAAATACTAGATTTAGTTTGAATTGCTTTTAGGTAAATCCACCGTCTCAGCTTTGAACTTTAAAAATGTTCTAATTTTTTTAGTGGTCAATATTTCGGTACTCCCTTCCGTTAATAGCATCATTTTAAAATTTAAAAAAAATTTATATCACTATAGCTCCCAATAGCAGAAAGTAATACAAAAAAGTCGAAGAATAAAAGCGTGTCCCAATAGGTGACATAAATTGACCTATATGGTTTATGTTTTGAGTTGTTATAGACAAACGATTGAAAATTGGACAGGATGTAAACAGACGGTTGAAATTTAAACGGAACCTGTAATGCTAAGTCCGCTATAACAACAAATATAAAATTTGGATTTGGAAAGGGTGTCCCAATAGTGGATGTAGTTTGATGTACGTGGCCAAACTGTTGAACTGTTATAGACAGACGATTAAAAAAATACAGACCCTGTATTGCTAAGACCGCTATTACAAAAAGTTTAAATATCTGGATTTGGGAATTAAAGGGTGCCACAATAGTTAATGGTTAAAAAAATACAGACACTGTATTGCTAAGTCTGCTATTACAGCAAGTTTAAAAATTTGGATTTGGGAATTAAAGGGTGTCACAATAGTTAATGTAATTTGATTTTTCCAATACCATTAAATTACACCACATTTACATCTGTAAATGTTGTCATGACAATAAGAATACATACACAATTTGTCACTATATTTTTAATGCAATTTGCTGCTGTTAAAAAGTTAGTTGGTTAAATAAATGATGTTTATAATTACACAACTAGGGTAGATAGATGCGAAGAATGCTGATGAAGGACGTAGCGGCTCAGAACGTGCAGCATTACATTATGCTAGCGTCTAATTTTTCTTGTTTTCTTTGGAAAACGTCCGCAAACATTTGTAAAATAAATATTCTTTCTAAAAAGATTTTTAGAAATTAGAAAAAAAAAATGAACTAAAGTCAAAATAATTTCGATTTATTTATTAATGTTCACAGTTCAAAATTCTAATTAAAGACGTGCACTAGTATATCCAACAGTATGGCAAAAACAGATATCATATCATATACATATCAGTTAAAACAGATACAAAAGAACGCATGAATGTAGTTGATATTGTATTCTTTGTGCGTGGATATAAACACATACAGTTGTTTATGGTTTTGCATAGAGTAAGAAAATTCCCAGTTTTTTACTCTCAAATATCTGTTGTACCATGAGTATTTGGATATATATGTTTGGGAAACAGATATTTTAGATAATTGTGTGCTGCTTATGATAAAGGCGAAAACTAATAAACAGAATTTTAACTTCGTACGTAATAACCTAAATTGTTTTTATTATTGTTCAGCTTTAGTAATAAGATTTTGTGATTTTAAATGTAGAATACGCAATATTAATGATAATTTTATTTTATAAAAACAATTGAAAAGTTAATAAATCGTTGTCTAGTCGCGCGTTGAGTAATGAGGATAGAATTAATTTAATTAAGGAATTTTATTATATTAAAAAATAATTCCTTTTTGATAAAAACTAATAGTTACATATACGATTTTCAAATTAAAAGTTAAAATTAATATACGAAAAAGGTTTATTACATACTAGACATCTGCAATGAATGTCTTGAATGGCATACCAAGACATTCACTTTAATAGTGAATGCGTAAAATATTACATTCACTACCAATAAAACAAACTAGTACTTCTACGATCATTCATTTCCAAACAAAACATCAAGACATCAAAACATTTTATAAGCAAAACAAAAGTACTACCTTTCAGAGCATACTGAAATGAGTACTCATTGCTGTTTCAAATGAAAAAAACTCTTTGGTTATGTTCAAGGCGAATCAATTATCAGGTGACAGCGTTAGAAAATTTATTATTTTTTGCTGGTGAAACGAATGTCAAACTTCATATAAAAAAATGGTAAACAGATTTTTTATATATGGAGTTTGACAGTAGTGTACACGGCGAAAATTAATGAATTCGCCTACGCTGCCACCTGGTAATTGATTCGCCTTGGTTACGTTTGTGTGTGAATAGGCTAGTTGCGTACATACAATAGGGCGCCTCACACAAATTGAAAGTACTTAGGTCTACATGGATCTGTAGCAGAAATTTTAGAAAACCTTTAATTTTTTTTTTGATATGAAATATATTAACTGGCCAGAAGCAAAAGAAATTAATTAAACTTTTTGCAACAAAAAAATATTTGTTTTTCAATACATCATCTATATAAACGTAAAATATATTCATGAAGAAAAACAGAATTAAATACAATCTATATAAATTAACTCCTAATTAGTTTTCAATTTTCCCAAAAATGTTCCATACATTTGATTCATCCGTGTCAGTAGAACCGTTTATTGATACCTGTTCAAATAAATACATATTATACATGTGCAAGATAACGCAATTTTTGTGCACTGCCCTAATAAAAGTTTTTTTTTTAATCTCAAAAGAAAAAAAGTTACGATGTATTATGGTTGCCGTTTGAACAATGACTATGCAGTGACGACGCAACGAAATAAAAAAAAAATATATTTGGCTTGGTGTACTTCAAAACATTTTCAGAAAACAAACAGTGTTTATAATTCATTGCGAAATAGCAGGTAGAGTATTGTGTTGGTTTGCTACATATCAAGTGGAGTATTGTGCTTGGTTTTCTTGTTAGAATACTCATTATCTTATTAGTCATTGCAAAAAGTACTACGTAATAGAGTGCAATGAAATAAAACAAATGCGGAGATGCATAAATGAATGTCTTGATGCAGCCCTTTGTTACATACATCTGTACATGCATATGTACATAAAAATAGAAGTTCCGAAAAATTTCAATAACAAAAACAAATTAGGAAAACATTAACAGTTCTAGAAATACACCCAGTAATGATATTGTCCCTGTTATATACAAATGTACATATTAAATAACGCAATTTTAATTTTCTATGCACTTAAAGGGATATTATCAGTAGACGCGCTATAATTTATTATTTATAGTATTTGTGCACTCAAAATTTCTAAAATTTTTAACATTTACTAAAAAAAAATCTCTTTTCTGCATTAAAGAAAAGTCCTTCAGCTTAAATAAATAAAGAGTAAAATTTATTCGAAATTTAAAAATTATTAAATAGAAAAAATTAAAAGCGTAAAATGGACTGGCTCGTTGTAATTGCTTACCAAAGGACAGTCAGCTTAACAATGGAAAATATAAATTATAATAGTATAGTGTACCTCTTGGTAGTGTGCGTAAACAATTCGTTGTCCACCACTAGTTAACATTTTTGCTAGGAAGTATTTGCTCCACTCTCTCGCATACTTTGTATATGATTAAGTACTTTTGCTTACTACAGCACCGTATACTAAGTATCAGACCTGGGGAATTCAATTACATTTCAATTACAATTACAAGTAATATGTATGTTATATTACATGTAATTGTAATTTATGTTATATTACATGTAATTATATGTTATATTACATGTAATTGTAATTTAATTTTTCCAATTACAATTACATGTAACGTGGAATTAGATTTTTCAATTACAAGTAATTGTAATTGTATTTGTTTCAATTACAAATTACGTGTAATGTGTAATTAAAAAACTCGATTTCAGTTTCAAATATAAAATGTAATTGCAATTGAAAAATTCAATTGCAATTACATGTAATTTGTAACTGCATGTGTAATTAATTACAAAATGTAATTGACATCCTCCAGGTCTGCTAAGAATATGAAAAAATATTTTATTTTGGCTACAAAACGATTGTACCAAACATATCGAATTGTATGATGGATGTATCCTTTCTCGTACACTTTGTTGGTTAGTGCTAATCAATCAAAAAGCGTTCATGCTCGATACAAAAGTAAGCTAAAAACGTATATAGACTTCCGAGTACTCTGCACACAAAGTATGCCAAAGTCAGTACATGTAAAACACTTTCATTACTGGATATATTTAGAAAAGTATTCTAGTTGGGGAAGATTGTTCTTTACAATAATTAAAATTAATATATGCATTAAATAACTCATCCTTCTGTCTTATAGAATGCTCCTGCGTCATAATTTATACATAGAACGTCGTCAAAGCAATATATTTTAAAATTACTCAAATTATTCTGTCTATTTATTTAGCACCAGAAGCGCTACAATACTACTTTAAAATAATTATAACGTGTAATCGCAGACTTATGAAAACATCAAGATCTTATCTTCTCTGCTACGAAAGCCTATTTGAAGCTTTCTGCTATTTTACCTTGCGAGAAGCATCAAAAAGAGGATAGTCGCTGGGCGAAGAGTACCAAATTAAAAGAAGACTGTGAAAAAAAAACACGAAATAATCAAACCAAATATAATTGTTCTTACTATGAAAATTGACTGGAAGCAATTTTTACAGAATGTAAATACAATGCAAATATGAACCTTTCTTGGTTGTATAAAAGAAATTAATTCAGACTTTATATATTTTCTATATATAATCCGTATAATATGTGCACAGATAAGGTGTTGTTTGGAGGTTTTTAATTCAAGACGTATACCTGAAAAGACATATTTGGAATAATTTATAAAAAATAGATTTTACAAATAACAGCTTACTCAGATTAAAAACATGTTGGCGAGGAATCTAGTTCTAAATTAGCTGTTTTAGAATGAACATTTCTGAACATTTATAAAACTTAATATTTTATGTAAAAAGTGTGTATATTTTTATAAAATACATTTTTTACAATATGTCTTATACTCATACTCGAGGGCCAGAAATAAAAATGAAAAAATAATAAATCATAATAAAAATATGTTTAAAACATAAATGAAATTGCAAATTAAAAGCAATAAAGCATAATGGATGCGTGATTCAATATTGTTTGTTACAGCAGCTTTTATAGACAATGATTTATTAAATTTTCAATTTTCATTTCAGGACTTTAAATGTCATTACAGACGTTAATAAGCAATAGATCCTTAAAATGGAACAATTTCACATGTTGCACTTTAAAATTCCATGTTTAAAACATCATTTTAATGGCATTCAAAGTCCTAAAATTGTTATAAGCTTGATTTGTGTAGTTTTTTTAAATTTCTTAGCATGCCGTAAAAGTCAGCTAAACGTGTGGCCTCTCGCCAACCCGCTTCTACTGCTCCATGTACAGTAGAGAAATAATGATCACTTGTTGCCTCACCGGCAAATTGCACAATGGGTTTATCACAACGACTTTGGCTGAAAAGTGGCTTAATTGTGGGCTCACCATTTAACACCGGCGGTGTTGTTACCACACATAAAGGCTGTGCTAACTCTCGGGCACTTGTTCCCACTTCTTCTGTATACATCGAACGAAATGAATATGAACCTCTGAAGTTTTCATTTGTATACCAATCTGACACCTTAAAATTACTGGGTTCGGGTACTTCCCACTCTAGGAATTTTCGAATCAAATATATACAACCCGCTAGAATCTCATCTTCTGGCAGTGTTTCCATGTGTCGGCCATTAGCTCCAATAATCCAACCGCTTAACAAACGAGGTTGATTGCGATCACAGTAAAAGCCAAAAACATCTTCAAGCCAAGCACGAGAGGTTCCTCTTATCTCTTCAAAGTCCTCTTCACGCCACAACATAGTAAAGCCTGTCCAATTGTCAGGCCAAAATTTTTTGGGAAATTCTATGAAAATTTTGTTGACCGTACCATAGCCTAGGCCATCAATGGCTCGTTGTTTCTCCACAGGCAGTTTTGGTTTAAACACTTTAAGATGTTGCTCTTTTAAAACTCCCAAAGACATGGTCAATATCACATGATCTGCTACAAAAATATCTCCATCTTGACAACGTATTTGGGCACAACAATCGTTGCGACTCCACTCAATTGCTGTAACTTTTTTATTTAATAGAATTCGTTTATCCAATACGCCATACTCGGTTTTTTCTTCTCTAGATTTCATGAGCAAGCGTAGAAATTCTAAATATCCCTTGGACTTCCAATTTAGTAAAATGTCCCCATCACATTCCCAATACTCCAAATAGCCGCGCCCCGAGACATCGTCTAAGGTATCAGAAGCTTCAACAGAATTCTCAAATTTTTTATAATTCTCAAAAAATTCCTTTGCTATCGCTGTATCAATATCTGAATTCTCCGGCTTTCTTAAGGCCTCATAGAATTTATTATTCAAATAACTGCCCAAAGAGCCATTGCAGTTTCTCAATTCCATTTGTCTTGTAACCAAACTTTCATTAACAATATCTTTCAATCTTTGGCTGACGTTCTCAGGTACAATTTGTCGATTTGAACGTATACATTGATATGATTCGTACACATCTCCAGTTGACTCCAGTAAGTCATGGCTTTGTGCCAACTCATAAACAATGTTATCTTTTTCTCCATGACACCACTGAGCACCAAGATCGATAACATTATCAGCAAATGGTATCGTGTATATCCGACCACCGATACGTGATTCAGCTTCTAAGATCACAACGTTCTCAAATCCATAATCTAGTAGTTTTGTAGCGCATGCAATGCCCGAAGCGCCCGAGCCAACTATGACAATTTTTGGTGTGCTCATTGCTTGTGCGCAAGAATTGCTTTTCGAGGTAGAAAAGGGTGTTATGTGAAGACAAAGGGACTAATCTAAAAGAGGAACATAAAAGAGTCTAATGATTATCCTTAGAAATATTAAATGCAATTTTTTCATAAATAGGAAAGGTGAAAATTTTAAATTAAAGATTAAAAATTCCATAGATAGAAGCCGAGCAGTAAAATACTCTATTTCCTGAAAACAAGTCGATACTTGAGACGGAATCATATGGAGCACCCATTGTTGTATTACTTCTAGTGCGTAATAATGAATCCGTGTCTAATAACCAGTTATGTAATACCGATAACACTTAAGAGAATTGTAACGAAGAAGCTTTAAATCAAAACAACAAACAATGAACTGAATGCATGGGACAAAGAAAAACTAGATTCAATTACTAGTATTTTTAATTGGCCTAGATCTCGTTATAATAACAGCACTCCCGTATTTTTTTGGTAAAGTACGTAAAATGAGAGTAAACATAAATAATCCCTAATTGAAAACAATAATGTCCAAAAGTACGAGAATACAAAAAACCAAACTGCAATCTCAAAACAAGACTTCAAACAAAATATACATTACTATAAAGAACTGCTTCATACATACTTATCTGTGATTTATTAGCTTCTAAATAAGGTAGATCCCATCCCGTAATCTATCTTAGTTTTTTCTTTGTCTTAGTTCGTGTAAAAATATTTAAAAGAATATTTTTAAAATATATATGTGTATACTCTTCTATACAAGTATTTTAAGTATTTAAATATGTCTCAAATATGAAAACATAGTCCAGATTTACACTATGCAATTTTTGAGACTTTTTTCTCAATTTTCTATTTAAGTTACAGCGTTATCTATGATTAAACATTAACAACGGTAACATCCCCTAGAAACTAAAGCAATACTATTTTGCATACTCCCCCTGCTTTACACAAATAAAGAAAAATTTCATGCTAGTTTCATGAAAAATTGCATAGTGTATGTGTAAATGCCGTGATATTTACAGATTTGTCCTAAATACAAAAACGTATATTAAAAACATAAAGCATCTTAAAGACCAGGATTCACTATCATAAACAATGCTACGATTTAGTCACACAAAAATCTGACAGAATTCTATCCTACTTTAAAAATCGTTTCAAAATGGCGTTGTAGGTGCCACATTATTATACAAAAGAGATGCAAAATCATATAATTTTATTATTTTGTTGTTTTTTATCAACATCATCTTAAAAAAATTAACCCTAATCGCATAGAGAACTGAACTGAACTATTTCAAAAGATTATAAAAGCGTACAGATCTGTCAAAAAGTCTGTTACACACATACACTTTTTACCCACATCTGTAGCTTGTGTTCCGAAATTAAAGTTTTGAGCTAGATATACTCTAAAAGAAACATTTGTAACGAACGGTATGTCAGCAACGATATTAAATTTTATTCATTACTAGCAGTGCCCACGGCTCACATAGGTTGAAGAGGGTCGGAAATAAATTTTTTCATGTTCGCTGATTTGGATAATTTATTGGTATTTTATTGTCAGATATCTAAATATTATGATTCCGTAATATTGGGCTGATATATTTATAACTTGTTTGGACTGATACGCTTAAAGTTCATATATGTTCGCTTGTTTAAAATGGCATCCAAATTTACTGTGTATTAAAATTTTTGATACAATCACATTAAACTTATCATTTGACTTTGTTGTATATTTTTGTAGAGGACAATTGTCATAAATAAGACTCGCATTAAAAAAAGTTGGAAAAAGTGCCATAAAAATAATTTCATAGAACAAAATATAAACAACATGAAAATTTCAAAGTTCATCATCTTCAGTGGACCGCATCTTTTCAGCGCTGTGGATCGCTATTTAACGCAAAATGCCAAACTAAAGCTCAAAGTTTCAGCTAAAAGTTTAAGAAAAATTCAGCTGCTCCTACCCGCTTCTTTCCAAAAATAACAGAAAAAACTATAAAGTGACAAAATAACAAAACATGAATTTTAGTTCATGCATGTTGTTGTTGCCATAATTTTTTACTGTTTAATATTATTACATAATGTAATATACATACTAGTCAATAGTGTTAATTATTATATATTTCACGGCGACAAATAAAGCTAAAATTCAGAAGAGATTTAAGTTGACAGTGGGCATAAATGTGGACGCAGTGAAGCAAGGTATGGGCAGAACAAACTCTGGCAACATGCCAAGAAGGTTTTACGAAAATCCAGCCAAAACTGCAGACGTAATTGCGAAGAAGAAGAGGTAATACATATGTAGATTTAAAATTATTTTGGCCGAAATAAATTGTAATGCAGCGATCGACACTAACAAATTTGATATATATTGCATGGATACTGCCAAGTTATTTGTTGATCTCTATGGCTGGTACTACATGCCTGTAACAGTTCATAAGATTCTGGTGCATGGTAGCAAAAGTATAGCAGAAGCTATTCTGCCAATAGATATGTATGTATCTATCTAAAGGCCCTTTTGCAATGATTTTATTTTTTACATTTGATTTGATCATTTGTATCAGGGATACTGTCCGAAGAAGCTCAGGAAGCGAGGAATAAAGACTGTAGAGCCTATAGATTACACCCGCAGGGGTGTAATAACGCCTTACGAAGTAAGGCCTTTAAGGCTTTATTTTACTTCCAATTGAGAAATATGACCTTTATTGCGAAAAGGGCTTTATTGCACTTTGAAAGTGACATACGGCCTTTATTGAAATGGTGCAATAAAGCCTTTATTTTATCTTCTGTAGTGTGACGCGCGCAGGGAAACTTTATTCAGCAAAGCCACCTGCCGCGTCCCATGGGGGAGAAAACCGCCACGCAGAAAAACTTTATAAATCAAAGATTTTCAATATTGTTGCAGTTAAATTTATATTTGTGTATGCTTTTTTCCAGACATGTTCTTTTATGTACATTTTAATGTCAAGCAAATCTTGCAAAGCATTTATTCACGTACTACAATATATTCAAAGTGGGATTAATTATTAATGCCCTATTAATTTTTGTTAATATGAACTTTTTTATAATTGTTTAATAAAATATAAGAAGAATAAGAAATTTTATTGCTTCATTAAAAAAGGAATTTAAGTGAAATAAGACCTTTACGGATTTATTTCACTTTCAAAGTGCAATAAAACCTTTTTGGAAATAAAGGCCTTATATCTCAATTGGAAGTGAAATAAAGCCTTTAAGGCCGTATTTCGTAAGGCGTTATTTCACCCCACCTTCAGACCCATTTATAAATAGATTTCGCTCAAATCCACATTTGAACCAAGGTTCTGAGGAACTTCCTAACAAAGTTTTTTTTTTAATTCATCCAGCAGACATAAATTCCAAAAATATGTGTTTTGTATTCCATATCGATTACTATCTAAAAAAAAATTTCACATACAGAAATGATCTCTTCAGTTTTGTTATATGTTTAGACTATTTTTATTTGAATATGACAGATTTTAAAGGCAAAATACTTGGCTTAATATAATATTAACCCTTTGCACTCGAGGGCTCCGGAGCGGAGCCATTTAAAATTTATTATTATTTATATATTTATATATTTATTAGTATATATTTATTAGTATATATTTTTTTATATTATTTATTTATTAGTATATATTTTATTTATTAGTATATATATATATTAGTATATATTTATTATATTATATATTTATTAGTATTATGAGTGAAAAAAAGCTTCGAGTGCAAAGGGTTAAATATAAAAAATTCTCAGAATCTCTTATATCTATTGAGGCATATCACTTCCTTTTGATGCTACGTGCATATCATAATGAGCTTGATATTTTTGAGCGCGATGTAACAAATTTGTTAAAATTGTTTGCAAATTAAAAACCGTCTGAATAGAACGTAGTTGCAATATGTAGAAACTTACATTTTGAATCACTCTGTTTGCATAAAACTAAAAGTACTGTCACGAAATTATGAAAGAAATTTTTTTTTTCCTTCTCAAATACTTATATATTAAGAAATAAAAGACTACGAATTATAAAAGGTAAGATATCACACTTATGATCAGAGTTCCGTAATGCTCTCTTACTTCTCGCACATGAGAGAGTAGTGAAATATTTTAGTTTTTGTTGTTCTTTTCATAAATGTGTGAGAGGCTTGAAAATATTTTTTCTTTCTATTCAAAGGTGAAAAAATGAGAAAAAATTTTTTTCACGCAAGTGCTCATTTACGAGAATTTAAAATTTTAATAGTTTTTCATATGTGGAAAGATCGTAGAAATTTTTTTTTCTATTAAGCGTTTACGTGTGTATATATACACATATTTTTTATGCTATACTGCCGACATTTATACGCGTATTTTACAAATTGTTTTTTTTTTTTTTTTTTAGTTTATGCAGATGTAAAATTTGTACTTTTGAGCTATTATCGGTTACTATATTCTTCAGTGACCTTTAAAACATAGCTCTACTAGTTATTTTAAAACTAAAGACATGTTTTGTATAATTGCTTAAGCTTATTTATTTCTAATGTATCCGTTGAAGTCAGTATTTCGTATTAGGAACAGCAGCTTAATAAATGTGAATAGCTTATTGATTCCTCATTTGAATTATTTTTCGATTTGTTTAAAATTTCATATGCTTTAAGCAAATTATCCTTAAAAAATATTGTTAATATTTTTACACATAAGTTCATTTTTAATTTAATTTCTAAACATTTTTAGAAAGAAAAATTATTTACAAATGTATGCAGACGTTTTCCAAAGAAAATAAGAACAATAAGATGCTTCTTCATCAGCATTCTTCACATATATCTACCTTATGTTATGTAGTGTATAATAGTGGTTATTCTTTTTTGATCAAATATTTTTTATATCTGACAATACTTTAAGATTTTTATTTTTTAATTTTAAAATTCCTAGAAATTTACTTCAAAGGAGGTTCCTTAATATCAAGTCGGTAATACAAAAATTAAGACATTTGGCCGCCTTCCTCAACGCAACATAAAGATTTTAATCGTAATTGTTATTCATGCCTGATATTTATCGAACTTTTAGTGATTATAAAATTATAATATCGCTTGTACTACTTTCATACGTCCCGACGACAATTGGATCTGCGCTCTCGACAACATCACAGCTGTAACAACAGCAATAACTACTTGTATATGAATCTATGTATATCGGAATAAAATACTGTATATAATTTAAAAAATTTAAACGAGCAATGTGTCCGTAATCTGTTAATCTTGAAAATTTATTTTTTTAAATAATTAAAATTTTTCATATAAAATGCGTTATTTCGTTTTCTTAATGCCACTTAAGTTAATTAAGGACTCACAATTCTTGAACGTTTCGCATCTTTCTCTTTTTGTTGTTTTAGTTTATTGTACAGGTAACACTTATAAAATATGGTTTCTTTCAAACAAGAAAATTTCAACAAAACAGCATGTAGCTCAGGAAAAAAGACTAGATTGAGCGTTGCGTAGGTCTGTTTTCACCACCTCGAATTTTTTTAAGTATTCAATTTTTTTTATGGCAAGCAAACATAATCTTAACAACAAAGAAATATAGAGAATTTTTTGAACGAGTTGAATAGTGAGAAAAGTTCAATGTCGTGCACTGATAAAGAAAGTTGTTCTGAAGGCGTAAACATAGTTAATCAAGGTTTCTAACCATCACCTTCTAATAAAGGACCGGACACTGAGGACGATGATATTTTGTTCAATATTATGCGTGAAAGAATTAAGCAGACCCGTATTATTTATACATCTAAACCATAATTTTTTTTTTAAGAAATGCTACAAGCAGTCCAAGAAAAATGGAAGAAAAGCTAAAAATATTTACTGAATGTTTGCTGTGTTTTTGTTTAAAACATTTTTGAGATTTTATTGTCTTTTTGCTTTTTTGATTCAACGGAGTTCTTATTTAATAAATTTAGCTTTTGATATAAGACTTTAGATTTTCTATTCAAAAATGGCCATATGGATATGCAACCTTTCATTTTGTAGGTTTAAATAAAAAAATATTTCATGTGAATATCACGAAATTTTTATATTTGAAGGAATCAAGCACTATTAAAGTATTAATTTTTTTATTTAATTGAAATGAATACAAAAACTTAATACAAGTTCATTGTATATAAATGTTTTTTTTTTTTACCTTTTTAGATAATTATTGTTTTCTAATTTTTTAAGCACTAGGTCAGTTTATAAATTATAAAAACTTTTATTTATATTTTCAATATTTCGCCACACCGTTGGGTGGCATCATCAGGAAACAGGAAACAGAAAATATTAATAATTAGATTTTCTTTTTTTGAATAACAAAATTAAAATGAAATTATTTTTTCAAACAAAAACAGAAAAATCAAAAACCAAACGACAAAAAATTCAAATATTTATGTGCTGTTTCTGTATTACAGGCGATCAACTCGCCTGAAAAATTTGTATGAAAAGCACTCAGCCTGTAATATAGAAACAGCACATTACATTCTTATAAATTTAAAACTCAAAAAACATTCAAGTAAAATAACATAAAAATTTTTAACATTTACATTCTCATAAAAATTTTAAAAACAAAAAACATTCAAATTATTTAAAAATTTTAAAAAACATAATACAAATACATTTACATAAACTTTCACGATAGAAATGTTACAAGCAATTATATACTCTCAAACGTTAATTATTTTTATGCACTAAATGTCTATAACATTGCGCAACAATATCAGTATCAGCCTTAAAGTTTATTCTTTTTGTTGCTGGTACTTTAATTATTTGTAACATCTCTAACATATACCGACGCTTATAATTATTTTCTATATTAAAACAGATGCATCTTCAAAGTTAGGATAATGATCAAATCTGGCACAATGGGAAGATAATGCAGTTTTTTGTGAATTATTAACGTCCCTGTATCTTTGAATAGCTGGACATACGTCCAGCAGGACAAAAATCTTTACTTTATTTAAAATGATTGCAAAAAGTTTCCTAAAGAGCTATGTAAGCGGTAGCGAAATGGCAATCGAGACGTGCTTTCACCTTCAATAATCGGGATAATAGAAAATAGCACGAAATAGATTTTTTTTTGAAAATTTATAAATATTTGTAATTTACTTTAATTGTGCTTGATTCCTTCATAAAATATTTACTGTCGTATTCATAGAAAATAAAATTGCTTTGAAATATGTTTTATGACAAAATTTTCATACAAATTTGTCCTAAAAAATATTTCAAATCTATCAGGTCTGTTCTGAAAATCACGTAAATTCAAATCACTAACGGTTTTAAAATCATGCAAACGATTTGGTGCTGTTCTGCAAATCGCGTGGTTTTCAATTTTTCGGCGTGGTTTTAATTTTTCGAAAACAGGAGAAAACGGATTTATTTTAGATTTGTGTTGTGTGTTTTTTTACAATTGTAATTAAAAGATTATTAGTGATTTTAGTAAGTTGAAATTTTAATTTGTTTGTAATACATGTGCTTTCATTTTCTTATTGGAGTTGATCGAAGAGGTATTCTCTTTTAACGTAAAGAACTACTTTAATTACTACTTGCTTCTTTTGCGAAGTAATAAAATGTGTTTTGTAAGCGAGTAACAAAAAATGGTAATCACACAAGTAAGTCATTACATGGCAAGTACTTTTTAAAGTAATGTCTAATTTTTTGCTGGGAAGTTTAGGAAGTTGCTACTATTTTATATTTTGCACTTAATTTTTTCTAAATTTGATGCTGAAAACATTAGCATAAATGATATAAATCGTAAATGACATTTTATAATCTGACAATTTGGCAACACTAGAATATTCTTCGAAAACACAAACAAGCTAACTATTGACCATAAAGAGAAAATCACGAGCATTACTAAATAAAGCAAGACAATTTTTTATAAAATATGCAGGATCTTTGAAAATGTATGAATAATTTCTTTTTTATGTGTATAAAATATAATTTTTTTGCAAAAATAAATAAAAGACATATCGTTTTAAATATATGTCATTATTATTATATTCTAAGCGAAATAATTAGAAAAAACGAGCAAGTGATTTCAAATCGGCAGTCATTTTGCTAAACGTTTAAATCACGTGATTTCATTATATTTTGTACGCAGAACACCTTTTGTGTGATTTCAAATCACTTTGACAAAAATTGATTTGTAGAACAGACCTGTATTTTGATTTTCTATGAATACGGCAGTTAGTATTTAAAACTACAAAATTAAATTTATTACTGCGGGGAAACAAACCATTAAATAACTTTTTTTATTTTTTCATAAAAAAAATTCCGAATAATAAATTTTCATATTGATATATTTGCATGTGCACACATATTTTAAATACATATGGCTCCCAATGGAATCCCTTATGTAGAAAAATGAAAGAAAAATTAAATGAGTTACTCAAGAGTTACTTTTTTGTATAAAATATTTTACAAAATTTGTATAAAATCCACTAATGAGCTATATGAGCAGTAGCGAAATGGCCATATGGATATGCTTTCCCCTCAATTATACATTTGCCTTTTTTCTTTTTATACCCTTTACCAAATGTGCAAAACGGCTATATATAATGGTGAAAGGCCAATGCAAGCGGCATGCGGCAACAGTATTACCTATTTGAAAAAATTTTGTTTGTAAACAAAAATACTTATACAAAATTTTTAACACGTTGTATTTAATTTAACTTTGCAATGCCGTCAAAAGCGGACGAGCGGCAATGTTGAATTTATATCAACTTTTCGTTTTGCCGCTTTAATTTGTTAAATCATGTATACAGGTCTGTTCTGAAAATCACGTGAATTTAAATCACAAACGGTTTTAAAATCACGCAAACGATTTGGTACTGTTCTGAAAATCACGTGATTTTCGATTATTCGGCGTGGTTTTAATTTTTCGAAAACAGGAGAAAGCGGTTGATTTTTTAGATTTGTGTTGTCTTTTTTTATAATAATATTAGTAATATAAGAAAGTTAAAATGCATGGAATAAAAATAAATTAGTAAATTTTTATTTGTTTGTAATACATTTACTTTCATTTAGTTATTGAAGCTGATCGAGGAGCTTAAAATTTGGCCTCAAATAAAAATTTAAAATATGAAAATTAATGAAAAATATTTAGGAAGTTGCTACTGTGTTATATTTTGCACTAAACGGGCCTGTTCGTAAATGCATCAGTGCTCTGCATAATATGATTATTCTGCACTGCCACTGCTAATCAGCTGTTGCGTATGCTTTGTTTTGCTCATTTTAGTGTTTGCATTAACGAACGAAGAAATACTGTGAAAATAGAAAAATTGATAATAAAGTCGATTTGTCAACTAGATGATATAAAAATGATATAAATTTGTGTAACATACTAAAAAAAAAAGAAGATTTAAGAATAAAAAACTAAATTTAATTCTATAAAAATTATTAAACAGAAAAAGACGTTCATTGCCTCAGCCATTTCTATGATTAGTTTTCTGCTTTTATTTGCGCATAATATACTTCAGTGATGCATTTACGAACAGACGACATTTGCAGTGCTGCCACTTTTTGCATTTACGAACGTACTGCGCATCATATGCAGTGCAGTGATGCATTTACGAACAGGCCCAACTTTTTCTAAATTTGAAATTAGAAACATTAGCATAAATAAGATAAATCTTAAATGACGTTTTAAACAGTGACAATTTGGCAACATTAGAATTATCCTTGAAAACACAAACCGGCTAACTGCTGACGAAAAAGAGGAAATTACGAGCATTACTAAATAAAGCAAAACAATTTTTTATAAAATATGCAGTGTCTTCGAAAATTTATGAATAATTTCGTTTTTATGTTTATAGAATCTATTTTTTTTTTTTTTTTTTGCAAAAATAAGTAGACGGCACATCGTTCTAAATATATAAAATCATTATAATTATATTCTAAACCGAATAATTAGAAAAAACGTGGAAGTGATTTCAAATCGGCAGTCATTTAGTTAACCGTTTTAAATCACGTGAATTCAATATATTTTGTACGCAGAACACCTTTTGCGTGATTTGAAATCCCTTTGACAAAAAGTGATTTGTAGAACAGACCTGATAATCTTCTTTTTATTATTCTTTTTTCACTAAATCGTTGTTCATTTGATTTATTTTTCCTTTTAGAATTTTTAGAAATTAAATTTATTTATTTCTGCGTCAAAAAACTAAAAATGTTTTGTATATTTTACACAACTTTCTACTTTAAGAAGCCGCGTTTATTTGTATGTAAAATAAATTCAAGCGGTAAAAAGAACAGCTGTTTGCCGCCCGCGTCCGCATGCCGCTTACATTGGCCTTTCACTACTATACTTTAGTGTATAAATTAAAAATTTAAATTATATACAGTGCTTAATTTTTTTTCTTATTTTTAAATTGTCTGTCACAACAATATTTGTTTTTTTGATTGGGGTTACTTTACTAAACTAGATTTACATATATGGTGAAGAGTATATAAGATTCGGCATAGCCGAATATAGGGCTCTTACTTGTTTGTTTTTGAAATTTAATAGGAAGTATTTATTTTTGAGATGTATGCACCGTAAACCTCTTCTCGCCTCCTATTTGCTCATGTAAATTTAATTTATTTTAAGGCATAAAAGCCTTTAGATGTGACGAATTAAAAAATATAAATTTCTGACCGGTTTTTAATTTAAAAAGTAGTTGTTAATTATCGATTCTGAAAGTTAATGCGATTTACATATGGCGCTCGCCCATATTTTTAACATCTTTATAGAAAAGTACGATTGAGCACCATATTTTTTAAGGGCATCCCTTAACAGCTTTTGAAGAGATCTTTAACAAAATACTAACATTTTTTTAAATTGCTTGGAGTTACTTTACTAAACTAGATTTACACATACGGTGAAGGGTATATAAGATTCGGCGTAGCCGGATATAGGACACTTACCTATTTTCAGTTCATTTGTATTAAAAGAAAATATTAAAATTGAAAATATTTAGTCCAAAAGGCAATAAATAAAATATATTTTCCTTAAAAAGTAGTAAAATTCAAAAAATGTAATTGTTTAATTTTAGGTCAAAATTATTCAACGTAGTTTTCATCAAAACTTTCATTTTTATCAAACAATCCTTGCTTCTTGAGCAATTTGAAAAAGTATGAGGGGACTGGGATTTGTTTTGTAAATAAAATAATGCTGGCATACCATTTACAGCCATTAGTTGCTATTTTTTGGATACGGTTGGCGCCCGCTTTCAATGTGATAACATTTATTGCGGTATCACAAAATTGGGAAAATGTTTGACTTTGTAATAAGCGCTTTTTTGTGTGTTTTAAAGCATATAAGGATATAAATTATATTTTATGAAAAAATAAATTACAACAAATTAAGAAATGTTTAAAAAGTATCTAGTTTGAGCAACCATTAAAATACGTATAGTTGCTTGTTTATAATTCCAACAATAAATTATGTATCGTGTTAAAACAGTGTTATCTGTAGTTGTTCTTATTATTTTTTACTGCATACTTCTGTGCATATGTACGAAAGTGGTATATACAAAGTGCATCAACATATACGAATAATTTTTCATATTATGCACACTTCAAATATTTATCTACAAAGCCTACACCCACGTTAACGACCACACACATACACTCTGATGCTATAACACACCTAAACAGACTCCGTGCATTTGCTTGAAACATGAGTGTAATAAAGAAATAGTATTTACCGTTGTTTACTTGTTCTACATTAGAATCTTAACACTTTAAATGGAGTACGTCTTTAAAATATTTTTCTATTCTTAAAAAAAAAAATTAATAGTGTGATTATGTCATGACTAAAAAGTCTTGATAATTTAACTGACATATAAATTATGCAAGCAAGACAAATATAAATTTGTAGAAAAAAAAATTAGATTTAAAAAAATAGTGCCTTCTTTGCCTTTTTTTAAATCATAGATCTGGGCAGAATATAAATTTACTTTCAAAATAATGAAGCCATTGATATTAAAATGATTCTTAAGAAATACTTTAAAAAAATTTAAACTTAAAAAAATAATAAATTCTCGAAAAAGCAGAGTCACATTCCGCTGTAGTCCAGTTTTTGCTGTTTTCTTTGGAAAACGTCTACATATATTTGTAAATAATTTTTTTTACATCTGTCATAACATCATAACAGTTTATTAAAAATTCAATTTTACAAAAAACTCAACATTTGGCCCAAAAATCAAAAAATATTAAATTTTGCAAGAAATCGAAATGTCATCAATAAAAAGCCATTAAGAAAAATCCCCAGAAACATTTAAAAATCTAACAAAAATATGTTGTTTCTAAAATTTACTAAACAATCAGAAATTAACATTTTTCTCTTAACCATAAAACATCATACGAAAAGAGAAACCAAAATTGTACAAAAAAATCAGCAAATCGAAAACTTATCACTAATAGCAAAATTCTCTCAAGAGCTAAATTTTATAGTAAATCGAAACTTAACCAAAAGGTATAAAATTGCCCATTTAAACTTGACATTTTGCCATTAAAAATGAGGGAAAATCGGTAGTCAGCTACCAAGCATATCGACCTTTTTTTCTTATCACGAAGTCTACAGAGCATAGCAGTTGATCCCCTTTTTGCCAGCGCATTCGCTGCATTACATCAAACCACCAATGTATTCCTCAGTAAAATGAGTATGAGATGCAGAAGGCCTCCTCCTGATAAACGATCACATACTTGTCCGTTCATTGTAGACTCATTAATTAAAATAAAAACATCGATTGTAATGCACACATCATATTATTGGTCATCCGATACTAAAACTATTTTGCTCATGCGTTTAATAGGCATTTCAATTTTCCTGTCCTCAAAAAATCCAAATTCTTAATTTTTAAAACTTAAATTCATAAAAATAATTGGCAACAAAGTCTAAATATATTATTAACTGCCACGGCTTTGGAATTTTGTTACAATCCTCTACGATTTGTTTAAGGAAACCTAAGTAATGTGATGTGTAAACTTTGCGCAGAGGAAAGAAGATTTCAAAAAGATCGTTGTGAATTTTTGTAATGTTTTCGTTCGATTAGTGATATTCAATAACAAAACCAGAAAAGAAGGGTGAAACAGTCGGCCCTTTTACGGTTGTCGACTTACATAGCCCTAAGTCTAAGACTAAAGACAACACCCAACATTTATTATTTATATTAAACAAAACTGAATAAGACGTGGTGCAAGTGATATAAGTTCAATTGGAGTCATTAAGAGTTTTTTAAAGTTCGCCGCGCTGTTGGTGATTTAGTGTAGAAAGATTTAGTTCTTAAATTTTAGGTAGTCATTAGACTTCTACCAAATCATTCATTTCAGTGAGCGATCATTTTCGTTCAGGCATCAAAAGTGAACTTGTTCGAAACCTTAATACAACTGAAAAAAAGAGAATGAGCTATGATAAATTTTAATAAAATTGAACGGTGCACTTAGGAGCGGAAAACGCTCGGCAAAGCGACCGTCTCATTTTAGTTGTGCGATTAGTTCAATTATACTCATTTGTTATTTATCTACACAGCTTTAGTAGTCATCCACAGACATTCTAAGAATTCGTATGGAGTATCTTGAAACACTTGCGAATCTCGGGATTCCAAAGACTTAGCCCACAATGTTGTTAAAAGGGGTGTTAAGTTTTCGCATCAGAAAAGGGTATGACCTAGTTATTTCCACTCTTATCTTTGGTGGTGTAAAATGCTGGCTTATATACCACGTCACCAGCTTTTCACGCAGCCTATTAAGCACTTCAATTTCTTAAAATTAAGACGCAGGCCATTAGCAACTGCCCACTTACGTGCACACTCTGTTAAGGTCCTCGTTAAGAAGACAGACTTGATGTTACATTAATGCTCTAGTGCAGTCAATATATAGCTGGGCAAACATAATAGTGGACTAAAAATTGATAACTGAGGACCACCTTTAAAAAAAGTCGGATTTGTTTAAGTTCTAATATTATTCCAGATGTGCCACCAATACACACAGAAAAAAGATTGGTAACAATTCGCTTGATACGTTAAAAATTCAATTACTAGTATAATAATTTGATTTTTATTATTAATAATTTATAGTCTTGATTTATTTTTTATATTAAAAGCTAACAAACGATATTTGCTTCTAAATGTTAGTTGTAACACCTTTTAGAAAAGTTAACATGACCGATTTGTGTCTTTACTAAAATCTATTCTATTAAATGGAAGATGCAACTAAACTTATTCCGTACATTACTACTGAAAACCAAATTTTGGAAGTAAGAATCATAAAACTCGATTGTATATTCTGAAATCGAAAAATGTTTGACACAATATAAATAAAATTTGTACACATTACAAAAATCAAAAATATTTTATTTCAAAAATAAAAAGATTTATTAAAAGTGGTGAAAAGTTCTTCAGTATTGGTAAATAGTAAGTTCAAAATTATCTCAGAAAGACATTTATATATAAAAATAATTATATAATATTTAATTTATTTGGCAGCGCAAAACGTGCGGTATGGCATAGCAAGTTAAAGAAATTATGTGGAAAAGAAGAAATCATCATGTAAAGGAAGAAGAGAGCTGCATTCAATGGTTCGAATCATGTAATTTATAATGTATAATCTTATTCCTTTAATTTATTATTAAAATAAAAATATTCTACAAAATTATTTTGTTTTGTTTAATTCACAATAATATTTTATAATCACCCAAGAATCATTTTTTAAAATAGTTGTGACTGCTATATTTATTCAGTTACTACAACCGAATTCAAGATAATACACACAACCGACAAAATTCGATTGGCAACAAATTCGGTTCTTATAACGAATTTCTTTACTCTGTGTATGGATCAACAAAGTAGTCCCTGGACCACCATATGCTATGATGTATTATACCAGCCGCTCAGAAAATTTTTTTCCTTAGGAATTGTTTTCGATACTTAACTTTTATAATTTTATTAAGTACACTCTAGCGCCGTTTGTACAAAGAGAACAGAAATTCGTTCTGAGAACCGATTTTGTTGCCAATCGAATTTTGTCGGTTGTGTGTATTATATTGTATTCGGTTCTAATAACTGAATGAATGTGGCCCTCACAAGTATTTAAAAAAATGATTCTTGGGTGACTATAAAGCATTATTGTGAATGTAATAAATCAATAAAATATGTTAATTTATACTTTTATTTTAAAAATAAATTACAGGAATAATAATACACTTTATAAATTTAATGTTTAAAACCTTCCTTTATATCATGATCCTTCCTTACGACATATGTATGTAGTTTCTTCAAATTTTCATCCCATACCGCCAGTTTTGCTACTGCGAAGTGTATTTAACATTTCAGAATTTTTTAATTTACAAATGTCTTTGTGAGATTGATTTTGGACTTTCCTTTCTCAATGTTCCTTTCCTTTCTACAGTGTTTTCACCACTAACAGTATATCTATGTATGTATTTTTAAACTGAAATATTCATTATTTTTTGTATAATGTGTACAAATTTATTTTTATATGTAAATGTTTCTTTGACCTTTTTAAATAATTTTTTCTTTTCTAATTTATTAAGCACTAGGTCAGTTTTATAAATAATAAAAATTTGTATTTATATTTTCAATATTTCGCCACACCTTAATTTTATTATTTTAAAAAATGTTGATTTTCAGAATTCTGTTTTAGAGTCATTGCTTCATTTACTTTATAACTTTGTTCCTATCGTTAGAAGGAGAATCAGCGGAAGAAATAATAACTGGATGGGGTCTAACAGGATTTTGCTGGCAACTTCCTTAAGGGATTTGGCATATTCGGCTTTTTTAAGAAATAAATCAAGTGCTAACTGGTCTATTTACTGCAGATATCGTAATAAGGCTAAAAACGTGATTCGTCAAGAGAGAAGGAAATTTTACACTGGGTTGTTTTCTGGCCTTGATGGTTCTGGGGTGTGGAAAGTTCTACGGGAATCTGGCGTAATTGGTGGTAATGGGATAGTGTGCGATTTCGATGCTGATAGTTTGAATAACTATTTTTCAAATGATACTAATTTCGTTGATAACGAAGTTGCTGATTTAGAGTCATTTGATGAGGTTGATGGTAGTTTCTCTTTTAGTTGTGTGAGTGCGAATGACTTATTTGAGGCTATATGTAGAGTAAAATCTAGGTCATTGGGTATTGACAAAATACCTATTCGCTTCGTTAAGATTATTTATCCCCATGTTGCTCGGATTCTGTCTCATCATGTTAATACTATTTTAATGTCATCTAAGTTTCCTTCCTCTTGGAAGATAGCCCGTGTAGTGCCCATACCTAAATCTAAAAGTGTTCGTAGGTTTGAGGACTTAAGGCCTATTTCTATTTTACCAGCATTATCCAAGGCGGTGGAACTGATTATGAAGGATCAAATGCTTTCTTTCGTTCGTAGCAATATTGTGCCTTCACAATATGCTTTTCGATTTGGGTATAGCACTACATCTTTACTGCTTAACCTCACTGATGATATTAGAACTCATTTGAATAATGACAAATCTGTGATTCTTTTGTCACTTGATCTGTCTAAGGCGTTTAATTCTGTCAACTACAGAGTATTGATAAGGAAGTTGAAGGAAATATTTAATTTTTCTTTTACTGCATGTAAATTAATTTTTTCATATATTTTTGGTCGCTTTCAGTTTGTTGATGTAAATAATCAAAATTCTGCTTTACTTCGCCTTTCATCTGGTGTTCCCCAAGGTTCTGTGTTGGGTCCGATTCTGTTTCTTCTCTACGTTAATGATCTTTCATATCATATTGATAACAACATATGCAAGTCATTTTTATTTGCTGATGATGTTTTCCTTGTATTTAGTGGCGGACGATCTGGGGGCTATACATTCCAGTTTGATATAAATGATATCCTTCAGCGGTTTCTTAATTGGTCTTCGGAAAATTATTTAACTATCAATATTTCGAAAACTAAGGCGCTCAGTTTTGGAATGAGTGACCAGCTTCAACATTGCATTAATATTTCTGTGGGTGGAGCTAATGTAGAATTTGTTGATACGTTGAAATGTCTTGGCATTTTTTTGGATAGGCGGTTGTGTTTTGATAGCCACATTGATCATATTAGTGGAAAAGTTTCTGTACTATTACGTAGACTATATTCTATGAATATATTTTTACCACTTCGCATTAAGATTCGCTTGGCACATGCAGTACTAATGCCGCAAATTTTGTATGGTATTGAAATTTTTTTCTGGCTCTATGGGTTATGTTATTGCCAGATTAAGACGTATTATGAATATGATTGTAAGATATGTTTATGGGGTTCGGAGACGGGACCATATTTCTGAGTTTGTAAAGCGTTTTCTAGGCTGTTCTTTTCTTAACTTTATTACCCTGCGTAATTTGTTGCTTTTCTACAGGGTTCTTAAAAGAGGAGTCCCTGCACAACTTTATTCTAAATTTCGTTTTTCTCATTCAATGAGAAACCCTCAGATTTTGATTCCTAGAATTAATAATTCGTTGTTTGAAAAATCTTTTCTGGTAAGAGTTGCACGTCGTTGGAATTATTTACCTATAGAACTTCGAGTCTTTTCTCACTCTAATAATGCGTTTCGTCTTAAACTGTATTTATTTTTTTCTACTTTGTAGCTAGGATTTCTATTATGATTTTTATTTTTTTTTTTTTGCCGGTTTGGATTAATTTTAATCGCTTTATTCACGTTTTATTCCTTACTATTACACCACTTGCATTATATTGGGATAACTGCACTTGACTTTGTGTTACATGTATACACATATTTCTCATATATGTGTAAATATGTATATAAATTTATTTTCTTTTCTTAATTCATTTTTGGTTGGGAACCAATGAGACTGGAAAATTAGTTTAATTTCAATTCTAGTTAATAAGTATCTTATATTCAGGGATTTTACTTTGTAATATAGTTTAATTGGCCTTATAAGGCTTTTATATTACTATGGATTATTAAATAAATAAATAAATCTAATTTTTTGTTTCCTGTTTCCTGATGATGCCACCCAAAGGTGTGGCGAAATATTGAAAATATAAATACAAATTTTTATTATTTATAAAACTGACCTAGTGCTTAATAAATTAGAAAAGAACAAATTTATTTTTATTAAGTCAAACATTTTTCGATTTTAAAAGACACAATTCATTTTTATGATTCTAACTACCAAAATTTGGTATGCAGTAGTAATGTGCTGAATAAATTTAGTTGTATCTTCCATTTAATACAATAGATTTTAGTAAATACACAAATCGGTAACGACAACTTTTTTAAGAGCTTTTACAACCAACAATTGTATGCAAATATCATTTGTTAGCTTTTAGTGTTAAAAATAAGTCAAAATTATAATTTATTTATATTAAAAATCAAATAATTATATTAGTAATTAAATTTTAATTATATCAACTGAATTTTTCATTCTTTTTTTTTTGTGTACATATCTCATTTAATATAGACCTTACCCCAAATTTCCGGGTTAAGCATTTTAATAATTAAAGGTTACATATCTAACGACTTTTAAGTGCTTAACTCTTAACTGCAAAATTAGCTATGCTAAAATATTTGGTTAAATACTCTGTTATTTAAATTTGAGTTTATCTTCACACACATCAAGAAATTATGCACCATTTTCCTGATATTTGCAGCCACCCAGGCCGTAATACTCTATGGTTGTGTCGAACTTACAATCTCCTGTTTACCAACCAGACAGCCACGTCTGTCACACACTACTTTTTGTTACTTTCGTTCAAGGAAGATTTGGACCTAGGCGCTTTAACCATCCATCGACTGCACAGCAATTTTTTTATTTGCTTTAAAACAAATTTTCTACCGGGGCTACTCACGTTTTTATATTTAATGAACAGGTAGAGATACCTTTATCATTGCAGCCACGCGACTGTTTAACATTTGTTTGCTTACTCTCCTTTTATCCTGCTTACAGCACTTGCTTGTGGTGGAAAGCAACAACTTTCTAACCACATTTGCTTAATTATTTGTTATTGCAGATATTTAAAGGGGTTTAAAGTGAAAATTTTCTATAAGTTTACATTTGCGATTGCAGCTCTACTTAATAATTAATTGCTACACATGCACCTTAGCAGTTTTATCCATTCATGTAGCCACTACTGTGACTATGTGAACAGTAAACAATGTGAATATTTAAGTGAGACTTTTATTTTTATCATATTATGCTCTGCCATTTGAATCTTTAGAACAAGAAGGTCGTCTACCTTAATAGAAAATGTAAATGTACTTTGAAACTGTACATTTATTTACTCGTAGGCTGAAAGATAACATTACATTATCGACAATAGAAAACCCTACATCGGTTGCTGATATTTTATTTAAAACATTAAGCTTATTAAGTACAAAAATATTGTCTATACGAGTAGCTTATCAACTGGTATGTGATCTAAATAATTTTAAAAATTTATAAGCAAAAAATAAACGACTAAACAATGCGAACATAATTTCTAGATGTTACCAAAGCCATCAAAAGCAAATAATTTCTTTTCTAGCCATAATTGAAATATTAAAACGAAAGTGCAGTTGCAGCAGTTTGTTTTATTTATTTCTTCTTTTGTGTGCATTTCATTATCTAAAAATATTTTATTTTTTGTTTGTACATTCTTTGAACAAGCCAGCAGACCGAATGGTTTTCTTTATCGCTTTATGTTCATGTGAGTTTGGACTTGTTGAATTAGCACCTTTTTTTTCTTTACAAAAACAAAACCTATTTGTTAATTTAATAGTTAATTTAATAATTTTCTTTAAGAATATGTAAAAAAGGTTATAGTTATACTACGGTTCTTTTAAGCCCATATAAATAAATTTACATTAATTATGGGAACACCCTTTAATTTCTAAATTTAAACTATAAACTTAAGGATATAGCGGGCTTGGCAATACAGGTCCCTTTTAAGTTTCAGGGTTCTGTTTATAACCGTTCAGAAATTCGGTTACATACTTGAAATTACAACAACTATTGGGACACCCTTTACTTATTTTTATAGCCAATTTATGTTGTTATAGCGGACTTAGCAAAACAGGTTCTTCGTAGATTTCAACCGTCAGTCTACAACTCTCAACTCAACTCTCTCTCTCAACTCAAAAGTAATGCCATATACATAAAATTAAGTGAACTATTTGGGCACCCTTTAATATATAATTTTAAAAATATTTGCTTGTTATAATGGCGGTGATAGTAATCGGCATTTCGTCCAATTTTGAAGCGTTTGTCTATAACGGCTCAGAAGATAGGCCCATATAGGTCAATTTACGTCACCTGTGGGAACAACCCTGTAATTTTTAGATATATTTTTCTATTCCTTTGCTTTAGTGATACTCAAGCCATAGTGATAATCAGTTTTTTTTTAAATTTTCGAATGGTGCCCTATACGGTTCATAACACACTTAAAAAACATATATGTTGTATGGAGACACCCTTTAATTAAAACATCTTTTATCATCAGCCTTTCTAAAAACTTAAACAGAAAATGCTTTTGTTTGCATGACGCTCAAGTCATATACGAGCAGAAAGAATTAAGCCTTTATAAAAATTAAAGAGAAAAATTCATTTCAACATTCTTCTAAAAAAATATTTTAGAAGGTTCTGATGTTGCAGAAACCAGCTCCTCAAGGAATATAGGGAATATATATTTTCTGAGTCGATTGAGCGATGTCCATCTTTCGGTCCGTGTAAGCGTTGAAATCAAGTTTGCAAGGCACAAGATCACCTAGAGAAAATTTAAATACGCCAATCGAGGCAGCGGACAAAACACCACGCCTTCCTCTTCAACAACGAACGGAACAACGAAGTAACTGCTATCAAAAACAAATATATGGGACGAAAGAGATTTAAAAAATAAGAAAAAACATAAGGTGAAAAAACTGGCGCTCACCCATATTTTCTGAGTTATGGGACTCAGAAATTTTCAAATTTTTTATATCATTATGATTATCATTTTAAATTTTTTGAAGAGATCTTTAAGGAAATAATAAAATTTTTATAAAATGCTTAACCCATTAAGAGCCGGTGACATTTTTATGTAAAATTACACTGTACAACAAAATCAAATTCATTTTTTAAATTCCCATATGGATTACTTTGAGAACCAGTTGTCAACAGAATCTGATGAGCATGGTGAAAAATTTCATCAGACATGCGCACCCATTGAAGAACGCTATAAAGGTAAAAGCATTCATTCGCTTATCGCTGAAATATGCTGGACATTGTATGATAATGAAGTGGAATTGCCTAGAGCTAAAAAAATGTAATTAATGCTATCCAAATTTGCTTTAAAACAAAATTCTTAATAAATGCAAAATTAACCCTAAGCTCTCTTTTGTTGCGTCTTATTTCTGATGGTCGAATTTTCCTTTTTGGTGTATTCAGGGACTTATAGTAAAAATTTAACGGGTAACATTTTTGTGGAACATTTTAACCCTCTTAAACCCTGTTTTAATGGTGTTTTTCGCTCTTTTTTAAAAGGACAAAAAAGACCCATAACTTGAGGAGTTAGAGGGTTGACATTTCTACAAAAATGTTCTCCGTAACATTTTACATAAATTTGCTGAACACATTTTATACCTAAAATGTAAGGGTCACATGGTTTCTTATGCCGTTTAACAATAAGAATGTGCCAGAGCTGGAAAACTTTAACCCCCTCTCAAATGAAATTCACATGTAAACTTTAAAAACGCCGATACACGTATCTTTTTTTTGTCTCCTCTATCAGAATTTATAGCCCGGATCTTGTAATTTTTTGGTGTGTTGTACAGTGTTATATATATGTACCACTTAATTTTTTTCTTATTTTTTAATTCTCTATCACCCCAATATTTGCTTTTTTGATTTGAGTTTCTTTACTTAACTAGATTTACATACATATGTGGTAAAGGGTATATAGGATTCGACATGGCCGAATGTTGCACTCTTACTTGTTTTTAATGTTCTTACTTAATTCCGATTTCTTTTCGGTATAAATAATTCCATGCCTTCAGTAGTTTTGCTTTCTAGGATATGAATTCATTGACCGTTTCTTTTCGATAATACCGAATTAAAATCATCAGAAGAAAAACAAAACAACTCTGAGTTAATTCTTTTGAAACAAAAAGGAACCACACCATTACTGCAGGTACCAAATCATATTAAATTTTCACTTAAATATATATCGTGATATTATAGCAAACTTTCGAAGCTTTGATGTTTAAATTCTTTCTTCTAAGTCCATACTGTTTACTTTACAGTTATTTCGAAAACATTTTACCTTAACAAGCTGCCCTCGTAAAATCAAAGCAAACCTTTGGCATGCGTTGCCAGTTTTTAGTTATTACCATGGCGAAATAATACCAGGTGGTCTCGATAGCGAATTCATTAATTTCGCCGTAAACTCTAAATGTCAAAATCCATATATAAAAAATGTGTATAACAATTAGATAAATTTTTTATATATGGAGTTTGACATTTAGAGTTTACGGCGAAATTAATGAATTCGCTATCGAGACCACCTGTATTATTTCGCCATGATTATTACTATTTTTTTTTTATTTCATCTCTGAAATTGTACGAATGTTTGCCAAATAATAAATATTGTTTGTTTTTGTATGTAAATGTTGTGTAATTTTATTTTTATTTTTGTTTGTATATTTCTTAAAAAACTTTTGTTATTGCTATTGTTAAATATCATATTATTAAAATAATGAAAACTGAGGCCAAAAAACTTATTCATTTCTATACCCTTCACCAAAGGCGAAGTTTGAAGTTTGTCATTGCGTTTGTAATTTCTACAATTTCCATTTTTGATCGGATAAAGTATATATATTCTGACTCTTATGCATAGCGAAGTCGATTGAGCGATGTCCGTCTGTCCGTCCGTGTTAATTTTGAAATCAAGTTTGCCGAAGTAAACTTAATTTCACAAAAAAGAAAATATGTCAATCGATCAGATATAGTATCGAAAGAGGTGCTATTAAAAATTAGCATGATCGTCCTTCGGACAGCAGACAAAACACTTTAATTTTTTCATGTTATTTGGAACTAAAAAGTAACTCTAATCAAAAAAATAAATATATGGAGCGATAGAGAATTAAAAAATAAGAAAAAAAAAACATCAAGTGAAAAATGGCGCTCGCCCATATTTTCCAAACTACGGGGCCTTGAAATTTTCAAATTTTTTTAAATATCTTTAAGGAAATACTAATGTCTGTTTCAGTCATATTTTGTGTACTGGCAAGTGGGAACACCATTGCGGCGAATTCACACTCGCGCTCTGTCGTGTTTCATTTTGTTAGCCGTAAATTGCTCGATCGGCGTTATTTTAGCTTGGCTCTGATATACGCGTCGAATCGTAGCAAAAACTCTTCTTGTCTTTTTGATCGTACGTTGAAGCGAAAAACAACAGATTTTCTTCGTGTAATATTCTTTTAACCGTGGTGTCTATTTTTTTTTTAAATAGTAGAAAGAAAAACCTCCAACTGCAATCGACAGATTCCGAACACTTTCTGTCAGCAACTACTTTTCCTTTCAACGGCGGCAGAGAATATCATCTTGGCTCTTCTTGTGGTTGTCCGGCATCACCACCGTCATTGTCATCAACAGGAGTGCAGACTAGCGCCAACTGAACCACGACGAACCTTTTGCTTGATTCAAAGACAACTACCTCCAGCAGTAAACCACCAGGTGAACAACTAAAATTTTTTTCAAATGCTTAACCCGTTAAGAGCTAATGTGAATTTTATGTAGAATTATATATATGCGGTTTTAATATATTTTTTTTAATTCTCTGTCACCTTTAATATTTGCTTTTTTATTGGAATTACTTCAGTAAACTAGATTTACTTGTCACTAGGATGGCGTTAGGGGCACAACACAGGCCGAAGTTTTGTGTTCGCTGTTGTGGAATGTTGCAATTAACAAACTGCTTATGGAACTGGACTCCATGTGCTTTAAGACTGTCGGATAAAGTTGCGATGGCAGTGTGTGGGAAACACGCCGATACGGTCCCGCAAATATTGTAAACAGCGCTCAGGGCAATCTGCACCTGGGGTCAGCGGAGCGTACTGAGTGTCAATCCGACCTAAACGGAACTTTTTATCTTCTCTAGAAAATATAAACTTCCTTCTTTTGGTTTACCTAGACTGAAGGGAGTTACACTTAATCTATCCAACAGTGCAAAATTTTTGGGCATCATCTTCGAGAGTAAGCTGTCTTGGAAAATGAATATCCAGGCCAGGGCGTGAAAGGCCATTACGGCAATGTATTAACGCAGAAGGGCAATTGGCAAAACCTAGGGTATCAACCCAAGGGGTGTAAATTGGCTTCTTGAAACGGTGATTAGGCCGATTTTGCTTTACGGATCTCTTGTCTCAATGAAGGCACTGGACTCTGCAGCGAATGTCTCTATCTTGGAGAAGGTGCTGCGCAGTATGGCGATCTTAATGACTGGGGCCATTAGCACAACGCCCACAAAGGCGCTTTTCACTATGCTCAATTGGCTGCCCTTGGATATTCTGGCGCTGAGGAAGCAGGTGGAAATATCTGCTATTAGAAGGGCAGTGTGCTGGTTGAAATACTATAACATATTCAACCGAGATATTTTCTTTTGTACCGACAGCGAAGCCGCAGTTATGTCCCTCAAAGGTGTGTGTACCAGAGAATTGCAAGAGTGTCTGTTTTTAATGCTCTAAGTATACTCATCTTAAATGCGGTTGCGGTGTGATCGCCACCGCATTTATTTTGTGCGAGTATTTACTATACCCATTCCATTTGATTATAAGTGTCTAGCATACTGAAGTAAAATGTTTGCGATGCTGGCTCATACTCACAACAAACACCAAGAGAGAGATTTTAACGTGTGTAGTGAGAGGAAAACAGAGTTATCAGATAAGAATTATTAAATCAAACACAATATCAAAAGTCGCCAATGTCTACATTAGCTACTATACATACTTCTTTGAAATTATGAAAGTTTATTTAATATATAACTAATAACTCAAGAATAGTTCATTGTTTATTATATTACGTTTTTGTTAGGATTTTTTGAAGACACACAGGATAGAAATTTAAAAATTCTACGAGGGCTGCTATATATATTTCTGGCCTGGCAACACAGAGTGCTGCCAAGTGCAATCTGACATTTCCATTGGAAAGTTTGTCATTTTTAAGCATAATCGTACTCAAAACGTCTTACGTACGACCATTATTTGTGTTGTTTACAGTGACTTGAAAAAATTAATATAGAAAAAAATGGAATTAACTCGTGAACATTTTCGTGCCATCATTTTTCACAACTTTCGACGTGGATTATCACGACAAGAGTGCATTGATGAACTTAAATCTTTGTATGGCGATGAAGCACCATCCTATAGTACTGTGAAAAATTGGTATAATGAATTTAATCGTGGCCGAAGCTCGCTCAAAGACGAATTCCGTGCAGGTCGTCCAAAAACTTCTGTTGTGCCAGAGAACATTGATGCCGTGCGTGAACTCATAATGCAAGATCGACATGCGACATACCGAGAGATAGAGACATCCTTGGACATTTCGTCCACCAGCATACCTTCGATACTGCATGAACACCTGGCCGTAAAAAAGGTTTGTTCTCGTTGGATCCCGCACAATTTGAAAGTCGCTCAAAAAAAGGCTCGTGTCGATTGGTGCAAAGAAATGTTGCAAAAATATGATTGCGGTGCTTTAAAAGGCGTTTATAAGATCGTCACAGGTGACGAATCATGGATCTATGCGTGTAAATGCTACCCAACATGTTACAAACAAAAAGCCTGCAGAAGTTTTGCTATATTCGCATAATAGAAATTACATTTTAAGTGTTATGTTCATTTCCCGTCTCCATCCATAATGCTACTGAATCGATAACTATTTTTTATTTTTTAATAAAAAAAACACACAAAATTATATTTATAACATTTTGTTCGTCAAAGATCTTTTTGTAGTCTACATTAAATGTTTGTAAATAATACTAGTTTGCATTGGACGCGAAGCTTTGTGTATTATTTAATAAAATAAATGTTTTTGTTTACAAATTTTGACATTTCATTTTGTCATTCTTCTCTATTGTTTATTTTATTGTGCCTGGGTTGCTTCTTTTTTAAATTATTTTGCGCAAGCGTTTGCGTAAACATTAGAGAGTATAAAATTGTACTCTTATCGCATCTACTTATCGCATCGAACTTGCTTTCGCATCGCAATAGAGAGTAACCCCCCTGGACTCATTTAGCGGATTCTTCTCTGCATTTTTCTCGGACCTTCTCCGTATTCTTACACCCACAGTTCTTTCTGTCTTTCTGTCTCTGTCTTCTGTTATCATCTCACCTCCTCATCCCCCTTTCCTTTTTTTATATCCTGCCTTAATCTTCTCTCTCTGCTTCTTCTTTCTCCCTTCTGACAGCAGGTAACACAAGGGGACCAATCAATGGACTCAAGTGGGCTGTGGCAACACGGCTGCCTGCCTAACCTAACCTAACCTAACCTTATATATAGAGTTTGACATATGTATAGGGTTTTGGCGAAAATTAATAAATTCGCCATCGCGACCACCTAGTAATTCATTCCCTTGGCTAATGCAGTCACCTGCTATAAATTCGCCTTTGAATTTTGACATCCATAGCAGCGACAAAAGTAAATGAACAAGGCGCATCAATACATCAACTTTCGCCGTAAACGCTAAATGTCAACACCATATAAAAAAATCAAAGCGAATCAATTATCAGGTGGCAGCGTAGGTGAATTCATTATTTATATATTTTTTATGTATGAAGTTTGACAGTAATGATTTGGGCAAAAATGAATGACCTCGCCTACGCTGCCACCTGGATTTGCCTTGAAAAAAATGCTTACATAAATTTTTATGTATGGAGTTTGACATTTAGGGCTTCGGCTAAAATTAATTAATTCGCCATCGGGACCACCTAATATTAATTCGCCTTCGTAAATGAATTTACTTTTATTTTTAACGGAAATAATGGCGCTTTGACTAAAATGAAAATTGAACGAGAAAGCAAAGCAACCAGTTTTCATTCCAACTTTAACCGAAAAGATATTAATTAAAAAACTCATAATAAGATTTATTTTATTATTAAATATTTTGCTGAAATAGAAGAGAGTTGATGCCAAATAATTTACGAAACCAAATGTAGTGACAACTTTGAATTTCTTTTTTTAATGTGCTTTAAAAATTAATTTCGGTTAAATTTTTGTAGATTTTTGTTTGGATAATGCCAATTTTTGTATTATTTTTTTATAAAAATGATTAGCTAAAGGTAATGACTATTGCAAATTTATATTGGAAGATATACCTCTTTTACAGCAATAAAAACAACACAACAAGCATAGTGGCCTTGATGTAACAAAAAAAAAATTAAAAAATTTTGTATGAAAGTATGTACTCTCGTATTTACAAAATACGTGCACGGTTACCTTAAAACATAAAAAACAGCTTTATCTGTAGTACAAGAGGCTGAAAACAATAACTTCTGCGCTGTCATTGCAACCCATTCCACATTCTTAAGTTTTTTTAGTCAACACTAAAATTTCATTTACGGAAAACTCACATTAAGTTTTTTTATCTCTTTGCTCATTTTCGATATGCTTGCTGTATTGTGTTTTTAGATTTGATATTTGTTTTCAATTGTGCAGTACAGATGCTAGTCACATTGATGTGCAGCTTAAACTGTAACTACTTCAAATATTTAAAATTTGTCTAATGAACAGGCTGAATAAAATTGTAAGCAAAAAGCATAGTCGTATTATTGATGCAGAGCACTGATTCGATGCTTTCGTTTCTGTTGTTACATTAAAAAAATAATAAGCACTAGTATCTCTTTTATAACGCAATGATAGAAAAGAAACACATTTTCTAAGTTTGATTGTTTTGTTTTGAAATCAATGTTGGATCTAATCAACAGATGTGAACAATTTCAAAACATCGTTTCACCTTTTGGTTTTTGCTTATGTGTCCGATCTGGTGTATTATAAATCTTTGATTAATTTTAATACCCAGCTGCAAAACGCTAGTTAACTCAATCATACTTTACCGAAGTAACAAATTCGGAAATCTAAAACCTTTAAAATAAAGTTAAAGGTCGGGTACATTTCTGGAGCACCCTAACTTTATACTATTTTGGGTAAATTATTCCATGAAAACACGAAGCTTCATTCATAGGATTCTACGACGAATTGCGCCATGACGTCTTTAACGTCAGCAGCAATAAATAAAATAAATAATTCATAACATAGTCTTTTGAAATAACAGAAAAAACGCAAGTTGCCGCTGTAGGTGAAATAAGAAGAAAACTGTTACAACCTCATAGCGAAAACAAGAAAAACATTTTTTCTCATTTTTAAAGTATGTAACAACGATGTGTGCAAAATACGAAAGTAAATAAAAAAGTCACTCGAAAAATCCTCGCCCATCATCAGTTCATTTTTGCCGTCCGATATTTTTTCAATATGCAAAAGAGTCCTCAGAAACAATCAAATCTAAAGTGAACGATATAAAAAAGCAAATTTCGGAACTAAAGCCTTCTGTTAATGAAATAAAGAATGAAAAA
Source organism: Gymnosoma rotundatum (assembly GCA_916610165.2). Lineage (NCBI taxonomy): Eukaryota > Metazoa > Arthropoda > Insecta > Diptera > Tachinidae > Gymnosoma > Gymnosoma rotundatum. The sequence goes on along the minus strand of OU744339.1, from coordinate 76,947,957 downwards.
AGTGTTTCGATTGATTATGAATTTTTTCTTACAATGATTGATGGCAAAGTCTTAAAATCATTAACAGATACCTCGTCAACTTTCAAGTGTGCAATTTGCAAAAAGTCACAAAAAGACTTTCAAAATTTTTACGACTCAAGTGATAAGCAAAATTATGAATATGGAATTCCTTCATTACATGCCAGAATTAGATGCATGGAGTTTATTTTAAGACAAGCGTATAAAATTCCGCGTGAAGGTGAATGTTTTGATATGAACGCAACAGAACAAGAAAAAATGTCTGCTCGAAAAAAAATTATACAAAATGAATTTCTTAAGATGCTTGGGCTGAAAGTTGACTGCCCAAAGCAGGGGTATGGAAATACTTGCGATGGTAATATGTCCAGATCATTTTTTGAAAATCATGAGGTAACAGCCCGAATTACTGTGGTTGGCAGTTATCCTAAATGTTATAAACTCTAGAGAAATGGTAAATGGCCCAAAGTTTGATGATTATGCAACAAAAACTTCCCAACTTTTGCCTCAAATGTACCCTTAGAAGAAACTTACTCCTACGGTTTATAAGATTTTAACACATGGTAAAAGTTTAATTTAATATATCAATGCTTACCGATTGGAGAGTTGTCATCCCAGGAATGCAAAAACAAAGACTACAAAAAATTTAGATACACGAATTAGACAGAATGCGGACCTTTTCAATATGTTGGCGGCCTCTTAAGACTCACTAATTTCATCACGAAGATATTTAAGATCTCAAAGGGTTTGGAAGAACATAATTATAGCTCCGATATGTTAAGTCTATTAGATAATGCTCCAAATGTTAATGACTATTTTAAAGAGAACTAACTAATGAAAACCAATTATTATAGCTAAATAAATTATATACTAAATAACACTATTACGGCATTTACACTAACCAAATTTTCATGAAACTAGCATGAAATTTTTGTTCGTTTGTAAAGCAGGAGAAGTAGGCAATATGGTATTGCTTGAGTTGTGAGGGGATGGTACTGTTGCTAATGCTCACTTTCAGATAACGCATAACGCTGTAACTTAAATTATAAATTAAAAAAAAATGGCTCGAAAAATTGCATTGTGTAAATCTGGTCTATATCTATAGCATAAATATATTAATATCAAAAATAATTTGAAGATGTGTTTCTGTAATAGAAATAAAAAAATTTAATATTGGTTTAACCTGTTATATTAGAGTGTTTTTTTTTCTAAACCTTCGGATTTAAACAATGTGTTTTGCAAACGTACCGGGTTAAACTAGTTACTTAATATAAATTTACTTTAAATATTAAATTTACTATATTACAGGAGATCAACTCGTTTGGAAAATTCATACAAATTTTTCAGACGAGTTGATCGCCTGTAATACAGAAACAGCACATTATATTTAAAAAAACATGTTAACATTTAACTGGAAAAATTATCCTATTTTAACCGCCATTTTTGGAGCACCTTGTACCTCTATGATGATTTTTGCAACGAAAGAAGTCAAGAGGCGACACTGTGTACCCTTCCCTAAAATACTATGCAAAACACGGCTGTCGTCGATATTTTTGAACAAAATCAAAACTTTATCAAGGATTTTAAGGATATAAGACTTTCCCTCTCTCTCTCTCTACAAATAAATATCTTTATTTTATGTATGGAAAAATGGGAAATGGCTGGTATAACACACCCTATACAAATGGAGGCCCAAGGGCTACTCTATTGATCCATATTAGTGGGATATCTGAAATAATCTTAGATAGAGTAGCCCTTGGGCCTCCATTTGTATAGGGTGTGTTATACCAGCCATTTCCCATTTTTCCATAATGACCACCAATCTTCTCAAGAAATGTTGAAAAATGACTATGTTAAAAAAGTTAAATTTGTTTTAGTTTCTAAGATTATTTCAGATATCCCACTAATATGGATCAATAGAGTAGCCCTTGGGCCTCCATTTGTATAGGGTGTGTTATACCAGCCATTTCCCATTTTTCCATAATGACCACCAATCTTCTCAAGAAATGTTGAAAAATGAGTATGTTAAAAAACTATGTATTTGTTGATCTTTAAGAACTATTTTGAACATTTAACTTTTATAATCTCACCCAGTACACTCTAGCACAATTTTTACATATTGCACTTAAGATGGACCGGGTCCCAAATTCCCGGGTTAAGCGTTTTATATTATAAAGGTCAAAATTCTAACGACTGTTAAATGATTAACAGTGCTCTGTTAACTGCAAAATTAGCTATGTTAAAAAAATTGGTTTGTGTCTCTACTAGTTAAATTCGAATTTATCTTCACACACATATGCATTTCCCCATATGGAAATTTTTCAAATGCCCAAAAATGGGTCTAAATTGAAAAGGTGCGGCTTTGCGGACTACTGGGAGAGAAAGCCTCGACGTTATAGATTTCAGAACTGTTGCATTTGGTAAAAGACTGTATAAAAAAAAACAAAATAAATTTTCGACCTCATTTTAATAATCCTTATATTTTGACTTTGTATATTTTGCTATTAATATATAAACTTAATTTTATATACATTTATATCCTTTTTTATATAATATTTTTATTTTTCAAACGCAAATGTTAAGATAATTCAATTCTGTTAACATAGCATTTTCTGAGTGAGATTGTCTAAAACGAGCTATCTTCACATCCTTAAAATAAAAACTGTAATCTTATTAATGATTCCTGAACTATTCAGCAAATTAAACAATGAATATAAAAGGAATGTGTAGTTTTAACAAAATTAAATCGGTTCCTTCGTGTTCCATGCAACGGATTATTATGAAAACTATTTTCATTTAAAGAACATTAATTCAGAGGGAATAAACTTAGTTCTTATTGATTTCCTTGTATTGATTTTGATACCATAAAGTATCTATTTTTAATTGGGATTCTAATAAGAGAGCCTATTAAGCGGCAATTCTAAACGTGTTTGATTTTGTTATAAATTAAATTAAAAAATTCCTAGGAATTTTGAAATTTTATACCTGTTCAAGGATTGTTTAAAAAGGAATATTTAAAAATATTTTAATGTAAACGTTACTAAAAGTTCAATTTAAAACACCAAATAAAAATGCACCTATTTTTATTAAAAGACTTGTAATCATAAATTTTATCATTTTAATCGGTCACGATTTTTTTGATGAATTTTTAGTTCTTACAAGGATTTTTTCGAAATTCGATTTGTATACAAAAATCTTTAACATCTCTGTCTAAACATAAAAAGTTAACAAAATTTGAATGGTTACGTATTTAAACGAAGTTGTTCTTTTTTGGAACAAATCTAATTTACGGGCATCGCTCTAAAATAAAAAAGTTGACTACGAGGTGTAAACTGAAACTTTAAGAAAAAAAAACGTAGTGATATATTCCATATTGTACATGCCAACTTTGGAGGCCAACTTTCGGAGTTACGGACCTCCGAAGTTTTTATATATAATATGGCATGTATCGATTATTTGATGGCAGAATGGGACAAAATGGGTATAATTGAAAAGGTTATTAAAATGACTATTTTCTTTTTACAATCCATTGAAATATCTTTTTTAAAGTTCTGAACAGTCTATAAAACTAACTGGATTCAACTGAAAAGAAAAATGAAATTGTTGTTGTAAAAATCAAATGAATACAGGCTGGCTGAATAATAAGGTTGACTTTCTAGTTGGCTGACACAATGGTGGTAGACTGACTGGGTGGTTGGCATGATTCAATTTGAGGTTTGGTTAAGCCTTTTGCAATGTTTGCAGATATAACCAACAAACATTCAACAACAAAATGTCTTAAATACCAAGGCAGATGTACCTAAGTATGATGCACACAATTGATTTTTTTAACTATAAAATATATTTTTTATTGATACTATTTTTTTTTTTTTTTTTTGGAATGAGAAATTACTAAAAATTTTTATTTTGTTCTACCACTAAAATATATATTTTTCTTAATAAAGGATATGAATTTTGGTGGTTGTTTTACTTTCTTTTCCTCGAATTATGATGTAAACTTCAAGATTTATAATTAAATTTCTTTCGATACTTCGTTGTTGTTTACTTATACCAAACATTTCACGTGTTTCTCTAGACAATTTTTTTAATATCATTTGGCACTCACTTTTAAGATTTATTTTTTTTAATTTCATTTAATCTTTGTTTATGCTTATATATGTTGCATTTAATTCATTAAATATTAATGTTTCATTTATTTTTATAAAAAATACTAACGCCTTTTTGCGTTATTACACCTTCCGTTCGACAGGTTTTTTTCTACTAAATTTAAGAGCTCAACAATAAAATACTCTTAACAACAACACAGTGTTGCCAGTTTTTTTCGACCTTTCTCGCCAAATGGCTAGTTGAATATCGTCATTATATAAAAATATTTAATATTATGCTAGGAACACAACTGGTACGATCGACGAATTTCGTTCAGCACAACGAATACGTCGTCAAAAATTCGTTGTGTAAATTCGTCGTATCAAACACAATAACGACCAAAAACACAGCTGTTAAAATTTTTGAAATTGTTTACTTTTTGTAAGCTGCTAAGGTGACCATAAATAAATAATATTTAAATAGTTAAACATTAGAAAAAAATACAACAAAAACTATTTTTATATTTAACTTATGATCTGAACGTTTATTATAAATGCTGTAAAAAATACATAAATTTTTTAAGTAAAATAACTTTATTTATTAAAATACTGATTTGTTCGTCGTTCGCTGGCGTAAGAAATACAAATAATTATATTGCATAGTTCGCCGTGTATGACGAATTTCGTCTTACGTCATGATTGTGTGCATTTTTATATACACAAATGTATTTTATTTTTACGACGAATATTCGCGACCAAAAATTCGTCGTTCGTCCCAGTTGTGTTCCTAGCATTAGTTATAAAAATTGAAAGGAAGTTTACCCTACTGTGTTTCATTAATAGTAAGTAATTAATTAGGATAATTGAAATACAGAGTTATAGCATTTTGAAATTGAAAATTCACAATAAACCTCAAAAACAGACATATTTTCTGTAAGCCGACCAAGAATTTCTTTTAGCGACTCCTTTAAATATAGAAAACAACTTTCTTGTAAAATCAACGTATCAGTTACATTTAAAATAGTCTCGTTCAATTCAGTGTTAAATTTTGTACCAAAATCAATGTTGTCCATATCCAAAACAGAGTTTTGTTTTACTTATAGTAGTCAAAACGAATACAAACATGCATGTTTAGTCAGCCTTAAATATATTAAATAAAGCTGCCATGTTTTTTATCCTTTTTAAATGCAATGTTATCGTAGAGAAAATCATAAAAACTAGCAAAAACTTTTGCAAGTATTTTAAATACCGCCAAGTATCTTGCCTTTCGCCATTTCAAAGTTTTTATCGTCAAAAAGGATTTCTTATAGCCACTTTTGGCGATAAATCGCAATAGGTGACAACACTGGTTCTAAATTTCATGGCTGCAAGATTTTAAGACTTCTTGCGATGTGCACGTTTTCAAGCGAAGCAATTGATAGCATGTTTACTAGACATGTGCCCGGTCGTTCGTTTCAGTGACTGGTTTTTTTCGGTCAATTATCAAAGACTGCTTCGTTCGTTCAATTTGAACGAAAGGAGACGGTTAAATGTCTGGCTCATTTCGTTCAATTAAGTCATCCGTTCAATTTAACTCGTACACTATTGAACGAACAGACCGAATTTAAATGACCGGATCATTCCGTTCACTTGATTGATTGAGGCTTTTCACACACGATTAATTTTTAATCCGCACAACTTTTGTTCTTTAGTATTTACATTAGACTAATTATGCTGGCATAAAATTGTGCACGTATACACAGCTTTGTGTGTGTTAAGGCCCAACTATAATGTGCATAAGCTAGCTTTAGCTTATGTCAAAAATTCAACGAAAAGCCTGTCAAATGCTTAGGTAACTTATCAAAGAAATTTATGTGGCTACAATTACTTATATAAATTTAGTAACTTATTTGCCACAGTTGCACATTTATGTTTAATTCGTACTTTTACCAAAAATAATTTCTATATAAATCAACAAAATTTTAAAACTAAAAGGCTATGAAGAAAATATTTTATATATTTAATAACATTCACAAACACATTTACATATTTTGGTTTATGTTCTAACAAAATGTAAAAAAAAAATTATTACAAATTATTTTCTGTTTTGTGTTTTTGGCCAACTGTACTAAAAAATGCAACGATGTTCAACGCTTTTATGGTATACATATGTGTGTATAAATACAAATTTAATTTAAATATATATTATAATTGTAAAAAATTGGGCATAAAGAAAAATGTTGTTTTTTCTACATTTTTTATTAAATTAAAAACTACAAAATTTAACAATTTGGGTCTTAATTAAAATTTTTCTTTAAACCAAAGCACAATCAGCTGTTTCCGTAAGGAAAGTGCGATCAGTTTCGTACCTTGCATAAAGAAATGAAATTTAACGAAACTTGACGAAACGTTATCTTATGTACATTATAGTTTACCACATATAATTTAATGTATTTGCACGGTTGTATAAGTTGGCATAAGCTAGAATATGCACATTATAGTTGGGCCTTTAGTATTTTCTTTGTTTATTTCACGTTTGCCTTTCGCTCGTTAAACACATGCATAAATTGCGGAACAAGCTTTGCTAAAATAAGTTATGATAAATGGACAAATAATTTTAGGAGGATTTTCTTAACTTATGCCACATTTTCACAAGATTTCAATTAATATTTTATTCATATTTGAAAAAAGTTCGTTTTCAAAGTTTTTCCATGTAAAATACATATAAGAATCAACTCAATTAACTTTAAACTTAAGTGCTGTTTCTGTATTACAGGCGATTAACTCGTCTGAAAAAATTATATGAAAAGCACTGTTTTTTTATTTCCATATAAATTTTTCAGACGAGTTAATCGCCTGTAATATAGAAACAGCACATTAATTTCCCTTGATAAAATATAAGAAAATTGAATTCAATCAAAACAAATCTCAATCATGTACATAATTAACATCATTTTCTTCATATTCACCTTTACTCGTCGATGGACAACTAAATCAGCGTTGCCGCTTTGGTCCAATCGGACCAAACTTGGTAGTTTTTCGTTTTTAAAAAACAGTTTGGTAGTTTGGTTGGTTTGTTGCATTTTTTTTAAATTTTTGGTAGGTTTTCCTCCTGTAGCAATTTTTTAGCAATAGTAAATTTTTTACCTTAAAAATTCAGAACATAAAAAAAAAATGTAACTTTGAATTAAATAAACAAAAACTGTGAATAGTTTTACCACTGTTTTCAAAAACTGTTTTAGGTGTAATAAAAAACATCTCTGCTTTTTTGCATAAAGGTGATTAAAGCTATAACCATCTCTGGTTTAAGAAACGCGAACAATATTATGAAATTGAAATTAACAATATTTTTGAGTGAAGGCTTATTTTCAAGTGTTTGTATTAAAAAAATTAACAGACAAAATGGAAAAGTAAGTAAACTTTTTTAATTGTATATATGTACCTATTAATTACATAAATATTTACTAATATTGTATGTATAGAAACAGTAAAAAAAAAAATTTAGAACCGAATGGTTGAGCGAATTTGATTGGCTCCAGGAAAGGGATGGGTGTTCATTCTGCATAGTATGATCTAAAACTATTTTAAATCATAACATCCATCTTAAAAATCACCAAAAGACAAATTTCCATCTCAACAATTACGGAAAAAACCATGTGAGTATAACAGAGTTTATGTGCAAGAAACGCATTTTTAAATTTTTGGTAGGCTGCGAACAATTTTGGTAGGATTTTTGAAAATTATTGGTAGGAATTCAATTTCTTGTGTGGCAACGCTGAACTAAATACTAAAAATCGCTCTGCAAAAAAAAACGCAGAACCTGTGTTTTCATAAGTGTGTATGTGTTAGTTTTGTTCTGCTTGTGCCGGGTTGAAGCTGGTTGAAAAATTGTGCCAGCCAAAAACCACTCTCCTCACCGAAAATGCCTACAAACTGCGATTTTATGCCAGAACAATTATTCCAATGTGAAAAGGCTCATTCGGTCAATTTAACCCGTTCGTTCGCGAACGACACAGCTCTAATGTTTACACGGCATGTTTCTAAAATTTTATTTTTCGTTTAAATTTTTGTGGTTGTAATTAATTAAATTTTAAATTACAATATATTATTTGTTTTTATATTAACACATATTCACACAGCACATTTAATATTGGTATACATTTTTTGTTTACATTGACATACAAGTAATTCAGATAAACTTGCGATAAAAATTAGGGAAGACAGAAATTATTCAAGCTTCGCAAGTAGATTCAAACTGAAGCGTCTCAAGCGAAGCACGTTGATTCGGTCGTGATCAGCGTTGCCGCTTTGGTCCAATCGGACCAAACTTGGTAGTTTTTCGTTTTTAAAAAACAGTTTGGTTGGTTTGTTGCATTTTTTTCAATTTTTGGTAGGTTTTCCTCCTGTAGCAATTTCTTAGCAATAGTAAATTTTTTACCTTAAAAATTCAGAACATAAAATAAAAAAAATGTAACTTTGAATTAAACAAACAATAACTTTGAATATTGTTACCACTGTTTTAGGTGTAATAAAAAACATCTCTGCTTTTTTACATAGAGATGATTAAAGCTGTAACCCTTTCTGGTTTAACAACAATATTATGAAATTGAAATTAACAATATTTTTTATTTTCAAGTGTGTGTATTAAAAAAATTAACAGACAAAATGGAAAAGTAAGTAAACTTTTTTAATTGTTAATATGTACCTTTTAATTACATAAATATTTACTAATATTGCATGTATTTTTTTCAGATTTTTATCAAAAACCTCAAAATTAAATGAAGATAATATAATTTCAGAAGACGACTTTCCATCAACCAAGTAGAAACACTCTTAAAATTTTTGTTTAAAACATTTTTAAATAATATAATACTTTTAGTGAACATTGTAAAGAAACAGTCAAAAGAAAATTTAGAACCGAATGGTTGAGCGAATTTGATTGGCTCCAGGAAAGCGATGGGTGTTCATTCTGCATAGAGGCTCTTAAACTATTGTAAATCATAACACCCATCTTAAAAATCACCAAAAGACAAACTTCCATCTCAACAATTACGGGAAAAAACCAAGTGTAACAGGGCTTATGTGCAAGAAATGCATTTTTATATTTTTGGTAGGCTGTGAACGATTTTGGTAGGATTTTTGAAAATTATTGGTAGGAAGTCAGTTTCTTGTGTGGCAACGCTGGTCGTGATTGAGCCTTAAATCATGAATGAGAGAACGAAGAAAGAATATTGGGCTCCGTGGAAACATAGTATGATCTTATGTTTTGTCTTAAATGGCGTTCACACTTATGTGTTTACGCAAGCTTTGAGTCAAGGCGAATCAATTATCAGGTGGCAGCGTTAGAAAATTTATTATTTTTTGCTGGTGAAACGAATGTCAAACTTCATATAAAAAAATGGTAAACAGATTTTTTATATATGGAGTTTGACAGTAGTGTACACGGCGAAAATTAATGAATTCGCCTACGCTGCCACCTGGTAATTGATTCGCCTTGCTTTGAGTGTTTAAGTGAAAAACAAGTTGTTTATGAGTTATTTTACTATACATTTACTTGCCGTGCATAACACTTGAAATTCAAATTCAGTATTCAGGTATATTTGTGAAACGTGTTCAGTAGTTTTTTTTTTTTATTTTGTTGTTTCACTGATTTTGTTGTTTCAAAAATAAGTTCTTCTTGGTGTTCATTAAGTTTAGGTACAAAAAATTATCTTTTTATTTTCCGTATATCTTTAGATATTCGAATTACAAAAATTATTTTATTTTCTTTATATTAAGCTGCACTTACATTGGTATTTTGCATTTTAAAAAGATCTATATTGTAACGTACTATTACTTCACTTGCTAATGAATTATTATTCATAGTGTTGGTTTTGGTGGCTACAAGATTATTTTTTATGTGTTCAACATTATCTAGAAAAATTTCGAACAATGTATCCAAATATAGGAGCTTGTTTTTTAATTTTTCGTTATTATAAGATATTTGATTAAATTTTGAAGCAATTAGTATCCTGTCCTGTTGTCATCAATTGTATGTTAATATCATTCTATTTCTGTCCTGTCAAAGTCGTCCATTGTTCCGCATAACCATTTCATTCCGGTTCCTACAAAGTTTATTAGTCCTCTTAGATATCTAGTAGGGATGGTAGTTTGGAGTTTTGATTTTGCCTTTTCTAGCTCCGAATTCAAAAACTGTTTATCGTCGCTATTTAATATTACTTTTGTGTTTTCCTCAGTGATTAAAAATATTTGACTATTTTCTTAACTTTTGCTGTGGAAAAATGTGCAGCAAATGCAAAAAGAAAGAAACGCATTTGGATTTCTTTCTGTTTCTTTCTGCAGCAAAGCTATCAGCAAAGTAATTGCTTTAAAAAAATTTGCTGTTGCTTAAGCAAACAGTTGTTCTTTACTTTTATTTTTGCTATTGCTTAACTCTTTACTATCAAGTTGTGGCAGACTACGATTGCTTTTTGTTTGCTGTTACTTGCTGTAACTCGCTGTTTTTATCCCTTTAAAAATGTATTTATGTATTTATTACTTACAATACGTAAGAAAATACATTTTAAAAACGTGGTTTTTATTACACCATTGAATTGTGTTTTTTTTTTTCTTAAAAAGCAACAGCAAAAGAAGTAACAAACATCAACTTATTGCTTAAGCAACAGCAAACGTTTTTAAAACAAATGCTTTACTGCAGAAAGAAACATATAGTCAGATTAAGCATATGTGTTTCTTTCCCTTTTTTTAACTTGCTTTTTGCTGTTGATTCGTCTATAATAAAATGTTTTGTAAATGCTGAGACATTTAGTTTTATTATTTACAGAAAAACACATAAGCAAAGCAAATATTTTAGTGCTGAAACTATTTTTAAGCAAGCAATTTAAAACCTGACATACACATGTGTATATTGTGTACTTAAGCAAAATTATTCTAGGTATCCGCAGTATCCGCAACTTTTTAGTTCAGAGATATTAAAAAGTGCTTAAAAAGGTTAAAAATAAATTATTAAATTATGTTGCCAGACTTACGTTGCTATTATTGCAATTGTTACACTCGAAAATTAGTTTTTGCAGAAGAGTACATTAATTATTTCTTAGAACATTTTGTAAAGTATATTAATTAAAATTGCTAAAAAATCCTAAATGAAAAGTGCTAAAAATAGTGCTAAGTGCTAAATCGGTAATTTTGCTGCTAAATCAACGAAAGAAGTACTGATTCTAGCACCGAAAGTGCTAAAATGGGCAGGCTGGTCTGCTTTAAGAGTCGGGATGTAACCAACATAACACAGAAGGGAAGGTAAGCAAAAATAAAAACGTGGTTTGTTTGTTGGTATTTTTTTTTTTTTTTTGTTAAAGCCTTAACATTTCTGCATTGGCTTCTAAAATAACTGTCATGCTGTTTTTGAAGTTTTTATACTTAAAGAAAATGTTTTTGGCTTTTCTTAAAATTTGTATAAAGGATAAAGGTTTCCTGATGAATACTTCTAAGGCAACATAAGCATAAATGATAAAACTATGAGCTCTTCAAGAAAATATTTGCTTAAAAATAACACATTAAAATTTTAGCACTAAATTTTTTGCACTTTTTTTGGTGCCAATTTAGCTACAAAATTTTTTGGATCTGGTCACACTGGTCTGGCAGCCAACAATAAAGGCTGGTTCACCCACAAAAATTTTGTCCCGAAATATTTTTTTTTAAGAAAATGAATTATCACCAGGAGTGCCAGAAAATTTTGATAAGAAATAGGCACTTTTGCACAAAGAATTCGGCTTTATCGGCCCTTAAATTTAAAAAAATCGGCAAGTTAAAAAACACATTTTGAATACAATAAAATTTATTTTTATTAACAAAAACTATCAAATAACATTTTTCTTTATGGCCAATTTTTTACAAATATAATATATTTAAATTAAATTTGTATTTATACATACATATGTATACAATATAAGCGATGAAAATCGTTGCATTTTTTAGTACGGTTGGGCACAAACACAAAACAGAAAATAACTTGTAATAAATTTTTTTACTTTTTCTTAGAAGATGAACCAAAATATGTAAATGTGTATGTGAATGTTATTAAATATATAAAATAACTTCTTTAAAGCCTTTTCGTTTTAAATTTTTGTTGTTATTTGCAACTATGGCAAATAAGTCACAAAATTTATGTGAGTACATTGTAGCCACATAAATTTCTGTAATAAGTTATCTAAGCATTTGACAGGCTTTTCGTTGGATTTTTGACATAAGCTAAAGCTTGCTTATGCCCATTATAGTTGGGCCTTAACCCTTTTTCCCCTTAGTAGAATCGGAACTTTGATAAATTTGAGGTGAAAATCGGCAAATATGGCTGGCCTGATATTGAGTAAAAATTTTAATATGTTACAAGGCGAATTGACTATCAGGTGGTGTCCATAGCACATCCTTTTTTGTTTGTTTACATTAGAAGTTTAATAAGAAGTCAGAATATACATATATACTTTATGGTGTCGGCAATGAATATTGTAGAAATTACACACGGAATGATAAACTTAGATATACATATTTTACTTTTTTGGTGAAAATATGCACTCGAATAAAAAAAATTTTCTGCATGTAACTATTTGGTAAAAAATGTTTAACTTCTTGATTCACCCTGTTAAAACCGAGTGGCAGTGTTGTTATTGTCAAATATGATTACTTAAGTATCCCTGGCAAAAAATCAATAAATTTTTCGGTTACTTGATACAATTTGTGATATTGCTGCAATTCCAATTGATTTTAAGAAAACTTGTTTTGTTCCATTACTAGAATTGTATTTTTTCTATTATTTTGAACATTTTTATAATATTTTCAATAATATGTGGCTCGTGTGATAAACTCAACGGGAAAGTGGTTGATTATTGACATTGGGTACTCGGATGAAAAAGACACCTTGTGGTACTGAATATACAATTAATCAATACATTTACAACTCTATAGTAATACTGTATACTTTTGTTTTGTTTTTCAAGAAAATTATAAAAAGTGTACATTTTCTCGGCAAATTATTTTGTGAATGGAATATAATATTTTAGAATTTATTATATGTTCGACTAGATTTTGCAAAAAATAGCAAACTTCTATGCATGTGAGTTTTATTTGATTTAACTCGGCATGTGCGGAGAAAATGGGAAAACAAAACAGCAAGTTAAAACCAGAAGTGCTGGAGGATTTAAAACAGAATACCGAGTTCACCGATGCTGAAATACAAGAGTGGTATAAAGGATTTCTTAAAGATTGTCCCAGTGGACATTTATCGGTTGAAGAGTTTAAAAAAATATATGGAAATTTCTTTCCCTACGGAGATGCAAGTAAGTTTGCAGAACACGTTTTTCGCACATTTGACGCTAATGGTGATGGTACCATCGATTTTAGAGAGTTTCTTTGTGCACTCAGCGTAACATCAAGGGGGAAATTAGAACAAAAGCTCAAATGGGCATTTTCAATGTACGACTTGGATGGAAATGGTTATATATCACGACAGGAAATGCTTGAAATTGTTACGGCCATATATAAAATGGTCGGATCTGTCATGAAAATGCCTGAAGACGAGAGTACACCAGAAAAAAGAACTGATAAAATATTTAAGCAAATGGACCGAAACAAAGACGGAAAATTAAGTTTAGAAGAATTTATTGAAGGAGCGAAAAGCGATCCCTCAATAGTGCGTTTATTACAATGTGATCCTCAATCGCATTAACTTTCATTGTTTAAGTAAGCAATAAATGTTCGGATTTATTACTTTTTATTTTCCTAGATCTTACCATAGTTAACTTAACAGCTGATATTTGTCTAAATAAAAAGAGAAAAAAAACTTCTAATAATGTGTTAATAAAGTTGGTTTTATTTATTATTAAATAATTTCCATCTCCACGTAAGTATATGTAAAGACGGTATCATTAGAAAATTAAGAAAATGCATCTTTCCTTTAACGTTTAACCTTACCACAATTTATCACTAAATACGATTTCCTTAAATATACAATCTTGCTTGGCAATAGTAACCATTGGTTTCTTTGATTGATTGGCGTCCTGTACCTTTTGACGAATTTCTGCAGCTTTTACATCATTACGTATATAAAAGAGCCTAACAATTTGATCTTCAGTTAATGAGGGATAGTTACCCAATAGTGTATGTAAGTCCAGAAGTAACACTTCCACATCACATACAAGTAAACTAGAGAGCATTGATATTAACTTTAAAGGAGAGTCACTTAACGAGAGATTGGGAGCTATTTTTTCGAAAAATCTCTCCAATCGTTTAGCTTCAGAGTTAATTTTAGTCCTAATAGCTTCGCAATCAGTCGATGGGCGTGATAATCGTTTGGAGAGTAATGCGCGTATGTAACGTTTGGCTAATTGTTTTTGCGCTTCATTAATAACCATTTCGAAGTTGGACGGGGTCAAATGATTATAATCCTGAAAATAAGTTTAACTTGCATTGATTATTTTTTCACAAAAGCGATAAACGAAAAGGCTAAAAGCTTTGCATTGATATTATTAAATAAATAAATTACCTGGAAATAATCTTCTAATGTGATGCAAATTGTCTCTACCGATATTGAGGTTGTCAGCCATTTTTGAGTGAACAAGTCGTTAAAATGACCATCTAAATCTAGAAACGCTTCTTCCAATAAATAACCCGCAGCTTGAGAACGTATACGTTGAAAAGTGCTAATAAGTTTCTCAAAGTATTCGTAGTGTTCTGTGCGTGCATTTGGCCAATATTTTTGCTTCAGTTGATGTGCCAAATCTAACATTTGTTGACTATTGTTCACAATTGCAATAATGTGATGAGTAAAAAACTTAATTTGATCTCGATTTCGAAAATGATGTTCCTTTAGTTCCACAACATGTTTTAAATATGTTTGACCAAACAACTCCAATTGACGTATGCTCATGACCAATGCCTTAAAGGTCAAGTCATTGTGTATAGTGTCGGTTACTTGTAGCAGTTGATTGATCATATCAAAAATAATAACGGAGGCTGGACTATGGTAGAACTGTTCATCTTGATCAGGTGTTTGTTCCGAAAACCAATCGCTTTTATCTTTGTCTGCAGTTGTGGTCATCCATTCCTGGAAATTTCTTTGCATATTGCCCAAATATTCATCCTCCAGGGAAGTTAAATGTTCGGCAGTTAGTAAAGAACCAGCTACTTGTTGTATATTAACGTTTAAATCAGGATGTCGCATTAGTTCATGGCCCGGATACGTATTGATGACCCAGGATAACAGTGAAACGTATTCATTACCTTCTAGTCCGCCGCGGGCTATATTTTCTATCTGTAAAATTTTCATAAAATTGTAGATAGAGACAAAAATTTTCAACTTTTATCTTATATAATTGTTTTTTCTTTATAGTGAAAAGTCAAGCCCATTGACTTTAGACCAATTTGTGGATTCATTTATTATATATCCCCTAATTGAGGAAGCCATAAAGCAAGGGCTATTGAAATCCATTAAATTAATTATATAACATCAGATAGTTTTAATAGATGCATGTTAACCATAAAGCAATCTTATACCTCCGCCAAAATAAGCAGATTCATAAGTGAGGCAAGCAAACGTTACCCCTTTAAAGATGAGATATTATTATAAAAACAATTTGCTATTTTACGAAATTACATTTTGTTAATTTTTTAATATTGAATCGTTGCAGGGAATATATTCTTATTTCAAGTTTTGTGTAGAAACGAAATATAAAATAAACCTAAAAAATTTTAAGTTTCGCCCACAAACAAAAAAAAAAACAAGAGTAAATTCAAATTTGCGAATTTTTTATATAATCAAATTTTCAAGCTGAATCGCTCTTCTGCACTGCCGGATAGCACAGATCTTGTATTCCAAAAAAAAAAAAAAATATATTTGTAATGTTCAGATATGTTATTAGCCCTTATAACTGTAAAATTTATTTACAAAATTAATGGATGCGTTTAATTTTCGTTACAGCATATTTAATTTATCCTTATATTTTTTTATAATTCACAATAAAGAAGATGTAGAAATACATAAGTTGAATATGTACCAAATATGAATATGTCCTACCAAGGCGAATTAATACAGGTGACCGCACGGCTACAACAATCCAACAACACAAAAAACAACAGGCAATTTGTTGCTACAAAATTATGTATGTTGTCAAAAAAATTGTAAAAAAACAAACAAAATAAAAAAATATATTTGATGAAAAAAAGTGGTTGTAATTTTCAGAATAAAAAAATTATAAAAATTAAGTTACATAAAAATACAGGAAAAGTGAGCAAAATTCTTTTGTACCGCTAGTTTGCCCAAATCACATGCATCGTTCCATTCTTGCACGTTGACCATTTGAAGACTAATTATAAATGTGTTAACAATAATTTTACTATCTTTTTACGCATATTTTGATTATACACATCAGGAACTGCAAATACGGTTCCATGTTGTGGTAGTTTTCTCTAGGAATTTCAATTGTTTGTTTTCTATTAGCAATCAAAAAAAATTAAATTAAAAAAAATTTAACAAATTATTTATTTTTGACAAATTTTTTTGACAACTGTAATGTATACAGCTGATGGGCTTTTTCGCCCGTGCGTTCACCTGTATTATTTCGCCATGACCGCACGGCTACAACAATCCAACAACACAAAAAACAATAGGCAATTTGTTGCTACAAAATTATGTATGTTGTCAAAAAAATATTGTAAAAAAACAAAAAAATATATTTGATGATCAGAATAAGAAAATTATAAGAATTAAGTTAAACAAAAATACAGGAAAAGTGATCAAAATTCTTTTGTACCACTAGTTTGCCCAAATCACATGCATCGCTCCATTCTTGCACGTTGACCGTTTGAACACTAACATAATCTTCCACAAAAAAACCAAGGAATTATAAATGTGTTAACAATAATTTCACTATCTTTTTACGCATATTTTGATTATACGCATCAGGAACCGCAAATAATGTTCCATGTTGTGGTAGTTTTCTCTAGGAATTTCAATTGTTTGTTTTCTATTAGCAATCAAAAAAAATTAAATTAAAAAAAATTTAAGAAATTATTTATTTTTGACAAATTTTTTTGACAACTGTAATGTATACAGCTGATGGGCTTTTTCGCCCGTGCGTTCACCTGTATTATTTCGCCATGCTCTTGGCTATTTGCAGAAATATTTTTTCTATATTTTTTGTGTTTTGCCAAATATCGTAGATTAATTGGAAGAGAAAAGATTTTTTAGCGCAATCTCCAAAATTATTTGAATTTTAACAGTTCTAATAAACATGGAATTGTTATAACAGACAAATTAACATGAACTCTGTTAATAATAGCAAACGTTAAAATATGTTAAAAACTAAAAAGCCTACTAATACCAAAGCCAACTTATACTCTAAATGAAACACATTTAAAATCTTTACTATAAAGAAACTTACGTAGTTTGATAACCCTTCATGATACATTTTCACATATTCTTCAAATATATTATAGTGTGATGGAAAGCAGGGTACACACAGTGACTTTACTACTCTCAGATCAACTAATATATTTTGCCGCAATATTTCCAAGTCTCGGACTAACCACATTTTATTGTCAGCTCTTTCTTCTAACTTTGAGCCTTCTATCCTTGTTACCACAGCTTCTTTAAGTACATCCATAGCCATGGCGCGCCAATGTCTAGGACGTCCAGGTGGTAAAAATGATGTCACCTTTTGTTGCTGCAACGCAAATTGATCATTTTTCTCTTCACGCTCAATAATTCTCAGAGCAGTAACAATAAATTTCGGTTCCTTGCGTACGGTATTTAAAGTACGACTTAGTATTAAACGTAACTTCTTTTCCAAGGCCTGTGACACGGTATCGATCTTTTCGAAATGTCGCTTAAGCGTTATTTTGTCGGAGGCATGCTGTTTAGGTTGTTTATGCAATTCGTATAACAAATCATCTCTAGCATTTTCCAAATCGGCCAAACACTGGTGAGCATTTAAAAGCTTATCCTCTTCAATTAATGTCATTGTTTTTTGTACACTGGCCTCGACATTGAAAATATGCTTTAAATTCTCCACTGCTGTGGCATATTGGGAATGTTTTGTATTTTCCTCTCGTACATCTTCCAATGCATCGTAAATTTCTGGAACTCCTTGCATTAGTTTGTCCACTTCAGCCATTGTCTGACTTACTTCTCGTACATCTTGTAAACAAGTTTTCAACTGTTTTAAGCCAATTCTTACACCTTCCAACTGATTTTGCATGCCAGTCTTTAAAAGAGCCTCAACAGATGCTTTTTTGCGTGCCACCCTATGACAGTACTGTTCAACTTTTTCCAGTTGTCCTGGTCGCTGAAGCATATTTTTTATATCTTTCAATGCCGCTTGACGTGCCTCCTCTTCTAATTGTAGTAAATCCATGGGCGTTCTCGTTAATTTAACCAACTAGCAGCACAGATAGGAGTTTGCAAATACTATAATAAAAGTTTGTTGATTCTTATTTATGTCATCAGCTGTTAGTTATTCAGTGAGAAGTGATATTTTGATGATGATGAATTACTTATTTAACAGTATAATGGTTCAATATTAAAGTAACGTTTTTTTTTTAACATGTATATCAAGGCACATTAATTTTACAGGTAATAGCAGTTCTAAAATAACTACAACAATAAGTAAACAACATGTATTTTGATTTTGAAAAATATATTTTCAGATGTCAAATCAACTGAGGCACAGTGGTTTGAAAAAGATTTTTTTTACAAAATTCGGTATCATATATATCAACGAAATTTTACAGAGGCAGGGCAAAGATGTTCCTCAGTGAATCTGCGAACGGTCAGGCTCTTAGGTGAAGCAGGGCTTCTGGGTATGGCCCCAAATTTAGGTACCTCGGATATATCATTCTTTTAAAATGTCATAAAAAGTTTAGTTTTAACTCAAATGTTAAGATTTTTTAAATATAATCAGATCTTGAAAATATCTAAAAAATATGTTTAAATGTGCAGGGAGAAATATGGCTTACAATTTTATTTTGTTTTGTTACTTTTGGCCGATCTTAACTTCGGATTATTATTGGATTATTATTTTAAGACATTTGCTTTATTCCTAATAAAATTAAAAATAAACAAGTTTAAAGTTTTGTTCTGGTAGCGCTTTTCGGTAAAAAAGCTACAAGCCTCTGAATTGAGAAAATGTAAAAAATATCGTTTTTTAAGGATTTTTAAAACAATTTTAAAGACAAACCAAAGCAAATGCGAATAAAAGCAAAATTAGGACAACAATTATAATGGGTTTCCCTCGAACCCTTTCCAACATTGCCAATTTTGAAACAACAATTTTTTTAGGAAAAAAATAATAAGTGTAAACAAAATTTGACATCTGAAAACAAACAAGAAAGTCAACTGATCTACTGCCACTACCTAGTATATTAATCTGCCTTAATGTATATATGTCAGAGTTGGGTTTATTGCATTGGTTATCATTTTCCACTATTTGTAGTGGTAGTGGAAAAAAGATCATTATCGCCCCTAATATTTAGTGGTAGTGGAAATTTAGTACACTAAATAAAACGATTTAAGTGGTAGTGGAAATTTGATGCACTAAATAAAACTATTTTAGTGGCAGTGGACTAGAAATTAATTGGCACTATATATATATTAGTAATCAATGTTAATTTCTTAATTTGCAGAGTCCGCCTGAATAAAGAAAGTTTTTAATTGATTTAAGCTTTTCTATACGTTCCACCTTCCTTAACTGGAGAACCTTCGGAATGTATGAAGCGAGAACTGGAGCTGTATTTAATCGTCATGAATACCAAATTAGAATGCCTTAAGCGTTACCGATGCACTAAACACATAGACCACAGCAAGCTACACAGCTTCATGGCTACAAATGCAGTTGACTTCATATGTCGCCGTGTAGTACTTAATTTTTTTGAAGGCAGCAACAACAGCTGTGTACTTTAGCAATACAAATTTAAGGGTTACCGCATACATATATTTTATAATGAATAAAATTAAAGTTATTGATAAAAAATGTAATAATATCACGAAAAACTATAAAAACACATAAATTTATTTCCTTATTGCATTTTTGTAATGTTCTTTTATGTTTAATATTAAAAAAAAGTTTTTGTTTTTATTTTTCCAATTTATATAACTTATATGTATACTGGCAACACTATATTTGTGTATTGCTGCCCGTCAAAATAGAAAATAGCCTAAGTTGGCAGCAGCAGCAAATGCTGTCGTGTAGTCGTGGTGCTGTGATGTCGTCAAAATAATCCTTTTCATTTAAACACATGTATTTTATTTTTGACAGTTTGCTGTCTGCTGCCAGGTGTCGTCTATTTGTTTAGTGCTCGATAGAATTCGTGAAATTTTCTTAAAATCCAATACGGCGATCTACTCGTCAGCTCCAGTAGAACGCCTTTTTTCATTTGCTGGCATTATTAATAGAACGGCTTTTTTCATTTGCTGGCATTATTAATACTTTTAAGCACAGATATAACCTTTTAATAGCCAATAACAAATATGTCTGAGTTCATAAATATAAAAATGTATTGACTAGCTGTTATTAATTCATAAAAATTTATCTAATTGAAAAAAAAAAAAAATTGTTAAGGTTACCTATGTAACAGGGCAAATAAATTATAAGTTAGTAGCGATGGCGATTTCGTCAATTTACGACGGTAGCAAAACTGACAAACTCCATGTATTAAAAATCTGTAAACCATTTTTTTTTGTATATAGTTTGACACTCGCTAACGCTACCACCTTATAATTTGTTCGCCTTGCTATGTATTTTTTTGACAGTGAATTGAATAATTCATGACAAGGCAGATTTATTTTACTAGGTAGTGGCGTCCGCCCGGCTGATTTGTAGTTGGAAATGTCAAAAGTAGTTTGTATTTTCCTTTGTTTGTTTACGAATTTAAAAAAAAACACTAACAAGCGTTTGCGTAACAAAGCAAGCATTTGTACTGAGAGAAATTATCTTTTATTTCTCTTTGTGTTTTTGACGTTTCCAACGCACAAAACAACATGTCAAATTACACATCAAGGCGATTGGTAACCAGGTGGTATCATCAGCATGAAGTACCAAGGCGAATCAATAACCAGGTGGCAGCGTTGGAGAATTTATTATTTTTTGCAGGTAGAAACGAATGTCAAACTTCATATATAAAAAATAATACACAGATTTTTTATATATGGAGTTTGACAGTAGTGTTCACGGCGAAAATTAATGAATTCGCCTTGGACTCGTACCAAAAAGTTGCTTTGTTGTAACAATTCGCCGATGACTACACCTTATAGATGCGCCTTGCTACATATATAAAAAATCTGTGAAAAATTTTTTATATATGAAGTTTGACAGTACTTTTTACCAGCAAAAAATAATGAATTCGCCTACGCTACCACATTGTAATTGATTCGCATTGGACATTTTAGCTGTGTTCCCTTACTTTTTGGGTAAAGTTGGGGCAAACGAGAGTAATGAAAAATTACTCTCAATTAGGGACTAAAATGTTTAAAAGTACGGAAACACTAAAAACCAAATTTTTAGCCCGAAAGAAATTATCAAATTTTTTTACTTCTTTTATGACAAAAAACCATTTTGTATAAAAAAGGCGCCAAAAATTAAAAACGTTATAAAAATATTTAAAAATGGAAAATTTGGAAATATGTTGTTCTCCAGGCATTAATAATTGCGTAAAAATGGTAAGTTAAAATAATTATTTATAAGGAAGATTTTTTTACTTATTTAATTTTTGAAAATTTGTTTGCTGATTATTTCAATTGTTTCCTTTATGCAACAGCTGATTGACTTACAATTTTACCAAATCAGCCCGAAGAAAAACTGCAGGCTGTTTTGGGCAGAAAGAAGAAGAATATTATGCTCTCAAATTCTCTCTCTCACTTGCCGAAACTTTGTGTACGGGAACGGTTTTGGGTTAATTTGGGAACCCGCGGGCGCCCAAAGTAGAGTACGGGAACAAAGCTGTTGTTTTTGTGAATGTTGTATTTGTTGTAGAGCCGCTATTACCTAGTAAAATAAATTTGCCCTTAATTCATGATATAAAAATAGAAGGTAGTTCCACTTCAAAAATTTGTGACGTTTGCCGGAATTATTTGAAATATATTTTTTGTAAACAACACAATTTGTGTTACCACAGATATAAATAAGAAAAAAATATTTGGAACTATTTAACAAAATATGTGTAATTTGTAAATATAAATATAAAATTCACAGAAATAAATCCTTTGGCTCTAATTTCGGAATTATTATTGCGAAGCATACCGTTTCCACGAAACATAATACATGCTTCGCATTGACTACGGTTCTAAAATTTAATTTTTCGTTTAAATTTTTGTGTTTGTAATTAATTAAATTTTAAATTATAATATATTATTTGTTTTTATATTAACACATACTCACACAGCACTTTTAATATTGGTATACTTTTTTTTGTTTATATTGATATACAGCTAATTCAGATAAACTTGCGATAAAAATTAGGGAAGACAGAAACTATTCATGCTTCGCAAGTAGATTCAAACTGAAACGTCTCAAAAGAAACATGCTTCGCTCTCAAGATTTTATATGGCGAAGCACGTTGATTCGGTCGTGATTCAGCTTTAAATCATGAATGGGAGAGCGAAGCAAGAATATTGGGCTCCGTGGAAACATAGTATAAATAATTACTTTTTTCTCTTTTTTTGTTTTAAAACAACTCTTTCATCAACAAAACTAATGTCCTTGCTATCGATTACTTCTACGTACTAAGTTTCATCCCTAATGTGTTGTGCATAAACTCAATATATACCATAAATTCCATTTTTCCAAAAATGATTTCTTTAGATAAAAATATTTACACTACAGCTGATCAAAACAAAAACTTGGCGCATAAAAAGCGTTGCATGTAACTTGACGTTTAAGAAATGTAGAAAGCGTAAAAAGTATGAAAAGCGTAAAAAGCGTGTACGCATAGAACGCGTTGTATGGACTTTCAGTTTTCCGCGCTCATTGAGACGGGCGTATTTGTAGGCACTACTTAATTGAAAATACTTTGCATTAAAAAAATATTTTAAATCAAAGTATCATTTTTCATATTGTTAGTTTTGCTGATGTTTTAACTAATAAAATAAACTTATTTAAATATATTTTTGGAAATATAAAATGACTTTTCATTTATAGTCTTGCAAAAATTATGTCCTGAAAAAATTCTGTAAATTATTCAAATATGTCTTAATTCACAGTCCCCAAGGCGAGGAGACATAAAAACCATGGCAAGTTGATAAAACCCAATAAAAAAAAACCTTTTCTCGCCTTTGTAAGTCGTAATCTCATTGTCATTCTTTAGAGAGTACTTTCTCAATCCGTCTAAAAGCATCGTGAAGTAACCATTTGACATACACGCGAACACCGCAGGTATGAGCCTCTTTTGCCCCTCTATCAACAAGAATATTCCCAGATATACAGTGGCTCACAGCTTATTTTATGCACTGCATAATTTTATCCTTTAAGTCCTATAACAATAATACCTGTAGGAATTAAAAAAAGAAATTGGTATCAATAAATAGAGAAAAGGGTCTAGTTTAACAAGAAAACTTTATTTATTTAGAAAATGAATATTAACATAATTAAAAAACAAGAAAAGTAAAATACAGCTTTTTTCATCTCACAGCTTATTTTATGCATTTACTTCTTTTGGTAACGATACTTTCAGAATGCGTTTTTAATTCTACCCTATTGTACTTTTCGATATGATTGGCACTTAATTAATGGTCTTATTTTGTCAATAATTTGGTTAATTTCGGGAAATTTAACAACATTAGTACAGAAAGAATTGGTAGTAAATCATTTTAAAAACGGTCACTCGCAGCGGAAAATAGTTGAAATGATGAATAAAAAAACTTAGACGTCGCAACAAATTATCGAGTGCTTCGTTCGTGAAAACAGTTTAATTAACAAATGTAGAAAGGCACCAAATAAAATTTTTATAAACATGATGAGCGTTATATTGTCAAAAAATTTTAAGCAAATACAGGGCTCTCAGCTCCCAAACTGACTTTCGATATTCAATATGACATAGGCAAACATTGCTGCGTTGAAACTTTTCAGTGTGTTCTTCGTCACCATGATTTTAATGGTCGAGTTGCACGTAAGAAGCCTTCCATTAGCGCAAAAATCAAAATATGCAGTCTCAACTTCACTGTAGAACACGATTCCAAAGACGCATCGATTTGGAATGCAGTTATCTTAACCGATAAATCCAAATTTAATAAATTCCGCTCCGATGATAAGTCCTACGTATGGAAAAAACCTAACAACGAGCTTAATAAAGAATATTTAAAGGCAACAGGTAAGCATGGTGGTGGCAGCGTCATGATTTGGGCCTGTATGTCGACTGTTGGTACTAAGAGTTTAGAGTTTATTGAAACAACCATTGACAAAATAAGTATCTTCAAATTTTAGAGGACAATTTGTTGCAAAATGCAAAGAATCTGGGTATAAGATCAAATTTTCGATTTTATCAGGATAACGATCCGAAACATAAATCGGGAATTGTAAAGTTTTGGTCAATTTATAACTGCCCTTACTTGATGATTACGCCACCTCAGTCACCAAGCCTCAATGTCATTAAAAATCTATGGTCCATTTTGGAAGAAACATAAGGCAACACGAGTTTTTAAGCAAAAATAGCCTAAAAGAATTGGAGTGATAGAATATTTCGCCCAATTCATCGCTAAAACTAGTTGCATCTATACCAAACCGTCTTAAGCCTGTTATAGACAATAAAGTGTATCAGACAAAGTATTAAAAATATAAATTAGCAAACACAACTTGAAAGTTTTCAATACTTAAGGTTACCGCATAAAATAAGCTGTGATATGAAAAAAGCTGTATTTTTATTTGTTTTACTTTTAGGATAATTAAATCTTAATTTTTTAAAAATTGAAGTTTTCTTGTTAAATTAAGCCCTTTTATCTATTAAATGATACCAATTTCTTTTTTTGATTCTTACTGGTTTTATTGTTACAGGACTTAAAAAATTAAAATATGCAGTGCATAAAATAAGCTGTGAGCCACTGTACATACATAGATACGTGACCGGGTATGTAGTGAAACTCAAAAAGTGTAATACCCTGTTCAGACATACGTTTTAATTTAGACAATTAAAATTTTAATTGAGTAATTAATTTTGGTGTTCACACATATACAATTTAATTTACTTAATTAAAATTTGACAGTAGAATATAGTTCTGTTCAATAACAAGAAGATGTTACTAATTGTTATTGGAAAGTGTTTACTTCAGTACTTAAAAATAAGAAGCGAAAGAGTAAGTAAGTAAGTAAAATTTTATTGAAGTCTTCTTCTTTTTCTTTAACATTGAATAATAAAACGACTAGAATAACAATAATTCTTAGAGCTATAGTTGTCTTACTCTAATGTTTAAGTGAGTGTATAACGCTACTTTGCTAAAAAAAAAAAAGAGGCATATGTGAAATTGTACAAAATTGATAGTATGACAAGGCTTGCTTCCGGCCTTTACAATCACTAACAGAGCAGATGTCTGTGTATAACAATCTAAAACTAAATAACAATAACAAATGATCTGTTCATAAAATGGCAAAACATATTCGGAATACCGTAAATGTAAATTTAAGAAATTGTGAGATACGCACATACATACGAAAGTACATAAATATACATATAACAGATATGAATGAACATTCAAGTACTTGTAAGTATAAATTTAATATAATATGTAAGTACAAATTTAAAAAATATCAAATCGAATAGAGCTAAGCTCTTGCTAAATAAACTAATTGATGATTTGTAAAATCCTATTTTTCGTTTTCAGCCTCTGTGGTTGTTGGAGGCTGCTCTCAAATAAAATGAGGAAAGGTTTAGTAGTCCCTGATCGTTGTCAGATGATTCATTTATAATTCCAATAGGGGAAAGGTAAGTAGATTCGGACCAAGTAGTGTTCTTCTCAATCTCATATATTTGGTTAACTAGTGCGTTGCTGTGGTTTTCAATTGATTTAACAAACTTCGTTTGCAACATCAAGGCGTATCTGCAGAAAGGTATTATAGCTGCTTTTTCATACACGTAAGTATTTGAAAACCGTTTTGTGTAGTTTTCAAAATTCTTACCAATACATTTTCTTAGGATTTTACGTTCAAATATCTCCAACTCCTTGGCTACTATAGGAGATATAGTAAACCAGATTGGGAATCCGTAACAAAGCACTGATCTGATAGCAACCTTGTACAGCAACAGTTTAGTATTTTTAGGTAAATAGATGTTGTTTAAAAGCGTTGCAAACGTTCCGGAGATTCGTTTTGTTTTTTGCAGGAGACTTCTAGCATGTGCGTTAAATTTTAAGAGTTTATTAAATTGTACTCCAAGAAATTTTATTGAGTTTTTAAATGGTATATTTATGCCATCCAATATTATTTGAAGAGACTTGCTCTCAGGCACTACATATCTAGGACATTTGCCTGATGCATTTCTAATGCATATGGCTTCGGATTTGGCAGCATTTATTTTAATGCCCCATTTCTTGTAAAAAGTGTTTATTTCTCCGAGATGGGATGCAGCTTTGTGTAATGCTTCTACTGGAGAACTATTGTGCGCATAAATTAAGCAGTCATCAGCATATAGGATGGCCTTTGAGTTTTCAAATTGGTGTGGAAAATCGTGTAGGAAGACATTGAACAAAAAAGGGGCCAAGATGCTACCCTGAGGTACCCCACTTTTTACTGGACCAAACTCAGAGACAGAGTTTTTGATTTGTACGCCAAATTTTCTGTTGGTGAAGTAGCTGCGAAAGGAAGCGAAAGAGTAAAAAAGAGTATAAGATGTGAATGTTAAAAAATTTGTTACTACTTTTGTTACTGGCAAGAACAGAACAGCTGATTCTTGATCTGTTTTACAAATAAGTTAATAAATATTAAATACTTTGAATTGAAGTGTTGTTTAGCACTTCCCACGAAAATAATTACATCACATCGTTATTGGACTATAATGGTGTGGCTTTTTTGCCATAATTTGTGTGGCGATTTCAAAACCGAATATCTGCCGCTAAAATTTTTTACAACCACACAGCACAAAATATACATAATATTTATAGTTTTCGGTTTTAAATACAAAATATTTAAAATTGAAGCTAACGTATATATAATTGTTAGAAGAAATCTGAGAAAAACTATATATAAGTAAACGCCAGGATAATAAAAGAAATAAAATAAACTAAAAGTCTTACATAAAAAAACAGAAAAATTTTGGCAATTTTGCAAAATATTCGAAAAAATGTGTTCACAATCGATGACAGAGCTCTTGCAAATACAAAATCATGGCGAAATAATGCAGGTGGTCTCGATGGCGAATTTATCACTTTTGCCGTAAACGCTAAATGTCAAACTCCATACATAAAAAAATGTGTATATATTTTTTTTATATGGTGTTTGACAATTCACGTTTGCGGCGAAAATTATGAATTCGCCATTGCGACCACCTCGTATATTTTCGCCATGTACAAAATGCTTTAAGCATCGAACACCGCTTTTTTACTATTTTAGATATTTATTTTTGTGGTTGTGTGTTATTATCGTCAGTTTGTCTTTACTTTTCTTTTTTTTTCCAGAAATGTGTTTATTCCTTTTTTTTTATTTGGCATAGTAATGTTGTAAATTTTTATTTTACTCTACCGTTGCTAGTTTCTGTCGGAAATTTATTGAACAGACCTAATTTTTACATTAGAAATTTGTGTTGGTAAATTTGGAAGAATAAAGAAAAGTTCGGCTTTAAAAGAAAGTTTGCTTGCTTTTATTTGAAATATGGAACTCTTCCAGTTTGTACGATCAAGTTTTGACTGCACGCTAGCTTTGAATTTCCATAAAATTTTCAAAAACTTTTCATTTCATATAATTTGAAAATATTTTATTTTTCATTTTTATGGCATTTACTTTTGTCATTGTATAAAATTTTCTCTAACTGAACACACTTCACAGGGGTTGTTGGAGGAAACCTTTTCAATTATCGACTTAATTAAGTGCTAATTGAAAATTTTTTTAATTAATTTCTTATGTGGTAAATTAAATTCAATTAGGGACTTAATTGCGTAAATTCCTTTATTGCGCAATAAAAACGTATGTCTGAACAGGGTATAAAAAGAGTGTAACTAAGTTTGTCATTCCGTTCGTAATTTCTACAATATCCATTTCCGACCCCATAAAGTGTATATATTCTGACTTCTTATGCATAGCGAAGTCGATTGAGCGATGTCCGTCTGTCCGTTCGTTGTGAATTCAAGTTTGCCGAGGCACAAGATCAGCTAAAGAAAAATTAAATCGATCAGGTGTTGTGTTATAGCATGATCGGACTATGTCCTTCGAAGCAGTGGGCAAAACACCATGTCTACTCTACCTCTAATTTTTTCATATCACTTGGAACAATAAAGTAACTCCAATAAAAAATCCATTTATTTTGGTGATGGAGAATTAAAAAATAAAAAAAATATCAAGAGAAAAAATTGGCGCTCGCCCATATTTTCCGAGTTATGGATCTCCGAAATTTTAATTTTTTTTTAATATCAACATGGGCATCATTTTAAAGCTTTGGAAGAGATCTTTAAGGAAATACAAAAATTTTTTAAAAATGGTTAACAAAATAAGCCGATGGCATTTTTATGTAAAATTGTATTTTTTAATTCTCTGTCACCTCAATATTTGCTTTTTTGATTGGATTACTTTACTAAACAAGATGATGAAGGTTATATAAGATTCGGTATAGCCAAATATAGCAAACACTCCAACCTATTTTTACCTAAATTGTTTAATTACAATTTTCACGATATTGCCGAAAATATACAATTCGATAGTTTTATTATCGAATTATTTTAAGTTGCCAACGGCAATGAATACTAAAAATAAATTATCTTAATAATTTAAATGGAAAAATTTATATTTACACGCCAATCAGAAAGAACAAGGACTCTTGGCTTCCTTAATAATAAATACTTAATAAGTTACTTTAGATGAAAAACTTTAAATGATACTGAACTTCTTTCTCACCAAAATGAGTAATGCCTTTAAATAATGTACAACTCGATTAAACACGCCATTACTACTTACGTCTATCTGATTTTAAAAAAGATTATAAAATATTTTTTAATTACTTTTCTTATTTATTGATAATATTCTTTTACAGGTTTTGTTTCTTTTCTTGATTTTAATATGCTTTCGTACGCATATAAATACTTTTATAGTTTTATTATTTTTAATAATTAATTATTAAAAACTAAACAAAAATATATATTTATAAATAGTAAAGTAATAATACATTGGCATAAATATCATTTATAAAATAAATACATAAATCATAATAAGATTTTTTAGTTTTCTATTATCTTTTTTGAAATAAAAATAATTAAAAGAAGAGGATCTTTAGTAAAATAGTTTTGTGAGTTAATTGGTACATAAATATTTTTCCTTTTTTAGGTTTTGAAATCTTATTGAATAGGTTTCTTCGTAATCTACTTTTCAATTTTAATAATTACAGAGTTACATACAATTCATGATATTTCATTATTTCGTGTGTATGTGTATTTTCTTTGTGTGTGTAAAATAAAAAAAAAAATTTTCTATTTATTATTGTATTATTAGAAACTTGTATAGAATTAAAATTAATCACTGAAATAAAAATCAGGCATGTGATGAAACCGAATTTGACTAAAAAAAAAAAATAAGCGAGCATAGGAGTTCTTAAAGCAGAAAAAAGTATATATGAATAAAGAGGAATTATTAAGTATTTAATACATTTGCTTTTTTAATATAATTTATTACCGATAACGAAATT
Source organism: Gymnosoma rotundatum (assembly GCA_916610165.2). Taxonomy (NCBI): domain Eukaryota; kingdom Metazoa; phylum Arthropoda; class Insecta; order Diptera; family Tachinidae; genus Gymnosoma; species Gymnosoma rotundatum. The sequence goes on along the minus strand of OU744339.1, from coordinate 76,918,027 downwards.
TGATATGGCATGACATTTTTTAATGTTAGCGTCATTATTTATTTTTTAAGTTTAACAAATTCTTTTTAAACATAATTGTAACAAATCAAGAGATTTGTTTAAAAAAATATCAACACAACTATATCAAATTGTTTAAGTATTCAGACAGCATTGTATGTATAGTAAGCAGCTGTACTGTATAAAGCTAAGGAATTGTGTTTTTTTATTGATACACTTAGGCCAATAAATAAAAAATAAAATAATAATAATAAAAATATTGTTTAAATGTTACAGGTTTTATGTTTTTTTTTTTTTTTTTTTTTTTTTTTTTTTTTTTTTTTTTTGACAAAAGATAACCAAAATAACATGATTTCAGGCCTGTCCCTTTTTCTTTTTGGAGTTATAGAACATATAAACATATGCCTTTTTTAAACATCCAGCAAAAAGTATTGACAAAGAATTTAAAAACGTACAACTAGTTTTAACGTTTCCATTTGTTATGAATAAGTTGACTTCTTTTCGTTTAATTGCAAAACCTATGTCTAATTAGTGTTTGTTTCGTTCCATTATGTTCCGGAAAAAATTGTAGAATATAGAAACCACCGTTAAGTGACTAAGTTTCTGACTCTCGAGCTTGTTGTAAAGAAATACAATGACATTTGTTAAATTTGAAAAATACTTTTAAATTAATTGAGTTGTGAGAAGTTTTTTGCAGAGCTAAGTAAGCGGTAGCTAAATGGCCATCTAGACATGCCTTCACCCTCAGTAATCAATATCGGTGATTTAATTATTTAATCGGGATAATAGAAAATAATAATAGATATGCTTTCCCCGCAGTAATACATTTCATTTTTAGTTTAGTTTAAATTAATAAATATTTCATGAGAATATCATGAAATATTTATATTTCAAGGAATCAAGCACGAAATTATAAATATTTCGCTACTCCTTTGTGTAACATCATCAGGAAAATCAAATATTTATTATAAAACTAGCGGACCCGGCGAAATTCGGCTCGCCCCAATTTTAAGCCTCCAGACAAAATTTAGAGTAATAATACAACACAAATATTAAAATTTTCAATGTGATTTATTTGATGAAATCAGTAGAGAGCGATTTGATGCGCAAAATTTCATACAAAAAATCTATTTTCGATTTTTCCAATTTTCCGCAATTTTCCATGATTTACACTAAGAACTTTCTATTTTCTGATTTGAAAAGCTATCAAGGAATAATTTCACGCAAATTTTATACAAAAACTCGATTTTCGATTTTTCCAATTTTCCGGAAGGATTTTCCAAAATTTTCTTCCGTAAAGACCATCTACTCGAAAATACGAATAACTGACAAGAAAAACTTTACAGAAATCGGCGCAGCGGTTCTCATTTTATGAATTACTATACATTTTTTAGACCATTTATATATATATATATATTTATATATATATTGATAACATAAAATAAAACAACTACAAAAAATGTGATAAATTTTTTTTCAAACTAATCTACATACATATTTGTATGAAAATAATAAAAAATTATTTGGCATATAAAAATTTTTAAACAAATCCAAAGTATAAAATTATTCCTTATTTACTAAATGTTTCTAAATCTGAGCTGCATTATCTGTGTCTGCCTTAAAATTATTAATTATTTGTAAGTCCACTCTTACATGATGCAACCTTTGTCGCTGCAATTTTTCTCTTTTATTATTTTTAATCGGATTTGCTTCTACATTGCACAATTTTTATGTTTGAAAACGGATAAGGGAATCTTATTATTGTTTCCACTACAAGGAATTTTATAGACTAAATTAAATATTTCTTGATTCAGTATTTTATGTTTAGTTTTACTAAATAATCTTTTTAATAAATTAGTTAATTTTCAAAAAAAACTTTTTTTCGTGCTATTTTCCCGATTAATTATTTAAATCATCGATATTGATTATTGAGGGTCAAAGCACGTCTCGATGACCATTTCGTTAAATAAACTAATGATTTTTTGTCCAAACAATATAGCAAAGACAACTATCAAAGTTTAAGCAACAACACAATAACCCACAGTAATTTTATTTTTCTTTCTCCGCTGTACACGGCTGAGTTTTTCCCGGCTCTTTTATACAGTTGAAAGAGTATGAAAAATAAAATATCACAAAACACTACGATAATTTATTTATATGCACGGGCACTTTGCAAATATTAAATTATATTTAACAACGGGAATTTTTTAATAGTTATACCCGCCAAAATACTTTTTGCTCAGTTTTTTATATACAAAAATTAATTATGAAAAATATTTTTTGTTTAAACAATAATAATTTTTCCTCAAAATGTTACTTTTTATAATTTTTATAAGGCAGGGCAGCATTTTACACCTTATTTGGAAATGGTGAAGTTAATCAGGAATTGTTTTTGTTAGTAAGCTATTCAGAAATAAAAGTTTAATTCACCGTTAATGCGGAAAAATTTTCTATTCAGAATATTTTTATTAACGAATTAGACGTGCGTACAAACGTAGAATATATTTATTATAAAAATTTTTGATTCTCCTACCGTTGACATTTCAGCGACATAAAGACTTATAAAAGTTTGGTTCAATCAAAGTTCTTGTATTTGCATTTTTCCTATTTATATATTGTCTGCTTGTTAGTTGAAAAGGAAAATTGTTATCATTCAATTTATTTCTAACGTTCTCCTTTTTTTTAATACATATGTTGTTACTGTCCAAGTGCATATTAGATTTTTCTGATGATGCTACAAAAAGGTATTAGCAAAGTTAAATTAAAAATGACCAATTGCTTGAAAAAAATTAAATAAACTATAATACTTTTAATTTGTAGAAATCTAGTTTACTTTTGTTCAAAACGAAATGAAAGAAAAAAATGGATGATGAAAAATTCAGGAGTACCAACGATATCTGTTATTTTGCAGATGACAGTATTCATATTCATTTTGCAATAGGCCAAGCCTTTTAGCTACATATGCGAAGACACATAGATGATACTCTCAGTCACGAGCTTTTGGCAATTTTCGAATGGGGTCTTGCGAACAATGTTTAATTATACGCTCAAAAAACTAGTGCTATTTTCTTTCAAATATGCGTACGGCAAAATCTGTTATTGTGTGAAATATAGATATTAGGGAATTATAATCTCTCGTTGTTTTTGGCATGAAAATTTAGTGCAATGTTTGGTGAAACAAGCATATTTTTCAGGTGACTTAGTTTTCTAAAACTGTGCGAAAGATATTTTACTCCATCTGATCTTCTTGCTATTCGGGTGGGGGATGTTTTTCACTGTTGAAAAACGTCGTTACTGCAACGGAATATGCTCTGATGAAACCAGGAGGCTTATTCTGAATTGCGATGCGAAAGTCAATGCGATGCGAAAATACATAAATGCGAATAATTGCTATTCTGTATTGCGATATTCGCAAAGTTCTATTTTAATCGCATTTCAAATGCGAAAAGGTGGTAAGTCGGTATTCTAAATTGCGAAAACACATGTCAAATTCGCAAAATTTATTCGACAACAAAGTAGCATTCGCAAAGTACAAACATGTAAGTAAAAAACAATATTTTATTTATGTATCCATCATATATTTATTATTTAATTCAGGGAAGTAAGCAATAAGACCAACAAACCGCGTCAACTTTAAATAAAAATAGAATTTATGAATAAGCACAGCCATTCGGCAAGAGGCCATTTAAAAACACCAAATGCACGTTAGTCTGCAAATACTTTGTGGCAAACGTTAACTGAAGAATTAAATATTAATGGACCACCTATTAGAGAAGTTAAAAAATATTTGACTTAAATTTTAATAGGTTTGGACCTATTAAATAAATTTTAGAAACAATTTTCACAGCGAAGCACAAAAAATTTATTTATTTTTAATTTGACGTTTATTGATACTGATTATTATTTGAGCTGCGTTGCCAACGATTTGAAATAAATTGCGAAAGTCTAACAGAATACCAATTTTCTTTCGCATCGCATTTCATTTGCGCATCGCATTGATTTTCGCATCGCAATTCAGAATAAGCCCCCAGGAAACTTGTACCTGAAAATCGTAATTTCGTACGCGCTCCATGCTTCTTATCAGAAGTGCATGCCTTTGTGGTCAATTTGCCAGTAAATCGCACTAAGCTTTACAAAGAAAATTCGTTTTTTATCCAAACCGTTCGTAAGTGGATAAACTCCTTGCAGAGGTTTTTCTTGTTACTTTCAATGTACAAAGGTTTAAACTAATCGCCTACAAGCACTACTCCATGTATCCTCATTTCCATAACCTAATTCTAGCTTAATGTATTGCGTGAGTAGGGTTCATGCTGTAAGTGCTGATCTTATTAAAAAAATAGTAAATAAAACTTGAATAGGCGAAAAGCGAATCTTCTTTTTGCATTTTATTGAAGATGTATACATTTTCCAAATTCAATTGCTTTGATTTAAAGTGCAACTATTTTTTATTGTCCTTTTAATAAAAAATTGGAAATTATTTATGTTGTAAATTCAAATAGACGGATGTTAAACTCTGCTCCTTTTTAGCAATTTTACAAAACAGACAAAAGCTTAAATGCTGATAAGTAGATAAGAGTTAATTTGGTTTGACAGATTTCCTTACCCAAAGTATCGAATTAGAATGGTGCCAAAAGTTTTTTTTGTTTTTAAAGAGAAGTAGCACTTCAGGCAATACCTATTTAGTTCGGACAGATGGGAGATAGATAGGAGATAAGACAGGTGGAGAAAGGAGATAGTTATAGCCATTTTATTCCTTACTGTACTTCGTCGACGAATATGATATGAAGAAATACCGACGAAGGCTGCATGTTGTAATCCTTACTCTAAATTTGTATTAATGCCATTAAACAGAAAGAAACATTTTTTTATTTTTTGATTGCAGACGGGGTTGAACACTGGACAACCAGATTTGTAGTCAAAAAGTTCAGCACTGTTATTTTTAATTGAAAAAATATAATTCTAATAATTCACGGCATATCAAAATAATTCGTACGAGGGCTGCTCTATATATTTCTGGCCTAATAGTGAAAATGCGAATATTTATAATCAAAAATGGTTTTATTGTTTTTTAAAGTATTCTCTAGCATGATTTATACACTTTTGCATGCGCTCAAACCAGTTGTCGAATCACTTTTTTCACTCCGATTGAGACACCTCTAAAACATGGTTTTTGAACACTTCAACAGCTTCTTCTGGCGACGAAAATCGTTGACCACGCATTTTTTTTCTTGATGTGCGGAAACAAGAAGAAGTCATTAGGTGCCAAGTCAGGGCTGTACGGCGGATGACCCATTAATTCGATGTTTTGGCCGGTCAAAAACGCTCTGGTTTGAGCCGATGTGTGAGAGCTCGCATTGTCATGGTGAACAATGATTCGTCTTCTCTTGTTGTTTTTTCGAATTTCTCCGATGACTTCAGGCAAACAAATTGTAGTGTACCACCCAGAAGTGACCGTCCTACGTTGCTCAAGCGGAACAGTCGCCACGTGACCAGTTTTGCCGAAGAAATAGGCGACCATTTGCTTCGGAGGGCTTCTTCCACGAACATCTTTCGTTGGATTTTGCTCGTCTTTGAAGACCCACACGGTCGATTGTTGTTTCGTTTCGGGCTCATACGCATAGATCCATGATTCGTCACCTGTGACGATCTAATAAACGTCTTTTGAAGCACCGCAATCGTATTTTTGCAACATTTCTTTGCACCAATCGACACGAGCCTTTTTTGAGCGACTTTCAAATTGTGCGGGATCCAACGAGAACAAACCTTTTTTACGGCCTGGTGTTCATGCAGTATCGAATGTATGCTGGTGGAAGAAATGTCCAAGGATGTCTCTATCTCTCGGTATTTCGCATGTCGATTTTGCATTATGAGTTCACGCACGGCATCAATGTTCTCTGGCACAACAGCCGTTTTTGGACGACCTTCACGGAATTCGTCTTTGAGCGAGCTTCGGCCACGATTAAATTCATTATACGAATTTTTCACAGTGCTTTAGTATGGTGCTTCATCGCCATACAAAGATTTAAGTTCATCATTGCACTCTTGTCGTGATAATCCACGTCGAAAGTTGCGAAAAATGATGGCACGAAAATGTTCACGAGTTAATTCCATTTTTTTCTATATTAATTTTTTCAAGTCACTGTAAACAACACAAATAATGGTCGTACGTCAAAACGTTTTGAGTACGATTATGCTTAAAAATGACAATCTTTCAAATGGAAATGTCAGATTGCACTTGGTAGCACTCAGTGTTGCCAGGCCAGAAATATATATAGCAGCCCTCGTAAAAAACATTTCAAGTTTGTCTACAAAAGTTCATCATACCGAATGATTTTTTAAGTAAAGGTATTCCATAGCTAACTTGTTATCGAATGCCACGATTTAAAATATCAATACAACTTATACGATGACGAATGCGACGATTTCAATTAGTTAAATTTTGAACGATTTCATTCGATAACTATTTCGAATTTAGGCCTTGTTTTAAATGTTTCTAAAAAATATCCATAATTATAGATAAAACAAATTCTTTATTTAAAATAAACTTTCAAGAAATTATAAGAGCAGTTTCTACGATTTTTTCTACTACCGCTATATAAGTTTTTTTTTCCATAATTTAATAATTTTATATCATTTTTGTGTAAATAATGAGGTACTTAGCAAAGGGAATTGTTTTCTTTTGATTTTTTAATTACATAGTTTAACATCTTATTATTAACCATTTTTAATGTTTTTTTCGATTATTTTGTTGATAATGTTGTTTTAATTTTTTTTAGTTTAAATATATAATTTTATACGCTTCAATAACAATAAATCGTTTTAAAAGTTATTTTTTTAGAAACGTTATTTAGCTTGATAAAATGTTTTTTTAATAATTATATTTAACAAAACTTATTTTTACAAATTTAATTTTTCATTTATTTATACTGATTTGACATAATTTTTTGTTATTTTTTTCAACAAAAACGTATTCTAAATCAAGCTTAAAGTAGATTATTAATGGCAGCTCTTAATTTAAATTTATACAGTTATTTTTTTTTATTAAAAGTTATTTTGCAAAGCATTTTTAAAGAGGCAATAATTTTTTATTTTTCAAAATCTAGTTTTTACCCGTACCTGAATCGGTTTTTGATTACTTAATGATAAAAAATTGGAGTTGTTAGTTTCGAAATCAAATTAGTTTTTAAAAACAAACAAAAGTCAAAAACAATTTTTGATTTGTGAATTCAAAAATGCTTGCGAAAAAACAAAACAAACCATGCGTCAAAGGCGGTAATTTGGCGAAATCATTATAACACTGTGTCAACATTAAAAAATTTGTTACATTTGATATCGCAGCCGTCTTATTAGTGTCGTAAAATTCTAGACTTATTATATTAAAATTGGACATGACGGGTGCATGAAAGACGTATATCATTGCGATTAAGAAAAATTTTTGATAATTTGAGATGAGTTCTTCAAATCATTGCTTAACATATGAGTTATCGCCTAAGTGGCTGAAAAATACTCATTGTAACTCGGGTGCAAATGCGAAAAACTTTTAATTTAAGCATACTTATAGGCAACATGACATGTGTTTACGACTTTTATTTCGCATTTAAACAATTTACACCTTGTATTGTTTTGATCAAGGCAGATTTATTTTACTAGGTAGTGTCGTCCGCCCAGCTGGTTTGTAGTTGGAAATGTCAAAAGTTGTTTGTATTTTCCTTTGTTTGTTTACGAATTTCAAAAATCACTAACAACAACCCTTTGCGAGACAAAGCAAGCATGTGTATTGAGAGCAATTATCTTTCATTTCTCTTTGTGTTTTTGACGTTTCCAACGCACAAAACAACAATAAAAAGCCATGTTGTTTTTGTCTACCTAGTAAAATAAATCTGCCTTGGTTTTGATGACAAATTAAAATTTAATTTCATAAATGAATGACTGGTGTTTTTTTTTTATAAATATTTTGGAAAAATATTTTTTCAATGCATCAAGCCAATCATTTCGTATAAATCAAATTGCTGATATTTTTGCTAGTTTTCAGTTTCATGGGTGGAAAATAAGTATACAAATATGCTATGAGCAACTTTATTTGGTATGATTGCTTTAAGAGAGCATATATGGAATCGCCCTTAGTGAAAAGATTTTATGCGAATTGCTTTTGAATTAACATATATACTTACACAAGTTATAAGCAAAGTTATAGTTGGGTCTAACAGTTTTCATGGAAGATAGCGTGAGTCTAGCAACCGTAAGTGTATTAAAAAATAAACCGATATTTCTGTTATGACAATCCTATTTCGCCTAAAGTGAGAACTGATTTGAAGTTTAGCTTTGACAACTAAAGTGAACTGATTTGTTTTGCTTAAACTGGGCATTAAAAAGATAATACAAGGAAACACAATAAATTACTTCTAACTAAAAAAAACCAAAACAAAATTTTCAAGAAATTTATGGCGTTTTCTTTTCTGACAAAAATGTTGCATATGTTTAACACTTTTTATACCTTTGTGTTCTTTTCTAAAAAATGTTCGATAGTGTAAATTTAAAGTATGTTCTTTTAAAAATACTTTACCCTCAATTTTATGTTAGGGTAAGTATGCTACACTTTTTTTTAGTAGTTCTTACTCTTGATAAGTGATGTTTGCTTTTGTTGCTAAACCCAATGTTATACTACTTTATGTTTGAAACGCTTATTAAACATTACTGGCATGTAAAGGTAGATAGAAAAATTCAATAACAGTTTTTGTTCTAGTGTGGCTATAAAACGTGTAGCTATTTTTCGGGGTTTAGGCAACACGCAAAAAATTTCATGTGATTGTTAGGTAACATTTATTTTCAGAAAAGAAAACGGCATTAAATTAAAAATAAAAAAATTTTTAAATATGAGTTTTATTGTTGTGACAATTATTTTTCTTGCACTTTCAAGCACAAAGCACAAACACTTTTTGATTAAATCACATAGGATGTATTGAGAACCCCATGATTTTCACTACAAGGGCAAATATTTCATTAAGTTTTAGAAAATAAAATAATAACAACAGATAATAAGAATGGCTATCAAAATGTTATGGTAAGAAACAACTACAATAACTAATATCAAACTAAAAACGAAATGTATAATTTCCAATGGAGTGAAAAATTTTATCGTTAAGGGGCGCGATTAAACACGCTGAATTTTTCAAAGAGAATTTGAAAAACAGCACGAAAAAATGGCATTGTATGAAACTACACTTGCATAACTTCAGTTTCATGATAATAAACAAAGTAGTCAAATGAAGTAGTCCCTTTTTTGAGGCTGAGAATATTGACAAACATCTTAAAGCTCGTTTATGTAAAATACTTGTCATTTGTTTTCCATTATTACAATTATTTTGAGTTATTTGAAATTATTTTCCCTAATAGCGGAAAAATTAACAACTGAAATGAATAAATCTTACGTTAAAAATTAAAGAAAAATTTGATTATCTGTCCGATTGCTGATTAGGCACTTTTAGCTTTAAATAACCAAAAGGTGTTTGTATGCTCGATAAAATTCTACCTTGATAAATTATGAAAACGAGCCTAAGTAGAATATATGGTTATTAATATTGATTTATTAAAAACTTTATCTGTTTTCTTTAAATTCAAATCTTTTTTTTTTTACTATAAAACTATTAAAATCACATTTTTAACGGTTTGTGATTAAGAATCTGTTCTTCTTGAGAACAAGCTTAAATTGTGATGTGGAGGTAGATACTCAAGAACTGAGCCTTAATCATCATACAGACAACATCTATACTAAAAAACAAACATTAATTCAATTTTGGCAATTTTAAAATATGTATGATTATTTTACAATTTTTTCCATGATCTTTTTGAATTAGAATCATTTTAGTGAATACAGTTAAAAGTGAGTTTAACAATTAAATAATTTAAAAATTATTTAACATTTGATTTTCAAAGGATGATATGCAGAAACTAAAAAATAAAAAAATAAATAAATAAATAATGGTAACTATAGGTACAAGAAGAGTGAAAAAGTGGAACTAGGAAAATTATTTTATATACAACATGCAACTTTAAAAACTATTTTTAAAAGGAACAAATCAAAATAAGGATACTTATCGTTTAAGTTTTTTTTTTTTTTTTTTTTGTTTAATACGATTTACACAACAAAAGTGTGAGTATTTTTTTTTGTGTTTGTTTTATTAACAAACATAAAATTACATAGAACTGGAGGTTTTGCTTTTGATCGTTAAAACAATTCTTATACGTAAATGCATTGCATGTATGATGAGTTCCTAATATACATATGTACATACGTACAATACTCGATTAACTGGAGTTAAATTTTTAGAACAAAATGAAATGTGTCGAGTGGTTTTAACATTTAAACCATCTTTTTTAAAATGTTATACTTTTACGTTTTGTCCTTAAATACCAACACAATATAATTTTGTTATTCTTTTTATATTTTGTATACTTTTGTTGCTTAAGTTTTTTACTTTTATTATTAATCGGGTAACATGTGCACGAAACTCACGGGAAACATGCCTCTGCGATTGGGTTCTCCTTCAATAACGCCCTCCATCCAATTCTCATCGTCAGTGCGCTCATTTAGAACAATTAATATTTCACCTTCTTTAAATTCCAATTCGTCATCATTGTCAGCCGAGCAATCGTATAAAGCACGACAACGACGATGACCAGACTGGTTCCGTGATGGAAATTTTGAAAAGTAAATTAATTTTAATATGAATAATTTCGCATACAAAAATAAACAAGAAATAAATATACTTACATAATTAAATTTGTTTACAGTCGTATTTGAACTGGTACTTTTTAAAAGATTATCGGGCGAAGAGTTGCTGCGATCAATATCACTAGATGATAAATGTGAATCGGCTGGACGATCTAAACCACCTCCCGATGAATTCATATCTGTGTGCCATGTTTCATATTCGACATAATTTGTTGATTGATTCATTAACTGAAAGTGTGCAAAAATAATAATGATAATTTAAAAAATAAAATAGCAATTGTTGTATAAAATTATACGATATTAAAAAACAAAATGAGAATTAATTAATAAGAAAACATTTTTTGTCTTCTTTGCAATTAATTAAGCAAAACAACCATGATAAACAAGCTTGTTAGAGATCTGTAAAGAAAGCAGTTGAAGCAATGAAGGGAAAGCATAAGTATTTAATACAAACATCGCAAAACAAATTTTAAAGTTGTGTCTTTTAAACCTTAAACATTTTTAACTTTGCCGCTACGTAGGATTCTGTGCGCTCCCTATATAGCTACCTCAACATATTCGAATATTTTTGAAGGAGCCATTTCGTGTAATTTTGCCATTGGCAAAAAACGACTTTTTTTTACGTTTTCCCAATTTAATTCGCTTAGTCAGCAAAAAATATTTTCAATTTGAAGACCGGGCTGTTGCAATTAAAAGCCAATGAATTTACCGATTAATTTGCAGAACTTGTGGCTCGAACAGAAACCACATTATGTGTGTAGAGTCGTTACACGCACTGTTCTATAAGGGCAAGAATTAGCAGAAGAATTAAAAACCTTTGAGTAAGCGAAGTACCTAATAGAAGGTATAGTCGGTTTCATAGTAGGGGCACAGTAAACTGTTGTTAATTGGTGTTTGATTTTTAAATGAAATCACAAAGAATCATCTGGGTCTTAGATTGCATTTGTTAATAAGACACAGCCCTTCCTAAGGTAACCTACATAATGTGGATGAAATCTGAATACCAGTCTATATATTTTATATACCGCTAGTTTAATATCAGTTGTGCATAAGACGTGAAGCAGAAAAAAGCCAACACAGTTTAGAAATTAATTTTAAAATTTATTATGTGTAATTTTAATTTTCCTGATGTGATACTTAGCTGTGTTAACAAATACCTTCGCATCTTAGCATAAAAGTTCATAAACAACTGATTTTGAAAGAGAAACCTTGTTGGCAGCAATATTGTATTTTTAATACACGATACGTGTCTGCAATTATATTTATTTCAATAATGATGTGTGATATATATCATCTTTGAATTTTCTTTTAATCTATAGAATTACATCCCAGTACTTAATTAAACTTTCTTTATTTCTGATAAACTTGAAACATTATCAGGTATGTGATGGAAATCGATCGATTTGAAAATGATTCGTTTTAAGATATATATTTTAAACAATAATAAAGAAGTTACTCCAAAGTAATTGTAGAAATTGAATGGAGTGTTATTGTGTTACATTTAAGGTATTTAAAAAAACGAAAATAGTAAGGATATCACAACCATTCTCGGTTTTAAAATTGTTTCGATTTCGAAATCGATTTTCATCACCTGTATGTCTGTTCAGTTCTAGCAAAATTACCCAATCAGAGAGGATTTTTTTAAATCCGTTTTACCTTTTTCTTTGAAAAGATTCAGCTTCGATAGAATTTACTACACTAACTATTTTAAAAATATCGTTATTAAAAACAAATTTGAGCCTTAATTACGAGGGCTGCTATATATATTTCTGGCCTGGCAACACTGAGTGCTGCCAAGTGCAATCTGACATTTCCATAGGAAAGTTTGTCATTTTTAAGCATAATCGTACTCAAAACGTTTTGCCGTACGACCATTATTTGTGTTGTTTACAGTGACTTGAAAAAATTAATATAGAAAAAAATGGAATTAACTCGTGAACATCATTTTTCACAACTTTCGACGTGGATTATCACGACAAGAGTGCAATGATGAACTTAAATCTTTGTATGGCGATGAAGCACCATCTTAAAGCACTGTGAAAAATTCGTATAATGAATTTGATCGTGGCCGAAGCTCGCTCAAAGACGAATTCCGTGAAGGTCGTCCAAAAACGGCTGTCATTTTTCACAACTTTCGACGTGGATTATCACGACAATGATGAACTTAAATCTTTGTATGGCGATGAAGCTACTGTGAAAAATTCGTATAATGAATTTAATCGTGGCCGAAGCTCGCTCAAAGACGAATTCCGTGAAGGTCATCCAAAAACGGCTGTCATTTTTCACAACTTTCGACGTGGATTATCACGACAAGAGTGCAATGATGAACTTAAATCTTTGTATGGCGATGAAGCACCATCCTAAAGCACTGTGAAAAATTCGTATAATGAATTTAATCGTGGCCGAAGCTCGCTCAAAGACGAATTCCGTGAAGGTCGTCAAAAACGGCTGTCATTTTTCACAACTTTCGACGTGGATTATCACGACAAGAGTGCAATGATGAACTTAAATTTTTGTATGGCGATGAAGCACCATCCTAAAGCACTGTGAAAAATTCGTATAATGAATTTAATCGTGGCCGAAGCTCGCTCAAAGACGAATTCCGTGAAGGTCGTCCAAAAACGGCTGTCATTTTTCACAACTTTCGACGTGGATTATCACGACAAGAGTGCAATGATGAACTTAAATCTTTGTATGGCGATGAAGCACCATCCTAAAGCACTGTGAAGAATTCGTATAATGAATTTAATCGTGGCCGAAGCTCGCTCAAAGACGAATTCCGTGAAGGTCGTCCAAAAACGGCTGTCATTTTTCACAACTTTCGACGTGGATTATCACGACAAGAGTGCAATGATGAACTTAAATCTTTGTATGGCGATGAAGCACCATCCTAAAGCACTGTGAAAAATTCGTATCATGAATTTAATCGTGGCCGAAGCTCGCTCAAAGACGAATTCCGTGAAGGTCGTCCAAAAACGGCTGTCATTTTTCACAACTTTCGACGTGGATTATCACGACAAGAGTGCAATGATGAACTTGAATCTTTGTATGGCGATGAAGCACCATCCTAAAGCACTGTGAAAAATTCGTATAATGAATTTAATCGTGGCCGAAGCTCGCTCAAAGACGAATTCCGTAAAGGTCGTCAAAAACGGCTGTCATTTTTCACAACTTTCGACGTGGATTATCACAAGAGTGCAATGATTGACTTAAATCTTTGTATGGCGATGAAGCACCATCCTAAAGCACTGTGAAAAATTCGTATAATGAATTTAATCGTAGCCGAAGCTCGCTCAAAGACGAATTCCGAATTCATTTTTCCCAACTTTCGACGTGGATTATCACGACAAGAGTGCAATGATGAACTTAAATCTTTTTATGGCGATGAAGCACCATCCTATAGCACTGTGAAAAATTCGTATAATGAATTTAATCGTGGCCAAAGCTCGCTCAAAGACGAATTCCGTGAAGGTGCTCCAAAAACGGCTGTTGTGCCAGAGAACATTGATGCCGTGCGTGAACTTATAATGCAAGATCGACATGCGACATACCCAGAGATAGAGACATCCTTGGACATTGCTTCCACCAGCATACATTCGATACTGCATGAACACCTGGCCGTAAAAAAGGTTTGTTCTCGTTGGATCCCGCACAATTTGAAAGTCGCTCAAAAAAAGGCTCGTGTCGATTAGTGCAAAGAAATGTTGCAAAAATATGATTGCGGTGCTTCAAAAGACATTTATAAGATCGTCACAGGTGACGAATTATGGATCTATGCGTATCAGCCCGAAACGAAACAACAATCGACCGTGTGGGTCTTCAAAGACGAGCAAAATCCAACGAGTGGTACCTACAATGTTTACCTGAAGTCATCGCAGAAATTCGAAAAACCAACAAGAGAAGACGAATCATTGTTCACCATGACAATGCGAGCTCTCACACATCGGTTTAAACCAGAGCGTTTTTGACCGGCCAAAACGTCAAACGGTCATCCGCCGTACAGCCCTGACTTGGCACCTAATGACTTCTTGTTTCCGCACATCAAGAAAAAAATGCGTGGTCAACGATTTTCGTCGCCAGAAGAAGCTGTTGAAGTGTTCAAAAACCATGTTTTAGAGGTGTCTCAATCGGAGTGGAAAAATTGCTTCGACAACTGGGTTGAGCGCATGCAAAAGTGTATAAATCATGCTGGAGAATACTTTGAAAAACAATAAAACCATTTTTGATTATAAATATTCGCATTTTCACTATTAGGCCAGAAATATATAGAGCAGCCCTCGTATTTAAAACTTCCACCTTCAGCCTTCAAAAGTTACCAAACGGCAACACTGCTTGAAACAAATTTTTTCTCTCTCACACTTTTACTCTCTTTTTTCACTCCCTCGTTGACAGTTATTCGAGTGAACACGTGTTATACGTATTTTATACGACGGCATTAAGCATGAAACTAGTTTCATGAAACTTTTGTTTGTTTCGCATATTCGTTACTGTAGTTGTTTGTGTTATTTCAAATAATACAAAACAACAAACCATATGCAGCGAACGTTCACAAAGCAAGTGTAAAACAAGTAAGAGTGCTATAAGCGGCTATGGTGAATCTTATATACTCTTCACCATCTTGTAAATCTAGTTAGTGAAGTAATACCAATCAAAAAAGCAAATACGGTGACCGGAATATATTTTTCAAAAGCGTACGACGCCAAAGTTCCGATTCTTTTGTTAGATACAGGGATTGTCAGTTGTGCAAGCTAAAATTAGCCATTTCAATATCCGCGTCGCAATGCAAAAATAACTTAAAATGCGACTTTAGTAACGCTGTATAAAATGTACTTTAATGTCAACAAATACAACTTTGACATCAAAAACTTGCTTAATTTCGAAATAAACAAAAATATTTAAAATGCTTATTACACAAAATATAGAAAGAATGTAATTTTAAAAAGTGGTTTTAAGTTTTTTAACATGAACAATAAATAGTCATACGAACATGCTTAAGCGTAAATATTTTCAAAAGTAAACAGTAACATCGACTTAAAATTAATAACATCACATCAACTTAGCTAACAGATTTGTTTCTCATACTTCTTGGATTTGAATTCTCTTCACTATAATGCTGCGTTTAGACGGCGTGTACAAGTCATATGTGTCAGTTTTTTTATTTAGAGCACGGTTTTCAGCGATGCTAACTTCAACTTTTAAAATTTCCGCTCAAAATATTTTTACGACAAAAGTTATATTTCTGAAAATAAAATATTTTATTTAACTTTTGTAGGGAATGTATTCAAAAATCATGTCCACTTTTTTTTTGTACGACGAGTATTTGAAAATTATTTTAAAGTATTCGTATGTATATACGTAAAAGAAAAAATAATAATGGTGACACTACCAATGTAGAAATTTCTAACAAATAGCAGAAAGGAGATTTTTTTGTGGAAATAATTAGTTATTTCCAGCGTGCTAGGGTTTTTTTTAAGATAAAGACGTGTGTGCCCCTTACTGGTAGCAAAAAGTTGAAAAATACGGTAAATAGAAATTTGCTTACAACAATTTTTTATTCAATGTACATTTTTAAAATGTTTGTCTCTTTTACAACTTATATATATTTTTCTAAATTGTTATTGCTTAAAAAATTAACCGTTGATATCACTGTTTGAAGCATTTTAGTTTTCTCTTCAACAATTAGGGGTTATGTCGTATGTACGTAACATATGCAAGTTTGAACATGATAATTATAAACCGTATGTTAAACACATATTTTGACATACACAACAAAATACTTATGGACAGCAATTTAGACATTCCACATGACTTGTACACGCCGTCTAAACACAGCATAAAAGACGTTTGTATATTAAGTTTAAGATTTTTAATTAAATCAAGTAAAATATTTGAGGTAAATTTTTGATTGTTGATATTTTAAAACGTAAAAGTTAAAAAAATTAAGTGACATTTAAAGATTTCCTGCAACTTATTTTTTAAGTTTTGATCTGAAATTTGCAAACTAATTACAATTCTTCACACTTTCTGGAATTTGTACTAAATATTACTAAAAAAAATAATTTCGAACAATTACAAATATTTAAATAGCAAATAGTAAAAACATTCAGGTGAAATCTTACACACGTATGTATTTGGACTAAACAATTTAAAAAATTGCCAATAAATGCTTTGGAAATTGCTAAACGCATATAGAACTTTATAAAAACTATTCAGTTTACGGTTTCTATTTTTGCACAAAAAGGATGAAAAGTAGAACTTGAACAGGTCCAAGGGAAAAATAAGCAAATAAGCCTTCCAATAATAGACATTTTTCTTTTTTTCGGGACCAAAAATATTTTAAAATGCGGTTTTTTTTCTAATTTATATATACAAAATTTTATCCGGCCTTAGTTAACTTTAATTTTGAAATTTATTAAGAAAATTTATATAAAAAATTAAAGGAAGTAGGAAATATTACATCCATCATCAACATTCTTCGAGGATATCTACCTTAAATGATGTACGCTGTTAACATCAGCTGTTTAATCAAACAATTAAAAAAAAATGCGGTAATTTTAAAAAAAAAGCTAGATTTACGTCTAATACATAAAAAAAATACAACTTTAAGCCTTACTAGTTACAATGTATACAGTAGAGTGCTTTGAGAACCATTGCTCAAAAAGATCTGGAAGACTTAAAATAAAAAAAAATTAGGTCCAATGCTTCCCAACTACTGGCATGTAAAATTTTGTTAGCAGTTACCAAAATGTTTTGTTTATTTCCTACTGTGCAACGTATGTTAATATAATGTAAATATATGAACTTGATTATTCTTACAATTAACTTCGAGTTGGAAAAAACAAATCTGAAAAGAAATGTAAGCAAATTAGTAATTGTGAATTATTCACATTGTGCTGCTGCAGCTGCTGCTGCTGCTCGTATTTTGAAGAAAATTTTTGCGTTACTATTATTATTATTTGCAGAGAATAAACGGACTAGTTGCTTTGAAAGCTACAAACGCTTTATTTCATATTTTCATAAAAAAACAATATTTATAACTCGGCACTAAAAATTGAGATATGAGTCGATTTGTAAAATTGTTTGACTTGAATCACTTTTCCTTCATATCTCCCAAATCATCGTGGGATGAATTTAATTTTTAAACTTAAGCTAAACTCTGCCATTTTAAAAAATAACTTCAAAAAAATTAAAGATTATTTACACCTCTTGCATTTACTATGAAATGTAGCTTAACAAAGGAAAATCTCTAAAGTGATGAGAACTAATAAAAGAGAATTTCGTTATGAATAGAACCAACACCATTATAAGTGCTACAAAACCATTAAGAAATACCACAAGGGAATTTATGACGACATAATTAACCAACTAGCATTTGTTATTGGTTATTGTAGATCCTCTCTGACAACGACGATATTGTTGGCAAAAGAGTCGCAGATAAGGCCGCTAAAAATGCTCTAAACAAAACAACTTTTATACCCTTTATACAAATTTTACAAATTCGCAGTGTTAGACTGCTTAAGTTTTGGGAGGAAAAAATCTTTTCAATACAAAGCATAACTACGATAATTCGGATTAGAGTATATGCAGTATTCTTACTGTACAGAACATTCTCACAGCTGCGCAAGTTTCGGAACTTGATTTACCATTAAGCTATAGTTTAGACAGTATAAAACAGAAAAATGAGTTAAGCATAATATCCACAGTTCAAATCCTAGTTTTATAAAATATTAAATTAAAAAAAAAAAAAAAATGCAAGGCACAGCGTATGTAAATTCATGCTTAACTCATAACAATCAACATGGTTCTGAAACAACATCTATAAAGTTGTGAAAAGAGAAAAGAACAGTTCAAATACTAATTTTATAAAAAATAAATTAAAATAATATAATAATATTTATTATTTAGTAAAAAAAATTAACAAAAGAAATTAACAAATATGACACAACACAGCAAATTGCAAACAAAACATTTAACCGTTTTTTTACCGTTTCCTCACTGGGTTGAGATAGTTTCATTAACCTGTTTTGTTTACGCTGAAAAAATATTTCAAATAAAGCGGTTGATTGGAAAAAAGAAAATAGATATATATATAAATAAAACCGGAATAAAAATAAAGCGGTATTGCTATTCTATATCATTTAAATACAAAAAAAGCGTATGTGTAACTTTTTTCTTAATAAAATAATAGCATTTGCATTATCTACTGAATAAATGATTAAAAACGTGATATTTTCTTACCTTTCGCGGCGGTGCAATAGGTCCTTCATCTATAGAATTAATACTTTCGTTTGATTGGCCATTGACTATTTCACGTTCTTGAAAAAATTTATTAAATGAAACAAAAATTGGGTATTTTATTTTTAATTGAACTTTAGTTGCTTATATGAAAAAAAAACTATTTCGTTCAGCTTTAAGTTCCTTTTATAATAAAAATGTTTTTAATATGAAAATTTATTATTCGGAATCTTTTAAAATTTAATTTACTTTATTCGTGCTTGATTCCTTGAAATATAAATATAAATATTTCATGATATTCTCATGAAATATTTATTAATTTAAACTAAACTAAAAATGAAATGTATTACTGCGGGGAAAGCATATCCATATGGCCATTTCACTACTGCCCAAACAGCAACAACAAAAAAACAATTTAAATATCAATAAAACATAAAATACATACTAGAGACCTGCACAAATATATTTAAACATCAAACACACCCTTATGTTTATGTTTACAAAACATTTCATTATAAACGAAGCAATAGCAAAAAGCAAATGCAAAAAAACAAAAAAGGAACGCATATGCTTAAGCTGACTATGTGTTTCATTCTTCAGCAAAGCAATTGATCAAATTTAAAATTACTTTTTCGTCACTTTAAATGAAACGCTTTCCTTTTAATATTCAAATGAAAATAATTTGCATATATACGTGTTTTTTTCGGTCTATGGACATTCCCGAATTGGTTTTTGTAAAAATTTAAAATACATGATGTATCAACTCATTAATACTAAAAAAACGCAATTAATCAAGGGCAATCATGTACTATTTTAAGTATTTTTTCAACTAGCCTGTAATTTTATCATTAACTTATTTTTGTTTTGTTTGCTTTATACTTTAAAGAAGCATTTTTTAAATTTTTCCCCCTCTAAATATATAAGATCTTACAAATGTATTATACTCTCTTCATACATTAAATCACTTCAAAGACTTATTAATAAATATAAATTTTTATAAAAATTGAATGTTTCAAAAATATTTAAAATATAAAACTATATTTATTGCAATGATAAATCCAATTTTAATCAACAAAAAAAAAAAAAAAATATGATGAAAATAGCTATGATGAAAATAGCTACTGACCCATTTCAATAAAATAAATTTCTGATTTTTTTATCTCCATCTTTTTCACTTAAAAATATTTTTAATAAACAATCTTTATAAATTTACAAGCAATAGATCTCTTTGTATTGCATCTTGACGAGCATAATGTCAGTCTGCACTGCAGTAACTGATATCGAATTAAAAAAATTTTAGTTGATGTAAATATTCTAATTTAAACGTATAAAAACTGGCAAAATGTATGCAGTTCCCCAGCAAAATTTAAGTAAACAAATCTAAGGGAAAAGTGAAAAACTTCGAGGGGAAAAAATCAATCACGATTAGGGGAACTTTTGAAAAACCGTACACGTGAATTATTCACGATTGCAATTTGGGGAAAAAACTTCGAGGGAAAATAAATTCATGATAGGGGCGATTTATTATGATTCTTCTGGGATGTTTGAAGTAAAAATTAACTAATCGATCTGAAGGTTTTTGGTACCAATCGAATCTCAGTAAACAACCATCTATTATTACTAATCATCTAAGTACGATAAATTATTGTCGTTCTCTAATTCTTTTGTAGATTAAATTTGTCTATGATAGGAGTTAAGATCTGTCAGTACATTATCAACAGATTTTGTCTTAACAGTGGCAAAAATGTCATCTACGTATTGTGTTATCACTTTCGAAAATTGTTCCCTTACTTCAAAATTGGGTAAATGAGAGCGGTGTTTGGAAAAAAATTCTTCTTGTTCTTGCACGAAACAGCCCAAACATTTCTTCGTGCAAATTATTTACATTTTTGAAACAGCATTAAAACACAAACAAAATAAAAAATAAATTATTATTTCATTTTGCTAATTAATTGAAATTAATTTTTCTCATTTAAACCGTGAAATTATTTTAAGTTTTTGTTTTGTGTTTAATATATAGGTTTTGTGTTCCCATACTTTTTTATAATTTTGTCTCTTTGTGAGAGAAAATTATGCTTGCTCTATTTATCACCGAACTTTACCCAAAAAATAAAGAAACAGACTTATTATATATTGAGATAAAAATTAAAATAAAAACATTATTTTTATTATAAGAAGGACGTTTAAGATGAACCAAATAGTTTTTTCTAATAAAAAAAATATTGATTTCAAATCTTAACTTTTTAAATATTAACATTTTCTTACCTGATGATGGTGGCCCGGGCGGTGGTATTTTTGGACGTATTAAAGCAGATTTATCCACATGTTTTAATGTTGGTATTTCCCCTGCTGGTGGTAATACTAATTTGGCTCCAGCCAAGTGCAAATTTCGGTTCAGGGATTCACCGCTGGGCGAACGTTTATGACCAAATGTTGTCATTGCTGGTAATATGTGATGTCCAATTAGAGGTCCGCCATTGGGATCCTGCGAAACAAGTTTATCAAAACGTTCATAAAATCCACCGCCATGTGAAGCTGAACTATTGTGACTGATTATACGAGGGCTGCTGTCGACAGAACGTAAATGCGGCAAAGTGCCATAATTGGCATCCATTGACTGATTTTTGTGATTGTGTGTTCGTATATCGTTTGTTTCGTAATTTTGTGAATGTCGGGGCGCATGTGGCAAGGTACCGTAAAATGTTGATGAAGCTGTACCCGTACCAGGCGGAGGTGCTGGAGCTGTACGTTTTTTTAAAGAGTTCATATTAGCTGCAATTTTTCATTAATAAATTTAGTATTTTCAAAGATTTCAGAATCATATATAAAGTAAGTTTACCTGCGGATGTCGATTTTCTTGCGCCACCCACAAACTCACTATTACTTCTTGCTCCCATACGCCCACTTTGACTGGATGCCGAACTAGGACTGGAACCCGCTGCACTATTTGTTCCTCCTGTGCTGATATTGCTTGCACTGCCCAAATACTGGCCAAGTGACATTTGTTGCTTTGGCGACGTGCCAGCTGATTGTTGATACATGGGCAACGTAAACTGGCGGCTGGGACAGTTAGCAATTGGACTAGAACTACTCTGAATAGAATCACAAGTTGAGGAACGGGAACGTAAAACAGGTGAATCACCACCAGCAAAACTTGGCGGACGGGACCGTTTCTTAATGTGAAAAAAATGTTAAATAAATATCGTGCATACTTTTTAAAGCTTTTATTAAAACAAAAAATATTAACTATATGTTTTTAAAAAATTA
This sequence comes from Gymnosoma rotundatum, assembly GCA_916610165.2. Taxonomy (NCBI): domain Eukaryota; kingdom Metazoa; phylum Arthropoda; class Insecta; order Diptera; family Tachinidae; genus Gymnosoma; species Gymnosoma rotundatum. Next base: position 76,895,796 of record OU744339.1, on the reverse strand, counting down.
TATGGGCCACTTAGAATTTTAAAGATATTAAGTTTCAAACGACGACAGGCATTTTTTTCACTTTCATTCGCATAAGCGTAACGATTATATTTAAAAAAAAAAATTTGAAAAGGAAAAACTCCGGGGTGGCAGACAGGTATATCTACGCTACTGTACTTTCGTTTTCCATTTTATGTCGAGTATTTGTTTAGTTTGATTTCATGACATATGGTTGGCGGTTTTTAAAGATGTACATACATATATTGAATATTGTTGTAGGAGTATTCACAATAAATGTAGAGTAGAGAAAAAAAGTCTACTTTATAAGATACAAATTTGTTAAAAAATAGTAGCCAATATCCATCTACTTCTACTGCTACATTTAAATTTCAACAGCAAACCATTGCCTACGGCTACAGCTCAAATTTTTTCAAGTAGAAGTTGGGAAAGACGCTGTATTATTCCGAAAAATTTATATTATTTAGCAAAAGAAGATGTTGCCGTCGCTAAAATGAATAAGGGTGACTATTACAGTTTTTATTAAATTTTGAATAAAAAAAATATGTTCAAACATTTCCATCTTCTTCTGTAATTTTTTTTTTTTTGTATTTTGAGTTAAATTTATCGTTTATGATGGAGACACGCTCTTTCATGAAAACCGTTTTCTACATATCGTCACCTAAGACGCAAAAGGGCGTAACAACAATTCATGATTTTTATAGTTTAAAATTTCTTTCCAATTTACTTTATTCTCCCCATTGTCAAATGTGTGAAACAAATTACAAAAGAAAAAACGAAACAAAACAAGTAAGAGTGCTATATTCGATTATGCCCTTCACCATCTATGTAAATTTAGTTTCGTGAAGTAACTTCAACTAAAAAAAAAGCTGATTGATTGATTGATTGATTATTTATTTTCCAAAAAATTCATTATAAAAAAGAAACTTAAACTAACAATAGATTCAAAAAATTCCTTACATACTACAGTATTTTTCAAGGATTGTTACAATAACTAAACAAAAATGTACATTTCAATACAGCCATCAGGAAAAAATTAAATAAATGTTAAGGAAATTCCCCAAAAAAGGAAGAAAAGGGGACACAATTAAAATTTTTTAAAAAAGATAATAAACTTAAAACTACTTACACACTAATGGAACAAAACAAAACACAACAAAACAAAAAACAAAAATAAAAAATAAGGTTACTGTGCAGTGTTATACACCCTGTTAACAATGTTTAATGTATTTAGTCTTCTATGGTAAAATAGAAGGTCTGCACCCTCGTACAGAAGACCAGCTCCCCCAAGGGTCAGCAAGTCCACAGGAGAGAGATACTTTGCTGCCTGAACGGTCTCCAGACTCGAGGCTCGAGAAAAACATTCTCTCACCAAACTGTTGTCTATGGAACGTGCACCTTCCATGAACTTCAAAGCTTTCTCGACCATAAACGAGTCTATTCGACTAAAATCCACCGCACTGTATATAGAGCTACAAGAGGGCCTACGGAACTCTCCGTTACGCCCTATATACGGTCTCAAACCCAGGCACGCAACTAAGATCCGCCTCTCCCATCTCCTAAGTCTCTCCATCTGGGCAGAAGAAATTCTAAACCAAGCTGGAAATGCGTAAGAGATGAGAGGACGTATGATCTGGCGGTACACCAAAAGGCGTACTCTTGTATCGAGTCCACCTCTGCGCTTTAGCACGCCCTGATACGCGCAGTAAGCCCTCTTGGTGCGCTCAAGCACGTTATCGATATGCCGATAAAACTCAAAGTTTTCATGGAAGGTGACACCAAGGTACTTTAACCTATCCGAAGTCCTGATTATCTCACTACCAATTCGCAAACACGGTCTGAAGGATCGGCAATTCGGGTATATGTATTTCCGCCTTCCTTTGAACATCATAGCGTCAGTCTTATGAATGTTCAAGTTGAGGCTCCACCTATTGAAATAGTCCGTCAGTGCTGTCAAATATTGATTGACTCGCTCGTTAACAGTTCTTGCCCTTGCTCCTGAAAAAGCAATAAGGATGTCATCAGCATAGACCAACAAGAGATCTCCATGGGGGGGTGGAGGTATATCTGATTTGAAGATATTGTACAAAACTGGGCCCAGCAATGATCCCTGTGGCACTCCTGCACAAATCGAACCCTCATGAGAGAGGACATCTCCAATACGAACCCTAAAAGAGCGCTCCCTTAGAAAGCTATCAATCATACGGGAGAAGCCCATGCCAAAGCCCATACTCATCAATTTATAAATGAGGCCATCATGCCAAACGGTATCAAAGGCCTTGGCAAAATCCAAACTTACAGCAATAGTAGGGCATCTCCTATTCAGACCCCTGGCAATATAGTCCGTAAGTACAACAAGTGCGTGTGTCGTCGAAAGTCCGCTCCTAAACCCAAATTGATAATCTTTTAAAATGTCATTGTCAGTAATAACGTCATTAATTTTTTCCAGGAGAAAGTATTCAAATAGCTTTCCAAAGGCCGATAATAGGGATATAGGTCTATAGCTTCCACTCTCATGAGGATTCGCTTTCGGTTTTAGTATAGGAACCACCAGGGCAGCCTTCCATGCTTTTGGGAAATACCCTATATTAAAGCAGTGATTAAATACGATTGCAAGAAACCGCCAAGCCACAATGTCCGTCTTCTTCAATACAAAATCAGATATACCATCTATACCACTAGACCTCTTGTTAGCCCTCCGCTTTAGAGCATTACCTACTGCGACTTCATCAGTAAAACCAAGTCTGGTAAGGTTCCTACTAGAGTCAACAAATCGTCCATCAGCTGTCAAAGTCCTTCCGAAAACAGTCAAAGGAGTCGTCCTGTCTAAAGTGGACACTAATTCTCGAACCCTCACACTGAATGGATCTGCACGCGCCGCTTGACCAGGACTTCCCTGGAAGAAACGGCCCGCGAGCAGATTAGATATACCAGTGTTATCGGAAATGATTACGCCATCACTATCAACTAAACTTCGAACTGAGGGTCGAGAATTCAAACCTGCAGCCGCCTTTACTTTTCTAAATGTCTGGTTATTAAGTCGTACGCTTTTTAAAAAGTCCGCCCAATGCTCGCGTTCAAAAACAGCTATGGCACCCTGTATTATTCGGTCAATGTTCCGTAAGTCCGCTTTCAAAATGTTACGTCTACCTGGGTCTTCACATCTATACAATGTTCGTCTCAGTCGTTTCTTTTCGGCAATGAAATGGAGTATCCTCGGCGGAAGCTTCAACAAGCCTCTTCTTCCTGCGGAAACTTTGGGAATTGAATGCTCCATAGCATCCTTAAACGCCCGCCCCATTTCATCCACGCAGATGTCAATTTCTGTCTGAGTCACATTCCTGTCAAGTGGAAGACCACATGTGGCAAGATTGGCGGATAGTCTTCGCAAAAAAGCCCGTCTGTTTAATTTGTCCAAGTCATATCTTGTAGGCCGTTGTACCGTTAAGCAGGGATCCGTAAGAAACACAATCTCCACAGCTTTGTGGTCGGATTCATAATCCAGCGTCCTGAGTCGGCCGGCAGTATTTATGTCCACAGTCCCCAGAAAAAAGTCAATGTAGGATGATACATGAGTATTTATCCTACTTGGTCCGTCAGTTTGCCAAATGTCTAAGTCCGGACTGGAAAGCAAAAACTCTCGCAGATTTCGTCCACTAACATTTGTATGAGGATCTCCCCAATACGGATGCCTTGCATTGAGATCTGCACCAATTAAAACGCTGCAGTGTCGTGAAAGCCCCTGCACTGAATCTGAAGAAGTGAAAGGGGATTGCGGCCTGAGGTACATCGAAATAACAATTAAGTCAGCAGCATTTGCCCTCTGAATACGCACAGCTGCGTTCTCAATACACCCTGTATTGAGAATTATCTCTTCACAACGCAAGGCATCCCTAATGAGGACAGCCACTCCACCCCCACGTCCAGCCTGACGGTCACGTCTAAAAATTTTGTACCCAGCGATGTCCAGTATGTGACGAGAACTCAGACAGGTCTCAGCCACCAATAGTACGTCCGGTTTATGTCTACCTAAGAACAAACTTAAGTAGTGTCTCTTGTGTCTTGATACAATTGAGTTAACGTTTATAAAAATAATTTTGAAAAAATTATCCATCCTGTCGTAAAGTCATTAACAGTCCAAGTAAAGCACGTGATTTGTCCTCGTCACAATCAAGTTTACTGTACTGAGTAGCGAAACCACCAATCTTACCTAAACATTTCAGCAGCCCTCCACCGAAGAAACGTTGGCAGTCTTTGTCAATTTTGTCGTACTGTGCCATAGCTGTAGTCAGCGTGACTTCGGTTTTGCCCGAAACTCTGTTAGGTGTAGCCTGAGGCGCCTCCCGAATAGACCGATCATTGGCTGCAACTGCTGCAGCATATGAAAGCCCCGCCTTAACCTGACTTCGCTCAAAAGATTGACTAACTGGACGATTTCCGCCCCTGGAGGCTTTTTTTAATTCCATCTTACGGATGAGATCAACCCTCCTCGGACACAACTTTGAGCAGGCCACATGGCCTTCGGTACCACAGACAACACATTTTACTGGCATACCCACTATACGGGAGACCTGACCAGTTACAGGATCAGTAACCAATGTCTCCTGATTATTTTCCGCCTTAGGTGGCACTTGGCATTTGCCCGGGCCATGAGACCCTCCGCATTTTACACACCTATACGGCATCCGACAATTTGTACTTACGTGGCCATAGCGCTGACAGTTAAAGCACTGCGTTATGCCAGTACGCCTAAACTTCCTAATGCTCACCTTACAACGTAAAATGTACCTAATATCATAAAATTTTTCAATATCAGATTTTCTGTCTAACCTGACAATCCATTTATCACCGCCCAAACTTATCAGACCAACAATATTAATGTCCATCTGAAGACCGTTCAAATATGCCGCAATCTCCTCAGACTCAAAAGAATCTGGAAGGCCTTCCACTACAAGTGTGAAAGGCCGAAGACTCTTGGGGGTAAAGGTATAAAAATTTACCTTCTCAACCTCTAGCAAAGCCTTAACTTTCTGGAAATCCTCCAGAGTGCAGACCTCTATATTGGTAACATTCCTACCTAAAATTTTAATATTGAAATTTTTGTGACCCAAACTACTATCTATTACACCAATCATCTTCTTTACGTCCAAGTCTTAAGTAGTAATAACCGGAACAAACTTACTTCCAGGTTTATTTGATGATACAGCTTGCCCTTTGAAAGTATCCCCATCTCTTGATTTCATCACATTGGCTTTTGCTTTTACACCTTTTACTGGACATGGCCCCATTACCACCCTGCTGCTTGTTGTTGCCTCTTTTGTCACTTTGGCACGCACTTCTGCCGCCTCCTCTAGCGAAGAAATGCTAACGTCCTCGTCAAAATTTTCTTGGCGCTTGATGATACACTCTAATCTCTTCTTCAATGATTCATTCTCATGAACGAGAAGACCAATTTTCCGCCCTGCGTCATCCAATTTTTCAATTAGCTTCGCATTAAGCTTGACTAGTGCCTCAAAATCTGATTTTCCATCGGCTGTTGCTGCTTCCCCACCCGGAATTTTCCTCTTTTTCCCAGAGGTGGAAGCTTCTTCTTCGTCTATAGGTGATGAATCCATTTTTAATTGTTATATGCCCAAAGGGCTCAAAATTACTTTAAAAAGTTTATAAAAATGTTTTAAAATTTTTAACTTGTTTTAAGAAGTACTTGTTTGCCCTCTATAGGCTTCTCAAATAATTGATTTTTCGAATGAAATATTGAATAAAATTCCCAAAGTGTCTATACGCACTTGTTTTAATATTTATACAACTTTTTATTTTATTTTACAACACGACCTTTCAGTATGAAAGCACAAACACGACTCACTAAAAAAAAAGCAAATGTTGGAGTTATTGAATATGTGTATGTTTTCAATAATTAATAACTTTACAATATTATATTTGTTTTTGATCAAAATAGGTTTTGCTTTAATACTTGGTCATAGTTTTCATATTTTTTACTGAAGTTGTCGTTTTTTCAGTTCAATAAAGATATTTGAACACAATAGGTTATGAGCCCAGTTTTCACTACTTATAATAAAATAAAAATTAAAAATAAAAAATTGACGAACAAATTTTATTAAAAATGGAATTTTCAAAAACTCTCAAGCCCCTGAGTTGTGAGGCTGATTGGCCCATATGGAAAAGAAAGATAAGTGATCTGCTTGGCTACTACGATGGTGCAGTGGATGTGGTTGAGAATAGAATTACAAAGCCAGAACCATTAGGTGAGGATGCTACAGCAGAAGAGATTGCAGAATTTAAGAAAAAGGCTGATTTTTATCGCATAGCTAATTGTTGTGCCAAGAGCTTAATTACCAGTGCAATTACTGATGAAATTTATCAAAAAATTATGGACAAGGATTCCGCATACGACACTTGCACAGCACTCCATCAACTATTTGAAGCAACATCAAAAGATCCAACTATATAAAATGTGCAATGATCTTTTTTCTTTTCAATGGAACAAAAATTACGATGTTTCAACTCAAATTGCCCATTTGAAAACTATTTGGAATGAATTAAACATTGGATTAACCATGAGAGGTGAGAACGCGTTGCCAGAATTGTTACTTATATGCAAAATATTACACGTTTTGCCTAGTTCTTTCGAAGTATTTAGATCCTGTTAGATGATGAAAATAATAAATCAATAAATGAACTAGTTATGCAATTATGTTTATTTGAAAGAAATTTCAAAAAGAGCAGTCAGACTGAAGCAGACAATTTTAATCAAGAGGCATTGACACTTCAGCATAAGCGTGGACATAAGGCTAAAGCAGCAAGTAAACAAAGTAAAACTAAAGAGTCTTGTCACTATTGCAAGAAAAAAGGCCATTGGATCAAAGATTGTAGAAAATGGATATCTGATGGTAGACCTAGCAAGGCAAAATCAACTTCATGTTACTAATTCAGCTGAATTTTTCACGAATTATGAAACTTTCAATGTGCCCCATACAATTCAAGCAGCAGGTAAAGAAGAATTAAAAGGCTTTGGAAGAGGAACTGTAAAAGTTATTTCAAAAATAAATGATCAAGAATTTATAGTAGAACTGAAAGATGTGTGGTATGTTCCAAATATATCAAGAAACCTTTTTTTCGATTTTAGCAGCACATGATCGCAACCCGTCAAGTCAATTCAAGTCTTCTCCAAAAGAATGTAGATTTATCGTTAATAATAAAATTATGATTATAGGTTATCGTCAAGAGAATGGTTCCCTATATAAAGCAAGTATACAACCTATTAAAAAGCAAGAAGTAAATGCAGTGGAAGGTGATTCAACACTCCAATTATACCATGAGCGATGGGGACATCAAGACAAGCAACATGTCAAGCGAAAACTAGAAAAAGAGTTGTGCATATGGAAAATTATGCCAGTTTTCATTTGGAAGAAGAGAAACAGCAACTTCTCCTGGAGAATTAATTTCAGCAGATATTTGTGGTCCATTTCCCCATCCTTTCAAGGATATAAATACTTAATTGTATATAAAGATAATTATACTAAATTCCGATTTGGTTATATTTTAAAGAACAAATCAGATGTTCAAGATTCCTTATTAGAAGTAATAGCTAATGCGAAAAATCAAGGACACACAGTTAAAACCTTTCTAACTGACAATGGAGGAGAATTTGTAATGCAAAGTTAAAGAAAATATTAGCAAGTAATGGAATAATTCACAAGCTCCATACACCCCTCAACAAAATGTTGGAGCAGAACGCGAAAACCGAACTATTGTTGAAATGGCAAGGACATTCAAGTATTCAAATCCAGATGCAGAGTTTCCAGAATCGCTTTGGGCTGAGTTTGTAAAGACTGCTATTTACATTCTCAACCGCACTGGAAAGTCTTCAATATCCGATATAAGTCCTTATCAATTATGGTATGGTAAGAAACCATAATTGGATCCACTTGTTTTGTTCATGTGCCTGGTCAGATTCGCCGGAAGATGGACAAAAAAGCTCAAAAAGGATTTCTTGTCGGCTATGATGGTGATGAGAGATATCGCATTTTTATTAAGGAAAGTAATAAAGTCCAACTGTCAAGAGATGTAAAATTTGTTGCAAGAAAATATTCAAAAATAATGAAGATCAAAAATATATACCGAGTAATGAAATACAATTTAGAATTCAAATGCAAGAAGAAGCAAATGAAAAGAATGAAGAAATTTCTCAGAGGGAAGTTATTCAAGAAGACGAACATGAATTCTATGATAATAACGAAGAAATACAAAGTCCTGACAAATCAATAGTAACTGAAGAGCATCAGTCAATTCAAGAAGATGTAGAACAAGAAAATAAATCAAAAACGCAAGAACAAGAAGAAAGATTACAAGCTCGTAAAATAATGAAACGCAAATCTGAGGTTGATAATGGTCCCAATAGCAAATGCCTAAGAAATCGTACTATTCTAATTTCGAAATGTACCCATAGTGATATTGTGATGATGGCAAAAGATTTTGTTGATTCACACAAAATTCCCTATACTTTCGATGAAGCAGTTAAGACTGATCAAAACAAAGAGTGGATTAATGCAATGAAGGAAGAAATCGACTCACTTGTGAAAAATAAAACTTGGGTCTTAGAAAGTCTTCCCAAAGGATGCAAAGCATTACCATGCAAATGGGTTTTCAAAATAAAAACTAATGCTGATGGAAGTATAGATAAATATAAAGCGAGGCTTGTTATAAAAGGTTTTAAGCAGAAGTATGGAGTGGACTATGATCAAACCTTTAGCCCAGTGGCAAAAATGTCAACAATTCGTTCACTTCTTAGCATTGCAACTACGGACTACTGACGTGTCTACAGCTTTTTTATATGGTGAGTTAGAAGAAACCATTTATATGAATCAACCTGAAGGATTCAGTGACGGTACTAATAGTGTCTGTTGTCTAAAAAAGAGTTTATGTGGTTTAACACTAGATTTACCAGACCAGTCATTTTGACTGGTCGTGCAATTTCAATTCAAAATTCCTATTACATATAACATTTGCTTTCCGAAATAATGTTATGACTTTTGTAGCTATAAGTAGAGAATGCATTTTCTGAACTTAATGTTACTTTATATATATTAGTAACAAATATATTTTTTGTTATTGACATTTATACCAAAACCAGTCAAAATGACTGGTGCATGTTTCTATGAAGGAATGTTTGTTCCGGGAGAATCATGAGATCAGTGAAGTATATGTAGCGCCCATGCGTCTTTTGTTCGTTACATTATCGGCATTGAGGCGATTATGGCGATTACGGTATATCTACGATATACTACGATATACGAGCACTTACTTCTTAAATGCACCAGGCACGAACAGTCTTGTTTCGAACAGTCTTCGTTCAACACACGAAATAAAATCTTAGTCCAAACGATCTCCAAGCGTAATCATTCATACCCGCAAAGTGACACAGGTAAGAAACATTTAGGTGGATATGGAAATATTCAAAAATATATTCTTCAGTAAATACGCTATCTACGAAGAAAGTGGCTTAGTTTCAACATATTTTTACAGCGATCGTCAGCCCCTGAAAATGTCAAAACGAATAAATATTTCTACATTTTTAGAAAATGCAACCAACATTCCTCTGGAATGTTCAAATGTAGAAAGCGAATTATATGACAGCGACGGTGAATTGTTAGATAGACAAATTGATCCACAAAGCAGTGATGATAACAGTGCTATTGTCGAGAGTAGTGATGAGGAAATTTCTGATGAAAACAATATAAATCAGTCAAGTGACGGTGATTGCGAAAATATTCCAAACAAGCGAAGGAAACGATACATGCGATTCCCTTCCAGTTCTGAAGACGAAGGAGGAAGCACCGTACCAAATCAGCAAACTGAAATTGCTTCAGACGGCACTATTTGGACGAGAATTGAAGAAGGAGGTGTTGCCGGTAGACGACCAGTTCATAGTGCTTTCAAAGATGTACACGGGCCAACAGCACATGCTAAAAGAAACATTATGAACGGGAGTCTAAGTAGTGCGTTCCTATTACTGATTGACAACCATATTTTGGAACATATACGAATTTGTACAGAGTTAGAAGGCTCTCGAGTTTTGGGGAAAAAATGGACAATTACGCAAGGAAAATCGAAGGCATTTCTTGCAATACTGTACGCACGTGGGGCGTACGAAGGAAATACTTTGAGGCTTCAATATTTGTGGAACAACAAGTGGGGACCATCATTTTTCTCCAGCACAATGAGTAGACGAGATTTTACTGAGATTCTGCGATACATTCGTTTCGACAAAAGAAATCAGAGAAGTCAAAGGTTGCAAACAGACAAATTCGCTTTAGTCTCAGCAGTTTGGGATAAATTTATTGAAAACAGCCAAAATTGCTTCAAACCGGGAGCTCATATTACTGTGGATGAGCAACTTTTTCCATCGAAGGCCAGATGCAGGTTTACTCACTATATGCCAAACAAACCCCATAAATTTGGGATAAAATTTTGGTTGGCATCTGATGTAGAGACGAAATATGTGGTAAATGGCTTTCCGTATTTAGGAAAAGACGAGACTCGAAATGCATCAACCCCCCTAAGCGAATTTGTCGTTATGAAACTTCTTGAACCGTATACCATGAAGGGTAGAACTGTAACAACTGATAATTTTTTTACAAGTATTCCTTTGGCGTTAAAATTAAAATCTAAAAATAGTTCGTTGCTTGGAACAATACGCGCAAACAAGAGGGAACTGCCGAAAACTTGCAAACTGAAAAAAGACAGCATGGCACGTTTCTCAACGTTGTTGTATCAATCCAATGGATGCACACTTACTGCTTATAAGAGCAAACCAAATAAAAAAGTACTTATACTAAGTACGAAACATAAACACATCAAAATTGATAAAACAGCTAAGAAATTACCTGAAACTGTATCGTTTTATAATAAAACTAAATTTGGCGTCGATGTCACTGATCAAATGGCAAGAAAGTATACAGTGAAATCAGGTTCCAGAAGGTGGCCACTTCAAGTGTTTTTCAATATTTTAGATTTAGCCGGAATCAATAGCTGGATATTGTACAAAAACACAACAGGAGAAAATATCTCACGGAAAGACTTTCTGTTTCGATTAGCAGAAGAACTTGCTGCAGAATATCAGACTTCAAGGCAAAAACCACACGAAGCTGATATACCAACTACAAAAGGCACGGTTTCTGTACGCAAATGGTGTCAAATAGGATACTGCAATAACAACAAGACTACAAATATTTGCAATAAATGCAAAAAAAGTCTATGCGGAAAGTGTACACACAGCAAAATCTACATATGTAGAAATTGTGAGCAACAAACTGTAAACAATTAAGTGTTTTATTATTTCACAATATCTATAAATCCATTTATCCATTACAAATAATATTGTTCAACTTTTTTTGTCATTTTTCGAGCGAATAAAGACTGGAAACCACAATAACCATTTTCTCTTATTCACCAGTCATTTTGACTGGTTTTGGTAGAAATAGGTATAATTAAATAGCTGGTAAATCTAGTGTTAAAACAAGCACCAAGATGCTGGAATACTCGCACCGTCAGATTTCTAGAAAATATTGGATTTAGAGCAAGCACAGCTGATACCTGCCTATATATAAGAGAAAATAGTGGTAAAAAGGTAATTTTAGCCCTTTATGTTGATGATGGACTGGTTGCATCTTCTGACAAAACAGAATTGGAAACATTACTGAAGGAACTACAAACAGAGTTTAAGATAACTACTAAAGATGCGAAATATTTCCTTGGATTAGAAATTGAAGAAACAGATAAGTACATCAAAATTCATCAAAATGCATATGCAAGGAAAATATTAGAGATGTTCAACTTAACTGAATGCCGTTCAATTTCAACACCGATGGAAGAGTTACTAAAGAATGATGTCAAATCAGGGAAAGTCAACAAAGAGTTTCCATATCGAAAAGCTGTTGGAGCACTTATGTACCTCATGCTAGGAACTAGACCAGATTTGTCATATACAGTTGGTTTTCTCTCAAGATTTTTGGAAAAACCTACAATTGAAGATATTCAAAGAGTTAAACGCGTGTTTCGATATATTTCCGGTACACTAAATGTTGGAATTATATACAACAGAGGACCAAAAGTATTAGATTGTTTTTCTGACGCAGATTTCGGTGGATGTACTTCAACAGGCCGCTCTACCTCAGGAGTTGTTGTAACGTATGCAGGAGGACCAATTTCATGGTTAAGTCAAAGACAACCAATGGTCGCAACATCGAGAACAGAAGCCGAAATTGTAGCAGCAATGAAGGAGCAAAAGAAATAATTTGGCTTAAAAGACTTCTCAAAAATCTCATTAATTATTCAGAAATTCCTTTTATTCAAATTGACAATACAGCAGCAATTCGATTGGCGCAGAATCCAGAATTCCATAAAAGGACCAAACATATTTCACTTAAACACTTTTTCATTAGAGAAAAGGAATACGAAGGTATTTTAAAAGTATCGCAGGTATCAACAGAGCTGCAAGCTGCCGATATGATGACTAAACCACTGTGTAAACCAAGACTACAATTTTTAAGAAATATTTTAAATATTAATTGATCTCAAACAAGGGAAAATATTGAATATGTGTATTTTTCAATAATTAATAACTTTACAATATTATATTTGTTTTTGATCAAAATAGGTTTTGCTTTAATACTTAGTCATAGTTTTCATATTTTTTACTGAAGTTGTCGTTTTTTCAGTTCAATAAAGATATTTGAACACAGAGAATTAATAATAAAAAAATTTGGAACTGCATATATTTAATTTTACATAAAAATGACATCAGCTCTTAATGTGTTAAGCACTTTAAAAAAATTTTGTATATCCCTAAAGATCTCTTCAAAAGCCCTAAAATGATACCCATATTGATATTTAATAATTTTGGCAAAATGCAGAGCCCAGTAACTCGAAAAAAATGGGCGATCGCCAATTTTTTTACTGTATTGTTCCAATGATATGAAAAAATTAGAGGTTGGCGTGGTGTTTTGCCTGCTGCCTCGAAGGACATGGACCGATCATGCTGATTTCCAATAGCAACTTGATTTCAACACTAACACGGACAGACAGACGGACATCGCTCAATCGACTTCGCTATGCATAAGAAGTCAGAATATGTATACTTTATGGGGTCGGAAATGGATATAGTAGATTTTACACACGGAACGGCATACTTAGTTATACCATATATATATATATATATATGTATATATATATATATATATATATACTGTGAGCGTCAAAATAAAGTGTACACAAACATTTTCTTTAAATTAGTTTTTATTTCAGGCTTTAAAAATACTATTTTATTTAACATTTAATGTTTTTTTAATTGTTATGCAGTTTTCTACTTAAACTTAAAAAAACAACAAAAAAAATTAACAACAAAAGTTATAAAACAAAAACAGAATCTATTCCATATTTTACGCGTCAAAATAAAGTGTACATCTTATTTTGTAGCATTTTAGCGAAGTAGAGCCGCATAAAATACCGTTATGTTTTGTTGTTTATTTACTTTCTTGCATTCTTTTAAATCACTATTACTGTTTTATAGTAGACAGACGCAATTTTCGGACTATAACTTCTTTGCAGAAAGAAATTTGTTATGGGTAGACAAACGTCCACAGATGTCAGGGAACTTGTGATAAAACTTTGAAAAGACGGTAAAACTTTTCGTGAAATCGGGTCTATTATAAACAGAAGCCATAATACAGCAAAGAAAATAGTTGATAAGCACGAAAAATTCGGCAAAGTAGAAAATCGTCCAGGTGCAGGCCGACCAAAAGCTTTAAGTGAGTCTGAAATAAGGTCTATTTTGCGCGATGTGATGAAGAATCCATTTAAATGTGCTGTTAAAATATCGGAGGAAGTTTCAGCAACAAAAAATTGCAATGTAAGCGCCAACACAGTACGAAGAGCTCTACACGCAAATGGTCTACATGGTCGGTTGCCGCGAAAAAAACCGCTTATATCGTTAGTAGATCAGAAAAAACGTATTGAGTATGCAAAAAAAGTTAGAAACTAAAGATGGTTCTTTCTGGAATATCTTTTTATTTGGCGATGAGAGTAAATTTGAGATATTTGGCCAGAAAAAACTGTAAAAGTATGGCGTACAAAAAATACAGAGTATGCTGAACAAAATCTAATATCTACGGTTAAGCATAGTGGAGGTTCGGTGATGGTGTGGGGATGCATTGCGGCAAGTGGAGTGAAAAGCTTGGTTTTTATTGAAGATACCATGAATAAAACGGACTACTTAAACATTTTGAAAAACAATTTGCCATGTAGTGTGGAGAAATTGGGCTTAAAGTGACCTTGGATCTTTCAACAAGACAATGATCCCGAACATACGGCAAAGATAGTAAAAGAATGGCTCCTTTATCATACTCCTAAAACATTAGATCATCCTCCCCAATCACCGGACCTTAACCCTATTGAGCATTTGTGGAGCATATTGACCGTCAAATACGAAAGAGGACAATTACTAACAAGGATACGCTGCTTAAATCCCTTATAATGGAGGAGTGGCAGAAAATTTCATCTGACATAACCAAAGAACTAGTTGAATCGATGCCCCGAAGACTAAGTGCCGTTATTAAAGCTAAAGGAAAAGTAACCAAATATTAAATCATACTAATTTTTATAATGAATTATAAGTGTACACTTTATTTTGACGCGTAAAATAGGGAATAGATTTTGTTTTTGTTTTATAACTTTTGCTATTGTAAATTTTTTTTTGTTGTTTTTTTAAGTTTAAGTAGAGAACTGAATAACAATTTAAAAAAACATAAAATGTTTAATAAAATAGTATTTTTAAAGACTGAAATAAAAACTAATCTAAAGAAAATGTTTGTGTATTGTGTATATATATATATATATATATATATATATATATATATATATATATATATATATATATATATATATATATATATATATAAATATATATATATATATAAATATATATATATATATAAATATATATATATATATATATATATATATAAATATATATATATATATAAATATATATATATAAATATATATATATATATAAATATATATATATAAATATATATATATAAATAAATATTGTATAATAAAAGTTTGTATAAGCTGAAAACCCAATTGAATTGGCAGATGTTTTCAAATTGTCATCCAAAATAATGTGACAAAGATGACCATTCTAGGTAGTGTCAATATAACCCACGTTTTCTACTCAAACTGAGATATGCAACCTAAGCCGTGACATTGCCATTGGTTTTTTTTTTTTCTAAATAATTTTTACCATCGTATCCAAAAATATATTATTATACCCTTTACCACAAAAAGTGGAAAAAGGGTATATATTAATTTGTCATTCGTGTGTAATTTCTACAATATCCATATCCGACCCCATAAAGTATATATATTCTGACTACTTATGCATAGCGAAGTTGATTGAGCGATGTCTGTCTGTTCCTCTGTCCACCCGTGTTAGTGATTTCACAAAAAAATAAATATGTCCATCGATCAGATCAGATATAGTGTCGAAAGAGCCGCTATTGGAAATCAGCATGATCGTTCCATGTCCTTCGAGGCAGCAGGCAAAACTCCACGCCTATTTCTAATTAGTTCATGTCATTTGGTACAATAAATTAACTCCAATCAAAAAATTAAATATATGGTGCGATAGAGAATTAAAAAAACATCAAGTGAAAAAATTAGCGCTCGTCCATATTTTTCGAGTTACGGGGCTCTGAAATTTAATTTTTTATATATCAATATGTGTATCATTTTAAAGCTTTAGAAAAGATCTTTAAGGAAATACAAATTTTTTTTAAATGCTTAACCCATTAAGAGTCGATGTCATTTTTATGCAAAAAAATTTTTTTTTTAATTCTATGTCACCGCAATATTTGTTTTTTTAATTTGAGTTACTTCACTACATAGATGGTAAAGGGTATATAAGATTCGGCATAGCCGAATATACCCTTCTTACATGTTTTTTTTCTATACATTCAATAAAGTACATTAACTCGCAGAAAAATTAAAACTGTTTGCTTTGTTTATCCGCTAAAACAAGATGAAACATTTTGAAATTAAAATAATATTGAAGAATAACTTACTCGTTCATCAATGACAGTATCGTCATCTGAAAAATCCGTTGAACCATCTTCATTCGGCAAATTCCAATCAGTATTTATATGATCAAAAGCACTCTTTTCCCGACGCATGGCACATTCAATCTTAAATAAAACTATAATATAAACGTGTACAAATCGAGGAATTTAGCACATACCAATTCCTTACACACATTGTGGCCCATTTCTTTGGCAATATCCAAAGCTGTTTTATTTTGAGAATTACGCAATTCGTAATCTGATCCAGAGCGCAACAACAATTTAATACACTCACGTTTATCGTGTAGAGCACATAAATGCAAGGCGGTGTTTTTGCCCGTAACATTTAATATGCTGGGTGGATTTGTGGCTTTATTAAGACCTTTTGGCGACATATTTTGTATAAGGAAATCTACAATGTGGAGTGTTGAACCCTGTTCTCGAAGCACTGCTAAGTGCAAGGCAGTTTCACCGTCATCCCATGATGGCAAACAGCATGTGAGATCAGCACCTTCAGCCCAAACTTGCAGCAGTTGGCTTATGTCGGCATTAACCACAGCCTGCTCCAGGTCACAGCGTAAATCATTTTCATCAGCACATGTGCGCATAACGTAACGTTTCGCCACATACTTGGCTCTTATGAAATCATAACGTTGTTCCCTTTACACAAGCAGACATTATTCAATTTAAAAATAAGAAATATTAATACATTTAAATAAAATTGTTTGTTTACATTGTACTATCAGGTGTTAGTTTTCCTTTGCCCAGTGTTGCTTCCATAATTTCGTTTAAGGTATGATTACCCATGGCACGAGCTATCAACAGATTTGCCGTTGTTAAATTATCCAAAGTTAAACTTTGTATTCTAGAGTGATGTACGCCGAGGTCTCGGTGCACGCCTGAACATTGTATGCACACAAGTATGCCAAAATTCAGACTTATCCAGGTGACATCGTTACGTGAGCCACAATCGCAACATTGATCGTTTCCCGGCAACATTTGGACGTATCTATATTAAAAATAAAGAATTTTTCCAGTAATATTTATACCATCTAAATTCTCAAAATCAGGTTCTATATGTAGTAGTTAATCAAATGCCAGGACAATAATTTATTTAGCTTTTTGCAAAGTGTATGTGTAGGTCTTACCTTATAACAGTCTTTTGCAGCTCCACTAAACTAGGGCTCATTTGTGGATTTGCATGTTGGAATGCTTTAGCTAAAGCTTTTTCTTTACAATTCACCAAAACAGCCATCCAGGCTTTTTGATCAGCTTCATCTTCAGCTTGAAAATGATATGGACGATTATCTGCAAAATAAGTAATCAAATATTAGATGAATAATAAAAAGAAACAACTAAAAATTACATACAACTGATTAAATCGAAGCCCCTCTTATCATCTGGCACCGGCTTAATCTGACACGTTAATAAATTTACTCTTGTAGGTGGTTTTGTCTCATCCGCATGACAAATATCCAGAAACCCGTCACTGGTAACACGACATCGACGCTTCTGCCAAACTCTGCGTACTTTGCCTTCACTTTTCTTTAGTAAATGTCCCGAACGTGTAACGCCATGATGTTTATCACCTTGCAGCTGATGTAAGGAGTAACCTGTGCCTCCTCCCCCTCCTTTATCTGTGGGCACATTCTCTACACGATCAAAATCTGGCGTACTTCGCAACAGTGTTCGCAATTCCAATAAACTACGACGATCTTCATCTTGCCGCTGTTTGATTTTATGCAATTTATCACTTAAATCACCTATGTAAGTTCCAAAGTGTTCAATAGTTTGCAGACCATCTTTAAAATAACTAAAGTATAAAACAGTCGAAATTTATCACAAAATAGTTAATAGATCACTATAATTGTACGTATAAAAAAATACTAAAGTACTATTAAATCTAAAATGGCATTAAATTTGCAAAGAACGGTTTAAATGAAACGGTTTTACATAGTAAATTGTTAATTATGTTTCTAGTTCAAAATGACATAACCACAAAAAATATTTGTACTAATTTATTCTTTAAAAAGTTGCTCTTAAATCGATAATGGAATTAAAATTACTGTTTCAATTTGTAGCATTAAACTCAGCGTTTTGTTAACATTTGTTATTTCGTCATAAATCCTTGTGAACGCTATTTGGTTCATTTTTGCCCCAAACTTAGTGCTCGTGCAACTGCTGCTTCTGTAATGCCTGCAAGTGCTTTAGAGGGTTATTTTCACGGCATAGCCGAATAAAGCACTCTTACTTGTTTTTTATTTATTTTCCTTAAAATAAAGTAAAATATCAAGAGCTAGAATATTGTGAATTTCTATAGCTTCTTGGACATTATTTCCTACTTCCAGACTAAACTTAGGTAAACGTTTCATGCGAATAGTATTTAATACTGGATCGAAATACAAAAGTAAATAGTGCACAAGATCGGAATTTTGAGCTGTTCTAGAGTATTTTCTGCTAATTGTTATCATTAAACTATTATTCTAAAAATTGATTTTATATTGCACTAGATGAACCCGGTGTGCTTCGCTACCCCCCCTCGTTATTAAATAAAATTAAAGGGGCGAGGCCACGCCCCTTTGTCCACTCCCAACTTTATATAGTCAAGAATATCCTATTGCGAAAATTAAATGACGATTGGTCCAGTAGTTAAGACTACGATTACGATATTACGATTTTTAATTTTTCTAAAAAGGGGCAGGGTCCCACCCCAAATATCGTCGACGTAGGTCAAAAAATGGCCAAAATATGGCGATTTAAATTTTTGGGTTATATGGGCGGTGCCACGCCCCGTTGTCCAATTAAAACTTCATATAGCCTATTATTCCTTCCAGAGTCACAGTAACATGCTGTGAAAATTTCAGGAAGATCGGTCCAAGGGTTTGGCCTCCTATAAAGCACAAAAAAACAGACAGACATTCATTTATTTATATATAGATTGTAATAAAAAAAAATAAAAATTAAATGTAGGTGTGTATACGTGCTCAAACATGGGTTTACCGCGTCTAAAAGAACAGGTAGTCATATTTGCATATTCTTTTGAAAAATATTTAATTGCTGCATTAGAAAAAGAACAAAATCGCATTACTTTCAAAAAAGAAAGTAATTAAAAGTAGAAGAACACAATAAAAAAGAGATTTTTTGAACGAGGTACCATAACTGTGAGTATATTTTACAGCTGTTGAAATGAAAAAGGTGTACAGATTGTATACCAGTGGATAGGTAATTACCTCTACTATTAAGCTGTGCTTTATTTGTAAAAAAGCTGTAAAAAAATAGCGCTAAAAACTAATAAAAGAGCAAAGTGATATTTTCGGAATTAAATTTTACCTTTAATATCTCCGAACATATAAAAGATATTAAATCCCATTAAAGACCAATTTTTACGTAACTAAAATCAATAACAATTTTGGCAAACAATATATTAAAATGTTATTTTTTGTTTAAATAAAAAAATTTTCTTCCCGAAAATTGTTAATTTTCTTCAATCGCCTCCCAATACCCCATTTATGTGCAGGATGTCTAAAAAAATTTGGGAAACTACTGAAAACCAATGTACTAGATTAGTTGGCTATAAAAATAATGAAAATCCGTCAGCCATTTTTTTTACAATCTCGAAAATTTAAATTTAAAAGAACAATGCTGACTGTAGGGTGCTTCACAAAAATTGTATATAAACTTATCAGATGGATTACACAAGGCCTTGTCTTAAAGAAAAAGTTAAAGATTTAATAAATTTACTAAAAAACTTTAAAAATCTTATTAAAATCCTAAAAGTAATTTTTGACCAAAATTTCACCTTTTTTAAAACTTTTTATAAAATTTTTAATTAAAAAAATTATTACCACTAAAATAAGGAATTCAAAGAAAAAAGTTTTTCTACAAGTTACTTCTTATAGCATTAGCTTTCTAAAACTGTTTTAAAATAGTTCTATCTTGTATTAAAAAAATACAGATCAAAAACTAAAAAATGCCAAGGTAAAAATTTTGCATTTTAAATTTAAAAGTCGAATTTCTCTAAAAGTATAAGAGATACCATGGAAATTCCAAGTAAATTTTTCCTTTATCTATATATCGCACCTGTTCAACTAAAGGACTTCAACTCAAAATTTGCAATTTTTCGGTAGAGAAAACAAAAACTGTTTTTGACAATATTAAAGGAATATAATAAAAAAATTATTGTCTCGTAAAAAAATTTGTTAACTTTAATATAACACTCGATTTCTTATTGCTTTGTTAAAACATGTAAGTGAAACTAAAAATATATCTGCTTTGTTGATACAAAAGTAAGTACTCGGAAGGCATGGTGAGCGTCATAACGGTTTTTTTTTAAAGAAAAAGTAGTCAAAAGTATGAGATAAATTTACAGTGGTTAGAGTTGATCAATATATATCGTTTTTTAACAAAAAGTGAAAAATTGAAAATTTTGAGTTGACGCTCTTCAGTTGAACAGGTGCGATATGTACATTACTAAAAATAAAAATAATATTTTTTAAGAGTTAGCCAAAAAAGTCCTAGTGGTGGAAAAGCTTAATTTGAAATCTAATCTACATTATAATTTTTTTGTATGTTTGTTTGTTTGTGTGTGCGTCAATCACGGCTAAACGACTGAACCGATTTTAATGAAATATAAATTTGTCCTCATGGTATTTATATTTTTAAATAGCGGATAAGAAGGGGAGAAAAAGGAAAATCGGGTATTTTTATGAGTCTGAATCAATTGTAACAAAGTCGACGCTTAACGATTTTAATAAAATTCGAAACAAAGACTGGTCCTCATCTATGTCTATTACGTTTGTACTAATAACAACAATAAAATATTTTAAATCAGATTCTACAGATATCTGAAATGTAGTCATCTCTAATCTATAAGATCCAAACTGCTTTGATAGGTTTGTCACGTGTTTGGAGTATAGCAACATAGCAAACAAGGGTATAATATATTATACAGTGGCTAGAGAGGCTCAAACACAATGTAAAATCACATTTCGAAAATGGTTCAACAATTCTACATTCAATTTTTTGTTCCAGAAAATATATGCAACACAATTATGAAACTACATTTCGAACACGGGTCAACAATTATATAATTAAGCTGCATGATAAAAAATCTCACAAGACTACAGTAACTTGAATATTTATCCTTGTTTGTTTATTGAATATTTATCTTTGCTTGTTTATTGGTGCGTCGAACACGGCTAAGCGACTGAAACGATTTTAATGAAATTTTAAAGACAAGTAGATTTCTTTTGGAAGATAAAAAAGTCACAAGTTGACCGATTTTAATTGTCACAGCTAAACAGACTTTAACGAAAAATCAATAAGTGGTGACTTTCGTATCGAGGACAAACGGGGTCCCCAAGTTTGCTTAAATATTTGAAGACATGTGCATTCAAAAGCACAAAGTGGACAATTTTCAATTTATCAAACATTATAGCAACTTCTTCTGACATGAATTTAATTAAACATCAATGCGATGATTTGGACACATGGAAGAAAACAAACGCGTCACATTTCCAGCAAAACTGAACCGAAAAAAAAACCTTACTGCAAGAATGGATTAATATTGAATCTAATGTCATGAAAAAATTAAACCAATAAATTCAAGGAAATTTAAAGTAAGAGAAGACCTGAATTTGAATGTCTTTTACATTAGATACAATACTTTTATTATATGATGTAATTCTAATATTAGTTTTTTTTAATATTATATTTAAACAATCTTTACCGTATCGAATTTCAGTTTTTCATTAAAAGTAAATACACAAAATATAATATTGCAGTGGATTTCTAGGACTGAAGAAGAAGACTATAATTACGAAAAATTATATATATTACTGTCTAACTATTACCCAACTTACTTATATAAAAACCGTTCAAACAAATTTTTATTAATATTATTGAGTTTATGCTGGTGTTGAGAAAGGTTGCCAACTTCTGAGTTGATGTAATGTTTAGATTAGTATTTAAAAGTGTATACATCGCTACACCTTTAACATTTTGAGTTATTTACCAACAAAATATAACTTTTCTCACATAAAGTTAAGTACTTCTGTACCATATTTTAATAAAAATGGGTGTAAAAAATAAAATTAGCCTTAGCTCAAGCTTTTACATTTTAACCCTATAACTAAAAGTATTATTATTGTTATTTTTTTATACTTTATAAACAAATTTTACAAAGTATACTGTATTTCACAAAGAATACTGTAAATGCGCAGGGAAGCTAGACCATATTCACAACTTAGACAAAATATTAATTTAAATGACTTTAATTATTATAACGAAATTAGAATTTAGTTTGTACAAAGTACATTTTTTAAAATTTTTATATTCATTTTATTCGTTAAAAAAAAACTTTGCTAAAATGTATGACCAAGGTAAAGATACAAGTTCAATTGAAAACCTTGACACTTAATCGGACGATTTATTGCTTGTTCCATCCTTTTATTCAGAAACTTGTCTCGAAATTTGTACAGTTCCTTGAATATGAAAATTTTTTATTAAATTTATATTATTATATTGGTCTAAATCAACAAATCAATAAAATAAATGTTGCCGATGAAGAAAATGGCTAAATCTTCTGTTCATAAAGCAATTAGTTATTTGTTTATAAATAATTAAAAAAAAATAGCCAGATTTAGCCGAAAAATTACTAATTTGGCAACATTGGTCTTCAGACGTAAGCGTATAGAAAGTATGTGACATGAATAATAATTTTATCATAAATGTACTTACTTATTCAAAGCATGATAGTATTCAATAAAATGTTGCAGCAACTCGATGCCAGTTTTTGTTTTGATTTCCTTATATTTCAGCAAATACTATAAACAAATAAAAATTAAAAATTTATAATTGGTCATACAGTGATCAAAACAATTATTCATAATCATATATAAATATACATACATATATATATACACATCTCACATAACATTAACAAAATATCTTGTATCGCTTATTTTTATACCCTTCAACTCAAAAAGTGGAAAAAGGGTATAATTAAGTTTTTGTCATTCTACAATATCCATTTCCGAGCCCATAAAGTATATATAATCTGAGTGCTTATGCATAGGGAAGACGATTGAACGATCAGTAAGATCGGTCCATTTCCTTCGAGGCAGCGGGCAAAACAGCACGCCTTAACATTTTAATGTAAAATTACGTATACCACTTTTTTTTTATTGAAGTTACTCCACTAAACTAGATTTACATATATATACGGTGAATATAGCACTCTTGTTAATTTTAAAATTGTTTAATACAATTTTTAAGTCAAATAATTATTTACAAGCTTCTCTTTTTTTTTTCTTTTCTTTCACAAATGGTACCTTCATGACATAACTTTATACTTTGTTTATATTTTTCTAACTGCATAAATATGTATATACATAGGAGCGCAGAAAAATAAAGTTCTATTCAAGTCAAAACTTAACCAAAAACCATAAAAACTATTTTTATAAATGTTTATTCATTCTTTCCTGACAACCATCTTTACAAATAAGGGTGTCTCATATAGTAAATGTGATGTCTTACCTTTTATATCAGGTAGGGTCTTACATTTCTTAGTAAGAAGAGCAAAAAACTTTTTCTATACCCTTTGGATTGGACAATTAAAGAAAGCAATAAAGATATGCAGTTGTCAGCCAAAACTTGATTTACTCAGTGCCAAAGACTATGTGTGGCCAGATTAACACTCATTGATAAGAGCATACAGCATTGCCGCAAACTTAAAGAGATTTAATTAATGACACGGGATTTTTTTTTTTAATTTAATTTTCACAAAAACTTCGTGCTATTTTTTATTTAATTATCCCGATTACATTAATTACCGATATTGATTATTGAGGGTTAAAGCACGTCTCGATGGCCATTTCGTTATCGCTTACTTAACTCTTCAGGAAACTTCTGACAAACATTTTAAAGAAAGCAAAAACAACAATAACCAACAGTAATTCTATTTTTCTTTCTTTACTGTATACGGTTGACTTTTTTCGGCTCTTTTATACAGTTGAAAGAGAATGAAAAATAAAATATCAAAAACACTGCGATAATTTATTTATATGCACAGGCACTTTGCAAATTATTTTCCATCCTCTTTCAACTATATAAAAGAGCCGAAAAAAAGTCGACCGTATACAGTAGAGAAAGAAAAATAGAATTACTGTTGGTTATTGTTGTTTTTGCTTAAACATGGACTTTTGTCTTTGCTTTATTGCTTAGACAAAAATCTTTAGTTTATTTAAATATAATAATAATAAAAATGTTTACGTAAACGATTAAAAAGTATTGGAAAATTTTAACCGCATTTGAGAAGGCAGGTCAAGTATAGTTAGCTAAAAACCAAACATTAATATCACAGCAAAGCACGGTAAAGAATAAGTTATGACTCAGGTATATATGGCAGCAAAAGATGTTGAAAAACTAGAATTTAGCGATAGAACAATATATTAGGCAGAATCTAGAAGAAACTGAAATCTTTTGAGATAATGATTCGAAGAATTTTTCCAAGATTGTAAAACAATAGCTTCTATAAAACAATAAAGACAATAAAACATCCATTGAACCTCCCTGACAGAATGCAAAAAAATCGCCACATCTCATTGCTTACAGCACTGCAGCAGGAAGGATTTATGAAGAAATAGGGCATAATTTTGCACAAAACGACAGGGTAATACAACCTACTTGTTATCTGTTCTGTTTCATATATTTATCAAATTTTTTTTGTTTAATTTTATTTTTTTATAATATAATGCAAATAGCATAAATATGAGCTACAGCAACAAACAGTACATTTTATTCAAAGAATTACTGTCTTGGTTTCGTTAACATCATATTTGTTTCTGAAGATAATTATCTGTCCATTAATAAAGTCCATTTATAAAAATGTATAGATTCATAAACATTTTTTTAAGTCAAATACACTACCGTATAAGTTCATAATAACCACAATATAACTTATTATGTGATTGCATTACCTCGCACGTTTGTAATTGATAGAGACGCCTTTCTTTTTCCATTTCATCGGCAACAACGGCAGCATCAATTTCCGTTCGTACCATACCCGCTTCTTTTGCTTGGGCCTTTTTTTCTTTTTCAATCTTAATAAACTTTGCTTCATAATCTTTGGCTGCCTTGTCAAATGGCCGTTTCATTTCCCCCTTAACGCCTCTTAGTTCACTTTTAAGCATCGTATCGACTGGAAACATAACAATATTGTTGATATTTTGCATCTAAATACATATAATAATAAAAACGTAAAATACATTATTAATTCTTTTATAATTTGTATTTGTAGTAAGCGAAGACATACCAAAGTTTTCATTAATGCACTCAACTCTTTTGTTACCACAGAAAATTTAAGGAATGCAGCACCAATATCAGGTTCATCTTGGTCTATAACTTTGCCGCCCAAACGTTCTAAGGCTCGTACTAAAAACATTTCATTGTCCACATGCGCTGCAAGCAAAAGGAAATAAAAAAATATGTAGAGAAAATGTTCAATTAGATTTTAATAAAAACCTAAAAACGTTTGAATATTTCGCAACTACAATGCATATGCTCAACATAAATACAAACAAACAAATGTACATTAGAGTGGCCGTTATCTTTTTTTATCGTTATACTCTCATACTCTCATAACCCAAATCGGTGGGAATTGGTAAAAACAAAGAAAATTCATAAAAGAAATTCTAGATCAATCAGTGAAGATTAGGCGTGTCGCATGCCCACTTAAGTTCGAGTTAATGCTTATTTTTAGTAATGTCTTCTAACTAAATAAATAATAGCCCCAGGCAAATTCATAACATGTAAACTCACTCCGATAATGTATACAACACAATAGCCCAATTTACGATCTTGTGCAAATGGTCTTGCATCATAGCATTTGCAAAATTGTGTAGCATACTTTTAGTTTACACCAACAAAACACACAGTAATGAGTAAAATATGCTACACATTTTGCAAATGCTATGATGCAAGACTATTTGCACTTTTAATTACTTTCTTCTTTGAAATCAGCGATTTTGTTCTTTTTCTAATGCAGCAATTAAATATTTTTCAAAAGAATATGCAAATATGATTACCTGTTCTTTTAGACGCGGCAAACCCATGTTTACGCACGTACCTCTTCCTGGCGGTTTCTTTATAAATGATGCCCTATTTATCCTACATTATTTTTTTATTTTTATTATTACAATGCAATATAAAACCAATTTTTAGAATATTAGTTTAATGATAATAATTAGCATAAATTACTCTAGAACAGCTCAAAATTCCGATCTTGTGCACCATTTACTTTTGTATTCCGATCCAAAATTAGTCTGGAAGTAGGAAAGAATGACCAAGAAGCTACAGAAATTCACAATATTCTAGCTCTTAATATTTTACTTTATTTCAAGGAAATTAAATAAAAAACAAGTAAGAGTGCTATATTCGGCTATGCCGTGAAAATAACCCTCTAAAGCACTTGCAGGCATTACAGAAGCAGTAGTTGCACGAGCACTAAGTTTGGGGCAAAAATGAACCAAATAGCGTTCACAAGGATTTATGACGAAATAACAAAAAGCTGAGTTTAATGCTACAAATTGAAACAGTAATTTTAATTCCATTATCGATTTAAGAGCGACTTTTTAAAGAAAAAATTAGTACAAATATTTTTTGTGGTTATGTTATTTTGAACTAGAAACAATTTGCTATGATAAACCGTTTCACTTAAACCGTTCTTTGCAAATTTAATGACATTTTAGATTTAATAATACTTTAGTATTTTTTATACGTACAATTATAGCAATCTATTAACTATTTTGTGATAAATTTCGTCTGTTTTGTCGACGCCCTTTTGCATAACATTGATTTAAACCAAACATCACATTGAAAATGTAAAAAAGTGAAGGTTACAAATGGAAATCAATTTGAAAAATTGAAAAATTTTCACAGAGGCACTGCTTCATGCAATTTAAAAGAAAAATGGGAACAAATTGGAAAAATTCTAAATTATCTTGGCCCGCCTAGAAGATTAGCAGATGGATGGCAAAAGGTAACAAAATAAAGGATTGAAAAGGGATTTATAAAAACAGTTTGTAAAAATTACTTTTAAGGTATGGCGAAATTAAAAATTAAAAGTGAAAACAAGAAGGTTGCTAATAAAGCGGAATGTTAAGCCACAGGCAGCGGAATGTATAAGCATTTGAATCCTGAAGTAACAGTTCAAGGAGTTAAAATGGTTGACATGGGAAACGGTTCTAATGACATGGTACTTGCTGAAGTCGAATTTATCGTTGAAATAACAGCCAGGAACACCCAAAACATATGTATATACTTCCCATACGGCAAATTAAAAATATTGCAATTCTGCCTAAGAAGTTTTCTTTCCAACACAAGTTTTTGTTTTTCAAGCTTTCTCATCAATTAAATAAAAATTTTCTTCACTTATAGAAAACATTTAACCATAAAAGTATCAAACACAAATAAAATTTAACATAAAATTTGGGGATGTGTATTTAAATTTCACAAAAATCGATTAACCGTCGACGTCGTCACAGGAATGTTATACGTCGATACGAAGTGATATTGATACTAAGACGACGACGCCGACAACTAGAATAAGGGTTTTTAAACATATAATAAACTGTTCTTTCACGTGTAAAACATTTTCTTTGGATTTTAATCTACTTTAATCGTGCTTGATTCCCAATAATTAATTTTTATATTGATATTTTCTTTAGATTAAAAATGACTAAAATGTTGATAACGAATAAAACGGTAAGATTAAATTCGGGCTGACATTCATAGAAAAATCAATTGATTTGCTGAGAGTTGGTTAGAGCAACATGACTAAAAAGGAGCATTTTTATTGAAATTTGAAATTTTGACATTATAATGGGATTTATTTAATATTCTGAAATATAATTAGTTCAGAGGAAAGTTGTGAAGGCTTTTTGAAACTTTACATAGAATAGCGCCTTGAAAGAAAAAATATTTAATGCTAATATTTATTAAGTAAAAAGACTCGTCAAGCTAAAATTTGTTGTAATGTCGTTTTTTAAAATACCGATCGATTTGCAATATTAGAATTGTAAAAATCCAAATTTTAATTTTAACGACCACCCTAATGTACATATAAAAATCATGTTTACCATTTCATAAACGAATTTATTTGAAAAACTTACTGTTTCCTGAATTGTGTATGGCCTTGACTGCCTTTTTTAGTTTTGTAAGTCCTTCACGGTCGAATTCCAAACGCTGTAAATACAAAATAGAAACGACAATAAATATATGTATGTGTGTTTTTAGAAATTTATATAAATATTTCTTATAACAAGAATCATGTACAAAAACTAAGCTTGAGTTTATTTTTAATTGTTTAAAAAATGTACATACATATTTTTTTTAAATGGTTCGTATATATGTGTTTTCTTTAAAAATCTTGTAATATATATATATATTTATATATAATTCACAACCTACTGTATGTGTGTATGTATTTTCAACTACATGTTTTTTTTTATACCCTTCACTACAGGTGTATATCTATGTTTGTCATTCCGTTATTTCTACAATATCTATTTCCGACCCCATATATACATACATATATACATATATACATACATCGACATAGCCGAATATACGAATATACCATAGACATATGTTTTGATTTGAATTTGCCTGATTTCTGACAGCAAAACTATTGCTTGTGAATAAATTAGATGACAAAATTTCATTCAGAGCGCGTTCTATTTAGGTTTGACAAAGCATCTGATATATCGGTCCTTGTGAAATTAATTATAATAGTGCCAAAATTCTAACTGGTGTAGTCAGGGTTACCAGATTTTTTTCGACTCATCCCCAATTAGATAAATTTTATCCCCACAGTTCCCCAAAAAACAATTTCAACTTTCCCCAAAAATCCCCACTACAGACAATACTGTTTATTTTTAGGTATTAACATACAATTTTTATTAATACACTAGAGCCCCGACTTGCGTCGACCCGATTTGCGTCGTTTCGATTTGCGTCGATTTTTCCAAACAAGAAAAGTTCGATTTGCGTCGTTGCAATTTCGTTGCGTCGGTTCGAATTGCATCGTTTTGATTTCGATTTGCGTCGCTAAAACGGTTAATTTTTTTACTGCAGCATTTCGGATTACCACTTTAAGCATTTGTAGTGTCTGATTTAGCATCTTTTCTGTCTTAAATTTTTACAACTTCGGGCAACACTGATCGTCACTAGAAATCCCTTATTGGTTAAGAGTTCTTCTTTCAATTTGAAAAACTTCTGGAAAAACTACAACAAAGTGAAAGCATTGAAAATATACATTTATCTTGGGAAAAAGTTAAGGCATCCTCCAAGAAAGGGAGTTGGCAGCAATTATGGCCAGAACCTATGAATGGAGACGAAGATGGTGTCGATGATGTTAAAAACGTTAGTTACGAGTTGGCTAATATAGCTACAGAAGCAGAATTTAACGAAATGGATGAAGGTGATAGAAAACTTATTAGCCATTGATAGTCAACATGTTTCAGAAGAAGATGTCATAATAAGTGTTGATACATTAAAAAAAAAAATTAACAATCGCCAATATTTCCAAAGATTTTCAATAAATTTCCCTCACAATGAATATATTTTTTGAAAACGATCCTAGCAAAACTGTAGTAAGGCGTAGCAGCATCCGTTGATCAAGCCATTAGTTCTTATAAAGAAATATATGAACTAAAAAGGTCTTTAAAAATTCAACAAACTTTAGACATTTTTGTTAAAAAAAACCAGTAAGACCATCCAATCAAATGGATATAAGTGTTGTTGATTTAGATTTATCATACATATGTAAATGAATTTAATTTTTGTCATTATAATTATAACGATTAGTTGAAGTAAATGAAATAAATAAAAATGTTTTCATTCTTGTTTTTATCAAAACAACAAAATTTTTTGCTTTGTTTTGAATATTTTTCCCAATAAATTAAATTTCAGTGCATTTATATAGAAAAAGGTGATTCTATTTGCGTCGTTTCGAATTGCGTCGCGTTTCTCCGGTCCCCATTAACGACGCAAGTCGGGGCTTTAGTGTATTGTATTTGTACTAGCTACATACAGTACTGTTCGAAACCTAAGCAACTTTTTTCTTTAAATAAATTTAAAAAAAAATATTTTTTTTATTTACTACTACACAATGTGTCTATAACCTAAAAATTGCAACAAAAATTAAAATCCATTTCTTTACAAGTTATGATAAAATAAAAACAAAATTAACTTAAAAATTGGCTGTTTAAAACCTAAGCAACTTTTAATATTTGCTATGATATCCTTTGTTTCTTACGACCTCAGCGCATCTTTTGGGCATAGATTCAATAAGATTCGATAGAATAGATGTTATTATAGCTTCCTACTCCGATTTTAGACAGTTCATCAACTCCTGTTTATTTTTAAATCGTCGAGTTCCAACTCTCCGTTTTAACATTTCAAAGACGGATTCAAGTCTGGTGATTGAGGTAACCAATCCAAAACTTGAACCCCATTAGCAGATAAGCAATCCTTGAGTAACTTCGATGAGTGTTTTGGGTCATTGTCATGTTGAAACACCCATCGAAGTGGCATTTCCCACTCAGCATAGTTAAGCATGTGAGTTGCTAAAATGTCTCTGTAAACAAAAGGGTCCATTTTTGTTTGAATTTCTACAAAGGGACAAACACCACTTGCCGAAAAACAAGTCCAAGCCATCACATTTCGACCCCCATGCTTTATTGTGGCTTTTGAGTACCAAGGATGTAGCCGCTTCCCTTTTGCTCTTCTCACGTGGCAAACTCCATCTGAATTAAGTAAGTTAAATTTAGATTCATCACTAAACAAAACAGTTCTCCATTTGGATATAGTCCAATCCATATGTGCTCTAGCAAAATCCAACCTTAAACTACCGAAAAGCTGAGAAAATCAGAGACTACGTTGCAATCAATCAAACAAACCTCTTTTTTAGATGCTTCTTAGTCAGCATAGGCTTTTTAGATGGCACGAAGCTCCTTAAGTTTTGTTCCAATAAACGTATTCTTATTGTGGAAGAACTAATCTGAAGTTCAAGCTCATTCACTATGTCTTTCGACGAAATAAATGGATTTTTTTTAACTAGACGGAAAATTTTCTGGTCTGTTCGGTCAGAAGTTTTTCGAGATCGCTTACCGCTATTGGCTTCCTCTACTTTCCCAGTAGCTTTATACTTTTTTATAAGTCGGGAAGCTATTGATTTATTAATATTTAATTGGTTTGATATAGCAATTTGGGGTTTACCGTTATTAAAAAGTATAAAAATCTTTAGCTTAAAAGATGATCCATAACGTATTCGCGTCTAAAGAATTAGTACTACTTAAATGCATAAAATCAACCAAAATTTCTTTTTTCAATAGCAATCATAACGGGACTAAAATTTTTGTTTAAAATTTTTGTTGTTGTTTTAGTTAATATTTCGCAACAAATGTAACAATGTAAAAGTTGCTTAGGTTTCGAACAGCGAATTTTTAAGTTAATTTTGTTTTTGTTTTATATTTTCTTCCAAAGACATGAAATGTATTTTTTGTTGTTATTATTAGTATGTAGACTATATGTATAATAATAAATAAAAAGGAAATTTTTCAATAATCTATTTAAAGAGAACATATACGACCATGAGTATTTACTGGGGAAAAGTTGCTTAGGTTTCGAACATACTGCATATTATATACAGTGTTGTGTTTTTAAGTGCAAAGCAAAAGCAACAATTTGTAAAATCATTTGCAAATTTTTTTCCATTACACTTCCAATGTAAGCTAGTTCTTAGAGGTTTCATTTCATAAATTTTTTAGTGAATTTGGGAACACACTACATGTTTAAAATGAAGAGTTCGCATAATTAACTTATTATTGTTATGAAAGAGGGAGACAAAGACTTGCTCAATGTCTTTTACTATTGCTAGCAGAGTGAGGTCTGCTCAATAAAACAAAATACTTAAAATTAAATAACAAAGAAACAGCTGTTTATAACAGCAAACAAGATTATGGTATTTGTAAACGTTTGAACGTTAAAAAATAGGCGTATGAATAATCACAAATATACAATTAGGATTCAAGAGTACAGTACAACTTCGACAGTCCGGACATGCGCCAGTCCGGTCACTCCAATAATACGGACGCTTCTACATTTCGGACAATTTAAAATTTTTACCTCCATACTTCGGATACATATTTTGATGCAAGAATAGCTATTAAAATTCGGGGATTTCCCGTTTATTACTCGAACGTTTTGTTATTTATACTTCGATTTACATATTGCGCTATTATTACTTTAGTTTCGGTTCAGGTCTTCCGATGAAAAAATAATGCAACACGCTAATCGAAATGAATCGTTAGTGCTGCATACCGAAGACGACTTTGTACTAACGGATGCAAAAACAAAGATCTCTCTCATGCTGCTGTTGCAAAGAAATCATTTACAGTTTGCGTTCAGTGAGATTAATTTGGATATGCGCAAATCAACCACCTCAACAAGTTTAGGCAGCACGTTTGTTAATAAATCATTTGATCAAAACGACGTAACCAGTAAATTTTAGAACATTTTTGTCCTTCTTAGATACTTATTAGATTATATAAGATCTTACTCAATATAAAAGGTTAGTAAGATTATAAATCATTATTCATAACGGTACGTGTCAGAAAAGATAGAATAAATATTTGTAAAAAATGGTGGTTTTTTTTTATCAAATATTTGAGTAATCTGACTGCACCCTTAGATTACATATGGATTTTATTAATTTAATATAATAGTTAAATTTGATAATTTATTCTGTTTTAATAAATCATAGTACAATGCATACACATACAATTAAATTCACTTAGAATATTTCATTATTTTCACCTACTATAGTCCGGATAACTCGGTAATCCGAATGAGCCCAAAACTATATGTGTCCGGATTGTCGAAGTTGCACTGTATATGTAAAACGAACGCAGCTTTACTGTTAAATGAAAACGAAGTTTTCATTATGAATGAAAGAAAGCTGTAGATTAATAATATAACAGTCACAAAAATTAGGTAGATAAATAATTAAAATGTATCAAGTAAAAATAAAATAAAAATATCACAGCAATTAATAACAAAATACTATTTACGAGGTAAAGTGGTTAACTCCTGTGGGTAACTGTGGTTGATTTTTTATAAAAAGCTGGCGGGGAGTAGGGGTGCGGATCGTTGTCAAGGTTCTCGATCAGGATGCCCACTGTCGAAAGAAAGGTGGATCCACCCCATGTTATATTTACTTCGGAATTAAAGATGTCATTTATCAAGATGGTGTCATGATCAGCAAGACTTTCTTCAAATTTTTTCTGTAGGGTAAAAACATATCTACTAAACGGTTTTATTTTAGAATTTTCGTAGACAAATTCATTAGAAAAACGCTTAGATGGATTTTGATAGTATTTCCCGATGCACTTTCTTAAAAATTTTCGCTTAAAGATTTCCACCTCTTTAATGACTATCGGCGAGATAGAAAACCAGATGGGAAATCCATAGCACAGTACAGGGCGTATTGCTGTTTTATATAGAAGCAGTTTTGTGTCCTGAGGAAAATCATAAGACTGCTGAATGTCGCTGACATACGTTTTGCTTTTAGCAGCGCTAGTCGTCCATGATTATTGAATTTAGTCAATTTATCAATAATTAATTTTAGGGTACTTTATATTATTTTTAAAAGGAACTTCAATACCATCTAAGCTTGATTTGAGACACTTGCTTTGTGGAACGACACATCTTGCACAATTCCCGGATGAGTTTCTTATGCATAGGGCTTCCGATTTAGCGGCATTGATGTTTATACCCAATTTATTATAATATGAGCTTAAGATACCCAAATGAAAAGCAGCATTACTTAATGCAGAGATTGGAGACAGGTTGTGTGAGTATATTAGACAGTCATCAGCGTAGAGAAGGACTGTTGAATTTTCCGATATATGGGGAAAGTCGTGCAGAAAACCGTTAAATAAAAAAGGCGCAAGTACGCTAGCTTGAGGCGCACCACTTTTTACAGATCCAAATTCTGATGAAGCTTGGAATTTGCGATCATAATTGTTGAAGAGAAAACTGAAATGCTTAAAGCAGTGATGTCAGCTATTAATTTTATAGCAGTAACTATTAAAAAAGAACGACAAGCACAACACTACCTTTCCTTATTATTATTTTTATCAAAATTGCTATATACTAAATTGCCATAATATAAAATTGAAGCCTAAGTCTGTTCGTTATAAGAACACGTCACAAGCTGAAAACATCAGCTGGAGAATACTTAGGAAAACAATAAAATCATTTTTGAATATAAATATTCGCTTTTTCACTATTAGGCCAGAAATATATAGAGCAGCCCTCGTAACTCTTGTTTTTTGTTTGCTGTTATTTGAATTAGTACTAATATTTTTGTGTGATTTTTTTTTATTACGATTAAATTTTGCTAAAACACACCTGGGGTGGAATCGTCACATCCGTGAAAGTACAACACGTATCGTAAAAATGCGTTTTTTGGATTATGACATACGTTAACGGATAATAATTCACAATAATGCAGATTATAACATACGTTATCGTATAAATGAACGTACGTTTTTTACGAACTTTCATACGTTAACAAAACTTAGTTCGAATAAGATGAAAAATGCAACAAATTCGCTAAAAAAGTGCGAATTAAACAAATTTAATTTTAATTTATAATAAAATTATTATTTCAATAAGTTCAATCTAAGATTTATGAATGAACACAAAAATATGGCAAAAAACATGTTTACTAATTGAGCATATAAAAATCCACTGCTAACAGACTATGGGATGAGCTTTCTAAGTGTATGAACGCACTAGTACCACCAATTAATAATGTAAAGATTTTAAAATAGGAAATTCGCAACTTAAATTTTTGCAAGAAAACTATTTTTTATTTATAATTTTGTGATTCAGGCTGATCAAAAATAGGTATCAAGCGGAGAAAATTTTTTTTTTTTAATTGAAAACCTAGAATGAGGGAGGCCTTTATGAAGAAAAGCTTCTAATGCCAAGTGAAGAAGTGTTAAATGAAGCAGCAGCCCTTTAATCAAGCGCTATAGGCAAAAGATCGGTTGTGACCTTTGGAAACAACAAAATTTGAAAAAACTGACCAGCCTGAATACTCTTTCTTTAGCTCTAGAATTTTTTAATTTCTAAACTATTGTGAATCATTCAAAAGATTACGATCCGTTTACAATCGTATGTCATAATGCCACTTAGTTTATACGATTAACGTATCACGTAATTTTTTTTTCGTACGATTGTCGATACGAACACGGATGTAACGATTCCACCCCTGAACTGGACCGTTCAGGGACGAATCTAAATTTAACTTAATAAACCTAAATAGAATGCCCACAGTAAGACGCTTGCCTGGCAAAAGGCTTGAACCACAGAACTGTAAAATTAATATTAAGCTCTGGGGTGACAGCGTAATGGTGTGGACATGCTTCTCAGTAAATGGAGCTTGACCGTTTCACAAAATATACGGTACAATGGACCGTTTCAATTACAGTCGGGCCTCGATTATCCATGATTCGGTAAACCTTTGGTATTGGCCAAGGGTCAGTCTATTGTTTTTTGATTGCTATGTTTTCAAATTGTTTGCTTCAATTTAACTTCAAAATTATACATACATTCACACGTTGTTTGCATACCTACGACGGGACCGAAGCATTAATTTTTTTAACGTAAATTTGTGTGTACACCAATACTCAACTGTTCAATAATAAAAATATTAAAAAACCGTATACTAAAAACTTTTATTCGATTAACCGTAAATATCGATTATCTGTAATGCTTCTGTTCCCGTCCATCACGGATAATCGAGGCCTGGCTGTATAAAGAAATTCTTGAAACGAAGTTGGTTCCCTATGCTGAGTGGAATATGCACCTTCGATTGGTGTTTTAATATGATAATGATCCGAAAAAAACATCCAGTGTAGTCAAGGAGTTCATAGAAGCGAATGGGATTTAAGTTTTTGATTGGCCTGCCCAATCAACTCTTCCAACTCTAGAAGATAACTGGGAACGAATTCCACAAAATGTACTTGATAATCTCATTGAATCCGTGCCACGCAGATGTGCAAAAGTTATTAAATGTGTTGCTTTTGTTTTTCACAGCTTTTCATAGAGCGTGAATAGTTTAATTTGATTTTTTTTAGTAAAGACATAAATTAAATTTGTTTATTGTTTATACGAGGGCTGCTCTGTATATTTCTGGCCTAATAGTGAAAATAGTTTTATTGTTTTTCAAAGTATTCTCCAGTATGATTTATACACTTTTGCAAGCGCTCAAACCAGTTGTCGAAGTTCTTTTTCCACTCCGATTGAGACACCTCTAAAACATGGTTTTTGAACACTTCAACAGCTTCTTCTGGCGACGAAAATCCTTGACCACACGTTTTTTTCTTAATGTGCGGAAACAAGAAAAAGTCATTAGCTGCCAAGTAAGGGCTGTACGGCGGATGACCCATTAATTCGTTTTGGCCGTTCAAAAACGCTCTGGTTTGAGCCGATGTGTGAGAGCTCGCATTGTCATGGTGAACAATGATTCGTCTTCTCCTGCTGGTTTTTCGATTTTCTCCGATGACTTCAGGCAAACAAATTGTAGTGTATCACTCAGAAGTGACCGTCCTACGTTGCTCAAGCAGAACAGTCGCCACATGACCAGTTTTGCCGAAGAAACAGGCGACCATTTGCTTCGAAGTGCTTCTTCCACGAACAACTTTCGTTGGATTTTGCTCGTCTTTGAAGACCCACGCGGTCGATTGTTGTTTCGTTTCGGGCTCATACGCATAGATACATGATTCGGCACCTGTGACAATGTTATAAACGTCTTTTGAAGCACCGCAATCGTATTTTTGCAACATTTCTTTGCACCAAACGACACGAGCCTTTTTTTGAGCGACTTTCAAATTGTGCGGGATCCAACGAGAACAAACCTTTTTTACGGCCAGGTGTTCATGCAGTATCGAATGTATGCTGGTGGAAGAAATGTCCAAGGATGTCGCATGTCGATCTTGCATTATGAGTTCACGCACGGCATCAATGTTCTGTGCCACAACAGCCGTTTTTGGACGACCTTCACGGAATTCGTCTTTGAGCGAGCTTCGGCCACGATTAAATTCATTATGCCAATTTTTCACAGTGCTATAGGATGGTGCTTCATCGCCATACAAAGATTTAAGTTCATCAATACACTCTTGTCGTGATAATCCACATCGAAAGTTGTGAAAAATGATGGCACGAAAATGTTCACGAGTTAATTCCATTTTTTTCTATATTAATTTTTTCAAGTCGTATTTAGTTTTTGCTTTTTGTAAAACCATGTTGTTTCGGAATAAATAAGTTTTTTTTATAAAATCAGTTGCTTTTGTTTTGCAAGTTGATTGACAAAATCTAAAAGTTCTGAATCAAAATGTTTTACCTCGTTCTCTAAAGCAATTTCTTGGTACATATTTTCGGTGTTAAACATTTTAAGCATTTCTGAAAATGGAACAAAAGTGTAACAACAACAATTGTATTATTTTTAAAATTTGCATTAACTCTCAATAAAGAATCGAGCAACTCGTATTGCATTTTATTTCTTACTTTGGTTTTTATTGAGTTCATTGCTGAAAAAAGGCGAATTCGTTTTTTACATTAGGTGCAATGGTGACATTCCATATTCGTAATTCTCTTCATTTGTTGAATCGTTTAAATTACCAAAGTTCTTCTGACTCTTTTTGCAAATCGGGCATGACATTGTTGATTTTGTTCCTGTCAGTTCGTTTACGACTTTTCCGTCAACCATGGTCAGGTGGAACTCGTAATGGCATTCAATATATTTTCCTTCTCCAATTTGCAGCTTTGTAGGCTTAATCTTGCTTATTTGTTCTTCAATGTCCTTCACCGTGGTCCTTATGAGTTTGGCCGATTCCCTTGCAAACTGAAACATTATTGGTCGGCAATAATGCACTGATGACGGACGTGGATTTCTCCAGTGTAGGGAAACATCAGATTTTAGCCGCAACAGATGCCATAAACATACTTCCGTCCGATATTGCAGCGTCATCAGAAGATATGCTTTGCTTTTTAAACGCTTTGTCCGGATGATCCATCGCAGCCCCATTTGCTGATCAATGTCAACTTCTCAGGAAGAATTTTCACCTCATTTTCAGGAAGACTCTCCAACAACCGTTTCACTGTATTATGGCCCATGAGATCCTGCAGATTGGCTTTCGCAGAGACTTCCGTAAATTCCGTATGCAGTGGTCGAGAATTTATTTTGGCTTGCGTAATATGCTTGTATCCGGGTAAAACGTCAGCGCCGTGTCGCGTTAAAGATGCCCGTTGTTTCTCATATTTCTCTTTGGAAAGTTCTAAGTCCATAAACAAGGCCAAGGCTTCTTCGGAACCATACTTTTTAATGTGTGCGTTTGTGGGCGTGGGAATGCTTTCCTTAATCCTTTTTAGTCGCAGTGGGCTTGCATCAGCAACAGATTTGGTTATCTGAGACATAACTCTTTCACTATCCTTTGTATATTTAATAGCTAGCGCGTCCGATAAATGCTTCGTGGTCAAGTCATTGGTGGCATCGGCAAGTTTCCTCTTTCTTGTGAAAATTGAACACTCCTCAATACTTTTCTTGGCCTTCCTTTTGCTCCTCTGGTTGATGTGGTGGGTTTATCTACTGCCATTATAGCCAGGATGGTGTCTTTATTAAGCCAGTCCTCGTATTTGGAGTTGAAGTTCTGAATAGTTCGATTAGATTTCACCCATTTTGCCTTAATATTTGCATATATCAGATAAAAATTATTTTTTATAATTTCGCTTCTCTCAATATTTCCGTATAAGATATCAAGTTCTTCTAAAGCAGCTTCCGTGAAAAACTTTGGTGTGGTTGACTTTCTAAACAGTTCAAATAATTTTAAATTGTTCAACGCCATGTTTTCAGTACTTAAATTCAGTAATTGAAGCAAAGCCGCGAATAACGTTGTAAAAGACAAATTTTGCAAAACCTGTTTTTTTGCAGATTACCGTTAATTTTAACAACAAAACATTAAAATTATGCATTTTATCACCGTCAAAACGCAATTACAATGAGTCAGTCAGTGGAGATACTCAAACCATTTAAATACGTTTTTTTGCTCTCCTGAAAAATTATTATTTTGTCATTTGCAACGTTATTCGCGGCGATCCTTCAATTGTTGCGCCAACTTTCAGGCATTGTGCTTATTTTGCAATATATAGGCTTATGCTACCATGCCTAAAATTTTACTACTAAAAAAAATTTAAACAAAAATTTAGTACTAAAAAAAAACTACTGTCAGTCAAAACAGATAAGGGATGGACGCCATACAATTTCTGCAACCATGTCTTTTTAACCTTTTTTACCTCTAGAAGCCAAACGGACACGTATAGGCAGATAAAACCTTTTGAATTATGTAAAGAAATAATCAAAGAACAGGTTTTGCAAATATGGCAAATATAGAAAAATATAGATTTTTTTTAATTTTCCGTCAAAGTTGAAAAATAGTGAAAAAACGGATAGTTTTTAAAAAGTATTTATGTATTTATTATACATTTAATAAATACATCAATCAATACAAACACAAAATATGGCGATTCGTTACCTATTTTTCTTGATATTATACCTGAAATCGCAACAAACTGACTAAAAATTGTGTGTTTTTTTGAAAAATGAAATTCGGTCAACTTTGAACGGTTATATCTTCTAAACTAAAAATGTGATATTATTAAGAGTGGCATATTTGAAATCGTTGAAAAGTTTCCTATAACATGGTTTTATTAAAAACTTCGTGGGCGCTCATAAAAATTTTGGTTTTTGCAACCTCGTTTGCTCTACGGGCGCCACTGTGCGGCGTGAATTTAGACTTATTCAATCTTAATTTAGGTTCCTCAAGGTTCAAAAATTACTTGTTTACTATGGGACTCTACTCCGAATACGTGAAGTCTATCAAATCAGTTTGGATTTTATAGACCAGAATATGTATATCTATATTTTTAAATTTTAAAATCTGATTTTGTTAGGATCGCCTAGCTGTTAATGTCAACGTCAGTCTACCGTATGTATGAAGTCAGCACACAGTATACATACCGCACACGCTCATAGGCGCCTACGTATTTGTTGTTTATTATATGGACAAAATCATATGCTCTCATGAAAATTCATAACTCACGAACTTTAGATAAACCATCTACAGGACCATACGAACAAAGCCTCAAAATTTAATCGAATTTGGTTTGACCGTCCGTAAGTTGTAAAGTCACAACACACTTGCAACAATTGAAAGGCGTCTATCTGCCGGTTTCTCTAAATGCGAACGAACATTTCTTTTGCATACTTGAGCCTAAAAGTGTAGGAGTGTTGCGTCTAATGGCAAGAAATCGTCTATAATCAAAGTCGTTAATATTTTCGATAAATAAACAACCTCTAAAAAACGCTAGATTACTGACGCACAAATCCGGCTTCCAAGTTGAAAGCCGGATTTTGTTCCTTAGTCTCTGTGTACGAAAAAGAGTTGAATTTTGTAGCCGGTAGTGGATTTTCGATGCTTACAGATTATTCCCATAAATTATACAAAATTTATACTTCTATCACGTTATAAATTACAACAATCAAGGCTCATTCTTAAAGCAATTGCATTCTGAATCTTTCACTTAAAGAAAAAGGTTTTATAAAGTATATTTTTAAAGATCAAGATATCTGACATGACAACCAGGGCTTTTAGATTTTATTTCATTGCAATTAAAAAAGTTCGTCGAAAAATCGACTTTTAAAAAATTTTAAAAAATGCGTTGAAGTCATTTAATCATTAGTCAATGGTAATGACTTTGTTTTTTAATTAATTATTAATTAAACCTTTTCATCAAAAAAGCATTACCATTAGTAAAAATAATGATAATGTAGGAAAATAATTAGCTTTATCTATCATTCAATGCTAATGAAATTGGCCATTAATTAGCTCATCTAATTAATTGCCCTCATGTATGCTATGTAGAAAAAAATATGGGTGTAGAAAAGAAAATCGTCAAGGGATTTTAAAACAAAAAATGTCAATAGTCAAAAGGTTTAAATTATAGAAAAAATCATTAAAATGACGTTAAATCGTAATATGTAACACCTCTGATGATAACAATCTAAATTACATGAAGTTAATGTTGGCGACATAAAGTCTCACGAGACGTTGCCAAATGCCGTTTCGGTTGTGCGAATTGCTTTTATAGATTTTCGAATTTAAATTCATTAACGACTGTATAACATTCGCTTTAAGACAAAATTCTCAAAAAAAAAAAAAAATTTAAGCCGTGCTATTAGAAAATGGCAATATGTTTAATTTAATAAATATACAACTGCGGACATAAGTACATATTTTTTTTATAGAAATCAAATAAAAACTTCATGATTATTTTACGATAAATAGAAATTCATAAATAGAAATTCAACACCAAAATTTTTATTTTTGTCCATTTTGTTCGAATGAGTTGGTTAAATTGTTTGTTATCGCTGGTATTTGTTTCCACATGAGCGCTATTAATGCCTCAGTCTTCATACTCTGTGTAAATGAGGTTATTATCGCTTCAAACTAAAATTGTATTTTATTCTGCAAAAAACCTAATAATTTATGAAATATAAAAATACAATTTCTATATGAGACTACAATAGTTGCTTGCATGTTGCTTTTTACTTAAGTGCTTGTTGCACTTAAACTACATATTTGAGTACTTATTGTTGTTGTTGAAAATAGTATTCACTTTTATACAAATAAAAATAAAAGATGCAAAAAATACACTGAAGAACAAAAATATGGCAGCTAAATCATTACTTTAGACACTCTTGTTTTTGTCGTAACAACTTAACAAAGATGAAAAACTAAACTGATTTTTTTTACTGTTTTTAAGAAAAAGAAAGCGAACTTGAGGATACAATGTATTCACCCTCATTCTGTTTAGCGTCGTCAAAACTATTTTGGCAATTCCTTATATTTTGACGACGATATTGTCTTTCAATTGACAATTTGAGTTTAATTTAAAATAAAATGTTTTTCGATTGAGTTTGAATTCTGATTCAAATGATGAAGATAATAAGAAAATTCGATTTGTTTAATTTTTATTTCAAACCTGTACAATTATTTCTTTTTTGTTTTGATTCTATTTTTAAGTACTTTTCTTCAAAATCTGTCAATGGTCTGGATGGGTCATTACTATGCCTTTGAAGCAACTCGACACGTTTCATTAATAGCTTTAGGGCATACAGTCTTTAAGAATCTCAGAAAAAACTCCGGGCTTGAACAAAGTTCTATCATAAAACATGTTTTTGCCACAAGTTCTTTTTGGTGGGCCAAGGGCATGTATGTAGAACCTTCTCAATACTTGCTCACTGTTCCTGAAAATCGTTGAAGGATTCGATGTCCTACGAAATCCTTTGGCAAAGGGTAATTTCTTTTCCAACCTTTCAATTACCTTTTAACATTGGCTGGGGTTGGAAATGTTATTTGTGGTCACTTTTATATCCTTCACCACAGGTGGAAAAGGGTTTATCGAAGTTTGTCGTTCCGTTTGTAATTTCTCATATATAAATTTTCGTCCCCGACATTATGTATTTATATTCTGAGTTCTTATGCATACGAAATCGATTGAACGATGTCCGATCGTGTTCGTGTTGAAATCAACTTTTCCAAGGCACTAGATGAGCTAAAACACGCCAATCGATCAGTCCTAGTCTCGGAAATTTTGCTAGTTTTTATTCCTGTAGGTGGTTGTCTGTACTACTAAGTAATTAGAAATACAAACGTAAGTTGATAAGACGACAACCCTAAGCAAAATTTACAATTTTCAACGAGTTTTTTGAACAAAAAAACTTAATGGTAGGAAAGAATTTCTTACGCCGATTTATATGTAAGTATATGTGGTTATACATATATGGTAAAGGTCACAACCGAATATAGCATCTTACTTGTGGAAAAACGTTACATCTAAGTTTGTCGTTCTTTTTGTAATTTCCGACCCTATAAAGTATACAAATTCTGAGTTCTTATGCATAGCGAAGTCAATTTGGGCGATGTCCGTCTGTCCGTCCGTGTTAGTGTTGAAATCAAGTGTGCAAAGGCACTAGATCAGCTAAAGAAAATTTAAATGCGCCAATCGATCAGACAAAGTGTCGAAAGAGTTGCTATTGAAAAATCATCAAGATCGGTCCATGTCATTCGTGGCAGCGGGTTAAACACCACCGCCTGCTTTTAATCATTGCATATCATTTGGAACAATGATTTAACTCCAATAAAAAAAAAAAAAACAAATATATGAGGCGAAAGAGAATAAAAAATAAGAAAAAAATCAAGTGAAAAAATTAGAGCTCACCCATGTTATCCGAGTACGAGCCTCTAAAATTTTCAAATTTTTTTAAATATACATATATGGGTTTCATTTAAAAGGTTTTTTTAAGTTTTTTTTTTTAAAGAGAAGTAGCGCTTCAGGCATTAATACCTACTTAGTTTGCAACCGCGCGGGGATAGAAAAGAGAGAAGACAGTTGGTGAAAGGAGATAGATATAGCCATTTTATTAATTATTTTACTTCGCCGGCGAATATGCAATGAACAAGTACCAACGAAGGAGGCGCATATTTTAATGTTAATTCTGATTATTTATTTATACCAATAAACAGAAAAAAACATTTTTATTTTTTTTGACTGCCGCAAGGGTTGAACCCAGCTCAGCCAGATTTGTAGTCAACGTGCTTACCACCAGAAAATGCTAAAGTTTTTTACATTTATATGTAAAATTAATTTTCCTTTTTTTTTCTTTTCTTTTCAAATTTCTGTCATGCTAGGAACACAACTGGGACGAACGACGAATTTTTGGTCACGAATATTCGTCGTCAAAAATAAAACACATTTGTGTATATGAAAATGCACACAATCATGTCGTAAGACGATATTCGTCATACACGGCGAACTATGCAATAGAATTATTTCTATTTGTTACGCCGGCGAACGACGAACAAATCAGTTCAAAGTGACCATGTTTGACGTTATATTCGAAATATTTTAATAAATAAAGTTATTTTACTTAAAAAATTTATGTATTTTTATTTTGCAGCATTTATAATAAGCGTACAGATTATAAGTTAAATATAAAAACAGTTTTTAGTTGTGTTTTTTCTAATGTTTAACTTTTTAATTATTTTTTTTTGATGGTCACCTTAGCAGCTTACAAAAAGTAAACAACCTCAAAAATTTAACAGCTGTGTTTTTGGTCGTTATTGTGTTTCATACGACGAATTTACACAACGAATTTTTGACGACGTATTCGTTGTGTTGGACGAAATTCGTCGTTCGTCCCAGTTGTGTTCCTAGCATCACTCAGAGAATTCACTGAACTAGGCAGAGCCGAATATAGCACTCATACTTGTTTTGTATCATTTTGTTATTTCTTTTAATAATTTCTCTTACTATTTTTAAAAATTCATTACATATCAACATTACACTTGGAATATTTTGTAATTTTGTTGGTTTTTGTTTAAACTCAAACAACCCAGCATGAAAAACACCGATGACAAAACCAAAGTCGATTTAAAGTAACATCAACGTCAAAGTTGATGGTCGCCGATATTTTCAATAAGAATACAGATTTGTAAAAAATTAAAAAAACGAAAGAAGATTGACTAGTGTCGATGAAATTTAATTTATGTCAGTTTTTATTTTCAAATATTCTTCTTTATTATATAATACCCGGCTTATTGTACCCAGCGTAGAACTGATAAATTATCGGTAATCGGAACATTTGATAGTTTGCTTTGAAAATATTGAT
Organism: Gymnosoma rotundatum; assembly: GCA_916610165.2. NCBI lineage: Eukaryota > Metazoa > Arthropoda > Insecta > Diptera > Tachinidae > Gymnosoma > Gymnosoma rotundatum. The sequence continues at coordinate 76,850,802 of OU744339.1, read as the reverse complement.
ACTATAGAATTTTTTAAGTGCTAATTCTGGCAAATATCGCTATCGGAAATAAACTATCGAGTCAGTCAGAAACAAGACTATCGATTGTTTTGCAGTGCCAACCCAGCGTTGCTGGGTATAATTTTAGGGCCTTTCTAGGCACTCTGAACTCGTAGGAAACAATATTTTGTAATCGAAACCGTAATTTCATAGATAAAATATTAAAAATCTCAAAGTTCATTCTGTTAAGATCTGTTAAGAAACATAAAATTGCACGTAAGTCCTCTCCCGTACTGTCGTAAACCCTTTTTTTAAAATAAACATAGAATATTCTACCCTTTACATAAGTATCTAACTGAAATTTTATTGCAATCGGTATAGACTTTAATGCCTGTTTTAACCCTTTTCCTCTGGGTCCTAGCTATCAATATAGACATAGATGAGAACCTATCTGTGTTTCGAAAATGCTCGCTTCACCTTTTATTCCCTCCGGGTACGCTGTTTGAAAATATAAATTTCATTCAAATCAGTTCATTCGTTTAGCTGTGATTGACGCACCCACAAAAAAATACAAACAAACAAACTTACAAAGAAAAGTTTTTCGTCAAATGACATTTGACTGACTGTTACATTGTCAGATGTTTTGCTTGCGATTTGTAAATTAAATTAGTTATCAAAAAACGATTGAGAGCAGTGAATTTTTTTAAAGTTTGTTATAAAAAATTTCATAATAATAATTTATAATTTGCAAAAACAAAGTAATGGAAAATAATGTCGACTTTAATGATATATAGTGAAATGTTAGTAATTAGATGGATTTAAATTGGAAAAAATTAAAATGACCTTAAGATATACTTATGGACTTATGAATTGGAATTTTTCTTAGACTTCCAAAAAAAAAAAGCTAGCACATGCTAGCCATAAAACCATAATATATCTCTAGAACAATCAATTACCTTCCTGATTTAATAAATTTCAACTGTGGATATCTACAAAAAAAAATTTAAAAACGAATTTTTTCCCGGTGACTACTGCGTGTAAATTCACAGTTATTCAGTACATGGCGAGAGAAACACAACGAATATGACAAAAGAGCCGGTATATCTACCCATGTCTTTTCATATTTTAGTGACAGTGATTGTTCTGAAAACTTTAAACAATTGCCCTATTCACAAGCCCCCTAGTAAGTGCTAAGTGCTAACAAAATACAACTGTGCTAGTACTTAGTACTTTTTTTCATATGTTTTTCAAACGTTGTATAGTGCCTTATTTTTTAATGTGATTTTTGTTTTATGTTTTTTTATGTTTAAATGGTTTATGTTTAAATAAATTATTATTTTTGTGTTCATGTGTGAATTATATTAAATTAAATTGAATTAAAAGATATTTTTATTAGTTTTATTTATTTAATTTATTGATTTGACTGATTTATTAGAAAGTGGAATAAGTCATTTCTGTTGTATATAGTAGGAGTGGGTATATTGAAAACATATCTTAAGGTTTGTTTCTTTGCCACCTTGTTCTAAATTATATTTAATAATAATGTTATGAAGAATGCAGCAAGCCATTATCCAATCATTGCATCTTTTCTTATTTTGTGCTGATAGCATTCTAAACTTAAGTTCTTTTAAGCTTCCAAATTTTTCCTTTAGTAATATAACTTACTTGAGTCAACCATTAATATATCGAAACTATATTTTTCACACAAAAAATTTATTAATTTACTTTTTTCTGTTTTCTCCCCCATTTGGCTTATAAATAACAAACGATGAATAGCACCTTTCTTCTTTTTATTCAGTTTTTGACGTATGAAGTACAATGTACAATGGCACATTGATACAATGGTTGTTCACAAAGAAGTAAACAAAAGGTAGTATGCAATACTACCTACACCTTAGCAGAGCTTGTGAATACGGCAAATATATAAAGGAGCGGTCACGAAATTTTTTTTCAAATATGAATATGAAAGGGCATAAAAGTTGTAGGAGTTTCAAAATTTTTTAAAAACAGCATGCTGTTTGGCTTAAATGTAATACTTCGATTAGAGAACCTGAAACGCAGTCTGCCTTCACTTAATCGAAGCCTGGACGGCTGGTAAGCAAAGTTTCTACTGCTATCTTTGAAAGTTAGACTACACTAAAAAAAAAATTTGAAAAAAACAAATTTAGAACACCAGAGAGTCTATCAAAGATCTAAAAAATCATAGATACGAAAACCTAAAACCCTGGAAACCCCTTTGGAACTAATTCTTAGTTAATTTTTAGTTAACTTTACTAACGTTTTTTTTTAGTGTATGTAAAACTTTAAGCATCCGTCCATCCCTCTTAATAGTCATCCAAAAGTCATGTAAAAAGAAATCATTCAAATTGGTCCTGCCAAAAGGGGTAAAATTTCCTTAGTGCACTGTACTAAAATAAATGAAAAAATTCATTTAAATGTGTATTTTTATTTTGAGATCTTGTACATCACTGTATTTTCTTTTAAAATCAGTATAAGCCGGATAAACAGAAAAAAACATTTTTATTTTTTTTGACTGCCGCAAGGGTTGAACCCAGCTCAGCCAGATTTGTAGTCAACGTGCTTACCACCAGAAAATGCTAAAGTTTTTTACATTTATATGTAAAATTAATTTTCCTTTTTTTTTCTTTTCTTTTCAAATTTCTGTCATGCTAGGAACACAACTGGGACGAACGACGAATTTTTGGTCACGAATATTCGTCGTCAAAAATAAAACACATTTGTGTATATGAAAATGCACACAATCATGTCGTAAGACGATATTCGTCATACACGGCGAACTATGCAATAGAATTATTTCTATTTGTTACGCCGGCGAACGACGAACAAATCAGTTCAAAGTGACCATGTTTGACGTTATATTCGAAATATTTTAATAAATAAAGTTATTTTACTTAAAAAATTTATGTATTTTTATTTTGCAGCATTTATAATAAGCGTACAGATTATAAGTTAAATATAAAAACAGTTTTTAGTTGTGTTTTTTCTAATGTTTAACTTTTTAATTATTTTTTTTTGATGGTCACCTTAGCAGCTTACAAAAAGTAAACAACCTCAAAAATTTAACAGCTGTGTTTTTGGTCGTTATTGTGTTTCATACGACGAATTTACACAACGAATTTTTGACGACGTATTCGTTGTGTTGGACGAAATTCGTCGTTCGTCCCAGTTGTGTTCCTAGCATCACTCAGAGAATTCACTGAACTAGGCAGAGCCGAATATAGCACTCATACTTGTTTTGTATCATTTTGTTATTTCTTTTAATAATTTCTCTTACTATTTTTAAAAATTCATTACATATCAACATTACACTTGGAATATTTTGTAATTTTGTTGGTTTTTGTTTAAACTCAAACAACCCAGCATGAAAAACACCGATGACAAAACCAAAGTCGATTTAAAGTAACATCAACGTCAAAGTTGATGGTCGCCGATATTTTCAATAAGAATACAGATTTGTAAAAAATTAAAAAAACGAAAGAAGATTGACTAGTGTCGATGAAATTTAATTTATGTCAGTTTTTATTTTCAAATATTCTTCTTTATTATATAATACCCGGCTTATTGTACCCAGCGTAGAACTGATAAATTATCGGTAATCGGAACATTTGATAGTTTGCTTTGAAAATATTGATACTATAGAATTTTTTAAGTGCTAATTCTGGCAAATATCGCTATCGGAAATAAACTATCGAGTCAGTCAGAAACAAGACTATCGATTGTTTTGCAGTGCCAACCCAGCGTTGCTGGGTATAATTTTAGGGCCTTTCTAGGCACTCTGAACTCGTAGGAAACAATATTTTGTAATCGAAACCGTAATTTCATAGATAAAATATTAAAAATCTCAAAGTTCATTCTGTTAAGATCTGTTAAGAAACATAAAATTGCACGTAAGTCCTCTCCCGTACTGTCGTAAACCCTTTTTTTAAAATAAACATAGAATATTCTACCCTTTACATAAGTATCTAACTGAAATTTTATTGCAATCGGTATAGACTTTAATGCCTGTTTTAACCCTTTTCCTCTGGGTCCTAGCTATCAATATAGACATAGATGAGAACCTATCTGTGTTTCGAAAATGCTCGCTTCACCTTTTATTCCCTCCGGGTACGCTGTTTGAAAATATAAATTTCATTCAAATCAGTTCATTCGTTTAGCTGTGATTGACGCACCCACAAAAAAATACAAACAAACAAACTTACAAAGAAAAGTTTTTCGTCAAATGACATTTGACTGACTGTTACATTGTCAGATGTTTTGCTTGCGATTTGTAAATTAAATTAGTTATCAAAAAACGATTGAGAGCAGTGAATTTTTTTAAAGTTTGTTATAAAAAATTTCATAATAATAATTTATAATTTGCAAAAACAAAGTAATGGAAAATAATGTCGACTTTAATGATATATAGTGAAATGTTAGTAATTAGATGGATTTAAATTGGAAAAAATTAAAATGACCTTAAGATATACTTATGGACTTATGAATTGGAATTTTTCTTAGACTTCCAAAAAAAAAAAGCTAGCACATGCTAGCCATAAAACCATAATATATCTCTAGAACAATCAATTACCTTCCTGATTTAATAAATTTCAACTGTGGATATCTACAAAAAAAAATTTAAAAACGAATTTTTTCCCGGTGACTACTGCGTGTAAATTCACAGTTATTCAGTACATGGCGAGAGAAACACAACGAATATGACAAAAGAGCCGGTATATCTACCCATGTCTTTTCATATTTTAGTGACAGTGATTGTTCTGAAAACTTTAAACAATTGCCCTATTCACAAGCCCCCTAGTAAGTGCTAAGTGCTAACAAAATACAACTGTGCTAGTACTTAGTACTTTTTTTCATATGTTTTTCAAACGTTGTATAGTGCCTTATTTTTTAATGTGATTTTTGTTTTATGTTTTTTTATGTTTAAATGGTTTATGTTTAAATAAATTATTATTTTTGTGTTCATGTGTGAATTATATTAAATTAAATTGAATTAAAAGATATTTTTATTAGTTTTATTTATTTAATTTATTGATTTGACTGATTTATTAGAAAGTGGAATAAGTCATTTCTGTTGTATATAGTAGGAGTGGGTATATTGAAAACATATCTTAAGGTTTGTTTCTTTGCCACCTTGTTCTAAATTATATTTAATAATAATGTTATGAAGAATGCAGCAAGCCATTATCCAATCATTGCATCTTTTCTTATTTTGTGCTGATAGCATTCTAAACTTAAGTTCTTTTAAGCTTCCAAATTTTTCCTTTAGTAATATAACTTACTTGAGTCAACCATTAATATATCGAAACTATATTTTTCACACAAAAAATTTATTAATTTACTTTTTTCTGTTTTCTCCCCCATTTGGCTTATAAATAACAAACGATGAATAGCACCTTTCTTCTTTTTATTCAGTTTTTGACGTATGAAGTACAATGTACAATGGCACATTGATACAATGGTTGTTCACAAAGAAGTAAACAAAAGGTAGTATGCAATACTACCTACACCTTAGCAGAGCTTGTGAATACGGCAAATATATAAAGGAGCGGTCACGAAATTTTTTTTCAAATATGAATATGAAAGGGCATAAAAGTTGTAGGAGTTTCAAAATTTTTTAAAAACAGCATGCTGTTTGGCTTAAATGTAATACTTCGATTAGAGAACCTGAAACGCAGTCTGCCTTCACTTAATCGAAGCCTGGACGGCTGGTAAGCAAAGTTTCTACTGCTATCTTTGAAAGTTAGACTACACTAAAAAAAAAATTTGAAAAAAACAAATTTAGAACACCAGAGAGTCTATCAAAGATCTAAAAAATCATAGATACGAAAACCTAAAACCCTGGAAACCCCTTTGGAACTAATTCTTAGTTAATTTTTAGTTAACTTTACTAACGTTTTTTTTTTTAGTGTATGTAAAACTTTAAGCATCCGTCCATCCCTCTTAATAGTCATCCAAAAGTCATGTAAAAAGAAATCATTCAAATTGGTCCTGCCAAAAGGGGTAAAATTTCCTTAGTGCACTGTACTAAAATAAATGAAAAAATTCATTTAAATGTGTATTTTTATTTTGAGATCTTGTACATCACTGTATTTTCTTTTAAAATCAGTATAAGCCGGATGTGAGTAATTGTTTGAAATGCTTTTCGCGTTTATTCAATTTTGTGTATTTTAGAGAATTTATTACAAAATCAAAATTTATTTTTCTTGTTTAAATTAGCAAAAAAAAAAAAATAGTTCCGTTTTTTACTTTTGTATCCAGAATGTTACTTACGCGAATACAAAAATAGAATTTTGCATAATTTTCAATGCAATTATAATATTTATTTAATATTTCCTGACAGAGGTTTTTTAGTTCAAGATTTAGCATTTGCATGTTCAAACAATTATTTTATTATTTCTTGACAAACGTATATTGTTTTTAACTTGCAATTACAATTTGAAACTGCGCAATAATTGTTTGTAAATCGAAATTGCTGAAAATCAGACAGCTTTGAACCGGCAGCTGAGATGACACTGATGCATCTTGTTAAAATTAAAATTTTATGCGAAAATCCTCGAGATCATGCTAAAATAAGTTTAAAGTTATATACGCAAAAAACACGACTTTTGAAATTTTTTTTATACTCTTCACCACTGGTCGTAATTTTTACAATATTCATAAAATTTATGCATGCATGTTCATGCATAGGGGTGTCGATGAGTATTGCCACGTCCACAGATGAGTTACAGAATATTTTAACTACCAGACATAATTTCGAAAGAAGTTTTATTTTTAATTCGACTGAATGTTGCTTTTTTATATTTGTGCCTCCATACCTTAGAAAACACTAGAACGATTTTGAGTTTTTTTTTTGTTTGAAAGGTGATGCTTACAAATTGGTACCGTTTTAAAAATAGTCTATAATCTTAAAAATTAAAGAGTGTCCCTAAACAACATACATGTTTTTACTGTATAACAAACCGTAGAGGGTACCGCTTTAAAATAAAAAACTGTGTATCGCTTCCAATACAAAAGGTAATTCAAAAATAAATCTAGAAATTAAAGGGTGTCCTTATTAGTAATGTAAATTGACCTGTATGCGCCTACCTTTTGAACCGTTATAGACAAACGCTTGCAAATTGGACAGTATGTCGATTGCTATGATCGTTATAGTAACAAGTATTAATATTAAAAATTGGATGCCCAATAGTTCATTTTATTTGATGCATATGGCCATACTTTTAAACAGTTGTAGACGCTTGAAAGGTTACAGACAGACAGCTAAAACCTACAAGGGACCTGTATTGCTGAGCCCGCTACATTAACAAGGCTATAATTTTTATTTAGAACCCTTATAGACAAACGCTGGGGAGAATGTCCATTACTTTGTTTGGTGTAAGAAGAAGTAAAAATATTTTAAATTATAAATTAAAGGGTGTTACAATAATTGATGTTATTTGCAGCATGTTTGCAAACTGTTGTAAAAGAGACGGTTGTAAGGAGCGCTTTTTTTAAGTCCGCTACAACAAGTATAGAATTTGGAGATGTGGCCCAATAGTTAATGTAATTTGATGTATGTTGTCATACTTTTGAACCGTTATAGACAGGCAGCTGAAATCTGTTTTGAAGTCGTTTTTTGCAAGAATTATTTTAATTTACATTCGCATGATTTTAATAAAAATCAATACTCAAAAAAATGGCTACAATGAGTACTAGAAAATCTAGTAATCAACAGATTAAAACAAAACATTAAATTTGGTTTAAGTATAAATTTTAAAGCCTTGCTTTTATAAAAAATGGTGATGCCACAATTAATGACAAACTATCGACTTCGACTATCTTTGACCAATGGGATCGGCCACGGTTTCATTATTTAAGTTTTTTTATGTTCGGTACAAACATCTGTCCATCGGCATATAAAATGATCGATAGATATGTTAAAAAAGATGTGTGTGAAGATAAATACGTCAAGTTTAAAAAATGTAGCATGGGATAATTTTTTTCTCCCATACATACAGTACAATTTGTATAGTAAATTCCGGACTTTTTTAACAAATACGATTACAGCTACAAAACCCTACGATTTCGAAGAATCAAACCTATTGGGAAATCAAGGGCACATATAAAGATATTAATCTGTAAACACAGTTTATTCAAATTGAATTTGAGAAATTTTTGATAAGACGCGGAAAATTGACTTAGTGCAATTTTCTCATATACGATGAGTTCTATGAGGGATTTTGTCAATGTGGCCAAACCCTTCGATCTCGCGGAATTACACCTATTGGGAAATCAAGGGCACATATAAAAACTGTAAACACAGTTTATTCAAATTGAATTTGAGAAATTTTTCGCGTCTTATAAAAAATTTCTCAAAGGGTGCACCAATAGTTCATTTAATTTGGTATATGGCCATACTTTTAAACAGATGTAGACATACGATTGAAATTTACAAAGAACCTGTATTACTAGCTCCTCTATAACAACAAGTATAAAATTTAGATTTGGAAATAAACGGGTGTCCCAATAGTTAATGTAATATGGTGTATGTGGCCGGACTTTTGAACAGTTATAGACAGACAGCTGAAATTTACAAGGGACATGTTTTGCTAAATCCGCTATAACAAGTACCTTATAATTTAAATTTAGAAATTAAAGGGTGTTCCCAAAATTAATGTCATTTGTTCTATATGGCCGTATTTTTGAACCGTTGAATACAAACACCTTAATGTTAGACAGAATGTCCACTACTTTATTTGGTATAATAAGAAGTATAAAAATGTTATATTATAAATTAAATAGTTGATATAATTTGATGTATATAGGCAAACTGTTGAAGCGTTACAGACAGACGGTTGAAATTTATACAGAACCTGATTGCTAAATCTACTACAACAGCAAGTATATAATTTGAATTTGTAAGTTAAAGAGTGACCATACAGTTGCTGCAATTTGATGTATATTGCCAAACTATTGAATAGTTGAAAAAGTAAGTTTGGAGATATAAGTGTGTCAAATGTGTTACATATTTTACCCTTAATCTTATGTAAGGGTAAGTATGCTTCACTTTTTTTTAGTAGTTCTTATTCTGATAAGTGATGTTTAGTTTTGTTGCTAAACCTATTGTTATTTTACTTTATTTTTAAAACGCTAGTTAAACATTACTGATATGTATAACGTAGTTAGAAAATTTCAATAACAGTATCTATTAACAGTTCTATTGTGGCTACAAAATCTGTAGCCATTTTTCCGGGTTTAGGCAACATGCAAAACATTTTGTGTGATTGTTGGATAACATTTATTTTCAGAAAAGAAAACACTTATTAACTTATTTTCATAAAAAAAAACTGTGTGCTATTTTTTAAATTATCCCGATTAAATTAATTACCTATATTCATTATTGAGGGTCATAGCACGTCTTGATGGCCATTTCATTACCGCTTATTTCACTCTTCAGGAAACTTCTGACAAACATTTTAAATAAACTAAAAATTTTTGTTCAAACAATAAAGCAAAGACAAAAATAAAAGTTTAAGCAAAAACAACAATAACCAACAGTAATTCTATTTTTCTTTCTCTACTATATACGGTCGACTTTTATTTCGATTTGTCATGATTATTAATAAAATACGTCTTCCCCTATACACTGACATGAAAAAAAACTAGACAGCTACTCTGCCGACGTTTTGTTACGTATCAGGTATAGACATTTGGTTACCGAAAATCACTTAATCGTTCTTGCAAACAACAGAAAATGTCGTCAAATATAACTATTGCCGTATTCTTTAAAGTTAGTGAATTTCACTACAGGTCGTTCGAGGCCGCGGCAAAACCCCACGCCTACATCTAACTATTTCCTTCACCACAAAAAGTGGAAAAAGGGTATAACTAAGTTTGTCAATTCGTTTGTAATTTCTACAATATTCATTTCCGAACCCATAAAGTACATATAAGGTGAGTTCCAAAACGCCATTTGCAATGCAACTTACAAAGTCATGCATTCCTAAATGCAACCATTTAAACATTGACAATGTTACGCATCCCTAAATTTATAATAAAAGTTATTGATACGCAAACTGTGTATTACTAATTTTGTTGCTGCTTTGTTGATATTTTGTGCAAAATAAATTACAAACACATAAATCATAGTGGAAGAAAAGTAAGAAAGTTTTCTTTTAAATTTAATTATTATTTAAACAGAATTTATTTATATCTTCAGGGACAAAAAGTGGACTTTTGAGCGGAAGCAGCTCTTGTTAACAACACGTTTGCAAAATGAAAGCGATTTTGCATCTAAAACAAAGAAAAGAATTGTTTTATGGGAGAAGATGCTCCGGGAAATTAAAACCATTGGACTCGGACTTTTTATGTATTTTTGTATAATTTTATAATTGCTTTGAGGTGTTTCGTCCAATAATCCCAACAAGTTTTCAAAGATTATATTTTTTATTCTTGACATAGCCATCTTGAAAAAAAACCTGATTGCAAAGAAGTGTTTCTAAAGGTAAAAAAATTGCAAAGTTTTTTTACACAGTAAACAACATAGTGCTGCGAAATCGCATCACTGCAATGTGTTTTGACGTTTTGGAACTCACCCATATTTTGAGTTCTTATGCATAGCAAAGCCTATGGAGCGATGCCCATCTGTATTGGTGCTGAAATCAAGTTTGCCAGGGCACTAGATCAGCTAGAGAAAACTTAAATACGCTGTACTTCGAGGCAGCGGGCAAAACAGCGCGCCTACCTTTAATTGTTCCATATCATTTGGAAAAATTATTAGAGTTGTGTAGTTCGTGAACGACCTAGTTCGATTGACCAATCACTTAATTGAACTATATGGAGCTCTTTGCTCAGTTACTGAGCACCTTTTACAGTTCATCATTATTTATATCAAAACAAATAAAAAACTACGAGTGAAACCTTAAAACTTAATTTGATACAAATTAAGGCGAAACGTCCTTTTGGTTTTAAAGTTTTACAAAAATGAAATCAGATAAAAGTGCATACTTACTGCCATCCCTAAATTAGCGCGTAAGACGCAAAGCAATGTAATTCATAGCTTTTGCGCTGGAATGTCGTCCCTAAATAACAGCGTCAACTTTGTGTCGTTAACAGTAATGTTAACTCAACTTATTTTACAAAACCCGCTGTATAAGAATAAAGAAGAGATAAAACCGCTAGATTGCCTTGAAAATAACTAAATTGTTTTTACTTTTCAACCATAACACAACAAAACAAACCAACAAGCAGCCAACTTCATTTCCTAACGCACTGTCAAAATTGTATTTTCCAATTGCTAAGCGTTGACGCCGTGATATTTAGGGATGCTTCATACATTTTGTATGTACATGAGAAATTTTGACAGATATCTTGCGCTTTACGCGCTAATTTAGGGATGGCAGTTAATCTTTAAATTGTTTTTCAGTTGCACAATTTTTCATTAGTATGTGTGAATATGTTTTTAATTTCTGATAAATTTATCACAGGACACTAAAAATTGTGGGAGCTAAACAAATCAACTGGATTCGCTCAATTTTTTTCTGCTCACTGATTGAGCAATTGAACTTAAAAAAAATCAAGCTAAACATGTCAACTGAATTCTATCATTTCTTTGAGTTTACTAAGTGAGCTTTGATCTAAATGAACGAACTAGTTCGTTATAATGAGCTGAGCTGAAAAGAGCGCTCACTTTAAGGAGCTGATAAACCCAACTCTAAAAATTATATGGCATCTGAATTTTAAACGTAATTTCTACCTTCGTATTTTTTAATGAATTTTTATTATTATTTTATAGCAACAATAATACATAATTTATCAACAATGCTTTAAAAAATTAAAAGTGAAAATTTCGTGTGGAATTCAGAACATCCCTATAATTTTAATTGACTTTATTATTATTGTAAGAGATGGAAATGGTTAACTGCACCTGATGCGTCTTAGGTTCGGAAATGTACAACATAAATAAATGGAGCGCAAATAGTCTTGAAACACGTATCACAAAATAGTTAATGCATTGAATTTAAATAAAATTTAGATTAAATTTTAATGTGATACTTATTTATAATTTAATATTAAGATTCAAACAACTAAAAAAATCATTTATTTTGGTTGTTTTCGTCTACAAAATTATCAGAAAAACAGCCAATCAGATGCAGCATCACTAAGCACACCCCCGTGGACCAAGAACAGTACAATTCAATATGCACTGTAGGCCAAAATTTAATTTAATGATTTTCAAAAAATGTCTCGTAGAGGAAAACAAATTATTTTTTATTTAAAAAACAAACAAATTTTATTTTATAAATATTTGATACAAAAATTATTGTTATATTGTACAATTTAAACAGCATATTAAATTAATACTCTAGAAAGAAAATCTAAACAATATATTCTTTTTAACGGACTAAAATCGAGAATTTTATTTTAATGCTATTTAAGAAATAAGATTAAATAAAAAGCAGATAAAAATGAATATAGAAAAAAAAAAACATTTCAACAATGTTTACTTTAAAATACAAGTTTACAACTACATTGACAAAAAATGCAAAAATCAAACTTATTCCTTTCCAGTTTTCAGTTGGCCTTAAGTTTGCTATAGTAGGTAACAAATTGTAGGACGAACCATATGGTCTCTGCCAACCAAACAAGAAAAATTAATTCGTTAAAAATAACCAACTTAAACCAAACAGAAATATGTACTTCGTTTCAAATATTATTTAAAAAAATATAAATGATAGTGTTCACAATTGAAAGAAAGAATGCGGAAAAAGGATATAATGATCAAAAAGAAAATCATTACATTCCACTTTTATCATTGAACTTTAAGGGTTCAAAATTAATTCTGTTTTCAGTTTTATTCTATTATTTCCAAAAAATTTGTTTGTGGACATTTTTTTAAGAGTTTTTTCTTTGAAAGAAATTTTGGTTTAATTAAATCGAAGTAAACTAATAAAGTACTGATTTTCGAGTCTTTCTTTATAACAATCACTTTTATGATGTCCTAGACGATTATCCGTGCTGGTGTCGGTCCCACGACAGCCGGATAATCGAGGTTTAACTGTATAATATAATATGTATAAGATTTTTTTGTTATTTGCATTATTTTTTGAGTTTTTTTTACAAATAATTTATTTTTGACAATTTTTGTAATTAGTTTTTATTCGCCTTGACAACTAAAACGTATACAGCTGACGAGCATTTTCGCCCGTGCGTTCACCTGGAGGGTTACTATGTAACTCGATTCGATAGTTAGAAGTTACGGATACGGATTTTTCGTACCAACTAACTCGAATTCGTAAATACATTTGCTACTTTCGAGTTGCCGTATCCGATTATCGGATACTCGTACTCTGCTTTCGGATGTGTATCACTATGTAATTCGAATGTAGATGTCAAAGTCGCTCGAAAGTTGGCATTAGTACTCGTTTGATTTTGAGCTAACGGATGAAATATTAAAAAACTTAAATAAAACAAAACATCGACACCAAACTCTGAAAATGTAAGTATTTGTTAAATTTATGTATATTAATAGATAAAAATTAATTCAAATCTTTTTCAATAGGGAAAATGCTACGAAAAATATTAATACGAAGACAATTTGAAATTATGCTCAACTTTATGACAGAGCATCCGCAGTTGGCTAAGGGCTATATAAAAGCTCCGGACGCCAAACAACCCACCAACAATTTATGGACACTATTGGCAAAAGATCTGAATGCAGAGGGTCCTCCAATGCGGGAAGTGGTCGGCTGGAAAAAAGTAGGTAATATATAGTTCACCCATAAATGGAAATAAATTTTTTTTGTTTAGGTTTGGGCAGATCACAAGACCCATCTTAAGGCCAAATTGCGGAAGAACCGCATTAATTTTTCGGGCACAGGTCCGGTGGTCCGGCAAAAATCTGTTCATTTACCGCACTCGAAGAAGGTGTAATTGATTTACTTGAAATGAGGGAGGCGGTTGATGGTATGAGTGGGGTCCGGAAATTCGGTGTAAATAACAGTATCCCCCCAACCGGCGACTACACTGGTACGACCACAAGCAATAACGACGTCGAGCAAGATGTTGCACATATCCTCAACTGCGAACTAATGATCTGAGGGAGACGGATGAATTGGTGTCTGATCCTTCCCCACCGCGTTGCTCGTCAGCTGCCCGCACGCCCATCACACGACGAACACCATTCATTCGCGCTGTGCCAAAAAAGCAGACATTGCTGGAAAAGAAGTGAATGGTCAAATGGAGTACCACAAGCGCTCCACATCACTCTTGGAAGAGGTCAACAGTAATTAAAAATCTTTAGTTAGATATAAAAGAAGACAAGTGGATATAGAAGAAAAAAATTATAAGCTTGAAAAAAGAAAATTCCAACATGAAATGAAGTTGAGCGTAGAAAATCAAAAACTTAAACTTGCTAAGCTTAATTTAAAGAGAGAGATGCTAGAAATTAAAAGAAATCGAAATTTATAAGTTATATCTACCCTTGTTGTCTAGTATGTATGTTATATTACTATTTAAGCTTTTTTCTTTCCTAAAACCACTATAAATGAATTAGTAAAAACTTCAGTGGAAATACATAAATGAATTTTATTTTTTATTTTTATTTACATTCAGGCATGTTCTGAAAATCACTTTTTGTGAAAGTGATTTAAAATCATAAGATAGATGTTCTGCGTACAAAACTTTTAAAGTTTTTGTGATTTTAAATCAGTCAGCTAAATGCCTGCCGATTTAGTATCACTTGGTTATTTTTTTAACCACTTTATTTTGAACTTCGCAGTAAATTAATAATATGAATACCTTAAAATGTTTTTTATTGATTTTTATAGCAAAATTATCAATTGACACCAAAGAATTTATAAAATTATGAAAAAATTAAAGACACTTTCTATTGCAAGAAATATTGTTATTTGCTTTGTGATTTTGCATTTACCTTTTTGTTATCAGTTCTTTTAGTTTTTTATAAAAACAATACTTTTAATTTATTTTCACTTTATATTTTAAGAAAAACACTAATAATTTTCAATACATAAGAAATTTCGTCAAACTAAAAAAAATACCAGCTGTTTTCTTGTGTTTTCGAAGAGGTGAAATCACAACGAAAAGTTTAAACTTTTGTGGTTTTCAGAACACCATCAAACCACAATTGTGATTTTAAAATCACAAGTGATTTGAAATCTTGTGATTTTCAGAACATGCCTGATTGTTTTGACATTTTGGGTAATAAATGCTGCCAATGTTGAATAAAACATTCGAAAGTAGTGCTAAAATTATTTCAATTACTGGCAGTACTTCGGATTAAATTCGGATCGAATACAACTTTCGAGCTATTCATACTTTCGAATCGAGTTACCTAGTAACCCCCCTGTATAACAGTTAGATAAATTTTTTACATATGGAGTTTGCTTTATTTTGTTTTTGTTTGAGCCATGGCGAAAATATACCAGGTGGTCGCAATGGCGAATTCATAATTTTCGCCGCAAACGTGAAATGTCAAACTCCATACAATAAACTGTTATACATATTTTTTATATATGGAGTTTGACATTTAGAGTTTACGGCGAAATTAATGAATTCGCCATTGCGGCCACCTGGTATTATTTCGCCATGGTTTGAGCTATCACCATATAATTAATTCGCCTTGGTTGCATTAAAACGAAATATACCAATAAAAATTAATAAAAAATGCAAGGCAGATTTATTTTACTAGGTAATAGCGGCTCTACAACAAATACAACATTGACAAAACAACAAGTCTTTTTATTGTTGTTTTGTGCGATGGAAACGTCAAAAACACAAAGAGATATAAAAAATAATTGCTCTCAATACAAATGCTTGCTTTGTTACGCACACGTTTGTTGTTAGTGTTTTTTGAAATTCGTAAACAAAAAAAGGAAAATACAAACAACTTTTGACATTTCCAACTACAACCCAGCTGGGCTAACGACACTACCTAGTAAAATAAATCTGCCTTGAAAAAATGTTTATTAAATATCATGGCGAAATACAAGGTGGTCGCGATGGCGAATTCATTAATTTCGCCGTAAACTCTAAATGTCAAACTCAATACATAAAAAATATTTATAACAGTTCATTGTATGGAGTTTGACAGTTAGCGTTTACGGCGAAAGTTATGAATTCACCGTCGAGACCACCTTGTATTATTTCGCCATGTTAAATATCTTACTATAGTACTAATAAAACAAAATCTTGTTAAAATACATCGCAACATTTAATTCGAGTTGAATCGTATTGATATGCGTCGTCTAGATTTGCGTCGCGTTTCACTAGCAGACCGGTGTTTTGGTGTTTTAGGCCTTTCCTTTGTGGTTTCAATACTTCTTTCCTTATTGTTCGTTTGAGGTTGAGATTGCGAAGAATCTGTTTCTTCTTCGATTTTTTTTATTTTGTTTATACAACAATTCTTAACATATAGTTCTTTTTCTTTATTTAAACAATCGTTTAACAATTGAAGCGCCTTGGATTGATCTTCTAAATTCGATATGGGTACGTTCTTACTATTCAGAGCGTCGTTAAGTTCTTTTAATTTACCCTCAATTTGCTGCACTAAAACTTGTGATACCCTGTATTTTTCTTCAAGAAAAGCAACATTATTCTTACTCTTCTCTAGCTCACTATGAAGTTCAATTGTTTTTTCTTGATCCTCCCAAGACGGAATAACATTACCAAATTCTAAAAACATTTTAAAAATGGATGGTTTGTATGCGTCACAATGAGAACACTTTCCAGATCTGCAAAGAAACACAATGTAAATTAAAACAAATAAAACCACCAACTCAAAACGACACTTACTTAGCAGAGTAGCATTCACGCAAACAAATAAAATGGTACAGATGGCCACAACTTGTCGCAAAAATATCATCCTCACTGTTTAGAACAATTTTGCATTTAATACACAACATTCCCGTTTTTTGTACTCAGTTCTAAACTTAAAATTAGTTTTTAAACATTCGCAGACTTGAAATTAGTTTTTTAACGTTCCCAAACACTTCACTTATAGCAAAACTTGAACGAAAAATGTATGAAAAGTTTTCTTTAACATTTTATACTTTTGACAGTTCTGAAAAGGGAAAGTCCCTTCTTATGGTTTGCATCTGTGAGTGTAGCTGCCAAGTGAAATTACCAGAAAATCGCCACTGTACAAATAAAATCGTTAAAATACCAATCATGGCGAAATAATACAGGTGGTCTCGATAGCGAATTCATTAATTTCGCCGTAAACTCTAAATGTCAAACTCCATATAACAGTTATACATATTTTTTATATATGGAGTTTGACATTTAGTTTACGGCGAAATTATGAATTCGCTATCGAGACCACCTGTATTATTTCGCCATGATACCAATCATAACAAAGCGAATTAATTATAAGGTGATAGCGACGGCAAACTTCATAAAAAAAACTGTTATACAGATTTATCATATATGCAGTTTAAAGTTAGACTACCGGCGAAAAAAAATAAAATCGTAAGCAAGGCGAATCAAATATTAGGTGGTAGCGATGCCCAATTTATTGATTTTCGCCGACAATTTAACTGTCAAACTCCATATATAAAAACTAAGGCAATTTTTTTTATATGTAGTTAGATATTAGGGCGTACGGCGAAAACTAACGAATTCACCATCGCTACCACCTTCTAATTTATTCGTGTTGATCGTAAGCATTAATAAAATTTCATAACAGGTATACTCACAGCGACAATGAATACAACACTAATAATCAATAATACTCAAAGAAGTATTATTGATTATATATTGAGATTATAGCTTCTGACATTTGATGAAGGAAAAATCACAACCGCAAAAAATAATCCACATTGGTTGTTAAGGCAACCTCAAGGCGAATACATTATTTTTTGCTGGTAAAAAGTACTGCCAAACTTCATATAAAAAAATTATACACAGATTTTTTATACATGGAGTTTGACAGTAGTGTGCACGGCGAAAATTAATGAGTTCACCTACGCTGCCACCTGGTAATTGATTCGCCTTGGGCACCTGTTATTAATTCGGTTTTATATAATTGTATCCATGGCGAAAATATACCAGGTGGTCGCAATGGCGAATTCATAATTTTCGCCGCAAACGTGAAATGTCAAACTCCATACAATAAACTGTTATACATATTTTTTATATATGGAGTTTGACATTTAGAGTTTACGGCGAAATTAATAAATTCGCCATTGCGGCCACCTGGTATTATTTCGCCATGATTGTATCTGTTTTCTACAGAATATAAATGTTTTCAAAAAATTGTCTGCTGTTTCTTATATTATTATAGAGAATTTACATTAAAGCAAAATCAAGTTGATTTTTACTATATTTCCCATACAAAACAAAATCTACTTCACCACTATATTTTGACGAAATCTAATCAAAATCTAGTAGTACTGCGTAATGTAAGTATGGGATTTTTCATATTATGCCAAAAAATTATAATGCAAAAAGAAAACAAAAAAGCAAATTTATACAAATTTAAAAAATACGATATAATCAAAAGTAAAGAATGAAGGACGTGTTAATTATAAACATAATGTAATATAACTTTTTTAAATATTCATTTTTTTAGATTTTTTGTTAATATGAAATATTGCTAATGTCAAAAAATGTATTGTAAAAGAACTAGAACTAGAGACTTAAAATTAAACCTAGTAGATTTCGATTAGGTTACTAAAAAGCAGAGTTTATTTGACCGGGCGCAAGAATAATCATTTAAAATTTTGCTTTACAGTTAAAAAATAGAAGGTAGTTCCACTTTAAAAATTTGTGACGTTTGCGGGAATTATTTGAAATATATTTTTTGTAAACAACACAATTTGCGTTGCCACAGATATATATATAAGAAAAAAAATTATTTTGGAACTATTTAACAAAATATGTGTAATTTGTATAATAAATGTAAAGAAAACTCAAATCTATTTACTATAAATATAAATTACACAGAAACAAAGACAATATATACAAATTTGCTTATTATCATAATTTATTAAAAATACAAATGTAGAGCAAAATTTTTATCGAATTAAGCAATTTAATTTATAAAATTTTCAAAGATTGATATTTTCACGTAATTAATAATTAAATATACAGGCATGTCACAAATTCCGATCGGAATGGTTTTAATTCTGTATTAACAATTGCAATCGATTTTGTTTTACCTTCTTCAGATTCCATTCGATTTTGATTATTTTTAAAAAATGCTTAATCTCCACCTTTTTGTTTAAATGTAGTATAAAAGTAAATTTGAAATTCGCAAATAATAGAATTTCAAAGAAAGTAAAATCCACTTTAAAATTTAAAAGTGTTTTCATTCCGAAAAAATCTTTCGTTTCCAAGTTCCATGTATAAGCTAGTATGACCAGTGTTTCCAAATGTAAATAAAACTAATTTATTTTTACATTTTTTCCCGACGTTTCGTCAATTATTTGTTGACTTTCTCAAGGGAATATCTATTTAATTTTTTCAAAATATTTACAATGTTATTAAATTTATAAAAATTGTTTTTACTTTTAAAATTAAACTTACAGTTAAATTATTTACACAAACAAAACAATTTTAAGATATAAAACTTTCCAAACAACATGAAGAATAAGTAACATATAAAACAAACGTTACAAAAACATTAATTTAAACCAAAAAAAACACAAATTAACTTAGTATCACCGTCCATTCCAATGAATTGCTACTCTATAATTTGCGTTTATGTTGTCCGTGTCTTCTTTTAAATTCATTGTATGTTCCCTTTTTTGTTGTATTCTCAAACTTTCTATAGTGTACCTTTTCTTTTCAATGTTTTCTTTATCCAATATGTTAATTTGATCAAAATCAGCTGTATGACCAGTTTCTAATAAGTGTTGCGCCAAAGCTGTTGCTTGTTTTTGTTTCTCTATGTCATTCTTGTGCTCTTTCATTCTTGTTTCCAAATTGCGTTTAGTAGTGCCAATGTAAATCATGTTACAATTACTGTTGTCATTTCCTTTGCACTTGATTTCGTACACAATATTGTTTTGTTGTTGTTTGTCAATCTTTGTTTTTACTTTAGAGAATATTGTGTTTAATGTGGTATTTGCTTTGTAAGCAAAATTTATGTTTTTGTCTTTAATTGTGTTTCTGATGTTTTTGTTGTCAGTCAGGCCTGGAATATATCGTACACTGTAAAATTGTTTCGGATTATTGTCAATTGAGTTTGAAATTCTACTATTGTCGTTAATTTTTTTAAATATTTCATTAATTAAAGAATTTATTACGTTCATAGGGAAGCTGTTTTCTTTAAGTGTTCTTCTTATTTGTTGGATGTTGTTTTCATGAAACTGTTTGTCACTTATATTTAATATTCTGTAAATAAAATTTTTTGCTGTGTTTACTATTTGGCTCTTAGGTTGTGTAGAGTTGTAATTAATAATTCTACCAGATGCTGTACTTTTTTTATACCAATTGAAAACTACTTTATCGGTTTTTCCATATAATTTTGTGTCTAAGTGATAGCGTTTTCATTTTCATTTTCAATTTCCATAGTGAATTGTAATTTTTGGTGGTATTTGTTGAAAGTTTTTAATATTTCGTCTTTTTCGTCGGCATCTACTATAAAATAATTTTCGGAATTGCAACCACTTCCGATTGGAATTGAGTTCTGTGACATGCCTGATAAGTTCACTAAGCAAACTGTGTTTCAGAGCGTTTTATACTGATATCATTATTGTTTATATAAGTTTTTAAGTCCTTAGCATTAGCTTAGTACAAGTTTTTTTAAATTAATAAAAAACGACAACAGAATAAGTTTTATTAACAAGCAGTTTTTTATCTTTTTACACAATCTACATCTTTCTGTTCGAAGAGCGAATACGAAAAATTTGTCTTCCCAAAAAAAAAATATATATATTTTTGTAATATTAGTTTCTAAAATATAATTTTTGCATATGGGGGCCAGTAAATTAGTCAGTGCCATTAATTTTAAGAAAAGTTAAATATAGATATAAAGGCCACCATCAGATAAAACGTTCACGTATATATAGTTTTGATCGCTTTCCTCAAAGGTTTGAGAATCCAATTCCTTAAACCGCATTTTAAAATAATATATCTCGAAAAGTTTTCAAGTCAATCCTATCCTATTTATTTAAAAGATTTATATGCTCGTTTTCTCGTTGTTCCTTTAGCTAGTGATAAAATGTAAATTTTGCCAAAAAACAAAATAAAGTAATTTACCTCCATTTTTTTTTCACCAACCAGTATTTTACTAATTATATTATATATTTCGAGGCTTAACGTTTCGTCTATATGTGAAAACTCGATTAAGTTATTTTGAAAATCTATCACTTTTGTTTCATTGCCTAATTAATTCAGACGTTACTTTGAAAAAAAGTATTATTTTACCTTTACAAATAAAACCGAAACCTGTACTTGTTTAACCCAAAACTTAAAAATGTTATTCCACATTTTACCTTTTGTAGTCTGGCAAAACACTTTTTCCAATAGAACATTTTTCTTGTCCAAAATAATGTCATTTTTCCAAAAATGTAACGACCACACTAAAGATGCATTTCGCAAATCAAATTGTTCGTAGTTTGAAAAATCTTACAGAATTCTTGCAGAAACGTCTTTTACTAGTGCAGTCCGGAAAAAGGCAAAATTTTTGCTAAATTTTGTTCATTTTATTTATTTAATAAAATTTGTTTATGATTTTTATATAATGTACTTTTTTTCTTTTAAAATTTCATATAAGTAAAAAAAAACAAAACAGAAAACCGGGATCTTACAAATTCATATGGTAGCACAAATTTTCATAATTCCCGCAAACGTCAGAACGTTAATATGGCGACGAAAAGAGAGAGTGGAACTACCTTCTATTTTTATATCATGGTTTTCTTTAACATTTTATACTTTTGACAGTTCTGAACATGGAAAAACTTCATATAAAAAAACTGTTATACAGATCATGGCGAAATAATACAGGTGAACGCACGGGCGAAAAAGCCCATCAGCTGTGTACATTACAGTTGTCAAAAAAATTTGTAAAAATAAAAAATTTGTTAAATTTTTTTTTTGCTAATAGAAAACAAACAATTAAAATTCCTAGAGAAAAGTACCACAACATGGAACCGTATTTGCAGTTCCTGATGTGTATAATCAAAATATGCGTAAAAAGATAGTGAAATTATTGTTAACTCATTTATAATTCTTTGGTTTTTTTTGTGGAAGATTATGTTAGTCTTGACAACTGCAATGTATACAGCTGATGGGCTTTTTCGCCCGTGCGTTCACCTGTATTATTTCGCCATGCTTCAAATGGTCAACGTGCAGGAATGGAACGGTGCATGTGATATGGGCAAACTAGTGGTACAGCTGATGGGCTTTTTCGCCCGTGCGTTCACCTGTATTATTTCGCCATGCTTCAAATGGTCAACGTGCAGGAATGGAACGGTGCATGTGATATGGGCAAACTAGTGGTACAAAAGAATTTTGGTCACTTTTCCTGTATTTTTATGTAACTTAATTTTTATAATTTTCTTATTCTGATAATTACAACCACTTTTTTTCGTCAAATATATTTTTTATTTTGTTTGTTTTTTACAATATTGTTTTGACAACATACATAATTTTGTAGCAACAAATTGCCTGTTATTTTTTGTGTTGTTGGATTGTTGTAGCCGTGCGGTCACCTGTATTAATTCGCCTTGCATCAGCATGATGTACTGTTCGAAATAACGTCAAAGTATGTTTTGTTTTTTTTTCAATTCGGTTTTTTTTTTCATTTCTTGTATTTTCTTTATTTTTTATATACATATGTACATACACTCTCGATCAAATGATTAGCACAACTTAAATTTCCATTTTTAGTACGCCATTTCTTTCTGTACAGAGCTAAATTTTACTACCATCGGAAACAGAATTTTTTAAGATTCCAAAAATAACAACAACAAGATCAGTCTTTAAGGCAACTGTTCCACAAAAAAGAAAACAAAATATACAATTATGTTCCCTTTATATGGCCCACTTTGAACCCACTTTTCGTTTTTTTTTTTAATTATTTCCAATTATCTAATCGCATTTAATTTAAATATTAAACTACTAGAAAAAGATTAGTGGAAAATTGGCAAGAACTGCATACAATAGGACATTGCGCATGAAATTGGGTAATGCTTCAAAACTGTGCTCGGAAACTTAAGAAAAAATTTAAAACTATGGAAAGAAATACAAAGTGTTGCTATGCACAAATGAATTTGTATGTCTTTTTAAGTGGTTCTAATCAACTGATCCAGAGTGTTATTTTCAATGAAAAAATATACCTATAGCGCCAATTTTGGTATCTAGAAAAAGGAAAATTCATTCAAATTATAAATAAAACAATTGTTTGTTTAGAAAATAATTACAGTCGGGCCTCGATTATTTGATATGACCAAAGGTCAGCCCATTGTTTTTTGTTTATAATGTTTTAAATGGCACGCTTCGATTAACCGTGGCTACCTCTATTATCCGTGATGACAGATATGCTATAAACACAATCATGTTCACCGACCATCGACTACAAGATGTTAAAAATAGAATACATGCGTGCTTATGAGAATAATTCTTTTAGCCGCTACGCGACTACCTTTGTAGCCCGTAGCCAACTTACTGCCATTCCTAAATTAGCGCGTAAAGCGCAAGATAACTGTAATAATTTCTCATGTACATACAAAATGTATGAAGCAACCCTAAATAGCACGGCGTTAACGCTTAGAGGGAGTTTACATTATGGGCATTGTATCAGCTACAAAAGTCATGATGCAGAAGTTTGTTGGCAAGAGCCAGTTTAGATTAAGGGCATTGTAGCTGACTTTTCTATTGTTTTCTCTTTTGGTGAATCTCCGTAAGTCATCACGCGTTTACATTATGACTCTTTTGTAGCAAGTGAGAGAATTTTATGATGTTTTATCAACCAATCTTTCAAGTGTTGCCATAAACTAAACATTAATTTTTCAACAATTTTTGAATATTATAGGAAAAAAACAGCCATTTGGTAACACCGCTTAAGCATATAACTGCAAAAAGCGAGAGAAAGAAACAGGAATGAGAGAAATATGAGAGAAAAAACTAAAAAGAGTCATGAAAATTCATTTGGTGCTACTTTTGCTACCCCACAAGCTTCTCTACACCTCTTGCCTACAATTATATATTCTGGTAATTTTCTCATTTTCATTTTCTGAATAAAAAACATTGTATTAAGCTGCAGTCTCTGATGTACATTTAACCATTACAGTGTATCTAACATATATTTTAAACGTGAAACGGTGACATTTCAAAATTGAGCGCACAGCTTAATTTTGCAGTTTTTGCAGTCTATTTATTTGATGGTCTAAGCAGCAAGTAAATGGTATAGTTGAACCATACTCAAAATGTGGTTTTATTGTTGTGTTATATATATTATTATAATATTGAAACTTTGTTTCTTAATTGTTTAAAAAATCCAATTTTTTACCAACTTTCTAACATATACATATATTCGATGTGTTTCTTAAAATTTAAGCATTCATCTATTAAGAAACCCAGGTATTTAATTGTATTTACTTTTTCTATATTCACATTATGTATCTTGAATATTCTGTCAGTTTTCATATTTATTTCCATTAATTTTGTCTTGTTCTCATTCAATTTTAGTTTGTTCATCTTCAACCATTTATTTATACTACTGATGTCATTATCTAAATTTTCATAACATAATTCTTCGGCGGCTGCTTCTGTAAATATAAGGGTATCATCTGCATATAATAAAATCTCACATTTATTTATTACGTTCTCCATATCATTTATGTAGATAATAAAAAGGAGCGCTCCCAAAATTGAGCCTAGTGGTACTCCAAAATCATTATCTATTGCATTTGATACCGTGTTATTAACCTTTGTAAATTGTTTGCGGTTCGTTAGGTAAGAATTAAACCATTTTAATTCTGTGCCTTGTATTTCATATTTAAATAGTTTCCTGAGAAGTAAATCCCTATCTATAGTTTCGAAAGCTCTTTTAAAATCAAGAAAGATCGCCAATATTTTATTATTTTTTGTCTACTTTTCCATCTATTTACGACGTAATTAAGTTTTGTTTCACATGAATATAGCTTTCTAAATGCAGACTGGTACTTCAATAAGAGACCATATTGTTCTACATAATCTTCCAATTGATTTTTTACTATAATCTGGATTACTTTTTCACAAGTTTTTAAAGTATTAATTGATCGATACTCTTCACATTTAACTGTATTTTTCACCTTTTCAATTGAGTGAATCGTCGACTCTTTCCAGTTAATAGGAAAAACTCCTGTCATCAGTGACTTATTCATAAAGTTTAATATTGTACTGCCTACTATTTCCCAATTATCTAGAATTAATTTGCTTATTACATTTGTATAATCCATTTTTTTTAATACTTTTGAAAATAGTTTTGAGCTCTTGTAAATTTATTCCACAAAATTTAAACTTACGACTCTATCATAGGTATCTGATTTTCGTGATGCAAGTTTTCAATGGATTGTCTGATTTCCTTAATACTATTTACAAAATAATTATTCTGATTAACGGCTATTTGCATATTATCCTTATTTTCTACATGCTCATATATCACAGATTTTATCACATTCTTAGGCTTCCTTAGTACTAATTCCTTAATTTTGCACAACATTTTTCTCTGGTATTTACACCATTTATTTTATTGATTATGTATTTATTTTTTTCTTGTTCAAGTTTTACTTTATAAATATTTCTTGTCATCTTTTAATTATTCCAAGCTTCATTTGTGTTTTCTATTATTGCATTTTGGCGTTTAAAACTTTTTCTGGTGTTTTTTGCTATTTTTTAAAAGAAGGACAAAAAAGACCCATATCTTGAGGAGTTAGAGGGTTAACATTTCTACAAAAATCTTCTCTGTAACATTTTACATAAATTTGCTGAACACATTTTTTACCTAAAATGTAAGGGTCACATGGTTTCTTATGCCGTTTAACAATAAGAATGTGCCATAGCTGGGAAATTTTAACCCCTCTCAAACGAAATTCAGATGTAAACTTTCAAAACGCCGATACACGTATATCTTTTTTTTGTCTCCTCTATCAGAATTTATAGCCCGGACCTTGTAATTTTTGAAAAAATTTGATTTTGTTGTACAGTGTAATCAATGAATATTAAAAACTTTTGTTAAGAAGTGGAATTATTTTCTTACTTAACTTCATCCTCTAATTGTGCTCCTCCTTAAGAACACGTTTTGAAGCTTGTTTATAGCATAGAATACGAAAAATTGTATATTCTTGCATGGCTTTGATTATTTGGAACTTTCATACATGGGAGTTATTTATTATAAATTTTCTTCTCACATTACCATTATGTGTAATAGTTATTTAAATTGTAATCTGTATACATAATACATGCGTATACATAAATATAATATTAGCCATCATTACTTGACCGACTTTTATTTATTTTACTGCATCAGCGGTTGACTTTTTCTTTTATATAAAAAACTACGATTTTAGTTTAATACAAAGTATAGGAAAAGTATATTATAGGAACAGAATAAAAACTTGATTTGCGACTTTTAAAAAGAGTCTGCCCAGATGGGAAAGAATTTCCTACAATTCTATATTTTTGTTCCGACTGCAAATAGTTAGTGTTTACGTTATTTTAAACTTTTTTTTTGCAATTACTTCGAAATATTGCCGAAGAAATTGAATGGCAATAAAGACATCCCATGCGCAGCAGTTTCTGGACAAATAAATTTATGCATTTTTTCAGTTTGATCAAATATAACATCGTCGTCAGTTTGAGACAACATCAATGTAACACAACATCAACACTAATGTAATGTGCTCTAGCTCACTGTTTTCATTTTTATTTAAATAAAACTCTTTTTATGTTTTATTAAATAATAATTGAAATTATTATTTTTATTTATTCAATATTTTGGACACCTTCGGTGCCCTTCTTAAGGAATTTGAGTAAAGCCGTCAATCACTTGGAGAGTGTGATATGTTTACTGAAAAAGGGAACCGAAGGTGTCCGAAATATTGAATAAATAAAAGCAATAATTTCAATTATTTAATAAAACATAAAAAGAGTTTTAATTAAATAAAAATAAAAACAGTGGCGTAGAGCCCAAAGATAAAATAAAAAATTTAAAAATAAAAAATTTAATAAGTGAATTTTTTATAATGCAAATCCATTTATCAGCTCGAAAAAATCCTGCCTTTACTGCCTTTTTTTCATTGGGATGGATTCTTTCTAACTCTTCCACTAATTTTTCAAATTGGCAGAAGTTGGTAATTTTAGTTTTTTCCATTTCTGTTTTGTTATTTTGTATATTTCTTATTTTGTTATTTTAATACTGCTGTATACTTTTTCATGTTTTTAAAATTTTCTTTTGCACACAACACAACTCAACATCAAAAATGGCGACGACGGGAATACCGATTTACAACAAACGAAGACGTTGTGTTGACGTTGCCAAACAGAATAAGCGTGATTATTCCGTAGCAGTTTGAACAAATAAAAATAGGCAATTAAATGTGCGTAGTGTGACCACTAAACAAATTTTGTGTTGTTTTGAAAAAATTTAGCCCAAACAAGAGCAAAGAAATTTTAGGCAAATGTTTGTCATATGTGACCGTACCTTAAGAAAACAAATTATTTTTTATTAAAAAAAATCAAATTTTATTTTATAAATATTTGATATATGGAACAAATATTGTACAATTTAAACAGCATATTAAATTAATACTTTAGAAAGAAAATCTAAACAATAAAATATTGTTTTTAACGGATTAAAATCGAGAATTTTATTTTAATGCTATTTAAGAAATAAAAAACAGATAAAAATGAATATAGACGAAAACATTTCAACAATGTTTACTTTTAAATACAAGCTACAAACAACTACATTGACAAAAAAATACAAAAATCAAACCTATTCCTTTCTAGTTTTCAGTTGGCCTTAAGTTTGCTATAGTAGGTGACAAATTGTAGCACGAACAATAAAATTATGGTCTCTGCCAACCAAACAAGAAAAATTAATTCGTTAAAAATAACCAACTTAAACCAAACGGAAATATGTACTTCGTTTCGAATATTATTTAAAAAAAAATCTAAATGATAGTATTCACAATTGAAAGAAAGAATGCGGAAAAAGGATATAACGATCAAAAAAGAAAATCATACATTCCACTTTTATCATTGAACTTTAAGGGTTCAAAATTAATCCTGGTTTTCGTTTCATTCTAGTAATTCCAAAAAATTTGTTTGGGGAAAATTTTTTAAGAATTTTTTCTTTGAAAGAAATTTCGATTTCAATAAGTCGTCTTTAAAGTAAACAATTAAAGTACCGATTTTCAAGTCTTTCCTTATAACAATCACTTTTATGATGTCCTCGACTGATATGTTTATTCTCATTTTCCGTGCTATATAAACAACACTTTCTTCTGGGGAAAATTTACTTAAAGATTTTAGACGGAAATTACAAATTGAAATTCTTTGGAACTCGCCTATATTTTCCTGGTTGTTGTGTGAGTTTTGCTTAGTCTTATTTTCAGCATTGTTTTGGTTTTCCTTGAGATGCTCTGTTGAATTTGATATTTCTCTCGAATTAAAATTTCCATTTTCTCCGACATTGCTTTTCTTGCAAGAAGCGTTTTCATCATTCTCAACTTCATTATTACTAGAATTGTATCCCATTTTTTTTAACAAATCAAATATAATATTAGACTTTTCCTTTGTGGTTTCAATACTTCTTTCCTTATTGTTCGTTTGTTGTTGAGATTGCGAAGAATCTTTTTCTTCTTTGATTTTTTCTATTTTGCTTTCACAACAATTCTTAACATATAGTTCTTTTTCTTTATTTAAATGATCGTTTAACAATTGAAGAGTCTCCGCTTGATCTTCTAAATTCGATATGGATACGTCCTTACTGATCACAGCGTCGTTAAGTTTTTTCAATTTACCCTCAAGTTGCTGCACTAAAACTTGTGAGACCCTGTATTTTTCATTAAGAAAAGCAACATTATTCTTACTCTTCTCTAGCTCACTATGAAGTTCAATTGTTTTTGCTTGGTCCTCCCAAGACGGAATAACATTACCAAATTCTAAAAACATTTTAAAAATGCATGGTTTGTATGTGTCACAATGAGAACACTTTCCAGATCTGCAAGAAAAACAATGTAAATCAAAACAAATAAAACCACTAATTCAAAACGACACTTACTTAATAGAGTGGCATTCACGCAAACAAATAAAATGGTACAGATGGCCGCAACTTGTCGCAAAAATATCATCCTCACTGTTTAGAACAACTTTGCATTTTATACACAACATTCCCGTTTTTGTACTCATTTCTAGACTTAAAATTAGTTTTTTAACATTCGCAGACTTGAAATTAGTTTTTCAACGTTCGCAAACACTCCACTTATAGCAAAACTTGAACGAAAAATTTATGAAAAGTTCTCTTTAACATTTTATACTTTTGACAGTTCTGAAAAGGGAAAGTCCCTTCTTATGGTTTGCATCTGTGAGTGTAGTTGCCAAGTGAAATTACCAGAAAATCGCCACTGTACAAATAAAATCGTTAAAATACCAATCGTAACAAGGCGAATTAATTATAAGGTGATAGCGACGGCAAATTCGTTAATTTTCGTCGTAAGCACAATTGTCAAACTTCATATAAAAAAGTGTTATACAGATTTATCATATATGCAGTTTAAAGTTAGACTACCGGCGAAAATAAATAAAATCGTAAGCGAGGCGAATCAAATATTAGGTGGTAGCGATGCCCAATTTATTAATTTTCGCCGACAATTTAACTGTTAAACTCCATATATAAAAACTAAGGCAATTTTTTTATATGTAGTTAGATATTCGGGCGTACGGCGAAAACTAACGAATTCGCCATCGCTACCACCTTCTAATTTATTCGTCTTGATCGTAAGCATTAATAAAATTTCATAACAGGTATACTCACAGCGACAATGAATACAACACTGTTTTGTACAAATTACATTTTGCTGTCAAAATCAAAGAAGTATTATTGATTATATATTGAGATTATAGCTTCTGACATTTGATGAAGGAAAAATCACAACCGCAAAAAATAATCACATTGGTTGTTAAGGCAACCTCAAGGCGAATACATTATTTTTTACTGGTAAAAAGTACTGCTAAACTTCATATAAAAAAATTATACACAGATTTTTTATACATGGAGTTTGACAGTAGTGTGCACGGCGAAAATTAATGAATTCACCTACGCTGCCACCTGGTAATTGATTCGCCTTGGGCACCTGTTATTAATTCGCTTTTATATAATTGTACTTGTTTTCTACAGAATATAAATGTTTTCAAAAAATTTTCTGCTGTTTCTTATATTATTATAGAGAATTTACATTATAGCGAAATCTAGAACTAATGAGATTTTGATTGATTTTTACTAGATTTCCTATACAAAACAAAATCTACTTCACCACTATATTTTGACGAAATCTAATCAAAATCTAGTAGTACTGCGTAATGTAAGTATGGGATTTTTCATATTATGCCAAAAAATTATACTGCAAAAAGAAAACAAAAAAGCAAATTTATACAAATTTAAAAAATACGATATAATCAAAAGTAAAGACTGAAGGACGTGTTAATTATAAACATAATGTAATATAACTTTTTTAAATATTCATTTTTGAGATTTTTTGTTAATATGAAATATTGCTAATGTCAAAAAATGTAGTGTAAAAGAACTAGATTTTGAAAGAGACTTAAAATTAAACCTAGTAGATTTCGATTAGATTACTAAAAAGCAGAGATCATTTTCGATATTTGACCGGGCGCAAGAATAATCATTTAAAATTTTGCTTTACAATTAAATCAGAGTAATCTGTATGATATGAACGGAAACGGTGTCAACGTGTCCACGGTCTTTATGTCGCACTTTAAAGTTACATAATGTTCATAATGTCCATGTACAGGTTTCGCTTGCCAAAGATTTCTTGCATAGCAGGCCTTCAGCCGGACGAAAGAATTTTCTCCTCTATACTATAACCAACACCAGCTTCGCTTACCAAATATTTTCTGCATAACTGGTCTTTGGACGGGTGTAAGGATTTTCTGCAAGTTAGTTTATAAAAACATTACATCTTTTTTACATAAACTTTACGTTGATGTACATTATGTCCTTGGATATTATGACATGCCACCAACAGAAACATTTCAGACAACAAATATATTTATAATGTTTTTCAAACATTCAAATACATAAGAGATTTCAAAAATTACTTGTGGTCAAAATTTGACCAAGTTTCTTATTGAACACCTCATTCTTTATTTATTTTCTGTAAACACGCATGTTTTAGTATCATCTTAAGGGGTAATTTATTTTTTTAATACTAAACAGATCTAAATGGGATATAGACGGTGCACTAAAGCTCGACAATATCTACAAATATCTGAGAGAATAAACAAAACCGGTTTTCAAAAGGCAGAGAAAAAGGATCCCAATATTTTGTGTTGGCCTATTTTTATAAACATAGATTTAACTGCATATGTCCCTGAAAACCTATCAATTCCTTACAACTAATCAAGGCGAATTAATTATAAGGTGATAGCGGTGGCGAATTCATTTATTTTCGCCTGTATTTTACCTGTCAAACTCCATTTATAAAAAATTTATCTAACTGTTATACAGATTTTTTTATATATCATTATCACCTTATAATTAATTCGCCTTGCAACTAATGCTTTGCTTAAACTGGTTTCGAGGGCTATTTTTTAAAAATAATTATTTGCAACTGAAACTAAGTTTTTCTGGTTAAAGAAATTGTAGAATGTACAAGTCTACTTTGAATATATAGAAATGAAATTTAACTTAATTTTTATATTATAAATGAATCGAAATTAATTTTTGCTTTACTTCATTTACTTTCATTTTTAAAAACCTTTTTAGAAAGAAAAATTATTTACAAATGTATGCGGACGTTTTCCAAAGAAAACAAGACAAATTAGACGCTAGCAGAATACAATGCTGCACTTTCTGGGTCACTACGTCCTTCATCAGCATTCGTCACGTCCGCATACATTTGTTAAATAATTTTTCAATCTTAAATGGTTTTTTGAAATTAAAAGAAATAAACTAAAGCCAACAATAATTTTGATTCAATTAAATTTAACTTTTAAAAAAACCATCAAAGTTAAAATCGTTAAAAGCGCGTATCTAAAAAAAATGTCATTTAAAAACACAATCTGGCAACATTTACGTAAACTATTTTTTACTTTGTGACCGGATGATTGCGATATAAATATTTTAAGGCAATTTGTAATTCGCCTTGTAAATATATATATGAACAAGGCGAATCTATTGACACATCGACAGTGCTACCATCCATGGCGAAATAATTGATTCGCCTTGCTACCATCATTATACCCTTCACCACAGTTGAAAAACGTAAGTTTTTTATTCCATGTGTATTTCTACAATATCCATTTCCGACCCCATGAAGTATATATATTTTGATTTCTTATGCATAGCGAAGTCGATAGAACTATGTTAACTTTGCAAAGACACTAGATGAACCAGGGAAAATTTAAATACTATATATTTTTTGAAATATCAATATATGGGTATCATTTAAAAGTTGTGGAAGAGATCTTTCAGGAAAAACAATTTTTTTTTTTTGTAAATGCTTAACCCATTAGGATCTGATGACAATTTTATGCAAAATTATATAAAGTACCCTTCAAAAGAACAAATATTGGGGTGACAGAGAACTAAAAAATAAGAAAATAAACTAAGTACTACATATAAAATAAATATATGTACATAAAATGTTTGTGATATAAAAACGAATTAGTTTTAATTTTTACTCAATTATTTACTCATCAGGTATAAAAAACAAAATATTTTTTTAGTTACATGCTTACATATTCACATACACTACGTATCGTTAGCCAAAATAAAAAAGTATGTACAGTAGCTCCAAACGAAACTCGTACACTTTAGACTAATTTTTAAACTATCTTTTAACATTAAGTAAGAAGCTCTTAACAAATAAAACTGTATTTATTTTAATAGTTCATTTTATAACAAATTTAACAAAACATAAAAACATTAAATTATTATTCAATAAAAATTTTTTTTTAATAAAAACATAAAATAATAGTAATTTCTGTGACAAAGCCAAACTCGTACACCACACTTCAATCAAATATTATTTTGTTGGTTTTAAATATTAATATTTGGTGTGCATGCCTTTATTTTTTATCACCATTTTTAATCTATTTGGCATACTGCGCACAAGGTTTTCGCAAAAACTTGGTTCAATTTTGCCCCATTCGTCCTGAAGAACTCTTTTCAAGCCATTCTTAGAACTTATTGTATGACTACGAATTTTACGATCGAGATAGCTCCAAAAATTTTCGATTGGGTTTATGTCTGAACTCTGGGCTAGTGTATCCATAACATGTGGACAATTATAAAGTGGCCATGACCGCAAATTGTAAGCCGTATGCTTAGAGTCGTTGTCTTGGTAAAAATAAAAGTTTTCACCAAGACAAAGTTTCTGCTTACAAACTTTCTTTTAAAATGTTCAGATACACATGCTGATCCTTGATACCACCGATAAAGTGTAAAACACCGGGCACAGATTCAGAAAATGATCCCCAAATAATTACTCACCCACCACTGTGCTTAACTGTTGGTTTCATGTTTTTGGCAAGCAACTCCTCATTGGATTTTCTCCATACATAAGGTCTTCCATCTGAACTAAACAAGTTAAATTTGCTTTCATCTGTGAATAATACCTGCTTCCAAAATGAAAAACCTTTGTTTCATGTTCCTTGGCGAATCATACCTTATCTTTTTATTTCTCTTATTAATCAGAGCTTTAACTCTTGTCCTTCTACCATTGAAATTAGCCTTTTTAATATGTTTCTTATGGTCTATGGGCAACATTTTTTTCCTAAGTCCTAATGGGTTGTTTTTTATTTGACATAAAACATATTTCTCGTGTCCAGCAGAGAAAATTTTTTATTTGCACTTTTCTTCTTGTTCGCAATCCTCTCTTCCATTTTATACTTTTTTATAATATATTGCACTGTTGATCGGCTTCTTTCAACTGATTTAGATATTTTTCGCAGCGATTTATTAATATTATGATGTTGAATTATTAATTTTCTTACTTCGACAGAAGTTTGTCCTCTCTGTCTACCCGTTTTGTTCTCTTTTGTAACTCTTTCAAACAAAAAATCAAATAAAGGACAATAAATGACAACAAAAAAGGTGATAATGGGAAAACTCCCTAATTTTTTTAATTATTTTTACGAAATATCCCGAAGTTAGATGCAAATTAAAAGAATGTTTCCAAATTAAATAAGACTGTACGAGTTTGACTTTGGCGTCGAAAGTTGGCACTTTTTAAAATATTTATCTGTATTTTAATAAATAAATTTATATTCAAAATTTCGTTTCTGATATTTAATTAAGTACATAGTTTTGTACTAAAATTAAGTAAATTTATTTTATTAGCCTATTTAGTTTTAGATATATAACATAAAGAAATTTGCTTTCATAGGTGTACGAGTTTCGCTTGGAGCTACTGTAACTAACGAAAGTTTATAAATCTGTTTTTCTATTGAATTATATTAAATGAAAATGTATCTTCTGCAATAAAACAAAATTTGATTTTTTTGTTTGTTATAGGTATGGTTTCTCATTTTAGCCAACGATATTACTGCACATGTGTTTGTTTCCTCTACCATAAACTTAAACTCGTGTCATTTTGTTAATAACTATGTAGTAGTATTTGACTTAAAAGTGTGCCTGACTAGCTTTCATTTATTTGCAAATTCAGTGAATGTGACACAAGGTCGTTTCAGTTATTGAACCTAATAACCCATTTTTGTAAAAAGTGAAAATCACGAACACGCTCAGGCACAGACACACATACACACACACAAAACATATAATTTAAATTGATATAAATAGAAGAAGTTTAGAGTTAAATTTAAAATAAAATAAATAATAGCACTTGTACAATAAGCAGAATTTCGAATTTATAAATATTTATAAATATAAAATTAAAAGCATTTCTTGATTGTCGAATCGTTAAAACAAATAAATAACAAAATTGTCGATTTTGCTATGCAGTATAACTTTAAAACGAATTCGATTTTTGTTATTATTATTAAAAGTTGTATTTATCGCACAGTGGCCGAAATACCCAATCTAGCGGCGCTTTGTTAATAACTTCACACTTTGTTTGCTTTTTTTAAGTATATGGGTATTTCCATATAATAGTCATTATACAAAATATAAATAAAATTAATAATATTAGAATATTTTCATTACACGAGCAAATGTTTTTAAATAAAGTTTACCTTTCATATTTCTTACAATTTAAAAGAAATTAAAAAATAAATAAAAAACTATTCAGAGTCGGAGCTTTCCGAATTAAGGCTGTCAGGTAAACCATTTATACTCAAAAGAAGCTGCTTGACCTCATCATCAATTTTAATGTGTTTTTTGGATTTTTTTTAGATTTTGAAGTTATAAAGGGATGAGACGAAACCAATGGAGCGTGCAGTAAGTCTTCCATTGTGTGCAATCTCTAGTCTTTTCGCGTGTGGTTTAGCCTATAACTGCGAAAATCTTTATTTCTTGCATCAAGTGTAGCGACACTTTTTCAATAATATCATCTCCATGAATTAATATTTTATGTACAGATGGAGACATATAAAACCAAGGATATTCGGAAACAAATATTTTTGCTGTTTCCCAGGCATACATGCGAAAAGCCTCATGTTAACTGCATACCCACATGCCTTTTTATAAGTTCTACGTGTACGCCAGTTACTATAGAGGCCAAGGTTGGCTGGTCGAAAAAAAACTCTTGCGGTGTTCCCAGTGTTTGTATTCCCTGAACCTGTCGTTGGAATGTCCACCAAAATACCCATTTTTTCTCTTAGTGCAAGTTGAATTTTTCTTTTGGTTTGTTGAACAATTTCTTTATTTCTCCACGAATTTGCCAATTTTTTATCGGTATTCTGTAGGCGATATGAATTATACACTCGAAGCACCGTATCCAAACATGAAGTGTCGACAATACATATTTGTGGCTGCCTCAATTGAACTAAATTTAGATTGTTCATCAATTTTGGTGTCGCTTCACAAATTCCGCAAGCCAGTGATGATGACTCCGCTATGGTGTTAAACAATTTTCCATCGATCATGGTCAAATAAAATTTTGCCGGCATAATTTGTGCGATTTCTCTTTTAACATTTGCTATCTCAGCCCTAACTAAATCCTCTGACTCTTTTTCAAAAATTATTTTAATGGGTCTGCAGAACCGAGTTAAAGAAGGCCAGTTATTTTGCCATAGTATTGCGGACCCTGTTTTAATTTGTAAAGGAACAATACATGCAGCAAATAAATGCTCATCAATTGTTCCAGTATCAGAATTGATAATTGATGCAATTTTTTTCTTTTGATTTTTGCTTGTGCACTCTGAAAATGGTTTTTCTTTATGTTGAGCAACGGCTGGATTAGGAAAAATTATATCTTCATTCAACCACATTTTATTTCGCTCTTCGAACACCGACAAAATTCTATGACTTTCTTTCCACTTTTGTAAAAGTTTTTCTTAATTGTTTTTGAATTTGTTGGTATTGTTTTTCGTTATATTTCGAGTGATCAATGACATTAGAAAATATATGATTTTCAACCATAAAAAATTTTTTTGTTGGCAGTGGTTCACTATGCCATATTATAAAAAGGGTACGCTTAGATTCTGCCATTGTAACTAAAAATCGAAAAAAAAAATCAAAACTTAGCAAAATCTTGCACCCCATATTTGAAACTGACACAGATAACAACCTATTTAAACAAACTACGCCAATAGTTAACCGAATCCGGTCGAATACAACCTACATTTATTCCACACAAAATAAGATTTCATATCTAAAAACACTTTTACAAAGGACATTTTATTTTTCCAATTTTAAGCATTAAAACATACAATCACAAATTAATTTATTTTTATTTAATACATGCCTTTTAAGTAAAATAAAATCACAAATGTTATTCAAAAGTTAAATATTTAAATTTTGGCTGTCAACAAAACTGCACTTGAAAAAAGCTGAAAAATAATTACTGCACCTGCTGAAACATGTGTTAAGTTTGAATGATCACATCTGTGCAAATATTAGGAACAAATCAAAAAAGAGAACAGAAAAAAGTCCGTTAAGGTATGTATTTTCAAATAAAAAAAATAAACGCCGCTATGTTGGGCATTTCGGCCACTGTGCATCGTTAAGAAAACGATAATAATTTTTGTGTTGTTAAATCTGTTTACAAAATGCACAATACACAGCACAGTGGTTTAAAAACGAATTATTTTGGACGTAATCACTGAAGATATGAACATTTTCCAGGCTCTTAGGTAGTCCCCCAAAGTTTGGAATCTCGTGCATAATTTTTTTTTTTTTGAAAATTGCATAAAAAGTTTATTTTTAACTCTAATGTTTAGATTTTTATAATTTTATTAAACCTTAAAAATATCTACAATGTGAAGGTAGGAGAAATTTGGCCTACATTTTCTTTTTAATTATGGCCGACCTTAAATTAGTATTTTCGGCGTGGTCTATTCATTAATGATAAAATTATAAATCGAAGAAAATTTACTACATTCTTAAAAAGTTTAAAGTTTTAAATTGATAGCTCTTTTCTTTAAAAAATTACAAGCCTCTAAATTTGAAAATGTAAAAAATACCGTTTTTTCATTATTATTCCCTAAAAAGGTGGTTTTTTCTTTTTTTTTTAACATTTTTAGAGACAACCTTTAAGAAATGTGAATAAAAGAAATAATAGCTAAAAATTTATAACGAGTTTGCCTCCAGCCCTTTTTAAAGGTTAACAATTAAAAAAAATAAAATTATTGTGAAATTGTTCGGAGTGCAAGGCACCGATTAAAAAAACGTAAGTAGGTTTTTTAAATCCTCAACTGCTGACTACATACCCCAAAAAGGATTTGACAGCCACTTGATCAACAATGGCTTAGCAGCCACTTTGTCAAAAAAACATTTCTCCCCATTCCGGAAATTTATATGTTAAAATATAAAAAACAAATGTCCCAAAAAATAGAAGCTACCCTACCTTTATAAAAAACTAAAAGAGATAACCTTCAGATGTAAGCACATTTTTTGTAGATATTTTCAAGGTGTAATAAAATTCAAAAAATCTTAACATTTGACTTGAAAAAAAGTTTTTTTTAACATTTCAAAACAATTAACGCCCGAGATATCCAAATTTGGGGACCTACGCAGAAGCCCACCTTAACCCTAGAGGGTTAACTGGTTGCACCTTTACTCAGAATCACCTCTACAAAAATACATGATGATGTTTTCTTGTATTTCATACGGCGATATTATCATTCTTTTTAAAGTTATTACTTTGCAAGTATTAAAAATAAAAATGTATTTTGGGTATTTAGCTGATTTTAGCAACAACAAGTAAGAGTGCTATTTTCGGCTGTGCCGAATTTTATATATCCTTCGCACAAAGAATTGTGTTAATTTATTTATTTTGTTTAAAGAAAATAGTTTTTTTTCTGTTGCCTGAATATGGGAATGTGGGGATTCCAAAAACATTTAATTTGTTGAGTGTTTTTAGTTGTTTTATGTGCATCTTCGGTTTTGAATGAAATTTCAGACTTTTTATTGCAAGCACATTTTTTATTAAAAGCAACCTTTTTTGCCTTTATGATATGGTTTGGAGAATTTTAGTGACATGCCGCTGACACAAAATAAAACCAAACCAATAATGTGCACTTCAGCTAAAATTGTTTTTGTTATAAATTCGTAACAGTATCTTGTGTGTGCGTGCAATTTTAATAGATGAGATAAATGACATAAGAAAATTATGTGGCTCAAGATATTTTTGCGGTTACGGCTCGACATATAATAAATTGTAAATCTCTGCAAGTTTGTTTTTTTTTTTCGTCAATCACTGCAAAACGGCTGAACCGATTTTAACGATATTTGAAACACCGGTAGATATTTGTCTGGATGATGCAACAGGATATTTATATTTTCAAACAGTAAGAGGAAAAAAGGAAAAGGAATTATGAAATTCGAAACATAGATATTTATGTATATGTCTTCATCTATAATATCCAATGCTTATTTAAATTTTAAACATAGTTAGATAATTATGTAGTTAGTAAAAAATTCTATGTTCATTAAAAAAAAAAAAGAATTAGGAGAGAGGTGTGCGGAAGAGGAATAACACCCATCCGATTTTAAAGATAGTTAAAATAAATCTGTTTGTTGCAAAAGCACTAGCTTTTTCAAGTATGCAGGCGTAAACGGCACTTAAGAAGCCTTTGGGCTATGTCTAAAAAAGGAATTCAGATGACATCACACTTCGTATCTGTATGTTTAATTTGATTGATTAATTTGTGACATTAGAGTTAGGGCCACATTTTTTAGTAAATCTTTGTAATAGCGCAACAAGTATCGGGCGATCGCAAATTTTTAGTCCACAGTGGAAGCAGCAGGTTGGGTGGTGCGCGATGTGGCATTTTGCCGGAAATACTATTTCGCAAATGCTCTATTTTTCATTTTCTTAATTTAAAATTAAAATTTGACAATATCATTTGTTTTTTTTTTTTTAATTTAAAATTAAAATTTAATTTACTTTATTCGTGCTTGATTCCTTCAAATATAAATAAGACAAAAGACAACAACAACTCAAAAATGTTTAATACAAAAACACAGCAAACATTCAGTAACTATTTTTATTTTTTCTTTCATTTTTTACATAAGGGATCCCATTGGGAACCATTCATATGTATTTAAAAGATTCAATGAAAAAATAAAAATTGAAAACAATTGAAAACAATTTTTATTAATAAGCAATGTGCACATGCAAATATATCAATATGAAAATTTATTATTCGGAATCTTTTTAAATTCAATTTACTTTATTCGTGCTTGATTCCTTCTCAATTTTGAATGGAAATTCTCAATTTGGAATTTTCTTAATTTCAAATTAAAACCACAAAAAGTAGAAAAAGGTTACAACTAAGTTTGTCATTTCGTTTGTAATTTCTATAATATCCATTTCCAAACACATAAAGTATATATATTCTGAATTTTTAAGAATAGCGAAATCTATTGTGCGATGACCGTCTGTCTGTCCGTGTTAGTGTTGAAATTGGCCTCAGCAAACATGATTTCACAATAAAAAAAATATATATATATATATAAATAAGTTAATCGAGGTGCTATTAATAATCAGCATGATCGGTCCGTGTCCTTCGAGGCAAATACCCCGCCGGAGATCTGAAGTTTTTTAAAATATCAATATTGGTATAATTTTAAAATCTTTGAAAAGATTTTTAAGGAAATACTAATATTTTTTAAAAATGTTTGAGATCCGATGAGATTTTTATTTAAAATTATTTTTTTTTAAATTCTCGTCACCCCAATATTTGCTTTTATGATGGGAGTTATTTCACTAAACTAGATTCACATAGATGGTAAAAGGTACTGAAGACTCAGCATAGCCGAATATAGCACTCTTACGAGTATTGTTTTCATTTGGAATTTTCTTAATTTCAATAAAAATGGTGTAGTATTTGTTCTAATTACTAAAGAATATGAGTTGGATTAAAAAAAGGGCCCATAGGCCCATTTATTTCTTCTACATCTTTGAAAACCCTCAAAAATATCTATCTAAGGTCATGTGTGTGAAGTTAAATTTTTAAATTTATAACCCTAGCCACATTCTGTTACGACAACAGAGCTATGTTAATCACTTAACATAACCAATATTAATACAAAAAATCTAATAGGTATAAGAGTTTCCGGACTATATTTAAAATAAATAAAAGTGGATAGAAAAAAAATGATTGGGGAAGACTTTAAGTAGTAGCTACATTAAACTCCAATAGTCAAATATATTAACATTTCGTGTTTTAAGATATTTGAAATTTTAAAAAGTAGTTTTTTTGGAAAAACCTCTGTAACAAAATGTTAATATATTTGATTATTGGAGTTTAATAAAGACGATACAAGAATTGAAGCATCGCCGCGAATAACGTTGCAAATGACAAAATAATAATTTTTCAGGAGAGCAAAAAAACGTATTTAAATGGTTTGATTATCTCCACTGACTGACTCATTGTAATTGCGTTTTGACGGTGATAAAATGCATAATTTTAATGTTTTCTTGTTGGAACAAATGTAAGAGAGTAAAATTAACGGTAATCTGCAAAAAGCAGGTTTTGCAAAATTTGTCTTTTACAACGTTATTCGCGGCTTTGCTTCAATTGTTCTCTTTAATAATTTTTTTTCGCCCCCTCTCTTTCATTTTCAAAAAAGGACCAGTCCTTTTTTAAATTTCAAAAGTGGTGTTTTTGGAAAAACCTCTTTAATTTCTTAAAAAACAAAATGTTAATATATTTGAGTTTATTAAAGACACTAGTAGAAGTCTTCCCCAATCATTCTATCCACTTTTATTTTATTTTGGATTTTTTTGTATTAACATTGGTTGTGTTAAGTGATTAACATTTGCCTGTTAAAATTAAACTTCACACACATTCTAATGTCAATATTTTGATTCTAATTGTAGCATTATATATTAATTATTTTGCCCATACGTGAAAATAAGAAAATGAATTTTCTCAAATTTGTAAACAAAATACTTAAATGTACTTTTCAGTTTTCTGATAAAATAAAATCCAAATTTTTTTTTATGTATATTTTATTTATGCTTAGTGAAAATCACTAGATTTCCTATTAATAGCTAGAACGTTTTTCTCCGCTAAACTGCTCCTAAAATCGCTAGATTTGAGGGGGAAACAGTGAGTTCCACCACGGTGCACCATAAGTATAATGCAGTTAGCCATTTAGAGCTTTTATGAATAAGTTATCCCCTTTATAAATTTTTTTCTCCCAGCTATACGTTAAAATTCTTACGTAATCAATTTAATTAATTGTTTTTAACCAAAACAAGACTTAAGTGCTTTTGCTGCAAAAAAATTATTACCATAAATAGCAGTGCCACCTTAAATGATTAACTTATAATGTATTAAAAAATATTAAAGTAATCATGCTATTTCCATTGATGCAATATTTTTTTATTTTTATTAATCACTCGTTTGAGAAAATGAC
Source organism: Gymnosoma rotundatum (assembly GCA_916610165.2). Lineage (NCBI taxonomy): Eukaryota > Metazoa > Arthropoda > Insecta > Diptera > Tachinidae > Gymnosoma > Gymnosoma rotundatum. Next base: position 76,808,645 of record OU744339.1, on the reverse strand, counting down.
AAATTTCTTTTTTTTATTACATAAATAGCTACGGAATCCTTTTACGATAATCATTGACGATAATTGTTGATGCCATAAACGAACATTTTTACATAGCAATATGTACAACAAAACGAAATCACAAACATTTGAATGGTCTGACTTGCGTCGCAGCATGACAAATTTGCAATATGATGTAAAAAAAGGAAAAAAAATAAAAGTAAAAGGTACAATAACACTAAAAGAAATAACCTATTGATTGAACAATTTCTAGTGAAAATAATAAAAAGCATTATGTGTGTGAAGATAAATTTTAAAATTTTTAGGTTTGCCACAAACCATTTAATTTAACAGAGCTCTGTTAGAAAGATAACATAGCCCTGTTAAAGGAATAAAAATTCGGTTTATGCATCCAAACAGTAAGTTTTATGGAAAAACCGAAATATAGAAAAACCAAAATGAATGGGATTTGCTTGCGAGGGGGAACGGGTTTTGGGCACTTTTAAATTTTTAAAATTTGTGTTTCTCTAGGGGATGAGCCCATTTTTATGGAAACAACAAAAGATGGCAAAATGGTAATAATACAGGAATGTGCATGAGGTAGTCTTCTTTCATTGTCCATACTTGGAATTTTTAACAGCACGAGTTGGAACGGGTTTTGGGCACTTTTAAATTTTTAAAATTTGGGTTTCTCTAGGGGATGAGCCCATTTTTATGGAAACAACAAAAGATGGCAAAATTGTAATAATACAGAAATGTGCATGAGGTAGTCTTCTTTCATTGTCCATACTTGGAATTTTTAACAGCGCGAGTTGGAACGGGTTTTGGGCACTTTTAAATTTTTAAAATTTGGGTTTCTCTAAGGGATGAGCCAATTTTTATGGAAACAACAAAAGATGACAAAATTTTAATAATACAGAAATGTGCATGAGGTAGTCTTCTTTCATTGTCCATACTTGGAATTTTTAACAGCGCGAGTTGGAACGGGTTTTAGGCACTTTTAAATTGTTAAAATTTGGGTTTCTCTAGGAGATGAGCCCATTTTTATGGAAACAACAAAAGATGACAAAATTTTAATAATACAGAAATGTGCATGAGGTAGTCTTCTTTCATTGTCCATACTTGGAATTTTTAACAGCGCGAGTTGGAACGGGTTTTGGGCACTTTAAAATTTTTAAAATTTGGGTTTCTCTAGGGGATGAGCCCATTTTTATGGAAACAACAAAAGATGGCAAAATTGTAATAATACAGAAATGTGCATGAGGTAGTCTTCTTTCATTGTCCATACTTGGAATTTTTAACAGCGCGAGTTGGAACGGGTTTTAGGCACTTTTAAATTGTTAAAATTTGGGTTTCTCTAGGAGATGAGCCCATTTTTATGGAAACAACAAAAGATGACAAAATTTTAATAATACAGAAATGTGCATGTGGTAGCCTTCTTTCATTGTCCATACTTGGAATTTTTAACAGCGCGAGTTGGAACGGGTTTTGGGCACTTTAAAATTTTTAAAATTTGGGTTTCTCTAGGGGATGAGCCCATTTTTATGGAAACAACAAAAGATGGCAAAATTGTAATAATACAGAAATGTGCATGAAGTAGTCTTCTTTCATTGTCCATACTTGGAATTTTTAACAGCGCGAGTTGGAACGGGTTTTGGGCACTTTTAAATTTTTAAAATTTGGGTTTCTCTAGGGGATGAGCCCATTTTTATGGAAACAACAAAAGATGGCAAAATGGTAATAATACAGGAATGTGCATGAGGTAGTCTTCTTTCATTGTCCATACTTGGAATTTTTAACAGCGCGAGTTGGAACGGGTTTTGGGCACTTTAAAATTTTTAAAATTTGGGTTTCTCTAAGGGATGAGCCCATTTTTATAGAAACAACAAAAGATGGCAAAATGGTAATAATACAGGAATGTGCATGAGGTAGTCTTCTTTCATTGTCCATACTTGGAATTTTTAACAGCGCGAGTTGGAACGGGTTTTGGGCACTTTTAAATTTTTAAAATTGGGTTTCTCTAAGGGATGAGCCCATTTTTATGGAAACAACAAAAGATGGCAAAATTGTAATAATACAGAAATGTGCATGAGGTAGTCTTCTTTAATTGTCCATACTTGGAATTTTTAACAGCGCGAGTTGGAACGCGTTTTGTGCACTTTTAAATTTTTAAAATTTGGGTTTCTCTAGGGGATGAGCCCATTTTTATGGAAACAACAAAAGATGGCAAAATGGTAATAATACAGGAATGTGCATGAGGTAGTCTTCTTTCATTGTCCATACTTGGAATTTTTAACAGCGCGAGTTGGAACGGGTTTTGGGCACTTTTAAATTTTTAAAATTTGGGTTTCTCTAAGGGATGAGCCCATTTTTATGGAAACAACAAAAGATGGAAAAATTGTAATAATACAGAAATGTGCATGAGGTAGTCTTCTTTCATTGTCCATACTTGGAATTTTTAACAGCGCGAGTTGGAACGCGTTTTGTAAACTTTTAAATTTTTAAAATTTGGGTTTCTCTAGGGGATGAGCCCATTTTTATGGAAACACCAAAAGATGGCAAAATTGTAATAACACAGAAATGTGCATGAGGTAGTCTTCTTTCATTGTCCATACATGGAATTTTTAACAGCGCGAGTTGGAACGGGTTTTGGGCACTTTTAAATTTTTAAAATTTGGGTTTCTCTAAGGGATGAGCCCATTTTTATGGAAACAACAAAAGATGGCAAAATTGTAATAATACAGAAATGTGCATGAGGTAGTCTTCTTTCATTGTCTATACTAGGAATTTTTAACAGCGCGAGTTGGAACGCGTTTTGTAAACTTTTAAATTTTTAAAATTTGGGTTTCTCTAGGGGATGAGCCCATTTTTATGAAAACACCAAAAGATGGCAAAATTGTAATAACACAAAAATGTGCATGAGGTAGTCTTCTTTCATTGTCCATACTTGGAATTTTTAACAGCGCGAGTTGGAACCGGTTTTGGGCACTTTAAAATTTTTAAAATTTGGGTTTCTCTAAGGGATGAGCCCATTTTTATGGAAACAACAAAAGATGGCAAAATTGTAATAATACAGAAATGTGCATGAGGTAGTCTTCTTTCATTGTCCATACTTGGAATTTTTAACAGCGCGAGTTGGAACCGGTTTTGGGCACTTTAAAATTTTTAAAATTTGGGTTTCTCTAAGGGATGAGCCCATTTGTATGGAAACAACAAAAGATGGCAAAATGGTAATAATACAGAAATGTGCATGAGGTAGTCTTCTTTCATTGTCCATACTTGGACAACCAGCCATTTCCCGTTTTTCCATAATGACCACCAATCTCCTCAAGAAATGTTGAAAAATGACTATGTTAAAAAAGATAAATTTGTTTTAGTTTCTAAGATTATTTCAGATATCCCACTAATATGGATCAATAGAGTAGCCCTTGGGCCTACATTTGTATAGGGTGTGTTATACCAGCCATTTCCAATTTTTCCATAATGACCACCAATCTTCTCAAGAAATGTTGAAAAATGACTATGTTAAAAAACTATGTATTTGTTGTTCTTTAAGAACTATTTTGAACATTTAACTTTTATAATCTCACCCAGTACACTCTAGCACAATTTTTACATATTGCACTTAAGATGGACCGGGTCCCAAATTCCCGGGTTAAGCGTTTTAATTTATAAAGGTCAAAATTCTAACGACTGTTAAATGATTAACAGTGCTCTGTTAACTGCAAAATTAGCTATGTTAAAAAAATTGGTTTGTGTCTATACTAGTTAAATTCGAATTTATCTTCACACACGTTCAACTTTCATATAAAGTTTTACGAGTATTTAACGGATACCTAAAGAGTGTTTTTTTAAGCATGATAGAACTTAAAATTAAAAAAATAACATTAAAAATGAAATTTTGAATAGACACACGCTTGAACGACGCTATCAAATCATCCAAGTTTACTTTGAAAATCAGTCATCAATTCGAGCAACTTATAGACGACGACTTCGTGATTTTAAGGTGCTCATAATAGCACGTCTGAGCAAGCCATCCGTTCGCTCTCTAAAGGATGCCATCCACATACTCTCTAAAGGATGCAATAACACCAACACGTCGAATGATTGCCGAGGCTCCCTGAGATTAAGTCCTCAGCCTTTTGTAATGCCACGTGTGGCAGATCTCACGGACTTGAAAGAATTAGGATCACAACCGTCGCACACATCCACTGCACTTATAGTATTGTTACGAATATTACTGTTACGAATATTACTGTTGTTGTTATCCGTATGAGCGTGGTAAATAAGTTAATTCAACTAATGGTGTGTGTATAGAATAAAAACCACAATTAGCTAACAAAAGCTGAGCATCCTCAACGGCTGCGTTGGTAGAGGTGCGTACTGCAAAACAGGGGGTCCTGAGTTCGATATCGCATTCGGACATGCGTGCAACGAAAAAATAATAATTGTTATAATGCAATTAAAATTAATAAACAGCAGTACAAACCTCCTGAGAGACAATTATTGTGTGAAGCCAATGCAGAGAATTTAATATTAGAGTAACAGATAATTGTCAGGAAGCCCTTTATAATAAAAAGTAAGAGCAAAAGCGGTTAGCGCGGGGAAGTGTTACAGCATAACAACAGTGTATGACAGACGTGTGTTGTGGCTATTGGATTAAAGGAGATGACTAGCGTGGATAAAAGGAGAAGTGGAGATGTCTGTGTAGTGTGGCGTCGATAGCTGCGTTTGTAGTAATAACGCATGTTTAGTAAATACGAGACCAAGGGTTCACAAGACCGGTAGGATCATGAAGTATAGCCAGAGAAAGCCATAAAGTTCGAAGACAGAATTTAGCCACAGCGGTATTTGCAATCAAAAGAATCCGTACGTTTGTTTTAAGAGGGAAAAACGTAACAATATTAATGTATTCCTCTTCCAAGACAATTTCCTATTTGAAGAGAATTCCCACTACTGCAATCTGCGTTTTGGAACTTACCCGTGTTATCTATCTGTCCTACAATAATAGCAGCGAATAGAGAATTACTTTTACATACCAACACATTTACAAAAGAAAAAATTTGCATATTAATTTACGGTTTTTGTATATTCGACTTTAAGTTTAAGAATCTTCAAGAATCGCGTTAATATTTTGCTTTTGTTTATTTAATTTTATTTTTTATTGTTTTATTTTATTATTGATGTGTTATTGTTAAAAGTAAACGGTTAAAGATTTTATTTACTGTTGGAATTAACAAAAGATATCGGGTTTTTTGATATTTAAAATTTAAGAAAAATAATTTACAGTCCGGGAAAAAGGTTTGTTATCTAATACATACATAAATTGGATTAATTAATTGGCTGGACTAATTAATTGTCATTTTCATTAGCATTGATAACATTACCATTGTTTTCACTAATGGTTATGCTTTTTAATGAAAAGCTTTTATTAATAATTAGTTAAAAAACAAAGTCATTATCATTGACTTATGATTAAATGGTTTCAAAGTATGTATTACCATTAATAAACGTCCCTGTTTGTCTTTGTATACTAACACCTTAAAGTGTAGTAGAGTATTATTTTAAAATAGCATTTTTATCAAAAAAATTTTGTAAAGCATATTTGTTTTAACATTTACAGAAAAAATTAGATAATATTTATGTTTTCCTGCAGGTAATATAAACTGCTAACTAGGGTGTTATGGAACTTTAGATCTGAGATATCATGTTTTGCATTTCAAATATAGATCTATCTACGAAAGCGTGAAGGTTTATTTGTGTTATGCATAGTTTTTTTTTAAGTATCTGCTATTATAAACTTATTTTATTTTTTTATAAAAATTAAACAGCTTATTAAAATAAAAATTAAAATATAATCATTAGCATTAAATGGAAGTTAATTTTTTTTTTTTTCGTTGTAATTATTTAAAACAATGCCAATGAAATTTTAATGGTAATGAAAAAATCCCGAGTATGATTTAATATCTATACATATAATAAAACTGTAACTGGAGCATTTCAGCTGTTTATTTTAAAAATGGCATAAGTCAAACTGCTTTTAAGCTAATACACATATTCAAAGGATTGTTTTTCGAAATTTTTTAAGGGATTGCTTATTTTTCCCCAATAAAAACTTCGGTCCATATAAAATCTTTTTCTTTTCGTAAAAATAAGCCATTTAATAGAGAAAATAGAGATACAAATTTAAAAGCACCCAATTTGACAGGTACTTAAACAGTTGTCACCTCATTTTATTTTTGTAGATTGAAAATATCTAACACTGTTTACAGAACTCTACAATAACACATTTTTCTAAATTTTAGTTTTAAGAAAATTAGAAATGACGCGCCAACGAATTTGTGGGTACTGCTAGTGTATTATAAACCTCCTTGTAAGTTTGTTTATTTTTCTGTTTCTTTATGCTTCAATCGCGGGTATACGAATGAACCGACTTTAATGCAATTTGAAACAGGGATAGACATTTGTCCTCTTGGTGAAATATGGTATTAATATTTTCAAACAGCTGACCAAGATCAATTACAATAATCAGTTTATTCTGATTGAGTTCAAATTTTTAGCTGCTTTTAACTTCTAAGAAGATAGGGCCTCTGCATCCGCTTACATTTACAGTTTGCCCTAAAGGCCTTAATAATTTCATGGCTTATCGTTTAAATAGTTTTATTTAATAAGTGAGTAGAAAATGCCCAAAACACTCATTACCTTTGATTGTATCGTAGTAGTTAGAATTTTGCTTTTTAATAACGTGGGGGACTTTTTACAGGGACATAAGTATATATATCTACCTCGTCGTAGTGCGAAGAAGATGTATTAAAAGTTTTGACCATCATCAATTTGAATATGAGCAAATATGCTATATTGCAAAAAAATTTCTTCTTTTCAATACTAAGCTAGAGCACACACCTGAATGGTCAATGGTCGCGATCAATTTTAGTATCAAATTGTTGTTTTTTAAGTAATAAAGAGCCTTGATCATTTTTCAGCAACAACTTAATACCTAAAAGTCGAATGCTTGTAAAATTAACCTTGAAAAATTAACGCAGTGTAGTAATTTGTATCTGTTATAAATTGTTTACCCATTTATTATTTTTAAGTATTTAATTCAAATTTTGGAAGCAAGATAATCAAGTCAACAATTTTATTTATTTATAACACTACATACGGCCCTTATGACAAGAAGATTGGGTGAATAAATCCATTTTGATTTTTTTGTGTTATAAATTATTTTTAATACCGGTATTTTAAAACAAGAATATCATTGATGAGGGTTTATTGACCGCAAAAACATTTTGTTTTTGGGGAATTTCATTAAAAATTTGTTTTCGAGTGTTTTCGTTTTTTTTATTAAGTCTGAAGCAATCAACTTGTACAACTTAAAAAAACTTGATTTAATTACATTCTAGTTATCGATTGTGATTAAATATATTCGAACTACTTATATTTTTATCAAACTGAAATTGGGGCCATGCGACAAGTAATGAACGATAATACATTCAATTACAATATTTATATAGGGTTATGCGAACAATGTTGATTTTACAGCTCGCAGGACTCAATGTTTCCCGATTTCAAACAGACGTTTATCCGAACATACTACTCGTTAATGTGTTCGGCATGAAAATTCAGTGTCGTTGCGGCGAAACAAAAACTATTTGTCAAGTTGCAAAAGATGAAGTCTCCATCTGACTGATCTTACTATTACTTTTTTGTACATACACTTTTAGGCAAGTTATAATGCATATTCAAAAATATACACTTGCCAGCAAAACTATTCGTACACCTTGGGTCTTAAACTTTAATCATAAAAATAATCCTCGTTTTTTAATCGATTCGTTCAAAAAGTTTTTAAAAGATTTGTTGTTGGATGTATTTGTTTTTATAAGGCATTTTTATTATTTGACTTTTCTTTTTACCGCTAAAATTACAAAATTACAATTGATATTTTGTGTGATAGAGAAGCCACAACTTTACATTATGCGCCGAATGCTTGGGATCAATATCCTGTTGGAACCAAAAGTCTAATCCCAAATTCAGTTTGTCGACACTTTGCTGTAAATTTTGTTTCAGTATATTTAAATAGCCGTAATGGTCCATTGTGGATTCTATAAAAGTCAAATTTCCGACTCCTTTAGCTGCCATGTACACCCACACCATAACACCACCTCCTCCATGCTTTACAGTTGGAACAAGATTTTCTTTATTAAGCGCTGTTTTTTCGCCAAACCATCTTTTTCTCCTTAATGCCAAAGATGCAGAATTGGCTTTCATCAGAAAACAAGACCTTTTCCCAAAACTCGGAAGGCATTTTAATGTATTTGTTGGCAAATTCCATCCTTTTTTTTCTATTGATGTTCGCTATGTACGGCTTCCTAAGTGCTACACGGCCATGATAATCAGCCTTTTTCAATATTTTGCGCACGGTGTCTTCGTGGATGTCTTTTTTAAAAGATTCTTTTATATTCTTGCTGATTTGGGAAGCCGTAACTCTTGGATTTTGTTTTACCAGCGCCAAAACAGTTCGTTTTTCCCTTTCGGTTAATTTTCATGGTCGGCCTGTGCGTTGTTTTGACAAGATAGAGCCGGTAGATTTGAAATTTTTAATGACATATTGGATAGAAGAATGACTTCTTCCAACAGTCTTAGCAATTTTACGCAAAGATTTTCCTTCGTTGCGCAATTTTATAATAATTTTCCGTTGAGCTACACAAATTTCTTTTGTTTTAGAACTCATCTTGATTTATACTTGATTTGTACTTTCAAAATTTTACCACTGAGACAAATTAATTTGAATTAAGTAGAGCTTTTATTATTCTGTTACTTTTGGGACACTTTAGCTTAGTAAAAAATTCATGGGATTCCAGAAATAAAAGTGTACGAATATTTTTTCTGGTAGTAAAACGTTGCCACACTGCATTTTTTTATTGAAAAACTTTGCAGTGAAAGCATAAAGATTTGAAAATATACTAAAATTAAAGAAAACTATATGAAGAACAAATAAAGTTAAATTTTGCCACAAATGGTTTCCTATTACTTTTTTAAATTTATTTAAAAATTAAATGTTGAAGTGTACGAATAGTTATTCTGGTTATTGTATAGCATACTTGGAATTTCTTTATTCGCATTGAAAAAACGAAATGAAAAAATTTAACTACCATTTTTTAATAAGAGTTGTTTTCGCTTTAGAAGAAAAATAATTGTTTTAATGGAAAATATATTTATGATAGCAGAACCTTAAAAAAGAACTATGCATAAAAGTAATAAACCTTCACGATTTTGTAGATCTATAAGTGACGTTCATTAATGGTAATGTTTTGAAACCATTTAGTCATTAGTCAGTTCGAGTGGTTGTTTCGTCAAGTAAAGACGTCTGAAAAATAAAATATTTTTTTTCTCAACTTTGAATTTAAAGTCAAAAAGACAAAATATATTTTAATTTTTAAAATAAAAAAAAAAAAAGTTTAATTTGTGCTTTTTTATTTGTGTGAATCAAAGAAAAAAAAATTTAGTCTTCTCCTTTTTAACGTTTACAAATAATATTTGTAGAACTAATTTCAAACAATAATCTTTTCTCCCAACATGGGAGGTCTCCTATTTGATAGGGACAAAATGGTTAGGATCCAATTTTCTTAATAATGTCCAGAGTGGGATTGAAAGCTTCTGAAGGCCTAAGTAACGTGTCTCCATTTCTTATTCAACGATCTATTGACGCAGCTGATGGAAAGGTAAAGTTATGCAAGAAACTCAAGTCTGGACAACTACTTATACAATGTTTTAACGCAAAACAAGCCAATAAAATTATAAAAATTATTTCTTTATCAATGGATATATTTGTAAAAGTTGAAGAACATGCATCTCTTAACAAGTCTAAGGGAATATTTTACTCCAAAGATCTACGTTCGATGAATGATGATGAAATCCTAAATGAGATTACTGAGCAGAATCCTAATGTCGTTGAAATCAAAAGGTTAAAGAAAAGGGATCCTGTAACAAGGTTACTCACACAAGAAGATCTTGGTTTGTATGTTGTAACATTTAATATTTGTGACCTTCCTGAAAAAATATTTCTGGGCTATATGTCGGCTAGTGTAAAGCCATTTATTCCCAACCCTTTACGATGTTTTACGTGTTATCAATTTGGTCATGTATCAGAAAATTGTCTTTCTAAAGAAAAAATGTGCCCACATTGCAGTAGTGTCGAACACACCGCTATTGATACAACAGGTCGTCGAGAAAAATGCAATCGTCAGGCAAAGTGTATTAATTGTCAACAAGAACATAATAGTTTCTCTAGAGATTGTAATGTGTTTAAACAAGAATTTGCTATCCAAAAAATTAAAATAATACAGAAGAAAACGTTAAGCGAAGCTCGCAAAGAATATAATAAACAAAATCAACTTTTTACTACATACGCTAATGTCTCTAAAACTTGTAACTGCCAATGCAAATGTCAAGGAAAAGAAATTAAATTATCAAATACAACTAAAGAAATCAATGCTGGTCCACAATTAAGTAGAACTGAACCACCTATCTCCCCAGTGCGTCGATTTACCAAAGCAGATGGCTCGAAGGTTGAAATTCTCCCAAAAAATTTGTCCAAAAGAAAGAAAAGAGAATTAATAAATGCTGAGAAAAAGAAAAAAGTTTGTTCATCAAATTCAAGCTCAAAAAATAATAACGACAATAGTAACGATGATATTATGGATTATATATCTAGTTCCAATGAATAATTACGAAATATTACAATGGAATTGCAACGGTATCACGGCACATATCGATGAAATTAAACTGATCATATCTAAAATAAATTGCTTAGCGTTTTGTATTCAAGAAACAAGATTTAAATCAAATTATTATACAAAACTTAAAAATTATACATGCTATTTTAAAAATATTCCTTCTGCTACTTCCGCTCATGGTGGTGTTTGTATATATCTAAATAATGTATTTAAGGGTGAGCAAATTCCTATTACATCTACACTTCAAGTTGTTGCGATTAAAATAAATTTTCCATTTCAATTTATTCTTTGTTCCTTGTATCTTCCCGGATCAGAAAAATTCTCAAAAAATGATCTAAATAATTTAGTTTCACATTTTAATCTTCCTTATCTCATTTTGGGGGACTTTAACTCTCATAATATGATTTGGGGATCTTGTAAAACAGATTTAAAGGGAAAGATAATTGAAGAGTTTATTAACGATAATGAACTTAATATCTTAAATAACATAAATTGCAATACACATTTTAGCTTTGCACATGGATCTTTCATTAATTTCTCCAAACATTCAACATTATTTTGAATGGAATATTAGTGATGATCTCCACAGTAGTGATCATTATCCAATAATGATATCTTTAAACAATTTTACACAAAATTTGGAACGTAGGCCAAGTTGGAATATAAAACGAGCTAAATGGGAAACATTTTCTTGTAATTTTACAGAAGACTTAGAGAATTTTCAAAGCATAGATGAAGCTGAAGCTTATATAACAAATACAATTTTAAAAGCAGCTGAAATCTCAATTCCTTTAAAAAATTCTAATCACAATAAAAGAACAGTACAACAATAAAATATTTAATTAAGGAAAGAAGAAGACTGTTAAATCATTTTAAGAGAAACCCTAGTGCTAACAATCTGGAAAGTTTCCTTAAAGCCAAATCTCTTGGTGGCATTACAATAATAAATAAAAAAGAAATAGCTAATTCTCTAGCATTAAATTTTGCACAAAATTCATCCTCTTCAAATTTTACCCCAGCTTTTAGGTCTTATGCTCATTCCACAAATTTTCCACTTGATTTTTCAAACCATAATGAACCATATAATACCAAGCTTACACTAACTGAACTAAAATCTGCTCTTAGATCATGTAATGGCTCTTCTCCTGGTCCAGACAATATAAGATATGAAATGATTAAAAATCTGAATGAAAACTGTATACGATATATTTTAGACTTTTATAATATTATTTGGATGAAACAAATATTTCCAAGTAACTGGAGAAAAGCTTTAATCATTCCAGTTTTAAAACCGGGTACGGATGGAACTAAAAGAAAGAACTATAGACCGATATCACTTACAAATTGCCTTTGCAAACTTTTAGAAAGAATTATAAATAAAAGATTAATTTGGTATATAGAAAGTCATAATATTCTTAATATCAATCAATCTGGTTTTAGGAAAAATAGAGGAACAATTGATAACTTGACCATACTTCATTCTGATATAATGGAAAATTTTTCATTTGGTAGAGATTTAATTGCTGTCTGGAAACAACTAATTTTCAAAAAACTAAATTTATCAGGTATAAAAGGGAATATGTCAGCGTTTATTTCTAATTTTTTACTCAGAAGAGAATTTTGTTGCATAGTAGGAAATACATTTTCCGATTACCATAGTCTTGAAAATGGCGTTCCTCAGGGTTCAGTTTTAAGTGTTTCACTTTTTCTTTTAGGAATTGATGATATATTAAAAAACTGTACTCAAGATGTTAAGGGTTTGTTATACGCAGATGATCTTGTTATATATAGCTCAGGTAAAAAAATTTCGGCTATTATTAATAAAATTCAAAAAACTTTAAGCAAACTTGAAAGTTGGAATAATACAAGTGGATTTCAGTTTAATAAGGAAAAAACTGTAGCGATTAAATTCTCAAGACGTAAGAAAACAATATTTAATAATCATAATATAAAGATTAACGGACAAGAAATTAATTTTGTAAAAGAACTTAAATTCTTGGGAGTAACGTTCGATGAAAAATTAACGTTTAAAACTCATATAAAAAACATAAAAGCTAAAGCTTATTCGAAACTGAATATTATTAGGATGTTGCGATGTTCTCAATATGGATCTGATCCCTATACTCTTCTTATAATATTACGCTCAATTATTCTTCCGACGATAGACTATGCTTCAATTATATATTCTTCTACTACTAAGTCCCATCTGGCGCAATTAGATCCTATACTAAATACAGGAATTCGACTCTCTCTTGGGGCTTTTAAAACTAGTCCATCCAAAAGTTTACAAATCTTATCTTCATGTCCGCCTCTATACCTAAGAAGACTAAAACTTTCACTTAATTTTATTTTAAAAATATACTCCTTACCAAATCACCCATTTCATACTAAGATCTCTGATATGATAAAAATAAATCAACTACGAGCGAGAAATCCGAAATTTCTTCCTTTATATGTAAGAACCATTGATGAACTTAAGAAAGTCAACTCTAAATACAACATTAATATTGAATCCATTGAAAATCGTATATACTCTGATTTTGCCCCTTGGTGCTTTTCTGGTATTAACGTCGATTTTAGTTTGGCATACACTATCAAAAGTCAAATGACTCCTGAAGTAGTTCAGCAAAAATTTCTTGAAATAGTTAATACGAAATATATAAACTATTCTAAATTTTACACAGATGGTTCTGTATTGAATGAAAAGTCAGGATTTGCAGTGCTCGGTGAGGACTCATTCATAACAAAACGTATTCATAATCACTCATCAGTTTATACAAGCGAATTAGCTGCAATCAGGGCATGTGTAGGCATTTTGGTGAATACTAGACAAAGATCACTTATCATTTCCGATAGTAAAAGCGTATTAGAGGGATTGCAAGATATTTTCAGCAAAAATATGATTGTGCAACAAATACGAAATATGATTTCATCCATTCCTGATCATCAAATAAATTTTATGTGGATTCCTAGTCATTTGAGTATTTTAGGGAACGAAAGGGTGGATAGGCTTGCAAAAGAGTCTTTATCAACTAATATTTGCTCAGATTTTAAATTTCAATATTCGGATTATAGAATCTTAATAGTTAAATATATACGAGATACCTGGGAAGATACATGGAAGAACAATAACGATGTTAAGCTCTATAAAATTCAAAAAAATATTGTCCATACATTTGAAGCTCTTTCTATACCTAAAACTGATTTTATTAAATCTACTAGACTAAAAATAGGCCATTGCTTATTTTCCCATAAATATATTATTGAGAAAAAACAACCCCCTATTTGCAACTGCGGTGAAGTTTTAAGTGTTTTTCATATATTTAATGACTGTAGATTATTGCAAGAAAAACGTCTTAAATATAAAATAAATGGCATTGAAATCCTGTCAAGAAATAATGAATTCGGAAAAGTTAAACAATTCCTTACTGAAATAAATTTGTATAATTCGATTTAAACCTTGTATTTAATATTGTAATTAGTTTAATGTTGTAATTAGATTAAATTAATTGTAATTTTTAAGATTTCGTTTTTTTTTTTTTTTTTTTTTTTTTTATTTTATTTTATTGGTATACATACACACGGCCTATATAACCTTTCTGTGTTGTGGCCTTCCAAATACAAATAAATAAATAAATTAGTCATTAGTGAATAATAGTGTTTTGTTTAAGTTAATTATCAATGAAACCTTTTTATTAAAAAGCATTGCCAATAGTAAAATAATGGTAAAGCTAAAAAAATATTAGCACTATTTATCATCCAATGCTAACAAAATAGTCAATTAATTAGTCTATGTAATTCCATACATGGGAACCAAGTATAGAACTGCATTTACTAATAGGAATACAACATTTTTAAACAGTATCAATCAGGTCTGATTTTGTCTTTTGTAGCACTTTGGATTCAAACCAATGAAATCTACTCCACAGAAGTTTTTTATATTTTTTTCACATACAATAAGAAGCGAACAACCTGTAGACCTAATTTTACCGATATAATGGAACTAAAACATTTGTCAGCACTTTTTATTTTTGTACATGGAAAATTTTTAACACTATCTACAGAACTTTAGAATAAATAAAAATATTTGAATTTTAAGAAAATTAGAAATCAAACGCAAACGAAGTCGTGGGCACTGCTTTTCTTCTATATACATAAGTATACAGTTAATCAATAAAGATTAGGAAGCTCATGATTTTCAAAAGTGATCCCGCGATTTTGAATCTGCTTAACTTGCTAAAGTAATTAATGATGCCGTTTTAAAGAGAGATGGGTTTATTGATCACCCAACAAAAAAAAATATATATTTTTATTTTATTATACGAGGGCTGCTATATATATTTCTGGCCTGGCAACACTGAGTGCTGCCAAGTGCAATCTGATATTTCCATTGGAAAGTTTGTCATTTTTAAGCATAATCGTACTCAAAACGTTTTGACGAACGACCATTATTTGTGTTGTTTAAAGTGACTTGAATAAATTAATATAGAAAAAAATGGAATTAACTCATTTTCGTACCATAATTTTTCACAACTTTCGACGTGGATTATCACGACAAGAGTGCATTGATGAACTTAAATCGTTGTATGGCGATGAAGCACCATCCTATAGCACTGTGAAAAATTGGTATAATGAATTTAATCGTGGCCGAAACTCGCTCAAAGACGAACGCCGTGAAAGTCGTCCAAAAACGGCTGTTGTGCCAGAGAACATTGATGCCGTGCGTGAACTCATAATGCAAGATCGACATGCGACATACTGAGAGATAGAGACATCCTTGGACATTTCTTCCACCAGCAAACATTCGATACTGCATGAACACCTGGCCGTAAAAAAGGTTTGTTCTCGTTGGATCCCGCACAATTTTAAAGTCGCTCAAAAAAGTTGCAAAAATACGATTGCGGTGCTTCAAAAGACGTTTATAACATCGTCACAGGTGCCGAATCATGTATCTATGCGTATGAGCCCGAAACGAAACAACAATCGACCGCGTGGGTCTTCAAAGACGAGCAAAATCCAACGAAAGTTGTTCGTAGAAGAAGCACTTCGAAGCAAATGGTCGCCTGTTTCTTCGGCAAAACTGGTCATGTGGCGACTGTTCCACTTGAGCAACGTAGGACGGTCACTTCTGAGTGGTACATTACAATTTGTTTGCCTGAAGTCATCGGAGAAATTCGAAAAACCAACAAGAGAAGACGAATCATTGTTCACCATGACAATGCGAGCTCTCACACATCGGCTCAAACCAGAGCGTTTTTGACCGGCCAAAACGTCGAATTAATGGGTCATCCGCCGTACAGCCCTGACTTGGCACCTAATGACTTCTTCTTGTTTCCGCAGATCAAGAAAAAAATGAGTGGTCAACGATTTTCGTCGCCAGAAGAAGCTGTTGAAGTGTTCAAAAACCATGTTTTAGAGGTGTCTCAATCGGAGTGGAAAAAGTGCTTCGACAACTGGTTTGAGCGCATGCAAAAGTGTATAAATCATGCTGGAGAATACTTTGAAAAACAATAAAACCATTTTTGATTATAAATATTTTCATTTTCACTATTAGGCCAGAAATATATAGAGCAACCCTCGTACCTTATATACAACGCTTTAAAAACTAAAAAACACAGTTAAGTCTATGTAAAAAAATCTTAGAGGCATACTGCATTTATGCACTTTGATCGCTTATATACCGGTAAATTTACGCTAGTTTATTTCACTTCATGTTTCTGCACATATTAAATTCTCAGTATGCAAGTTTTAAATGTAAAAAAGTTTTTCTTCGTATTTAATTCGTGGCAAAAACAGCAAAATAAGCAATCGTGTAGAAATTATTATTAATCCTCATGCGCAGGGAAAATACTATCGCGAAATTGGTGTTATTGTACAAAGGCCCTATACTAGTGTAAGAAACGTCATAAAACATTATAAAAAAACTAACAATGTAGAGCGTGAGAGGAGAAGTGGACGCCCAAAAAAATTTACACTACGCCAGAAGCGGATTGTTGTTGCTGCAGTGGCTCAAAACCCAAAGATTTCGGCTGTAAAAATGTGCCAGGAAGTGAGGCAAAGTTTTAATGAAAACTTCAATCCGCAAACAATAAGAAATACGCTGCACAGAGATGGCTATAAATTTGATGTAGAAAATGAATGTTGAATGAATACAGACTTCTAAATTTCACTCGATCTTGACCTCTTTAAAGTCTTCTGATATAAATTCATGTTAAGTCTGTATGTTTTTTTCACGCAAATTGAACTTATACTGTCTGGTTACTTTTCACTCTTCAGTCCATTTCAATAAAGTTAAATAATTAATTTAAACATTAATACCACGATAACGAATAAATATTCTACTTTATTATTGTGCCTTTCTAAATTTTTGCGGTATACTATTTTTTATGCCCGTTTTTAGTATTATTGTTGCTTTGCTGGCAACACTTGTTATAAACTAAACTATTGCTTTTGCTAATATTTGTTTTGTTTTGGTTTTTTTTTTTTTTTTTTTTGTTTTATGCCTTTAAAAGAAAACAGTAGATCGCTTTTGCAGCAGCCCTAGACACTGAGGTGGCAAATATTAACATTTTATATACGAAGAATTATAAATATTTGCTAACGTGATTGTATTTTGTTCGCGGCTTTCTTTTATTCACAGATTGTAGTTGGTGACCGGGGCAATAATAAAAAATAAAATAAAAACAGACGACACACATACACAAGCATAAATCATAAGTCTATGACTTGACTGATGTGTTTCAAAAGTAAAATAACTTAAAAATTATTAGTGGAATCTACAAACAGCAAAAAATACAACAAATTCAATGAAAAATGTTCAACCACTTTATTTGGCTGTAGGCCAAAAATGACAAAAACAACAACAGCAGTAATAAAAAAAATTAAAATGTGGAAAACAGATGAAATTAAAAAAAAACTGAACAAAAATTAAATAAACTGAATTCCATTCCAACTATAGAATAAAGTGATTATCATGTGAACCAGTCTCTCATTATTATATTCTTCCTTTCAGTATTATTATAGTCGTCATGTTTTATTTGTTAAAAAATAATGTATTTTTTAATTTGCGATACTTTTTTATTGTTATTTTTTTTCTGATTTTAAAAATTCTTACTTCTGTTATTGTTGAAATTTATTTATTAAAATTATTTAACATTGTTCCAATTAAATTCAATTAAATAAATACTATTAAACATTGTATATAACAGACCTGGGGGATGTCAATTACATTTTGTAATTAATTACACATGCAATTACTTAATTGCATTTAATTGTAATTGAATTTTTCAATTACAATAACATTTCATATTTGTAATTGAATTCGATTTTTTTTCAATTACACATTACATGGAATTTGTAATTGAAAAATTTCAATTACAATTACTTAAATTTGTAATTGAAAAAATCCAATTACAAATTACATGTAATCGTAATTGAAAAATTCAATTACATAATTACATAATTGAAATAACAGTGTGTAATGAATACTTTTTTAATTATTTTTAGTCAAAAAACATTTAATTACAAAAATCATCAATTACATACTCAGAATAAACATGCAAAAAATAATAACAACCTTATTAAAAAAAAATAAATTAGGCGTTATATTTAAAAACGATAAAACACAGTAAAGCAAATACGAGGGCTGCTATATATATATGTCTGGCCTAGCAACACTGAGTGCTGCCAAGTGCAATCTGACATTTCCATTGGAAAGTTTGTCATTTTTAAGCATAATCGTACTCAAAAGGTTTTGACGTACGACCATTATTTGTGTTGTTTACAGTGACTTGAAAAAATTAATATAGAAAAAAAATGGAATTAACTCGTGAACATTTTCGTGCCATCATTTTTCACAACTTTCGACGTGGATTATCACGACAAGAGTGCATTGATGAACTTAAATCTTTATATGGCGATGAAGCACCATCCTATAGCACTGTGAATTGGTATAATGAATTTAATCGTGGCCGAAGCTCGCTCAAAGACGAATTCCGTGAAGGTCGTCCAAAAACGGCTGTTGTGCCAGAGAACATTGATGCCGTGCGTGAACTCATAATGCAAGATCGACATGCGACATACCGAGAGATAGAGACATCCTTGGCCATTTCTTCCACCAGCATACATTCGATACTGCATGAACACTTGGCCGTAAAAAAGGTTTGTTCTCGTTGGATCCCTCACAATTTGAAAGTCGCTCAAAAAAAGGCTCGTGTCGATTGGTGCAAAGAAATGTTGCAAAAATACGATTGCGGTGCTTCAAAAGAAGTTTATAAGATCGTCATAGGTGACGAATCATGGATCTATGCGTATGAGCCCGAAACGAAACAACAATCGACCGTGTGGGTCTTCAAAGACGAGCAAAATCCAACGAAAGTTGTTCGCAAAGCTGGTCATGTGGCGAGTGCTCCGCTTGAGCAACGTAGGACGGTCACTTCTGAGTAGTACACTACAACTTGTTTGCCTGAAGTCATCGGAGAAATTCGAAAAACCAACAAGAGAAGACGAATCATTGTTCACCATGACAATGCGAGCTCTCACAATCGGCTCAAACCAGAGCGTTTTTGACCGGCCAAAACATCGAATTAATGGGTCATCCGCCGTACAGCCCTGACTTGGCACCTAATGACTTCTTCTTGTTTCCGCACATCAAGAAAAAAATGCGTGGTCAACGATTTTCGTCGCCAGAAGAAGCTGTTGAAGTGTTCAAAAACCATGTTTTAGAGGTGTCTCAATCGGAGTGGAAAAAGTGCTTCGACAACTGGTTTGAGCGCATGCAAAAATGTATAAATCATGCTGGAGAATACTTTGAAAAACAATAAAACCATTTTTGATTATAAATATTCGCATATTCACTATTAGGCGAGAAATATAAAGAGCAGCCCTCGTAGGTGTAACTAATATAAACTTTTTGCAGTACTCAAGAAAAATGCTTTTCATATGTTCTTTAGTCTTATTGGATAAAAAACTAATCGCTTTAAACCATTTCAATTTTATGTTTGGGTGAGACATTGAAGCAACAATTGCATCGTGACCTTCTTCAGTTAAATTGAAAAATTTCTGAAATCGTTTAAAAAACCTTTCTTGAAGCAATTTTGAAGCTTGTTGTAAAAATGTTAGGTTTCCATTTATTAATTTATCGGTTCCATAAAATACGTTGTTTTCGCCTTGCAAAAAATCTAAAATTTCTGCAAAAGGCTTTATGACTTTGCAATATTCTGATTTTATAAATAAAAGTATTTTACGAACACATATCGCACTTGATCAACAATAGGGTATTAACTCAAAATTTTTGAAATATTACTTTTCAAGATTATTTTTCAAGAAATCAGCTAACATCAATATCTATCTACTGTAAAAATTTCAACGTATTCCGTTTACTCTTTCATCTCGAAAACCACTTTTGAGACCATATTCATGATAATGTAGTGATTACCTTTATTTCAACAAAATGGTATTATTTTGAGTTAATACAAGAGTTGAAAAAGGTATGAGTCGTATATTTTCATAAAAAATGTATTATTTTGATTTGAGCCTTTATTTATGTTAAAAATAATCAAACTGTTTTATTTATGTTTGGTTGTATTTCGAGTTACTACCTTTTTGTTGAAAAAAAATATTTTTAAATTTTATTAAAATTTCAACTAAAGCGTCATAATTCAAAATAATACCAAAAAAAATATCGATAAATTTCAAAAAAATGGTGTTAACTCAAAAAACATAGTTTTTTTTGCAATGATTGGTAAAATTTAAAACAATAACAATGTATATATATTTTCAAATGGAATTTGCTTCTTATGGTATATTTGAATTTTTAAATTCTGTTAAAATGTGACTACAAACAGTTTTTTGACTCTACTGAAAATTTAAAAATTTTGAGTTAATACCCTCTTGTTGATCAAGTGCGATATGTATCTATGTACATGCTATGTATAATATGTATTGTATAGGTACATTGTATAATATACAAGAAATAGTTCTGAAATATAATCGTTTGGAAATTACACCTTAAAGAGTATGTTTAATATTCTTCGGAGCTTCAGTAACAATATTAATAATATTGTTGAAATTATCCGAAGCGTTTAAGAAGTTCATTTTTAGAATTTTTGGTTATACTTATTATTTTAAGGAATATAATTTAATTTAATTTTGTTTAATTACAAGTAATGATTATTGCCTAATTACAACTACAATTACTTGTAATTTGTAATTGAAAATTTCCAATTACAATTACATGTAATGTGTAATTGCAAATTTGTAATTCAAAATATTCAATTACACATTACCTGTAATTGTAATTGAATCCCCCCATGTGCCTAATTGTAAAAACAAAAAAAAACTGACTATGAATTGGAAAATTGGCGTAATTTATAGACCACCAAGTGGCAGTTTTGTTGATTTTCTTGAGAACTTAAGTCTAATAATTGATGAAAACATAAATTTACAAAATCGCAATATATTGGTTGGTGATTTTAATATTGATATTAATAAAGATAATTTATACTCAAATAAATTAAACAAAATATTGTCAAATGCTGCAATGAAACAATGTGTAATGTTTGATACGCGAATAACAGAATATAGTTCTACTCGAATTAATCTTGTGTATTGTAATGGCAAAAACTTGAACTGTGATAAACTTGATGAATATCAGATAAGTGACCATGAAACCATTGCCTTTGATCTACCCGTTAATGATACGTTAAATATGAGAATAATTAAAAACTTAAACATGGAATAACTACAGCTGTGATATTTTAATGCATTATTTACGACAATTTAGTTTGGGTTTTTTAATAACTATTATATAGACAATAAGATAAAGTACGTAGATGATATTATAATAGAGATAATGTCTGGTATAACTACTAGGTAGGAGTGACAATAAAATAAATAGTTTATTCAAATTGAGTTTCTGAAATTATTTATGAAACGCGGATTATTGACTTAGTTATTTTAAAAAAAATTTAAACATGTTTTTCGTGGAGTAAACAAGATATAAATATGTAATGTGAGAGGACGCACTTTGAAAATTTGTGCATAATTTGTTCATGCTTTTAAGAATACACCAAAAATTTAAAAAAAATATTTTTTATAGGAAATAAAGCTTCTTATATAATACGTATTTTTTCTATATTGAGGCATTTCTCCAATGTTCTTCTTGCAACAAGCTCAAAAGACAACCATCTAAATTGAAAATAAAACAAAAAGTACCATATAACAAAAAAGAGGCAAAAAGGGTGAAATAGATCAAAAAGTGGCAGATTTAGCTCTTTAAAAAAAGTGCACTAAACGGGTTAAGCGTTCGAAAAAGTATTAAATTGCTACTGTGGTAGCAACAACGGTCACACTGCCTATAAGCAATGCTACCGAAATATAACTAATTATTAAAAAAAAACGGGGATTTGCAAATCACGTTCACTTGTAAAAACGATTCTCAAAAAATCACGGGATCCCTTATTCCTAACTGCTATATCTGTTATAAGAATAACACATAAAAAGGTATTAAAAAAAGGATTGAATGCGTCCTAATTATAAAGTCATTTTATAGTGCTTTATTTTAAATTCACTCAAAGTATGTTTTGCTATATTCGCTATAAAAAGTTAAAAAAATAAATTAAAGGGCGGCCCATACAATGTAGCATACGTGTGCGAGTCAAACTCATACTTAGCGGTTTTTTTATTTGCGCTTAGGAACAAATAGTCAACGTTGATGTCAACATTTCAATTTCAAAAAGCACCATTGTTTGAAAGTAATTTGAATTAAAAAAAAAAAAATATTTTGATTCTCTTTAAAACTTACCTGAAATTTAAGTTTAAAACAAATAAGAGTGCCAAGGCATATTCATTCTACTAGGTAGTAGCGGTTCTACAACAAATACAACATTGACAAAAACAACATGCCTTTTTATTGTTGTTTTGTGCGTTGGAAACGTCAATAACACAAAGAGAAATGAATGTAATTGCTCCAAATACAAATGCTTGCTTTCTCTAAATACAAGTGCTTGCTTTGTATTGCAAACGCTTGTTGTTAGTGTTTTTTGAAATTCGTAAACAAACAAAGGAACTTTTGACGTTTCCAACTACAAACCAGCTAGGCGGACGACACTACCTAGTAAAATAAATCTGCCTTGAAGAGTGCTATATTCGGCTATTTCGAATCTTATATACCCTTCACCATCTATGTAAATCTAGTTTAGTGAAGTAACTCCAATCAAAAAAGCAAATATTGGGCTGACAGAATTAAAAATAAAAAACAATTTTGGTACCTACTGCATATATAAGTATAATTTTACATTAAAATGACATCGACTCTTAGTGGGTCAAGTTTTTTTAATTTTACCTTTTTCTTAGAGATCTCTTTAAATGCTTTAAAATGATACCCATGCTAATATTTTACAAAATTTGAAAATTTCAGAACACCGTAATTCGGAAAATATGGACGAGCGCCAATCTATTTAATTTTTTGTGTGGAGTTACTTTACTGTTCCTAATGACATGAAAAAATTAGAGGTAGGCAAAAAAAAAAAAAAGAAATAAAAGATAATTGCTCTAATATAAATGCTTGCTTTGTTTTGCAAATGCTTGTTGTTAGTGTTTTTTAAATTCGTAAACAAACGTATAAAATTCAAACAATTTTTAACTCTTACAACTACAAACCAACTGGGCGGGCGACACTACCTAGTAAAATAAATGTACCTTTCGTCGAACATTATAAAAGGCACTACAAAATTATTTTTTACAAAAACAATGCCTTGAAAATTTTTAAGTGAAAATTTCGTGTGGAATTCAGAACATACTAGATAATTAAGTTTTTTTGGGTGCTCCTTTCGCACCAAAGAAGGAACTAAATATTGACACAATACCTACCAAAGTGTCACAAAACTATGGCAACTTTGCAGATACTTATATTGACAGCATAAAACATTAACAATAAAATAAAAAATTAATTTTTGCTTTATGCGCTATTCACTACACCGAAGATGTTTTGAATATTAAAAAATTGTTAAGTTTACTTACTTCTTCCAATATTGCAATAGTTTGCCGACAATCGGGCATGCGGGATGCAAAAGTAGACGTCGTTGGCGAATTATAATCATCTCGAGTCTCTTCCACAAACTCAGTAATACCAATCAATGCGGGCGGCATCTTATCAAACACAGGGCACTGCACAGGGTGCCAAAGAAGGGTTTCGGCAACAATTTAAGCAAAATATATTATTAATCAGTCAAATCTCGAGTGTGACGTTGATGAAAAAAAAGTAAATACCCAAATGACACAAATTTGAAACTCTTAAAAAACAGCTGTGAAACACAACGCTCCGCGACTTTTGCACAAGCTCTCACTTATTAGTATACAAAGCACTTACGCACTAGAAGTCTGCGCGTATGAAAAAGATAATCAGGTTCTGCGATTACACAACTAGAGATTTACACATACAAAATAACAAAATTTGTAATGTTTACTTTTTTGTTCATATACAAAAACACGAGCAAAATATATCCAAACAGGCGAAGACGATACAACGAAGTGTCATACAAAAACAATCATGATATTTGTTTGTTTATGCAGTTATATTTCTTATTGTTGTATAAACCAACAATTCAAATTAAAATGACAGACATATATTAAGAGCAACAAAATGATTTTTTGGGAATCAAACTTATTTCTTAAACGGCTTGAGTCTTTTAGATTTTTTACATTGTGAACAATAACCTAATACACATATATGTAGTGTTAATATTGGAACATGATGACTGTTTTAAATAAGTTTTTAGAAAATTTGTTTTTTTTTTTTTTATTACACTTTCATAAGGTTCTACTTTTATTGAAAGCAAATCAATCTATTAGAAAAGAAATAAAAGCTACAAGAATAACAACATACATATGCGTTTTTACAGTTGATATCTACTAGTGCAATTTACTACTACTGTTTATGGCAAAATTCTCTAGCCTTTGTTACTGATGGTTTCTTAGTAGCAACACCCATTTTCGTAACTTTAAAACCTTTTTAAGTTTTCATAAAGTTTTTTTCTTGTTCAATAAATTATTTATTCTTTTAATTACATTTTTAACCACTTATATTTTGTTTCACTTTTAAATTATTTTCTTCTTTTTTCTATAATACAGCATATATACACATGCATGTAAATTTATATTTCTTATAACCACTTAACTTTTTTTTAAGAATTTTGTTTATATATTTTTTAAATCTCTAATAAATATATATTTATATAAATATTTTTTATTCAATTTAAACATATATTGAACAATTATTCACTCGAAATGTTTGCACACAAAATATTTTTTCTTGTTTTTTATTATTTCGTGGTATTCTGACGGTGCTGCGCAAAAGGTAATAAAATAAAAAGTTATGTCAGTGTTAGTTTCTTCTTTGGTTACTAGTTGGAGCCACCATACATGCAGGTTAGCTCGTTCGATTTTTCTTCTTCATTTCAATCATCTTGAAGTGATAACAAAAATAAATATCTGTCCAAACAAATTGAATACTAGTTGTTCGCATGAGTACAAAAATATAAAAAGCATGTATGTATCAGTAAATGGTGACCAATAATATAAAAAACAAAAGACAAAATTTAATAAAATGTGTTTGTATTCAGTGTTTAAATTGCTTGCTTAAAAGTAGCAATAGCACTTAAATCTTTGCTTTGCTTACATATTTTTCAGCAAACTAAAAACTAAATGTCTCAGCATTTACAAAACATTTCATTATAAACGAAGCAACAGCAGAAAGTTAGTGAAAAAAAGAGAACGAAACGCATTTGTTTCAGCTGACTATGTGTTTCTTTTTGCAGAAAAGCAATCAGCAAAGCATTTATTTTCAAAACGTTTGCTGTTAAGCAATAAGTTGATGTCTGTTTCTTCTTTTGCTATTTCTTATTAAGAAAAAAAAACATTTAATGGTGTAATAAAAACAACGTTTGTATTGTATGTATTTATTGTATTCATTTTCTTACGTGTTGTAAGTAATAAACACATAAATACGTTTAACAGCAATCGTAGTCAGCCACAACTTCATAGTAAGGAGTTAAACAAAAGCAAAAATGGCTCAAGTAACAACAAACGTTTTTAAATTCTGCAGAAAGAAACACATAGTCAGCTGAAGCAAATGCGTTTCTTTCTTTTTTTTTTTTTGCTTTTTGCTTTTGCTGCACATTTTTCCACACCAACAGTTAAGCAACTACATATGCATTGAAAAGCAAAGCAATTTTAATCACGTTTGTATTTACAAATAAAAATTTACACACTATAGACTACAATGAATGGAAAATCTGTACGTAAGTTGTTTATTATCATCAGCATTAATGAACAAACCAATAATATTAATTTCTTTAAGATATCCTACAATTAACCCTCCTAAGCATTGATAATACTTGATTGTGATGGATGAAAGACACCAATTAATGGTAGATGCTAATCATCAGAGTATGAACGTGCACTGCTTGTATTTTACATTTAGAGTGAAAAAATCATTCCACCAATGCTACTCAATGTTATTTTTTAGTGTCTTTCGGCATATCTAAAAAAGTTGTACTCATACGCTTGTTTTTTTTCAACTCGCACAATAACTCATTTTCAAATCTTTTTTTAATAATGTATATTTTGTTTAAAAAATAAACAATTTTTACAAATGTTTTTGGGGAACTCTTTTTTTTAATAAATGTTGTTTTTGGTTTGTTTTTTTATATTTTAACTGCTCTTCTTGGGCATACACACTCTTTTCACTATTCACACAATATTTTATTCGCACATTGTTGCGGGTGCGATGGCCTGTAGTTATATTCTGTATTTAATCCCTGAATAGTCTTTTGTTATTAATTTTATTCGCAATGTTTCTTTTACTTGTGCTATGTTTTGTTTACTGATATAGATATATTTCAACTGCAACAGTTACCTACAATTCAAATCAATAAAATTTTATTTAATAACCCTTTCACTTACCTTTTTGTTTCATGTCAGCTGTTATATAGATGCAAGCATATATTTGTTGTGTAATACAGTGTTGTAGGTGGTACTAAACGTATATAGTAAAATAAGACAGAGTTGTGTTTTTAGTCATAAAATTAAATGTTAATTTAAAATAAATAGTTATGAGCATATTAAGTAATTAAAATACGTTTCTGTCTGCAAAACCCGGTAACTTATTAGTGTTTGTATAGTTTTTATTAATTAATAACAAAATATTGTTGTTTATTGTAATAAAAGATGGCTCTTGGCGGGAAAGGAAAACGTCTAAAATTTTTTGTATTGGAAAATCTATTGGAAAAATATTGACAGGCAAAGAAAAGAATGAAGGAAATTTGAGGAGAAGTTAAATTGAAAGCCTAGCAGAAGGTTCAGCTTATCTGTTATCTGCTGTAAAAGTTAAAATTAAATTTAATATTAAAATAAGTTTGTGGAGAGCCAAAATTATTGTAGAAAAGAAATTGTGTTCAAGTGTTATAACAGAAGAAAAAACGTAAATATGAAATACAAAGTGTAAACAAAAAATATCTTAGTTATAAAAAAATGTATTTGTTTGTTTCAGCTGGCTATTTCCTGGGGAGTTAAGGCTAAGGCTCTCACCTCAGAATACCCAAAGGAAAATAGCCAGGTAAGAAAATTTTTTTCATAAAATTTAAAATATATCGAGAGAAATTCAGTTTGAAGAAGACAAGAAGAGGAAGAGAAAGTTCAAAAGGTGCTTAAAGTGTGAAACAGCCTCAAGGAAAAGAAAAATGTTTTTATTGCTGAAATAGATGAAAGTCTGCACTATACCTACATATATGGGATATATTGTAAAAAAAAAATTTTTTTTAGAAGATAATGATAGTAGGGAAGTTTAAAAAAATTTAATCGGCTGAAAAGCGATAATGAATATTTTTAGTTTGTGTTTTGTATATTTTGGTGTTTTGTACATTTTGTGTTTTGTATATGTGCTGTGTTTGTTTAGAAAAAAAAAACCCGTAAAATAGGCAACATCTTTTGTTCCTTCTATTTTTCTATACAGTGAGGAAAAGTTACAATAATCTTTTAAAGTAAAACAGGTTCTGATCAATTAATTTACTTATATTTTTAAATTAAACTCCTGAGAAGTTTTATGCAATAAAATGTATGCTAGCTTTAGGGAGCTCCTTCAGGTTAGGAAATTTTGATAATAGAAATAATTATTTATGTGATTGATATGGGCCTGAATAAAAAGAAAGATAGTTACGATAAAAGGAAAAAGAAATAGAAGGAAATGTTAGATGTTTAAAAAAAAATTAAATTTTGTCAAAAATATTGTAAAAAGAGAATTTTTTTTAATTATTTAATATAAGTTTAATTAATTCATTTATTTTTTTTATGTTCAATAAATTATGTAGCAGATTGTATATTTGAGATGAATTTGGGATAGTTTTTTTTATTAATGGAATGATGGAGTGGTAAGTGGAGAAGTGATCCAGTGCTAAGTGGGTCGTAGAACAATATTTTTATGGAAGCATCTACGACATGGTTGGGAGGGCAAATGAGACGACCATCTGTCTCAAAATTCTTTGTGTGGTATACTGTGTGTGTAGTTTCGTTAGTTTTGTTTTGTTCTATTTTTATGTGTTCGGATACGCGGCTGGTGAGAAGGGTTGGAACCACCTGAGAGGAAAAAAATCGAGCTAATCGGAAACCTCGCCAGTCCAACCGGTCCGTAACAATATGGCGCCCAAGTTAAATGTGGTAACATAAGATAATTTTTTTTATTTGCTGTGAAATTATCTTAAGTTACAGTAATTATTGCATGTAAAAACATCAAAGCATGTGGCAATAGCCTAATAATTTTTTTTATATAGCCCAATTGCAGCCTGAAGTTCCATTGCAGGAATTGGTCCATGTAGCCGCTCTAGAACGAAATGGAGTGTTGTATGTGGATGGAATTCCTGAATGTGATGTATGGTGAAGGAATACTTACAGGAATGATACACGATAGCTTGCGAGTGACCCCAATGCGTCCCCAAATGTATTGTGTTCGTTTCCTTTTTGATTTTTTTTAGAGTTCAGCTTTTTTAAAGTCATTGACAGTGTTGATTGTTGTATAATGTCTGATAGCCTGTCGGATCATGTGTATCGCGAAGTGTGTTGTATCAGCGTTATATGCGTCAGTCCTGTAAATGAACTTGTTAAATTTTGTTGTAGTTTTGTTTTTATGCCACACAAAGAATTAGTAAAGTTTTAGCTGGATCACTTCACGTCCGCCCATCATTTCATTAAACAAATATTCAGAATGATTGCTAATTGAGTTTGTTTGGTCTTGCATGATTTAGTATTATTTTTTTATTTGTTTGTATTCTGTTTATTTAATTATTATTTCATTCAGTTTTATTTTGTATTATATGTTGGAGAAATGTTTTTATTTACATTTTTAATTATTTATATATTTTATTTGTTTTTTTTTTGTGCATGACTGTTTTATTATTTCACTAATTATTTATATATGGAAGATTATTTATTTTATTATTTATTTATTTATTTGATTATTGGTATATTTATTTGATTATGTATTTATTTATTTATTTGTTTGATTATTTATTTTCGTTATTTGCTTAGTTCGTTTTTATTTAATCCTCATTTTTAATATTGAAACTTTATTTAAATTATTTATATTTGTAATTATTATTTTTAGTTATGTTTTATTTATTTATGTGTATTTATATTTTTAGTTATTTTATACATGATTACTTTTTCTATATTTATTTGCATGACTGTGTTGTTTTATTATTATTTCATTATTTGTTTATACATATGATTTATTTAATTATTTGATTGTTTATTTATTATGTTTAGTGTTCGTTTATTTGTTAACTGAATCTTTTGTTGACTTTGTATAAAAGAATTTTTTAATTTAATGTGTTTATTTATTTCTTATTACTTATATTTTGTATATATGTTGCTCATTTTTATTTTTTTTAATTTTCAAACCACTTTTTGTTTTCTATTATTTACTCAGAATTTTTTTTGAATTGTTTTTGTGGTGCTATATAAAGATAACCCTGTAATTTTAAAGAAAACATTGTTTTTTTTTCATAAAGATACCAGAAATTTTCAGAAGCGTATCAAATATTTTTGCAAGAATTTTTTAATTCCTGGGTGACATTAAACAAAACTAAATTTTTCGCATTTTTTGCTTTCTTGATTTTGCCTAAAGCAAGTAGTGTTCATCCATATATTGATCATTGCATCATGCCTGAAAGAAAGTCTGTAATAATTGTTTTTATAACTTTATTTACAGTGATTGGTCAATAAGTGCAATAAAAATGAAGGGAAACTGCAATATTAGGGTTAGAAAAATCTGTGATATAAATGTTTGCTGGGTGACGTCACTTGTGTTTTTTGTTTTGTAGGATTGAAATAGATATTTAAGTGCAATATAGATTTAGTGTCCATGTTGTGCTTGTCCATCTTATTTTGATTTTGTGAAGCCCTAGAATATAAGGAGAAAACAAAGTTGATATTCATGTCATAGAATGATTTAAGATTGACTTCCCGTAAAACCAGGCATGGATAGTCTAGATTCATTTCATGAGTTTCTTCAACTTTTACTTATAAAAGTTTGTAGAGATAAGTAGCTAAGACTGGATGTGTCAAATTCCTGTTCAGGATTTAAATTAATAGAGGTGTAACCCGATTAGTATTGACGCAGTTTAAACAACGAAGACTTTTGATTATATTTTAGCCTTTAAAGGGCGTTCGTTTCATAAGTTTTTTTTGCATCTTAAGTGCACTACCGTTTATACATCGGTACCAAGAATAAGTTTGATAATTTGAAAAAAATGGGTTGCCTCTACAATTTTTTTTCCTGAAAAAAATATTTGATAGAGTGCTGTTGTCCAGGTCTGGCTAGAGGATGGGTTTAGAAATGTTCAATGCCTGTACACTTATTTTATAGAGTTCCCGTAAAAATCATGTTCATTATTATATGCCTTTAAACAGATGAAAGGTATTTTAAACTTATTTTTATTGCCCGGCTACCTCTAGTGTAGAGCATGAGACTCTTGATCTCAGGGTCATGGGAGTTCCCCACGTTGGGATTCTAAATGAACACAAACCCGCACACCGTTTACTCTGGCTAACACCAGCGAAACCGGAGTTTTGTTGCGGGTGCGATGGCCTGTAGTTATATTCTGTATTTAATCCCTGAATAGTCTTTTGTTATTAATTTTATTCGCAATGTTTCTTTTACTTGTGCTATGTTTTGTTTACTGATATAGATATATTTCAACTGCAACAGTTACCTACAATTCAAATCAATAAAATTTTATTTAATAACCCTTTCACTTACCTTTTTGTTTCATGTCAGCTGTTATATAGATGCAAGCATATATTTGTTGTGTAATACAGTGTTGTAGGTGGTACTAAACGTATATAGTAAAATAAGACAGAGTTGTGTTTTTAGTCATAAAATTAAATGTTAATTTAAAATAAATAGTTATGAGCATATTAAGTAATTAAAATACGTTTCTGTCTGCAAAACCCGGTAACTTATTAGTGTTTGTATAGTTTTTATTAATTAATAACAAAATATTGTTGTTTATTGTAATAAAAGATGGCTCTTGGCGGGAAAGGAAAACGTCTAAAATTTTTTGTATTGGAAAATCTATTGGAAAAATATTGACAGGCAAAGAAAAGAATGAAGGAAATTTGAGGAGAAGTTAAATTGAAAGCCTAGCAGAAGGTTCAGCTTATCTGTTATCTGCTGTAAAAGTTAAAATTAAATTTAATATTAAAATAAGTTTGTGGAGAGCCAAAATTATTGTAGAAAAGAAATTGTGTTCAAGTGTTATAACAGAAGAAAAAACGTAAATATGAAATACAAAGTGTAAACAAAAAATATCTTAGTTATAAAAAAATGTATTTGTTTGTTTCAGCTGGCTATTTCCTGGGGAGTTAAGGCTAAGGCTCTCACCTCAGAATACCCAAAGGAAAATAGCCAGGTAAGAAAATTTTTTTCATAAAATTTAAAATATATCGAGAGAAATTCAGTTTGAAGAAGACAAGAAGAGGAAGAGAAAGTTCAAAAGGTGCTTAAAGTGTGAAACAGCCTCAAGGAAAAGAAAAATGTTTTTATTGCTGAAATAGATGAAAGTCTGCACTATACCTACATATATGGGATATATTGTAAAAAAAAAATTTTTTTTAGAAGATAATGATAGTAGGGAAGTTTAAAAAAATTTAATCGGCAGAAAAGCGATAATGAATATTTTTAGTTTGTGTTTTGTATATTTTGGTGTTTTGTACATTTTGTGTTTTGTATATGTGCTGTGTTTGTTTAGAAAAAAAAAAACCCGTAAAATAGGCAACATCTTTTGTTCCTTCTATTTTTCTATACAGTGAGGAAAAGTTACAATAATCTTTTAAAGTAAAACAGGTTCTGATCAATTAATTTACTTATATTTTTAAATTAAACTCCTGAGAAGTTTTATGCAATAAAATGTATGCTAGCTTTAGGGAGCTCCTTCAGGTTAGGAAATTTTGATAATAGAAATAATTATTTATGTGATTGATATGGGCCTGAATAAAAAGAAAGATAGTTACGATAAAAGGAAAAAGAAATAGAAGGAAATGTTAGATGTTTAAAAAAAAATTAAATTTTGTCAAAAATATTGTAAAAAGAGAATTTTTTTTAATTATTTAATATAAGTTTAATTAATTCATTTATTTTTTTTATGTTCAATAAATTATGTAGCAGATTGTATATTTGAGATGAATTTGGGATAGTTTTTTTTATTAATGGAATGATGGAGTGGTAAGTGGAGAAGTGATCCAGTGCTAAGTGGGTCGTAGAACAATATTTTTATGGAAGCATCTACGACATGGTTGGGAGGGCAAATGAGACGACCATCTGTCTCAAAATTCTTTGTGTGGTATACTGTGTGTGTAGTTTCGTTAGTTTTGTTTTGTTCTATTTTTATGTGTTCGGATACGCGGCTGGTGAGAAGGGTTGGAACCACCTGAGAGGAAAAAAATCGAGCTAATCGGAAACCTCGCCAGTCCAACCGGTCCGTAACAACATTCACTATTTTATCAACAAATAAATTATTCACAAATAATTTTTTGGTATTAAAATTTAAAATTTTTTCGCTTTTTTAAATGGCGCGTCAATAAAACGTGACAAAGTTTTGAAGTTGGTTCGAAAAAATTGTACAGCGAGTAGTTATACATATTTTTATATATGGAGTTTGACTTTTAGCGTTTACGGCGAAATTAATAAATTCGCCATCGAGACCACCTAGTATTATTTCGTCATGGTTTTACCCATGGCGAAATAATACCAGGTGGTCGCAATGGCGAATTCATAATTTTTGCCGCAAACGTGAAATGTCAAACTCCATACAATAAACTATTATACATATTTTTTATATATGGAGTTTGACATTTAGAGTTTACGGCGAAATTAATAAATTCGCTATCGAGACCACCTGTATTATTTCGCCATGGTTTTACCCATTTTTCAACAGTATGTCCCAATAATACAAGGTATGGCGAAATAATGCAAGATGGTAGCGATGGCGAATTCATTAATTTCGCCGTAAATACTAAATGTCAAACGCCTTATATAAAAATATGTATAACTATAGCGCTGGTGATAGAATTCGCTTTACAATTTTTTCGAACCAACTTCAAAACTTTGTCACGTTTTATTGAAGCGCCATTTAAAAAAGCGAAAAAATTTTCAATTTTAATACCAAAAAATTATTTTATTTTTTTATATTTTTTATATGGTGCTTGACATTTAAGGTTTATATCGTATTATTTCGCCATGCTTGGTTCATTATGATAAAATAAAAACTTTTCAACAAATATATGTAGTATTGAATGTACTACACTTAACTAGATTTAAACCATAAACTAAGTGCGAAAATAAATGAATTCACCTACTGCTGCCATTTGGATTTTGTTCGGCTTGATTACTATCATGTTATAACCCAATGCGATGTAAAAAACAGGTGGTAGCGATAACGAATTCAATATATAAAATTATATTGCACAGATTTTATATATAAGGTTTGACAGTTATCATCTGGTAATTAATTCGCATTATGATAACCTTTTTTATTTGCAACATCCTTCACGCATTCCTTATTAGTCTATACAAGGGTAAAAAGTCCTATAACAGCTAGCAACAAACAGTAACAATTTTTTGTTACTGAACAGACCTAATGTAAATTGGCTGATCATTTTTTAAATTATGTGGTAACCTTATGCACAAGCTGCAATAAAAAACCTATATTGTACTTTTGTCAAGAGCACAGATAATGGCTGGAAAAAGACAAGCAACGTCTGATCTTAATCATGATAATTGGGACCGTGAGGAGGAGCCCGAGGAACGGGGCACTTTCCGTACTGCAACAGAGGAAGAATTAAAAAATCGTGTAATTAAAAAGGCCAAACGCAAAATTGCGCCGGGCACTGGCAGTGATACAGGTGATGGTGGTTCCGGCACAAAAAGTATTTTTAGTGGTTTTTCAGGATTTGGAAAACAACCAGCAGCTAGTGCAACACCAGCATCATCAGCGTTCTCATTTTTAAGTAAAATACCGGCAGTTGCAGCAGCAACTACCGGTGTGGTAAGCAGTAGCACAACAACTAGCAGTGCTACGCCAACGTTTTCTTTTGGTTGTAGTTCGGCAACAGCCCCAACTGCAAAAAGTTTGGAAAGCTCGTTTGGGGGTTCTAAAGTCATCGTTGTATCTCCGGCTGCAAAAGCTTCAACCGCATGCGATAGTCAAAGTTCGGAATATTACAAAAAATTAAGTAGTCTTAATCAGGCTGTGTGCGAGTGGATAAAGACTCACGTTGACAAAAATTCGGTATGTATTCTAACTCCAATATTTAAAGACTATGAAAAGTATTTGGAAGAAATTGAGAGTGAAAAGAAAAGTGAAGCAACTTCCTTAAAAACTGCTGATTTACCAAAAATGTCATTCCATAATGACACGGGAAGCTTTAAATTTTCCGTCAGCAATGCTGTCTCAACGAACAGTGCTGGAGCTACATCCACAACTTGTGAAACAGCTGCAAAAACAAATGGCTTCAGTCTTGCCCTTAAAAAACCAGAAGATGCAACATCGGCAAAGTCCTCCACAACTGCAGGTTTTAGTTTTGGCTTAAATTCATCTACTACATCTTCGACAACGATGACCACTACGAGTACATCTAATTTTTCTTTTGGAAATATATCAAACAACCCCAATCAGTCAACGCTATCAAAACCGTTCACCTTCTCGCCTGGTGGAACTCCATTCTCTTTTGGCAGTGTTAAGCCCCAAGATGTAGCTTGTAGTTCTACGGGAGACGACTTAACAGAAGAAGAAGAACCACCTAAAAATGAATTTAAGCAAGTAGTGGAAGATGACGCTGTTTATTCTAAAAAGTGCAAAGTGTTTGTCAAAAAAGATGGAAATTTTGTGGATAAAGGTGTAGGAACATTATACCTGAAACCAGTTGAATCTTCTGGTAAAACTCAATTGTTGGTACGTGCTGATACTAATTTGGGAAATGTTTTAGTTAACTTAATTTTGAATTCTGCTATTCCCACCCAACGCATGGGAAAAAACAACGTAATGATGGTTTGTTTACCAACACCGGATATAGAGAAACCTACATCTCTGTTGCTCCGAGTTAAAACTAGCGAGGAAGCAGATGAACTTTTAGAAAATATTGACAAATATAAAAAATAGATTTTGTTGTTCTTTGTAATAATGTTTATTATAGTAGAATAAGAAAAAATATTTTTTTAAGATTTGTTTTATTCGGCTATACTGAATCTTCTATATCCTTCACCATAAATGTATAACCACATGTACCATACTGCAGATTTTCCATTGAATAGCTTAAATAAAAATCGGCATAAGTTGTATATGAAAAGGTTGCTGTATTAGGTGAGCAAACATTTGTCTCACCTTTTTCATTATTTTTTTATCATAAAACCCAACCACCTGCAGGAATATAAACAAAAGTTGAAAAAAGATATGGAAAGATTAGAGGCAGGCGTGGTATTTTGCCCGCTACCTTGAAGGAAATGAATTTCCAATAGCAAAATTTTCAAAACTATATCTGATCGGGGGGCTTATTTAAATTACATCTAGCTCATCTAGTGCCTTGGCAAAATTGCACGAAAATCGCTCAATCGACTTTACAACTGAAGTATATATACTCTATGGGATCGGAAATGGGGTGTAAAATACATGTTATTCACGTCGTTATATACATTGGTATCATCGTATACAAGTTTTTCTTGATTAAAAAAACTAAATATGTTCCAGCTAATGTTCAATTACTTTTAGATCTGGAATCTGCGCAGGTGTATCCGTCATCAGAAAAATGCAACTTGCGTGCATCTTCCCTCCGCTTACAGTCCCAACCCATTACAGAGCCTACTCCACAATTAACAGTATCTTCCATAATTTGAAAAATAAATTCGATATTTTACTCCGCTCAGAATTCGTACCGTCCACCAATAAGCTATTCCAATAAGTTGCTTAAACTTTGTAAATATGTTCTTTGTGGTCCCAAAGACTAAAACCTACGATTGCTTAAGATTTATACTCATCATTTTCGCTGTTTAAGCGGCAAAAATTTTTTCCTTAGGAATATCTACTTAAGGTGACTAAAAACCGTAGATTTTGTAGAAAAGGTACAAATTAGATTACTCGTGTCCATTTATGATTTTCGTAATATTCAACTTAATACCATACCTATTCTATATCATCTAATGGGCTGATTGTTCTCATATATGAAGAACTACGAATTAAAATTAACGTGTTCTGGCCACTGATCAAGAAACAATCATATCTTGACCTTACGGGATTTAAAGAATTTTTCTACGTCAGGCTAAGACTTGGCCATGTGAGGATAAAAAGTGATACCTGAAAATAACCCACAGCTTAGAAACATGCAATTCTTTGTTTTTGTGTTAACCATCTAATTTAACTTGATTAAATTCTGTTTTATCAATTCTATTTTATGTACATTCATTTTGTTACTTATCAATTTCGGAATATGTGATGACTTTAAGAAAATTTCGGGCCAAACAAATCTTTACAAGTATCACATAACTGCTGTTAGCAAAGTAACTTTAAGTTTAAACATACAAACAAAAATCTTTTCATTTTTAAAATCAGGAGATTCCTGATAGACAGGGTGTTGCTCAGAGTTACGTACTTCCTTAACTAGAATACTTCTTTCAATTAATTTTTGATTTAATGTTTGGGCATCTCCTCTGCTGCTTCGTATAAAATATATCAGCTCCAGCAGCCTGTTTGATGTATCTCTGTTGCATTGAACAAGCTCTACGCTAACCTTCCATTTAAATGATAAAAAACAATTTATTGTTGTGGATAATGACAAATCTTCCAGAAGTCTACAACAGCTACGATTCTTAGGCTTCTGCTAATGACTTTATAACTTGTATTGGCTTCTTTTTGTGTGTGGAAGATATTATTTAGCAGCGAGACTGTATTTTCGATTGTCACGAAGTCTCTGTCAATTACGTGCTATCGTTTGTCTTTAATTAGGCAGTAACAAATAAAGCAAACGTGAATCTTTCTAAAATTAAAGCATTACCATTGCACCGCGTCTAGTACTTAATGGAGTTCATGTTAAATTTTACAATTCTATGACATGTTTGAGTTTGACTTTTGAGTCTAATCTTTCGTTTGATCACATCTCAAACATTGCTTTTACGTGGAATATTGTATAAAAAACTATGTTATTTTAATTACTATTTGCCTTTAAAATTAAAATATCATTTGGCACGGAAATATTCAATTAAATTACATATATAATTTTTAAAAATATTGTGCTATTTTTATCCTGATTAAACTATTAATTTATATATATATTATTGAAGGTGAAAGCACGTCTCTATGGCCATTTTTCTACCGTTTACTTAGTTCTTCAAGAAACTTCTCACAAACATTTTAAATAAACTAATGATTTATTTCCGAACAATAAAGTAAAGACAAAAATTAAAATCTAAGCAAAAAACAACAATAATTTTATTTTTCTTTATCCACTGTATACGTATTACTTTCCTAGATATGTTTTCAATCAAAGAAATTTAGATCAAGATATTCTTGAAAAGCTACCGGGAGATAGATCCACTGGTGGCAGTTCCGTTAAGCTGCTGTAGGGCTTTATTCCAGCAGGAATTCATTAGGGCCGCGCAGACTAGATGGTCTGAAGAGGTCACCTGAAAATTATGACCTCAGTATGATACTAGGAGATCTGCGTATCTGCTGAGGTTTCCTCGAGGGCAGCTGGGTACACTGGTGGCTGTGCTGACAGGGCACTGTGTCATTGGTACCCATGCTAGGAGACTGAATCTTCCGCACCATGACTACTGTAGGAATTGTCAGGATGAGGAAGAGGAGGAAACGGTGGAGCATCTGCTCTACCATTGTCCAGCTCTTTCTGGGAACAGAGCGGCTATTTTCGGCAGTCCGCGACTGCATGGTCTTGCAGACTCATCGGTCTGTGGTGTTGCTAGGATAAACTCGATTATCCGGTCCTCGAGGTGGTTTGGAAATAAAGCTAGATGATAGCGTAGGGACCTGAATTGATCCTTGCACATCCTATTTCAGGTAACACAACAGGACCTTTAGGACCCAAGTGAGTCAATATCCTCACGCCGCACAGTGGTCAATTTCGCGAGATAGCGGTCAAAACTATAACTTTTGACCGGATTGGTATTTTTTTACGCAATTTGTTTTGTTCAATAGGAGGGACTTTAAGCTTCAATTTGCGTGTTCAAACGTAAAAATCGACCGATAGGAACGTAAGTAATGTGGAGTTAAAAATGCATTTTAATTTTTTGTTGAGTTTCCATGTAAAAGTTAAATATTTTTACATTTTAAATAGGTATTTTTTTATAATTTCTTATTTTCCTCAATCGTATTTTACAACCAATACTTATTTATTATTCCTAAACTTAATTTTGGTCAGAAAATGCCAACATTTGGCCACTGACATTTATTTAGTCTCAATATTCACAGGGGCCAAAGGTAGGCTTTTTTGGAAGAAAGCTAATTCTTGTGAGGATTAAACTGAAAAATAACACTGAAATTCCCAACAATATCAATACCATTTGGATATATTATATACAGAACACAACATCGATAAAATTTTTAGTAAACTTTTACTATTGATTTAAAGTGCACATATATTTTATTTAAATGTATTAATAAAAATTTATACTAAAATTAGAAACAAATTATAATCTTTAAACTAGTATTAATTAAACAATATTAGTAAAAATTTCTTCCAAATAGCTTTGATTTTCATTTTGCAGTAGTTGTTTAGCTTCTTCATCTAACTCTAATGAGGTTGATTTCCATTTTTGTCGAATACTGGACATATACGGGTCTGATGTGCACAACAAAATATTAATAAGATCTTCATTAGTACAATATCTGGAAATTTTTCTTGTATTGTGCTCGCGAAAGAATCTGTAGTCTTTGTTCCTTTTTTCTTGCGCTTCTTCTGAGAGATCTCCAATTGGAAGCATATTGTGCTGAATTATTTGTTCCCCATGGAACAAAATTTTGTGAACTGTGGTTGGCATATGTCTCCAAGAATATTTTTGGTTATAAAGGGTTGCTGTCTCATTAGCATACTGACCAAATTTTTTTGCATCTATCTTTTTGCTTCATGCTATAACTTCTAATATGATGTGGAATCGTCGTATTAAATCATAATCTACTCCAGTTATAGAAGCTGCAGTTTCTGGATCGGAAAAAAATCTCCTTGCTGTGTTTCCATCATTACAATTTCCTTCTCCTTGCTTTGGCTGGTCAATTATAAGGCCTATCTCACGGTATTTTTCTTGAAAATCTTTTTTTTTGCTTTCTTTTTTCCAAATTTTCTTTGTTGTTTCTCACTGTTTCGCCTAACGGGCCAAATTCCAAATCGTATCCCAATTTAAGAATATGCTCCATAAAACGAATTCTAGCACGAAGAGGTGACATTCCAAATTCATATGCTTTATTAAAACTATCGTCTTGTGTTGGTGGTTGGCTCAATTGACTTGATGTTTTTTGGCAAATGGTGCAGCTTGACGAAGACTTTGTTTCGGTTAAAGCTTGTGCAACTTTTCCATCGATCATTGTACTTCTTCAGTTATGACATCTTTAGTTTCTTTTTTGTAAGCGAACTTTATTGGTCTACAAAATTTTGTTGACGATGGAATTTCATTCTTCCATACATCTATCTCTGCAGCTCTACTAGTTGACGGCTCTGAACCAATAAATGTTTTTGTTAAACGTAATGGAACGAAAGAAATCATGAATAAATTGGCATCTGATGAATTTTCCGCATTACATTGTTTGTATTGTTTCTGGCCAGAGGACCCATCACATCCCCATTTAGAAATTAAAGTCATGCTGCAATTTTTAAACTTCTTTAAATAGTCAGCATCAAATGTCTTTAGTAATCGTTCTGCAGTGTGTTCAAGAAGATCCTGCAATTTTATTTCTGCTGAACTTGAAGTTACACTAATAGCAGTTGGTGAAGGTAAGCAATCTTTTTTGGCAGAAACTATATCTCGATATGATGGAAAAATTCCACAATTTTTTTCATTGGTTCGCTTCCGCAATTCTGTATATTGGTTTTTAGTCATTTTCGAATCCAAAAATAGTGCAAATGCTTCTTCTGGAGTAAATTTATTTTCTTCAGTTGGTGTCGGCATACTTTTTGTGCGTCTGGGGCTTGCTTCCACTATTTTTTTAATGATAGCAGTTTTACTCTTTTTAGTTTTCGATGGTTGAATTTGATGCAGAAGTGAATCCTTTATAATGCTACAAGAAACTTCTTCATTGATATGTTTAAGCTTGCGTCTTCGTGATCTTTCACTACAATTATCAATTGGCTTTGCTGGTCGACCACCTTTTCCAGTTTTCGTGGTAGTTGCTGATGGCTTTTAAAAATAAGTTTATTTTTTAGCCATTCTTGGTTGCGTGAGTAAAACAATTTCTTGTTTCTGGAACATTGATTGTACCATTTTCTTAAAGTATTTAAAAAGTTTTTTTATTTTTAAGTTATGAATTTTAATTTCTTGTTTGTCGCATATTTTGAAGAATGGATTATCCATTATATGTATTACAATGCCGTTTTCATCTTTCCGTTCAAAATATATATCAGATAGAACACTATAACTGAATTTACCAATTGTTGAAACAATAATGAAGAAAAAAAATGAATGCATGGATTAATATACTATTGCTCGAAGTTTCAACATGATCTTTTTTTCCTCTTTGAAACATAATATAACAGGTACTTGGTTTTACCAGTTATTTCCATTGGTTTTAAATTTATTTGCAAGTTTCAGGTATTTAAGTTATGTAATATTAGATGGCAATAAAATCATTTTTTACCTTTTCCAAATTAATTGCTAGATAACACATAATTTGGGAGTTCTATTGTCATTTTTGTCAAAATTTTGATACACCCTTCTATGTGGACTAGGTCCAAATATGGGCCAACTTCTCCTAATTTCAACAGAATTATTTTTTGGATCAATAAGAACTCTTGTACAAAATTTCATCAAAATATATGCATAATAGCCACTTTCTCATACAAATAACTTCTCAAAAAATATGACGTTCATTTGTACCGAATATCTTACCTTGGGTCAGAAAAATTGCTGTAGCTCAAAAAGTGCAGTCCCGATGCATGGACATGTATATATAGGAATGTAGGGGAGAGTTAGGACTACAAAATAGTAAATTTGTGTTTTGACTCAGCTTGACTCACAGGAGTTGTGCTCTATGAAGTAGGAAATTTCAGAGAAATATGACCATTTTAAAAAAAAAATATTTAAATTGTTCTGAAAACAGTAGAGTTTCAATTTTTTTACCAGTAATAGGAAATAAGTTGTTACAACACAAAATTTATTTCGTCCAAAAATCTTGAAATACAAAAAAGTTATGATCATTTAAACTTTAAAAATTAACTAAAAATATCATAAATTTACTAAATTCTGAAAAAGCCCATTTTGGACCACCCTGTTCTCAGTGAAATAGTTGAAATAGAGTTCTAATTTTTTGGCTCCCGAGGTTTACTACTGTCTACTTTCATATGAGTCTAATAACTTTAAAATCGGAGAACAAAAACCAAAAGTAGTTTTGGCCGCTATCTCAAAATATTGACCACAGTGCGCCGACAGCCTGTGCAACCTAACCTAACCTTCCTGAAAAGTTCTTTTAATGTTTTTTGCAAAAATCATTATCTTATAAAAATGACCATTCGTGCCATCACATTTAGCCTAAATCTTAACTTTGTTAATTTGCGAAGTTAGTTCTTCTTCAAATCAGTAACTCAATTATGAGCATGTAGACGTTATAATGACCTGCATTTTCTGTTTTTATAATTAAGAACATAAAAGACTTGTTACAAACTTAAACCTTAAATAAAAATTAATGCTTTGCTTGTAACGAAAATAATTAGAATTAAAAAATTTTACTTAAAAAATGCACTTTATTATAA
Source organism: Gymnosoma rotundatum (assembly GCA_916610165.2). NCBI lineage: Eukaryota > Metazoa > Arthropoda > Insecta > Diptera > Tachinidae > Gymnosoma > Gymnosoma rotundatum. The sequence continues at coordinate 76,766,418 of OU744339.1, read as the reverse complement.
ATACTAGATGAACCCGGTATGCTTCGCTACCCCCCTCGTTATTAAATAAAATTAAAAGTATTTATATATTTACTTCAAAAAATGCCCAAGATATGACGATATTAAATTTCGGGTTATATGGGCGAGGCCACGCCCCTTTGTCCACTCCCAACTTTATATAGTCAAGAATATCCTAAATTTAATGACGATTGGTCCAGTAGTTAAGACTATATTACGATTATTAATTTTTCTAAAAAGGGGTACCACCCACTTTTCTCCTGGTACGTATTCCTAATTATGCCAATACCATATGTACCAAATATCGTCGACGTAGGTCAAAAAATGGCCAAAATATGGCGATTTAAATTTTTGGGTTATATGGGCGGTGCCACGCTCCGTTGTCCAATTAAAACTTCATATAGCCTATTATTCCTTCCAGAGTCACAGTAACATGCTGTGAAAATTTCAGAAAGATCGGTCCAAGGGTTTGGCCTCCTATAAAGCACAAATAAACAGACAGACAGACATTCATTTTTATATATATAGAGATAGATAGAACTTTCAGTAGTCAATATTGAATTATATTTCAACTTTTTTTTACCAATCAGCATTTAAATTTAACAAGACTTATGCCCCTGAAATCTGAGTGTATTACGCTTTTCTTCTTTCTAAGACTTGACGATCTTTTTAAGTATAATTTAAAATAAAATATTAAAAATAAATAATTAATATTCCCCAAAATTCTTGAATAATATTAAGGAGAAGAAGGGTTTGTTATTCTTGCTTTTATCATTAAACTAGATTATAATTTTAAATGTTAGCTTATTCTTTAAAAATAAATATTTAAATATTAAGGGTTACCCTAAAAATTGTAGTTATTTAAATTTTTGTTGAAAGGCCAAAGACTGACAAAATAAAATATGAAATTAAAAGTATAAAGTAGAGTCTCTGGGGTTTCGATGGTTTAGTATTGAAATTTGGAGCGAAATAGCTTTTCATCTGAGTTTTATAATCGAATTTGACATTAAAATTTATTTATTTTTTAAGAGTTTACTTAAAAAGTTTAAAGTTTTAAGTAGTTTAGCCCATAGACATGTTTCTAATACATTTACGATATAGTTAAGTGTATATATTCTGCAATAATCGTTTTAACGGCGCCAATTAGATCCTGTTTAGCTTAAACCTGATTTTCCGAGGACCTTAAATAACCTGTGGTAACATGTAGTGTAAATTAATATTAAAAATCGACAAAACCTATTAATAAAACGACGACCTCCTTTTTCCCTTAAATATTTCTAAAGTTGTCGTTATTATTTCAAAACAAGAAATTCAAAAAAATTCTTAAATTACCTAGAAATAAAAATTTGACCAACCAAAATAAGACAATTTTAGCAAAATTTTATGAAAAATTTAGATTTTACAAAAAAAAAAAAATATTTCTAATAACTAAAATTTTACAAAACTCTTAAATTTACATAAATATATAAAATAGAAAATAATAAATATATAATTATTAAATGTGGTAATCAGTTTTCAATTTTATTTACTAAAATATTTAAAAATGACAAATAAAAAAATGCACAAAATAAAAAGTGTATCTAAAAATCGAAAGTTCGCTAAAAGTCACCAAATAACAATTTTTTCGCAAGAAAACGCAACTTTAATAGAAAAAACAAAAATTAACTTTAAACAAAAATAATAATAATTAAAATAGTAATTTCAATTCAATTTTATTTTTCATAAATTATTTTCTAAGTTTTAAGCACTAAGCCACACCACACAGTTGGGTGGCAAATAATTTAAAAACTAGAAAACAATACTTTTATTTTATAAACTGACGTAGTGCGTAATAAATTAGAAAAGAAGATTTAAAATACGTATATAAAGGCCAAATAAACGTTAACTGCCATGGTCACAAAATGTTAGAATAAATTTAAAACGTATATTTTAGGACAAGATGTTTTTGAAATACAAAATATACACCGTTGTTAACACCGATTAATGAAGTGGTCTAAACAAGGTTGTATTTAGTTGTTACTGTTTTCTTTAATTTTTTTTTTCACCTAAATAAAAATATTCACCCCTATCGTGAATAAAATGTGAAATTTTTGTTCACGTGAACAATTTTTTCCACAACTTGAATATTGTTATCATTGCATTTGCAAAAACGTTAAATAAAGCTGTTTACGCAAATTTAAGCAAAACTTGTAAAAACTCAATTCCGATCGAAAGTGGGATTCATTCCGCAAATTGGTTCTTCAGAAAACGAAAATCGAAAATTTTTTTTCGGAATGAAACCACTTTTAACTTTCAAAGTGGAATTAATAGCCTTGTTGTTTACTTTGGTTTGCGCAATATTACCACATTTAAGTAAATGGTGGATAATATTAAGCATTTTTGTGGAAATGAGCAAAATCGTTTGGAGTCTATAGAAGGTGAATCAAAATCGATCGGAATTATTCTTGATATACTCAACATGTTCTTTGAATTTTAGGTGCTTATCAATTTTGACACCCAGATATTTAGTTGCATTCGCTTTTCCTATAATTATATTATATTTGTGTCCATACTTATTTCCATTATCTTGATTTTATTTTCGTTTAATTTTAATTTGTCTTTAGGAATTTATTATTATTATTATGATTATTTAATAGATTCTGGTGACAACTCTCTCTAATCTATGGTTTCGAACACACGTTACTTACTGTTTTGCTTCTTGTATTTACATCTGTTAATAATGTAATTTAAAGCTGATTCACAAGAATATTTTTTTCTTAAGCCATTCACCCTTATTGTGTTTGGCGTTTTCGTAGCAAAAACTCGGCGTTTTTTTAAATGTTTGTAATAGATTAAAGACAGCTCGTAATAATTGTCATTAATCTATTACAAATTGTCGTAGTCGAAATACGCCTACGCCAAACACGATAAGGGTGATTATTTTGACAGTAAATTACTTTGTTCTAAATAGTTTTCTAGTTGACTTTTTACTAATTTTTCAAATGTTTTTAAAGTGATGGTTGGTCGACATTCCTCCTAGATTGCTGTATTCTTTACTTTTTGTTTAATTATGTTACATGAATATGTATCACATATTAAAGGAATTATTGGTTTTTATTGCTTCTATTGTTTTTATGATAATAATTAAAACTTCTTGATCGGCGATGTTTTTATTTATTTACTATTATGTAAATTAAATGACAAAAAGTGTGTTTCAAGTGCTTTCAAAAAATATGGATTTCTTGCATGTAGTATTAATTTTGATTCAGTAGGAAATTTAGCTGTGAAAATTTTGTACATTTTATGTTTATTAGTTTTACAGTTACACCAATGGTGTTTTTCTCTGTATAAACTAGTTTTAAGATATATTTTGTTATTAATTTAAGCATACAATCATAAGAATCGCTAATATTACTTATTTCAGAAGATTTAATTTTATTAACATTTGACTCTACACTTTTTTTCTTTAATATTATGCTTCATTCCTAATAAAACCTTGATTATTGTAATGGATTAAAGTTATATTTTATATAATGAAGGGAAGGCTTAAATTTTAAGAAAATGTTATTTTTGTTTATATTTTGTGTAAAGTAAAGAATATCGCTGCAACTTAAAAGGAGAATTGAAAAAATGCATCAAAAAATGGCATGGTATAAATCTAGACATATGATTTTATATCTTATTTTTAAATCAAGTATTTCATGTAATGAACTATATATAAAAGCTTACGGATCTCATCAAAATGTTTTACAAACATTTTTAAATTCTCGACCTCCCCATTAAAGTTTAGCACACCTTCCAATAAATTGAAAGGATTAAGAGCCATTTGAAATTGCGATTTCACATCAAACGGTTTTTTATCCTCTTTGGTTGTGACAAATGACAAAGAAGCAACTAGTCTTGTTTGCGACTGCTGGAGTTATTGTTTACTCGTACTCGTATTTCCAGATGTTTGTGTTGCACTTCTTTTTATATGTCTTTTCTTATAAAAAAAACTTTGTCTTTATTTGATTTATGTTAATTTTTGGGTTCTCGTTATGTATCCTGCACCTTTTTAGAAGATTAATCCATGTAAATAAAAAAATGTTTTAAAGTTTTTTAAATAAAAAAGTTTTATTAAATTAATAATAATTGTTTTTAAAAAGAAATGTTACAATGAATATTTTATTTATTTTAAATATATTTAATAAAACAATTTATAAAATATACAAAACGTACCGGCTAACTAGAACATATGCGCAAAACAAATATACCATTTCAATATTTATAAAAATTATATACTAAATGCCATAAGATTATGAATATTGATCTAACTAAACATCTTGAATACCATGGCTTCGAAGACTACGCCTTATTAGTATATATTTATTTTATATTCAAAATAAAAATTATCATAGAATAATTTACTTCTTCAATTAAAATTCAATAGTCAATATTAAAAAATTTATATAATAGGCAAGACACATGTTATATAGATTCCAAGCTTGACAGGTGGGCAGACAGTATTTATGCCACTGCTATAGCCAGATCTAATTGTATCAAAAAGTAGTTTCAACAAATCTTTTTTGTCTACTTTAACAGAATTATTGGCCGTTATAAGGTTACAAATATTTCGACTCTTTCCAAATTTTACCTTAAATAATATTCATAACAAAATGGCTACTTTTTGTTAACAAAACGTAATTTTCATTGCATCCAGTGTCACGTTTCCCTATTTCATATACTGTTAGGCTGATTGCGACGGTGCTCGCACAGACAAATACCTTATTCTTTCCCAAAATCTGTTCACAAAATTACTCATCGCCTTGAATCGGAAATCTCGTTACATCGGACCACTTAACCAAAATTAAACAGGACACACTTTTTATAAAGCAACTACATTACAAAATTTTCAGACATTTGCACGACATGCGGTGTTAAGTTAATACAGACACTTTCACTTTACGTATAATTATCAATTCTCACCAATTTAAATAACAGTCTGACAGAATTCTAGTAAATTACGACTTTAAAAACAAGATGAATTTGTTAAAATGTATCGACACTATAGACTTTTCTATTTATTTATATTCACCTGTAAATATTGGTGAAGTTATGTACAAAATATTTAACATTTTATTTACCACTTCTGGGGGCCCAACCGAAATTATTGATGGCTCTATGAAACGTCCGAAGTCACACATATATATATATATCCTTAAAATTGGCCTATAGCAGCTGTATGTAGAATATCCTTTAATTTAAGCAAGCACAAATTAAACATTCAAGTATGAATTATAAGAATTAAAGGATGCAGAATTTAAAAATAAAGTACGTATATTTAAGTTAATACATAAAGTTATAATTAAAAAAACTTCAAGTTATGTTATTTACGAAAAAAATCAACCAGGGTATTTTTTAAACATAATATCAAATTAAACAATTTTACATTTTAATTCATTTATTTCGTATATTAAACCCAACAATAAATAAAATGTACATTATAAGTATGTACATCTACATATAAACGAAAATAAAAAATATAAAAAAAATATTAAATTATATATTGTTTTTTTTTTTTTATTAAAATATATACGCACATTTCGTTTTATTTTATTAGTTTTTAATTACCATAAGAATACCGATGTCATCAGTTATATTTTCAATATCATAGTAGACCAATTTCTCTATAACTACCATGTCGCCGACACTTATCCGACCGTCTTTACCATTTGCTGTTATGCGAAAATCGCCCACTAGTGATATAAAATGTAAATTAAAATATTTGGATCTTTTTTTTGGTTTCTTTTGATGCGGCTGGAAACGTAAGTATCCCAGAAAGGCCCTTTCATCTGTATTGTAAAATGCATATTCTACACCTTGCAATTGAGTAAATGACAAGTTGCAGGCGGGTGATAATTTAATTTCTTTGATAATCTCATGGTTGTGTGGAGTAGAAAAGTTTGATTCGGACATATTTTTTAGCCAGGAAATGAAGTCTTGGCTTGAATTTGTGCTGGTGTAGGAGCATGTTACAGTATTCACAGAATTGCAGTCAATTGGATATGCCGCAGACTTTAAGCGGGCAATGCGTACTTTACAAGGTTTAACTTTTGGTGATGGTATTACCGTCATTTGCGATTGCGTACTTATTGTAGAAATTCCATATCGTAATTCGTCAAACACATTATGTGTATGATCAACAGGCGGAGGAGTGGTTAATACTAAACTACTGCAGCCTTTGTTATCATATGATTGAATTGTTTTCTTGCGGTTTTTCATCTTCTTTTGTAAAGCTTTTGATTCTTTAATTTTTTCGCCTTTTTTGTTCATAATTGTAACATCTTGTGATAAGGGTGCAATAAGAGGGCAATCTTTTGACACGGTTGCGAGTTGCTTCGGCTTTTGGCGTGCTTTTGCGATTTTAGGCGAGTTGCTTTTACTATTTATTGTATTTTTTGAATTCCTACGTTCTCTTTGCTTTTTCCCATGTTGCAAACGCGTATTGAACGTTTTTTGAAATAATAATTGAAACGTTGATAACGGATTTTTTAAAGGCATATGACCACGCCTCGATCTACGAAGTGTGTTCTCAGTTAAAACATCGTTACTATAAGCTGATTGCCGCGATTCATTTTGAAGTTGTAATAAATCATTCAAGTGTGTTGATTTCTCTTTACGCTTTCGAACTCTTTTAGGAGCAGGCTGCTGAGGTTTTTTAAATATTTGTTCATCATTGCCAGGCTCGTGGTTTGTATTTATATGAGTAGCAGTTTTGGAAATTACTTTTCCCGATTTAATTGTGTTATTAGTAGTGGAGTGATTATTCAAAACGTTAGAAATATCCCCTAAACTATTTTCGAATCCTGGTGGTGGGGGTGGTAAGTCATTAATGTCGACCACAGCTAAAGGAGTTTCGTGTGAAGTTTTTTCTACTTCGATTATTGTGTGTTGATCTTGTTGAATAACAGGAGGATATGACTTTAGATGTCTATCTGATTTTGAAGATGATATAGTTGCTGAATGATGTTCTCCAGTTTCTAAGCTCGGTCTTCTCTCATCTAAATCTGTAGTTGAATTATTGGTTACTTGCGACTGTGTGCACACCTCTGTGTAAAGTAAGCGCCTTGATTTGTTGACAGAAGAGCGTTTCTTCTTTTTTGATAAGTATTTCGATACCTCTAAGTATTCTTTTAGTACCTTTGACTGTTGCTCCTTACTGGTTTTGTTTAAACGCTCTTTATGGATTGCGGTTTTAAATGAAACGCGATCTGAAGGGCTTTCGCCTATTAAAGGTGATTCCTTAGGAACATGTGGAAGTTCCTCTTCTGTTGGGGAATTATTAACTTCTAAAAGATTCTCGACATCTAAATTTGCGTCATTACATTGCATTGGCCATTTTCCAACAATTTCATTTATGTTACGTTTTTGTAATTCTCTTTCTATCTGTTCGTCTAGCTTATGTTGTTTTTCAATAGCCTCATGCCTAGAAAGTCTATTTTGGTTACCCGAAATGCCAAATACTCCACCTAAGGAATTTCTTTTCCGCAAATCAAGTATTTCATAATGACTCATTCGTTCTAATTCCTGAGCAAATTGTTCACCATTTATTGGAATACCCGGTGCTCTGTTAAGAGTTAACTTTTTGCTCCTTGTCATGCGTCTGCTGTTGTTAGCTTGAGGAAGTTCAGTATCAGTTTGTGATTTTTGTCGTGAATTAGTGCGTTTTCGCAAACATTTTGTTCGTATGTTTGTAGAACTTGGAGCTAGATTTAAAGGTATCTGGACGTTTGCTATTACAGTTCGTGATGTAGAAGCCATAGGCATCGGGTCTTCATCATCTGTTAAAATATCAGTTAGTTTTAAATTATCCTCAGCCATTTGGTAACATTGAACGTCGTTTGTAGTAGATGTCAGCTGCGCCAGTTGTGTTGACAAAGGAGGTAACTGAATTTCAGAATGTTTCGTTGTGTCATTTACCGCAGGCTTGTTATTAACAGTTTTTGCATGACAAATATTATTGAAGGTTTGATTTACCGGTACACAAACCAAAGCATCCGGATTATCTGAAATTATTTTAATGGAATTTTCATTCACATTTTGCCTTGTTGGCGTATCATCGTTTTGGGACGGAAGTATAATGGTTACACTTTTCTGTGCTGGTGTACCTTGTACCTCTAAACTTGGATTATTAAGAGTTGGTAAGCGAGTCTCTTGTTGGTATTCAACTGATCGACTTCTAGACTCTTTCACTGAAAAGATACTATCAGTAGGATTAGAACGACTATCAATATGCGACGACGATTTATTAAGACGGTGAACGGAAACTGGGTTTTGAACACTACTGATTCTTTTTATTTTCATGAGTTTACTCTGTGAATGCCGAGGCTTTTCTAAAACTAATGAACTTGCATTACGAAGACTTTGAAGAGTGTGCTCGGGGTTTTTTCTTTTTGGACTTAAATTTTCATGATTGTTTTCATAATTTTCAATCCTATTTATTTGATTTAATGGTTGCTTAAGGACATTTGAATTTGTGCTTTCTTCGTTTTTAGTGCAGTCATTATTTTCTTTCTCGTGGGTTTGGATTTGTTTTAAGGTATTCTCTAACATACTTTCCATAAATTTCTTTAATTCGTCATCCTTTTTTTGCAAAGTTCTTACTAATGTGTCAGTATGATTACAGCATGAACCATTTTCAGCATTATTTTTTGGTGGTAAAGTTGGTTGAGGCTTAGAGAGTGGGGTACTACATGAAGAAGGCTGAAAATTTGTGTTTTCAATAGCACTTTCAAATTCTTTCAGTAATGTTCGTTTGCCACTGCAATGCTTTGATAACTGCTTTAAACTATATCGTCGAAGTCTATCGCCATGTGAAACACTTCCTCCACTTTTTCGTATAGAAGATAAACGACAACTGATTGACCGTTGAGATGGATTCCCGGCTGTATCAGGAATTTGATTTATAGCTATTGAAATAGGTTGAAATGACATGCCAGGTTCGCTGTTAACCTCAGTTACTTCAAAGTCACATCCAGCCTTCGTATTTAAAGACAAAGTTTCATTAGCTTTATCTTCCTGATTGTTAGTTTCAATATCTTTCAGCACTAATGTGGCTTCATTGGCATCACATAATTTATTATTTTCTAAAAGTCCTTTTTTATTTTTGCAACTTTCTTCTAACTGCGAAGGGGGTAATTTTTCCAACTGTACTTCTAGACTTAAACGTTGCATTTCACAATTCATAAAGACGTAATTTGGTCTTTGACCAACTCCTCGCCTCTTTTGTAAAAATTCGGCAAGACGCAGACCTTCACTTTCATCATTGTTGAAAAAATCGCTTAAATCTAAACTGGTGTCTGCTGACATTTTTTGGTCTAAATTTTCTGTACTATTGAAAGCAAATTTAATTCATCCGATATTTTCTGTTTAAATAAAAAATATAAAAATTCACCACAGTTTGGCTTCCAGCTTATTAGGAAAGCGACAATAAAGTTTAATGCAAGTACTATTGAAAAGTATTTGGTATTTGGTTTACAATACAGGATTGTATTTTATAATACATTAGTTGGGGTTAACATTAACCAACGTCTATACCTAATATAAATTTGTCTTGATACGTAACAAAACGTCGGCAGAGCAGCTGTCAAGTTTTTGTTCATATCAGTGTGTAGGGGAAGACGTATTTTATTTATTCTCATGACAAATCATAATTTGTTTTTCGTCGTGAAGGTAGGATATTATGCACTGCCAGACTTCTGCCAAAGATTTTCTCCTTTATAATATATGGAACAAATCCACACGTAGGTACGCAAGGCAGATTTATTTTACTAGGTAATAGCGGCTCTACAACAAATACAGCATTGACAAAAATAACATGTCTTTTTATTGTTGTTTTGTGTGTTGGAAACGTCAAAAACGCAAAGAGCAATAAAAGATAATTGCTCTCATTACACATGCTTGCTTTGTCTCGCAAACGCTTGTTGTTAGTGTTTTTTTGAAATTCGTAAACAAACAAAGGAAAATACAAGAACTTTTGACATTTCCAACTACAAACCAGCTGGGCGGACGACACTACCTAGTAAAATAAATCTGCCTTGGTAGGTACGTATGTAAAGCTAACAACCGGAACAATAAACACGAATAATATTTGCCACAAATATAAAAATTACTTTTCACGCAATATATTTCTTGAATAAAAAATGCAAATAAAAAGAAATGACATCTTATTGACGTTTATTATCAGGACAAAGTTGTCTGAAGTAGGGGCTTGACAAAATCGTCTTACCGTTGCAATAACACTAATAAGAGGAGTCTATACCTGACAATGATTTGACTTTTTTCAAGACAAAAATTCGTCAGGTATAGACTCTAGGTTAGAGATAACATCTGCGATGAGATCGTCAAATTCCATCGCTGAGAGAATTCTGTTACGTGTAGACTTAAAATTAGTGTTATTGCAATCGTATAAGGATTCTTATGAGAGTGTTGTTATGAGATGTTTCATAGGAACTATCTTATGAGATGAACTGTCAAATATAAAAAAAAAAAAAAAAAAATACAACTACATATTTGTAAACAAAATGCCGCCAATCCAAATCTGAACACAAATCATTAAAAATATTTATATAAAACGATTTTATAAAAAGAAAATAATTAGTTTTTAGACAAAATGATACAAAACATGTATATATAAGAATATTTTTAATTAGTTGCAAGCAGGTGTTTTCTACGCGGCTATCAGTGATTTATGAATTCTTATAAGATTAGGAGAAATACGTGTTCCCCTTGTACGATATTAAGATTACAATGGAGGAATGCTCTGCCAACGTTTTCTCTCATATTTTATCAGAATTAATCGCACTTGTAGACTCTGTGTTATTAGGCCCCTTTCACATTAGGCAAGTTTACTTGCGCAAGTCAAGTTTACTTGTGTATGTAGGTGTGAGAGGAAAGGTCGGTTTGAAGGGAAAAGACTTACCGAGATTTGAGTACCGACTTGCTTGTACGTGGCAATTCTGCTTCTGCTGTCATTCTTGTCTTGGATTATTTATTAGTTTTTTACATTGTCTTTTATTTCTTCTTCGGCGTGTTGTTAAGCTACATTCCAAAACGGGAAGAAATTTATGGTTTCCAAAAACGTCAACAAATTCAGAAAATTCGAGCATAAGAAAATTAAACTTGCTCAACAAAGTTGCCAAATGTGAACATAAAAGCAAGTTCAAAGAAAATAAACAAAAGTGAAAGTTATACTTGCGCAAGTAAACTTGCCTAATCTGAAAGGGGCCTTAATACAAGCAATAAGAATATTTTTATCAAGGTGAATACATAAGCTCTTTCGGTAAACCGATGATTGGCTTTTATAGTCTTCAAACGTCAAATTACTTGTTTTTTGTACGTAGGAGAAGATAACAAACTCTGAGAAAGACAGAGTTGTAAAAAAAGGCGTATTATTGTTGATCACAACAAAAATGTGAACAAAATTTGACAACAAATAAGACCTTTTAGAAACGGTCACAATTCGTCAATTTTTCTAGATTTTAAAATAAATATTAGAAATAAAAAGCTCTAAGCTTGCCGAATCAGATTTTCAGGTTGTCACTTTCGGAGCTACACCTTAAACATATAGTCATTAATTATAATGGTTTTTTAGTTATAAAAACAAAACTAAAAGCCATGCATCATAGGGACTAACGCCAATCGATAGAGGCTTAAAATACGAATCGATCGTGGTATATCTCGTTTCTTGGAAAACTGTACGAAAAAAGTTATAAGCCAGCAAACTTTTCAATAGTAAAAAAAATCGCTCAAAAATATAAGTTTCTCGCTTATATCTCGAAAACTATTCCGCGTGCACATATACCTCCGAAAGAGGATAAAAATACGAATCGATCGTGGAATAGTTTGTTTTCGGAAAGACTGTACGGTAAAACTTATTAAGCGGCAAACTTTTCAAACTTGAAAAAATCGCTCAAAAATATAAGTTTAGTTTTTGCTTATATCTCGAAAACTATTCCGCGTGCACATTTACCGCTATATACGATCGAAAGAGGATAAAAATACAAATCGATCGTGGTATAGTTTGTTTTCTAAAAGACTGTAGAAAAAAAGTTATTAAGCGGCAAACTTTCAAAAATCGAAAAAATCTCAAAAAATTGGTGAAAAGTTTTAAACTAATTAAAGTTTACTTCTACTTAGTATTAAACAGTCGGTAATACTAATAAATAGAGATCGAAAATGCCTTCCAGAATATGTGTAGATAAGTGTCTGAAACACTTGCATACAGGAGATATACCGCAGCAAACACTAGGTAATAAAAAAAACACACATAGCTTTAAAATAACAGCGATGTCGGTAATAGTGTTTATACAAACACACATGGAAAAATGTAAGCAAACTTTGAAAACATATTGCGCTTTTAAATGTTACAAGAATTCATCAATTTGTCATACATTTAAAAACAAAAGATGTTTTTTAGAACCTGCAAGGCTGGATCCACCTTGGTCAGTCAAAGAATCTTCGTTTATCCTGTCTATAACCCAACTTCCTAAGTCAACTACTCCATCTTTAGTCTATAAGCAAACTTTCAGTAGTATTGTGAAACCATACGTCAATGACAACTGGAGTTTGTTATTCACCGATGGTTCTAAGTCCCAGGACTCAACAACTTTCGCAATAGTAAAAGCAGATAATCAACTTTTAAAAACTGAGTATATCTTGAGCCACTGTTCCAATTTTACTGCTGAGGCACTTGCCATATTTCTTGCAGTGAAGTTTGCCGCTCTAAGCTTAGGAAAGTATATTATCTGTACATACAGTCTTTTAACCATAAACGCTAAACGAAGCCCAATATATGATTCCCCATTAATAAATGACACCCGACATATTCTTGGCAAATTCTCAAATAGGACAAAGCTTATGTGGGTTCCTTTGCATGTTGGAATCTCCGGAAACGAGTATGCAGATACTGCGCCTTCTAAAGCTAAAATTAGACCACTATTTCAATTTCAAACATGGGAAAGTCAAGACATATCTAACGCAATACGATCCTATTTCAGTTCATTACATCATAAAAAATGGTCTGACTACTAACACAACTATAAGACCATTAATTTTGAAGGTAAAAAACCAACCCCAATATGTATACTCTGCAACACACAACTAAACGTTAAGCATGTTTTAGATGAGTGTCCAAAGTACAGCTCATCCAGACAACACATATTCAGATCTCCTAAAAGATACCTGCGATAAAAATGTAAAATTAATCTGAGAATTCGTAACAGCTAATAATTTACACCACCTAATTTAGCTCTATTATAATTTCGGAGTTGAAAGCCACAGCAGCTAGTACTCCCTTTTACTTTATGTTAGTTACAATAATTATATTTTGTAAGTAATAATAAAAAAAAACAAAAAATTGTTTGATAAATATTACAGCTAAGCTATTCGTGTCATAAAGGACAATATTACCTTTTAAAATTGGTATACATTTGGTTTCAATTTTGCTTATGGGCATACTTTATTTGGATTTTGTATGCGTTGTCCTTCAAGTCATCATAATACAGCACAGCATTATCAAAGATTTGCTTAATTTTTTTATGAACTGTTTTACCCATATCGTTTATTACTAAATTTTTGTTACTGTCCATCTTCTGAATGCAAGTATTTTAGAAATATTATACCAATGCTGAAAGGTAATTTTGTCCTCTATTAATTGGTACTAGTCGATGTATAACATAACGAATAGATTAGCTGTAATATTTAACAAATTATTTGTATAATTTTAAGCGATTCGTCAAATTTTTCGAGTTACGACTTCTAAACGTAAATATTTCCGAAAATAATCTATACCAATATGGAATCGTGTTTTTGTTCTATATCAATTGATACAAATTGCTGTGTGTTACAGCTTTTAATTAAGATTTTATAACTCAATGAGCCCTTTCACACAAGACTAAAGTTTTATATGAAAAGCACTCAGTTTTTTGAGTTATTTTCATATAAATTTTTCAGACGAGTTGATCGCCTGTAATATAGAAACAGCACATAATTGTGCTGGCATAAAATCGCAGTTTGTAGGCTTTTTCGGTGAGGAGAGTGATTTTTGGTTGGCACAATTTTTCAACCAGCTTCAACCCCGCACAAGCAGAAGAAAACTAACACATACACACTTATGAAAACACAGATTCTGCGTTTTTTTTTGCAGAGCGATTTTTAGTATTTAGTTGTCCATCGACGCGTAAAGATGAATATGAAAAAAATGATAATAATTATGTACATGATTGAGATTTGTTATGATTGAATTCAATTTTCTTATATTTTATCAAGGGAAATAATTGTGCTGTTTCTGTATTCAGGCGATTAACTCGTCTGAAAAATTTATATGGAAATAAAAAAACTGAGTGCTTTTCATATAATTTTTTCAGAGGAGTTGATCGCCTGTAAGAGTGGTTTTACATTAAGGGCATTGTAGCTGACTCTTTTATTGTTTTCTATTTTGGAGCATCTCCGTAAGTCATCAAGCGTTTACATTATGATTCGTTTGTAGCAAGTTAGAGAATTTTATGATGTTTTATCCAGGGTTTCGAAAAACTGCTATTAGCAGTCACATTTTACTAACCAGTTCATCTTTTTTCAGTTACATACTGAAAATGAACAACTGAAATCAGTTCTCTATTTTACGCCAACTGAAAATAGTTGAACTGAGCACACACACAACTAAAAACCAACTGAAGTCAGTCTACTATTTTCAGGAGCAAAACGAACACACAGCGACTGAGTTTTGAGTTTGTAAGATAACAGTACGCAACTGCGAAGCCAGTTCGTGTGCGTTTAGCAGACGTAGTTATGTTTTTTAGTATCGCAATAAAACTAGAAATATGAATGGATAAAGTGAATGGGGTGATTAAACAAAGCAGAAAAGTGAGCGTTCGTATACATTTTTTGTTCAACAAACTAAAGAAAAATATATACATGCATTACTACTTTGTGCTGTTACTCGAAAATGCTTTTATTTATATTTTTTGAATATTTGAGTTATAAAATGTAAATTTATTTTGATTAAAAAAAATTTTAGGAAAATTATAAATTTTTTAACTAACAATATTAATAGTTTTTGAATAGTATTGTAGAGCAGTGCTTTAGAAGAAATATTCACATTTGGGTTTTAATTAACTATTAATTAATTTGTAGAAATTATGAGTGGAATTAAAATGTGAATGCTTCATTATTTTTAGAGGCCTTTTGCTGTTGTATGTATAAATTGTCCTTTGCCCTTTTTAAAGAAACTGCAGTGTTTTAAAAATTATTAATATATTACAACAACAACAATACAAAATCAATCTACCTGCTGTTAACAAAATCCCACAGTTAAAAGGTTCCCGTTAGTGTTTTGTACATTTATTACAAATGGGTTTTTTTTACATTAGGTAGTGTACGTTCCTCTTCTTTTGGAGTGTTCTTTCTTTTTCTTTCATAAAATTGATTTACCTAAAGAGACGAAGAGCTCACATTGTATGTTATTAATTTTACTTAAAGGGAAAACAAATTTACTGCTTTTGCAATAAATGAATAATAAAGAGGTACATCCATTTCGTGTAAGTTTCCTCGAAAACGCCTGTTGGTAATAATCTCATTTATTTATTAGAAGACATTAAATTTTTTCTTTGAAAATATTTTATTGGCTTAACTTAATTCTATACTTCTCGATGAAATTATTGACGATATAATATGAATAGCTATGTTTTATTAATACATTTTATGTTATATAGTAATTTACTAAGTTTAAGGTTAATTTATTAATAAAGTTCCAAGTTGAAAACAAAATCATGTAAACCAAAATTAATTTTAAGTAAAATTATTCTAATCGTGTAGAACCATTTAAATATTTAAACAATTAAAAAAGAAATAAGCAGAAAATCTATTCCTTCAAAATTATTTACACGTGCATGTATCAAGACATTTGCAATCAAACTTTCATACAAACAGTATGAAATGAAATTATTTTCTATTTATACCAACAATGATAATATATGTACAAATCTATTTGTTAAAAAACTGTGTACAAACACACAATCAAACTATTCAATCAGACTATCCACACACATTTTCAGTTGTGTTGCGTTACTAGAAAAACATAACTACGTCCGCTTCACGCACACGAACTGGCTTCTCAGTTGCGTACTGTTAACTTACAAACTAAAAACTCAGTCGCTGTGTGTTCGTTTTGCTCCTAAAAATAGTAGACTGAATTCAGTTGGTTTTAAGTTTTGTGTGTGCTCAGTTAAACTATTTTAAGCAGTCAAATAGTTGAAAGTGAATACTCAAACTATTTTTAGTTCAGTCGCCAGTCAAAAAAAATTTTGTTGATGCTGAATATTAAACCCTGGTTTTATCAATCAATTTTTCAAGTGTTGCCATAAACTAAATGTATAAAGTTTTCAACAATTTTTAAACAATATAGAAAAAAAACAGCCCTTTGGTAACACCGCTCAAGTATAGAACTGTAAAAAACGAGAGAGAAACAGGAGTGAGAGAAAAATGAGAGAAAAAACTGAAAAGAGTCGTGAACAGCGTTGCCGCTTTGGTCCAATCGGACCAAACTTGGTAGTTTTTCGTTTTTAAAAAACAGTTTGGTAGTTTGGTTGGTTTGTTGAATTTTTTTCAATTTTTGGTAGGTTTTCCTCCCGTACCAAGCATAGTAAATTTTTCATCTTAAAAATTCAGAATATAAAATAAAAAAAATGTAACTTTTAATAAAATAAACAATAACTTTGATAGTGTTACCACAATTTTCAAAAACTGTTTTGGGTATACTAAAAAACATCTGTGCTTATTTGAATAGAGATGATTAAAGCTATAACCTTCTTTGGTTTAAGAAACGCGAACAATTTTATGAAATTGAAATTAACAATATTTTTGAGTGAAGGTTTATTTTCATGTGTATGTATTAAAAAATTAATAGACAAAATGGAAAAGTAAGTAAACTTTATTAATTCTAAATATGTATCTATTAATTACATAAATATTTGCTAATATTGCATGTATTTTTTCCGATTTTTATCAAAAACTTCAAAATTAAATGAAAATAATATAATTTCAGAAACGACATTCCATCAACCAGCTAGAACCACTCTTAAAATTTTTGTTTTAAAACATTTTTAAATAATTTAATACTTTTAGTGAACATTGTAAAGAAACAGTCAAAAGAAAATTTAGAACCGAATGGTTGAGCGAATTTGATTGGCTTCTGCATGGTATGCTCTAAAACTATTTTGAAACCAATGAATTATATGTGATATTTTTTGTATTTTAAATTCTTTTTGTTTTTTTTTTTATCTGTATGCATTTTGTATACACTTACATACATCCGTTATTTTAAATGAAATATTGCTTTTTTGTTGTTATTTTATGTATATTTTTATGTTTTTTATAAAAACCGGAATTTTTTATTATATTACTATCTAAGCCAAAATAAAAATTTTGATTTTATTGAAGAAATGCATTTTAAAATTTTTGGTAGGCTGTTAACGATTTTGGTAGGATTTTTGAAAATTATTGGTAGGAAGTAAATTTCTTGTGTGGCAACGCTGGTCGTGAATATTCATTTCGTGCTACTTTTGCTACCCCGTAAGAGTGATTTTACATTAAGGGCATTGTAGCTGACTCTTTTATTGTTTTCTACTTTGGAGCATCTCCGTAAGTCATCAAGCGTTTACATTATGACTCTTTTGTAGCAAGTGAGAGAATTTTATGATATTTTTTCAATCAATTTTTTAAGTGTTGCCATAAACTAAATGCATAAATTTTTCAACAATTTTTGAACAATATAGAAAAAAAAACAGCCTTTGGTAACACCGCTCAAGCATAGAACTGCAAAAAACGAAAGAGAGAAACAGGAATGAGAGAAATATGAGAGAAAAAACTAAAAAGAGTCATGAAAATTCATTTCGTGCTACTTTTGCTACCCCGCAAGCTTCTCTACACCTCTTGCCTACAAACTTCTGCATCATGACTTTTGTAGCTGATACAATGCCCATAATGTAAACTCCCTCTAAGCTTCTCTACACCTCTTGCCCACAAACTTCTGCATCATGACTTTTGTAGTTGATACAATGTCCATAATGTAAACTCCCTCTAATACAGAAACAGCACTTAAGTTTAAAGTTAACTGAGTTGATTTTTATATGTATTTTATAGGGAAAAACTTTGAAAACGAACTTTTTGTCAAATATGAATAATATATTAATTGAAATCTTGTGAAAATATGGCATGAGTTAAGAAACAGAGAACTGCAAGAGTGTCTGTTTTTAATACTCTAAGTATACTCATCTTAAATGCGGTTGCGGTGTGATCGCCACCGCATTTCTTTTGTGCGAGTATTTACTATACCCATTCCATTTGAGTATAAGTGTCTACCATACTCAAGTAAAATATTTGCTTTACTTTATTCGTACTCATACTCACAATAAACACCAAGAGAGAGAGAGAGAGAGATTTTAGCGTGTGTAGTGAGAGGAAAACAGAGTTATCAGATCAGAATTATTAAATCAAACACAATATCAAAAGTCGCCAATGTCTAAATTAGCTAACATACATACTTCTTTGAAATTATGAAAGTTTATTTAATATATAACAGAAAATAAATTAAATAGAACCCGCAAAATTCGCCTTATTTTCATTTATTAAAAACACAACAAAAGTTTACTAATAACTCAAGAATTGTTCATTGTTTATTATATTACGTTTTTGTTAGGGTTTTTTTTAAAGTCACACAGGAGAGAAATTTAAAAATTCTATTCGTTAAGCAAATAGATTTTTGAAATTAATAAATAGGTATAAAAGCAATAATTATATTTAACAAAATAATATATGTAAACTAAATAATTTATTTTATTTATTATTATTTATTAGGTCTATGTCTATTCAGTCAATGCAATATTACATCTGCGTATATACGGTTTTGTTAAAACTAAAAAAATTGAGTAATTTTCCTTTTATTCACGGATTCATTTTATCATTTTGTTTTTCTAAATACCGTTAGTAGCACGTTTATAACAACAAGGCGCATAAACTGAAAATAATTGTTCATAAAAAACAGCAACAGAATAAGTATACCTGCTTTAAATAGTGTACAAAAGCTGTGCCTTTAAGTGGTTTTTATTGCATTTTATTCATTAAATATGTGTTGTATTTCATACCTATGAAAACGGTTGTTGTCTGTTTTTCTGCTTATAATGTTTAGGCAATAGATTTGATCAAATTTTGTTTTTTTTTGTTTATAAATAGATCTGCATACAATGCAGAATTTCATAAAACGGCAGTAAAAATCTTAAATAGGGTTAAAATGTGGCAACGTTGCTTACAAATAAAGAGAATTAAAAAATTCTCGCGTACGAGTATAAAAAATACTTAAAATTCTGATGGCGATATTTTTGATACTCGTTTTTACAGGAATGGGTAAAATAAACACCGCAACTTTTTATTGCGGTGTTTAAAATACTCGAGTATGAAAAGTATAGAGTAAGTATGCGGTGTACTCGTGCAGTTCTCTGTTAGTCCCCTTTCACACACATCAAGTTTGACTCGTCAAGTCTTGAGTTTTTGGGAGAAAGGGGAGAAGAGAATAAAAAGAAGTACAAACCTGACCGTACCATCAAGTTTAAGAAAATTGTAAGATAGAAGTTGCTGAAGTTGAAAGCAAACTTGATGAAAAAACTTGACGGTGTGTGTGAACACGAATGCAGGTTCAAAAGAAAAGCTGATCAAGTAAACTTGACGTGTGTAAAAGAGGACTTAAGAAATTCCTCCTAAAATTAATTGCCAATTCATCATAACTTATTTTACTATGGTGTCAGACGATCAAGTTTTCATTCAATTTTTAAAATTTCTCTCATTTTTTTACCAATACACTCTCACTTTAAAAACTTGCTGAGAATTTGCTTTAAAATTTTCGTTCAATTGAGTCTTTCAAATTTTCATTCAAGAGAACAGCTGATTGAAGTTTTTTCCTTCCAATTAATTTTATTTGTTTTCTTTACGACATCTTGCTTAAAAACTTGCTTTGAAATTGCGTGCAGCCTACGTCACAGCTTTAAATTTTTGTGAATTTTGACAAGCAGTATGTGTAAATTTCTTGAAAAAGAATTGAACAAAAACTTGACCGTGTGACTGTACTGTTAGCCAAGTATGTTCCGCAATTTATGCATGTGTTTAACGAACGAAAGGCAAACGTGAAATAAACAAAGAAAATACTAACACAAACAAAGCTGTGTATACGTGCACGATTTATGTCAGCATAATTAGTCTAGTGTAAATACGAAAGAACAAAAGTTGTGCGGACTAAAAATTAATTTGTGTGAAAAGCCTTAATAACTATCTCGATCAAGGACAAAGTATCTTACGTGCAGCAACTTTATTTTTATAAAGGCGAAATTGACAACCGGAAAATCAAATACTACACCCTTTCTGCTTCTAAAAAAAACCTTTTGTTTTTAAATGTACTCGTATGACAAATTGATGAATTCTTGTAACATTTAAAAGCGCAATATTTTTTCAAAAGTTTGTATAAACACTATTACCAACATTGCTGTTATTTTAAAGCTATGTATTTTTTTTTAGATAGTGTTTGCTGCGGTATATCTCCTGAATGCAAGTGTTTCAGACACTTATCCACACATATTCTGGAAGGTATTTTCGATCTCTATGCATTAGTATTACCGACTGTTTAATACTAAGTAAAAGTAAGCTTTAATTAGTTTAAAACTTTTCACCAATTTTTTGAGGTTTTTTTGATTTTTGAAAGTTTGCCGCTTAATAACTTTTTCTGTACAGTATTTTAGAAAACAAGCTTTACCACGATCGATTCGTATTTTGATCCTCTTTCGACCGTATATACCGATATATGTGCACGCGGAATAGTTTTCGAGATATAAGCGAAAAACTAAACTTATATTTTTGAGCGATTTTTTTAAATTTGAAAAGTTTTCCACTCAATAACTTTTTTCGTACAGTCTTTAAAGAAACAAAATATACCACGAACGATTCGTATTTTAATGCTCTATCGATCAAATATAGTGGTACATGTGTACGCGGAATAGTTTTCGAGTTATGAATAAAAAACTACTCTGTCTAGCTTGATGTGCAGTACCTTTATGCCTTAATTTACAAAAGTGACAGTTGCAAAATCTGATTTTATCATCTGTAGGCTTTTAATTTTGTTTTTTTTTTTATTCAAATTAATACATAATATGTATAACATGAAAGCAGGTGGCACTAATACACCTACAAAAAAACAACAACATGTTCACACGCATAGTAAAAAGTACTTTCCATGCAACTCTGAAATTTGCCTTAATGCTATAAACACTATCAAAGGCTACCGACCATCGACTACCGACTACAAAAGTAGCTGGCTACAAAAATAGCCAAGTTGCCAGCTACTTAATTCTTTTAACGACCATCGACCACTAACTACAAAAAATAAACATCTGTTTTGACATATGTATTTAAGTTAACCAAAACAAAACAAACTTGATTTTGTTAAGTGAATTTGTGTAAAAAAAAATTTTAAATATCTCAAGAAAATTTAATTAACTTTATAAATACTATTGCTAAAATAGTGGAAACAAAGACTTCAGTGTATGAAGTGTCCACGTCCATGTTTGCATATAAATTGAACTAAACATTTACATTAAACAATATAATAAATGTATATAAACAGTAAAAATTACTATTATATACTTATCAATTTCAATAAAAAACCCAAAAAATAAATATAAATGAAACAAATTAGAAATTTATGAAAAAAGAACTAAATGGAAAATTTCACAAACAAAAAGTAAATAAAAAATGTATTTTTTTTTTATCTTAATTTAATAATGGCAGGGGCATATAACTACAGCGCCAGGGTATCCCACAAGTATTTTGATATTACTAGTCTCTCCAGGAACTGCACATCAACCTATACCTACGTATAGGAAGTGGAAAATCCTGTTGAATAAAAACTGTGCGCGTTGCGACTTCAATTATAACTTCACTTTTTTTTAAAAAATCTTCTCGCGCGCAGATGTTCCCCCTTCGAGATAAAGTAATAAACTGATGAAAAATGTAAACAAATTAACAGATGATTATTATTTTTCAATGATGCCACTATAAAAGTTTTTCGCGTTTTTAATAGCGATATTTAATGTATTGCGTTTTTAAAAACACCATTTCATGCATTTATTGTATTGGCACCACTAATCTGTTTTTTGTAGCCAAGAAAAATAGAAATTAGCCTAAGTTGGCTACGGGCTACAAAAGTAGCCGTGTAGTCGGTAGTCGTGTAGCTGCTAAAAGATTTATGCTCATAAGCACGCATGTATTCTATTTTTGACATCTTGTAGTCGATGGTCGGTGGACATGATTATGTTTATAGCATAAAGTTTGTTATCTTCTCCTCGACTGTTTTTGTATTCTAAAGCCTGGTACTCTGTTCAGTTTTTCATGCGGAATGCTGTCAAATCACATACATAAAAAATTGGTATGAAAAAGTCGTGAAAAAATGTTGCAGAAGTAGTACTCTGTTTTTACTGTGGAAAAACATATGAAATGTTTCTGGCAACATTCTATCCAAGCTGTGAAATAAAGCAAGTAGGCATTATTTCATTCGGAATTTTTCATACAACAGCTGATCGTATGTCTTTTACATACATTTTTAAAACAATGATACCACACATTAAATGTCAAATATTCCACATGAAATATTCAATGTTGCTCAATAATTTTCACAAATTTGAATAGAGTACCAGGCTTAAGAAATATTATATGGATTTTTAACACACATGCAGTATAATGTATGAATTCGGATGGGTAAACACACGTTTGCTTCTTTTTGTATTAAGGTAAATCAACTCTAGTATGTCTTTCGCATTTATATGTTTAAGGTTAATGTCCACCGACCATCGACTACAAGATGTCAAAAATAGAATACATGCGTGCTTATGAGAATAATTCTTTTAGCCGCTACACGACTACCGACTACACGGCTACTTTTGTAGCCCGTAGCCAACTTAGGCTAATTTCTATTTTTCTTGGCTACAAAAAACAGGTTAGTGCTGCCAATATAATAAATGCATGAAATGGTGGTTTTAAAAACGCATTACATTAAATATCGCTATTAAAAACGAGAAAAACTTTTATAGTGGCACCATTGAAAAATAATAATCATCTGTTCATTTGTTTACATTTTTCATTTACTATTTATTTGTCGCATTTTTCATTTACTTTTTGTTTGTGAAATTTTCCATTTAGTTCTTTTTTCATCAATTTCTAATTTGTTTCATTTATATTTATTTTTTAGGTTTTTTATTGAAATTGGTTGGTATATAATAGTCATTTTTACTGTTTATATGTATTATTATATTGTTTAATGTAAATGTTTAGTTCAATTTACATGCAATTATGGACGTGGACACTTCATACACTGAAGACTTTGTTTCCACTATTTTAGCAATAGTACTTATAAAGGTAATTAAATTTTCTTGAGACGTTTAAATTCACTTAAAAAATTAAGTTTGTTTTGTTTTGGTTAACTTTAATACATATGTCAAAACAAATGTTTATTTTTTGTAGTTAGTGGTCGATAGTCGTTAAAAGAATTAAGTAGCTGGCGACTTGGCTATTTTTGTAGCCAGCTACTTTTGTAGTCGGTAGTTGATGGTCGGTAGCCTTTGATTGTGCTTATAGCATAAGTGCTTAAATGAAAAACAAGTTATGTGTTGAAAGGTTTTCTCATACACTAACTTGTGTTGCAGAACACTTCATATTGACATGCTTAGATATAGTCGTGAAGTGCGTTCAGTTGTTTTTTATTTTCGTGTTTCACTAAGCAGGATTTTTTAATGGCGGAAATCAAAAATTAAGCGTCGTGTAAAAAAGTGTAAGCATTGTAAATATTGTGCCTCTTAGCTGTTTTAGAAAAGTGTGTATTCCTTAGGATTCTCTACTGAGAAGGATAATTCTGTTTTCAAAATATTTTGACATATTTTTAAACATCTTAATTTGTTGAAAATTACTTCAATATTTTGTTGGTTTACCCGATAATCCTTCTTCACTTTGCATTTAGCAATCTAACTCCCAAAATCATTTTGTGTGGTCCTAATGGCCAGTTTTTTAACTTCATATTAAAATACTTATTTAGTCAATGTGAATTTAAAATTAAGTTGTATTTAAATACAGTTTAAGTTTTTCAGTCAACTATGATCGTTCTTATCACAGATTACTAGTTATTAGAAAGAAAGGAAATAGCCAACAGACTTAAAGTAACCCAGCAAAAAATTAGACATTACCTTAAAAAGTATTTGCCATATAATGACTTACTTTTTTGATTGCCATATTTTGTTACTTGCTTACAAAACATATTACATTAGTTTCCAAAAAAGGAAGTAGTAATGGAACTAGTTCTTTATGTTAAAAGAGACCACCGTACTAATGGTACTCATTGTTTCCAACAATAATTAATGTAATCGATTCTCAGTAATTGATTATAAAAGTCTCATGCCTTGTTAAAATCATTAAGTTGGCAATCTAGTTGGGAAGTACTTCTGCCAAAAATGCGTAATTTCACACTCGATTACATTTTCAAAAAGTTTTTGCAGAATACATACAATCGAAAAACAATTCGAATTAATACGGGGAACGGAACGCAGAATACCAAAGTTGCCAAACTGAGTAATTTTCGATCCAAATCGAAACGCGGAATAAGGAAGATGAATTAAATTTTGATTGTTACTATAATCATATACAGTTGACTATTAAATTTAGGCATTAACTGTATGTTTTTTATTTTGTTTTTATTTTCACGTTCTAGAGCTGTGTCGTTCGGGTTAAATTGAACGGATGACTTAATTGTACGAAATGAGCTAGATATTTAACCGACTCCTTTCCTTTAATAGTGTACGGTATATAACACAGATGTGGTATATAATATTGTTACGAATAATAAAATCTGGCAACCCCTGTAGTTGTTTCCGTATGAGCGTGGTGAATAAGCTAATTCAACTAATGGTGTGTTTTTAGAATAACAAAACCACAAGTTAGCCAACAAAAAATGAGCAGCCCCAATGGCTGCGTTGGTAGAGGTGCGTACTACAAAACAGAGGGTCCTGAGTTCGATACCGCATCCGGACATGCGTACAACGAAAAAATAATAATTGTTATCATGCAATTAAAATTAATAAACAGCAGTACAAACCTTCCGAGAGGCAAAGACAATTATTGTGTGAAGCCATGGCAGACAATTTATTGAAGACGTCTAATCTAATAAAAGAAGTAAGTCTCAATTTTCACTAGGCAATTCTTATCGGCTTATCCCTTTTGCTTGTTGATGAGGGCGACAAGAGGAAAAGAAACGATTACACAAGCTGATGTACTCGTTCAATTCGTTTTACTTTCTTATTCGTAATTTTTAGCTGATTAAATGTTATATGTTTTTATACACAAATTGAAATTTGTTGTTGTTTGTTGTTAAACCGCTAAAACAATAAGCTAATAAGCTAAGATTGTGAAAACGACACGGCAAGTTCAAAGAAGAAAAAGTGATAAGTTTATTTATAAGAATTGGTTCGTGAAAATTGGGACTAACAGATAATTGTCAAGAAGCCCTTTATAATAAAAAGTAAGAGCAATAGCGGTTAGCGCAGGAAAGTGTAAACAGCATAACAACAGTGTATGGCAGACGTGTGTTGTGGCTTTTGGATTAAAGGAGATGACTTGCTTGGATGAAAGGATTAGTGGAGATGTCTGTGGATGGTTAAGGTTACTAAACAAGGTATCGAGTAGTTCATGTCTCGCCGGAGTAATACAGTAGTGTAGCGTAGTGTAAATACGAGACCAAGGGTTCACAAGACCGGTAGGATCAAGAAGTATAGCCAGAGAAAGCAATAAAGTAAAAGAATGCAGAAATTATAATGAGCCACAGTGGTATTTGCATTTCGTTTGTTTTAAAATGGGAAAAACGTAACAATATGGTGTACGCGGATCACTTTCGTTCGTTTGTTTCTTCTTTTTTTTTTTTGTATCATGTTCTTTTATTTCAGTTGATTTTTTTTTTTTTTTTTTTTTTTTTTTTGTAGTAAAAGGAGTTGCTGTATATGTACTTATATATACGTATGCAAGCACATATTTCATTTTTGTTTGAATTAACAGTCTTTAAAAAAAATTTTTTTTGATAGTGTTTCTTTTTTTAATGGAAAATTGGTAATATTTAAATTTAAAAAAGTGTTTTTTAAGTAAACTAAAGAAATATCACAAAAAAAGAAGCTGGAATTAATCCCTTAAACCATAGCCTATCACATTTTTAAGCAGTTTAATAATTAAATTCTTTATTTTTACGAATAATAATTATTTTTTTGCTTTTTTTGTGGAAAAGAAAATTTTTGTGCTTTCGTTTTTCTTGTTAAATATCTAGTTTTTTTTTTGTTTTTTTCATTCTTTATAATAAAAAAAAACACTATATATCTCTTCAGAACCTACAGAAAACCTAATTATATTGTTTTCTATCTGCCAAGGGTATCACCTCTGTACTTCGACAAAGTTTTGTTAATTTTCTTTTAAACTTTGTTTAGTGTTTTGATACAAAAAGTTTTCTTTTACAAATTTTGTTTCCTTCTGTTTGATCGTTTCTAATTTTTGGACGTTTTGTATGTGGTGCTTATAACACAAAAATATGTGTGTGTTCATATGTATATACAACTGTGTATAAGAAACGAAAGAAAAACATGGCAACTTCGCAAGTACATCAAAGTTTGTACTGTCCATCATTCTTTCTTCCTCTCTCTCACATAAAATCAATAATAAAAAGACAAGAAAATCACATACAATAGTAACAATACATGCACAGCTATTTTAAATTTTCCGACATTGTGCTCATAATGAATTGTCATAATTTTTGTTTGGACGCCTACACTACAGAAGCAATTGTCAGCATTTATGACAACTAATGCGAATTACTTTATTGTCATGACAGTATTGTCTAATGTAAACGTGGCGTAAGGATTGTTGTTCAAATTCGTTCAATCGGTCAATTTGAACGAATCAGTCTTTGATAATTGACCGAAAAAGACCGGTCACTAAACGAACGACCGGGCACATGTCTAGAAATATCTCTCTGAAATATTTGTCTGAAATTGCTGGAACGAAAAACCACAATTAAACATCGTAAAATACTAATGGTGCTGACTTATTTAAATAAATTTTATTTTATTGATTTTAGACACCTAAAATAAAAAAAAAATTTTAAAAACAAAGCATTTGCATCATTGCCAACAGCTGTAAAAAGGGATTAAATATAAAACGTATAAGCCAGTTATTATTTTAAAACTTATTTATAATTTTTTGCAAAATGGAAAGTAAAGTAACTGTTACATGTTCTCCGTTCTTCAAATATTTTACATAAATTTAAATACAGCTGTTTTAAAACTCAAAAATGTTTGCTAAATTGCAATTTTATTGGCAAAAAATATACTTTAAATACAAAAGTAATTAAAAGTTATTTCTGTCTACGAGTTCCACAAATATTTTAAAAATGATATCAGACGAAATATCCTTCTATGGATATTCCTTGAAATGAACCGATTCCCAATACTGAAAAGTGGCCTCCTGACAAAGACCGATTATGGCCAGCAACAAAATCGGCGAACTAATGACGCTAAGTGGAATTCCTACGCTTTTTGAAATTGACAATATGGAATGCACACATAATTTAAATGTATTTTTTCAACTGATCAAGCCAAAAAGACCTAGATTAATTGAGGAGCAACTAATAGATGACACGATGCCAGTCAGAAACATGACAAAAGCCAACATAGATTTCCTTAACTTGGGATCTACAACAATTTCACAAAATCGGTTTGAGCTACTGGGAAAAATTAATATTGAAGTCAACGAAAGAGCCTCCACAAGCAAAAAGCCGGCAGATAAATCAGAATTAATTAATAATCATAATAAAAACTCTGGAAGACCGGTAAGAAAAAAATTTTGTCCTACAATTATTTTACATAATGTCAACGTTAAAACTCTAGTAGAACAATTAAGTAAATTATCTCCCAAGGTTATTTATAAAATAGTCAACTCCTCAAAAAACAAGTTCAAACTTTACTTTGATGACCTAAAGGTTCACTTGGAAATGATGGAGTTATTGAGAGCTCAAAATATTAAATCATATTCATTTACACCACCCAAATTAAAAAGAATATCAGTTATTATTAGAAGTGTGTATCATCTAAATTACCAAACACAATTGACAAAATAAATAAATTAACCACTTAATATTCTGCTAAAAATGAGCAAAATACCGGCTTGTTTATTGTTACTCTAGCCCCAGGAAAAAAGATATGCGACGTTAATAAAATAAAATATATTCTTAACCAAGCGATTACATGGGAAACTCCCAAGTTAAAAAAGAAGGAGATCCAATGTTTTAGATGCCTAGCTTTGCATCTAATTGCAGTGCGAAATTTAAATGTGTAAAATTTAACTTAGAACATTCTCCTGGCTATTGTAGCATAAAAATTGGGGAATCATCTCCAATGTGTGTAAATTGTAACGAGACTGGACATACAGCCAGTTATAAAAGTTGCACAGCTTATAAGGTATAATGAAAAAATAAAAAAACTTTGTTGATAAGATTAAAAATAGAAGGCAGGAAATTAGAGGCAATGTTGCTAATTCGATTTTTAATAGCCAAAAAATAAACGAAAAAACTTCTTTCGCTAACCTATTTTATAATAAGAATTTATCAAACTTGGTAAGTATTTTAATGACCCAAAAGCCTCATCGCTAGATTCAAAAATGTTAATTTTTTTGAAATCGTATAAAACAATTATTTGAAATGACAAAAAAAGAATATGGAGTTCTTTTAAAAGCAGTATTAATTAACCATGGCTTGAATAATTTAATTTTTTTTAACATTTCAATTAAGATCGCTGGTCAATGCTTAGATGTTATTAAAATTTTAAACTTTAATAAAATTGAAGTTTGCTTCTTGCAATAAACTCATTTTCGTTAGGGACGAATTCTAATTGTTGCTAGGGACCATTCAAGTCAAGGTACGGCTATTCTTGTAAGAAAAAAATATAAAATTTGAATCTATTTATATTACAAATATTAAATTTCCAAATTGCTTCATCGAGATTAACAAGTATTCTTTTCAAGTCTTGACTGCATTAGTAGTCGGTCAATATCATACGATGGGGTTTACATAGGAGGACCTTTTAATGCTAGAAATAAATCATGGGGGGATACAATTGACAATATAGACGGCAAGAGCTTCTATGAATGGTTAAGTTTTGCAGGAATTACTTTTACAAGGTTATGTGATGGTTCCCCTTCTTTTCCGGGGGGCTCTTCATATTTCGACCATTTCTTAATAAGCACTAACTTAATAGTTAATAACCAGGAAAATATTAAAATTAACACCCTACCCTCGTTTTCGGATTATTATCCTACCCTCGTTTTCGGACCATTATTCGATAAAACTTAAAATCAAACTGTCTGAATATGAGTTTATTTTATCTCCTCCAAAATTTTATACATCTTTTCAGGAAATAAATTGGGATGAATTCCGTGATAGTGTTCATTTTAAACCTTCGTCTTTCAGAGGTCAGAAATTTAGAGCACAGAGAGATTGACGTAAATACTTCGATGTTTAACGAAGTCATTATATCTGAAGTAACAAGATATTCTCGCAATGTAGAGCTAAAAAATAAAAAATTTATCGTACCTAAAAATATTAAAAAACTATTTAAAATCAAATATAATTGGCAGAAAAATCTGAAAAAATTTGTTCCACCGAAACGCAAATAGAACATCAGAAGAATATCGATTGTTGAGTGCTCAAACTCAACTACTCAAGACCATAATCAAAGAACAAGTGGAAATACATCAAGCCTCAGAAGTTTATAAACGGGTTTCTAATATTAAACCTGGCCCTAAAGCATTTAAACAGGTATTGGCTGCTGTAGTCAAGGTGGAGGGAACGTTGATTACAAACTGGCTGCCCTGGGTTCAACCCTTGCGGCAGTCAAAAAATAATTTTTTTTTGTTTAATGGTAGATATACATATTCAAACCTAAAGTCAACACATGCAGCCTCCTTCGTCGGTACTTCTTCATAGCATATTCGCCGGCAAAGTAAAATAGTTAACAAAATGCACTGTGACCATATTTTAAAAATTCATGGAGCAAATCGTCTTCAGAAAAAGAGCCAAAAAGGACTTCAATATTTGGTAAAGAGCTAAAGTTTTTTTTTAATATTTTTTCTTAATAGTTCACTCTAAAATTCTTAAGGAACCTAAAAACTCTTAAAGCTAAAAAAATAAAACAAAAATAAACAAAAACATTTCCGAGAGTATAATTGTCATACGTATGTAGTACTCGTATACACCCATCACTATTTTATGAGGTATAAACATTCTTAAAAAATATATTTATATAATACTACCATATATAAATCATTTAAGTTCTTATTTTATAACAGTCACATTTAAAATTCAGGTATATCTTAAGGGGGGTTTAGACGGTACGACTTTACATACGTAAAATCCAAGAGAAAATAATATAAAATTCCATCCGTATTTTAAAACTGAGAGTAAAAATCTTACTACAGATAATTTTTGCGTTTACACAATTGGTATGAGTAAAACACAAAAAAAACTAAAATAGCTGTTTGCAGAAAAATACATCCCTGATCTAATGATTCGTACTTGTCTTTTGAAAATTTCCAAAAAACAAAGAGAGCCATACGACTCAAATTTTCATCCGTATTTTCTCTCAATTTGTGCAGATTCATTACGTATTTTGTTTAGACGATCCCACTAGTACTATTCTGCACAAAAATTTTACATGTCGTAAGACTTCTGTGACCATGTAAACCGCCCTTTAAGGTAAATATTCATCATCCTTTACGTTTTTCCCTTTTAGAACAAATATACGGATTCTTTTGATTGCTTTTCTTGTCGCTTTCTCTGGGTATACTTCTTTGATCCTACCGGTCTTATGAACCCTTGGTCTCGTATTTACTTAACATGCGTTGTTATTACAAACACAGCCATCCACGCTACACTACTATGTTACTCCGGCTAGACATGAACTACTCGATGATGCCTTGTTTAGTAACCTTAACCATCCACAGACATCTCCACTACTCCTTTTATCCAAACCAGTCATCTAATTTAACCCAGTAGCCACAACGCACGTCTGCTATACACTGTTTTTGTGCTGATACACTTACCTGCGCAACCGCTACCGTTCTTACTACTTTTTATTATAGAAAGCTTCTTGACAATTATCTGTTATTCTTATAATAAATTGGACGTCTTAACTAAATTATCTTCAATGGCTTTACACAATAATTGTCTTTTGCCTATCGGGAGGTTTGTACTGCTGCTTCTTAATTTTTATTGCTTATAACAATTATTATTTTTCGTTGCACACATGTCCGAATGCGGTATCGAACT
This sequence comes from Gymnosoma rotundatum, assembly GCA_916610165.2. Classification (NCBI taxonomy): domain Eukaryota; kingdom Metazoa; phylum Arthropoda; class Insecta; order Diptera; family Tachinidae; genus Gymnosoma; species Gymnosoma rotundatum. The sequence continues at coordinate 76,734,968 of OU744339.1, read as the reverse complement.
CAGGACCTCCTGTTTTGTAGCACGCTTTTGTTAGCTCATTGTGGTATTATTCTATACACAAACTATTAGTTGAATTAACTTATTCACCACGCTCATACGGATAACAACAACAGGGGCTGCCAGATCTTATATTCGTAACAATATATTTAATTAAGATCATTTGCTATTTCAAAATTGTGGTAAAATTTATTTAATTTTTGTAAACCATATCTAATATAGAGAAATACTCGCTTCTCCTTTTCGAATTTCTTGCGTCATTAAACCAGATTCTTTTTTAATTTCTCTGCATATTTTTTAAAACATAATAATTAAGGAGTATTTAGTTAACGCATATTTAAGTGCGTATAACTTCTTACCTATTGCTGCATTAGGCGAAGTATCTTCTGAGTCACTGCTACTATAAACTTCAGCAGCCGCTGTCTGAACCCTTTTAATATATATAAGTAAATTTATATTTTTTGTAAATATATGAAGTTTTATATTTTTACATGCGCACATATCTTTTACCAACCTTTCCATTTTAATGTCGAAATAATTCTTTGATTGACACAATGCTGCTTCCATTTATCTTACAAAAGACACACTAAATTTCTAACAAAATTGTAAAAAGTGATGCAAGTACGCAAATTTGTGTGAAGCTTATAACTTTCCAATACAATATAGCTCAACTCTTTACACTGCATAATGTACCATGTTTTGCTAATACTTCTGCGCTGGCAGATTATTGATTTCATAATCATTATTTTAGTTGACTTAATTAGTTTTAAACAAATAAATAAATAATAAAAAAAATTTAATAACATAAAAAGAGCTAAACATTTTTCGAAAAGGAGCTAAATTTAGATCCAAAAGAGCTAAAACGGTCACACTGATAAAATGTCTATATCTCTCTTCTTTCACTACCTCTCTTTCTTCTTATCTATCCCTTTCCTAAAGAATGTAGCACGGTTACAAACCTTAGCCTGAAGTGCTAAAAAAATGGTCAAAAGGTTTCGATCGTCTGGAAGTAGAAGGTAACATCTACCACAATGATGTTGATAAGGTAGAACATTTTAGACGTTATTTCTCTAACGATATAATGGGCTATAAACTCCTAATACTCCAAATGCTGAAATAGTTTCTTCTTATATTTCCTCATATTTCAATAATTTCTATCGTGCCCCCTAGTAATTTTAACGAAACTATTAATGCGCTAAATAGCTTCGATGGTAATCAGTTTACAAACATTTTTGAGGTTAATGAAGTTATTAAATCTCTTAACTGCAAAAAATCAGCGGGAGTCAAAACGATATCCAATTTTATAATTAAAAAATTACCCCTCTCAGCAATAAAGTTATTAGTTATTATATTTAATAATTGTCTAAATAAAGGATATTTCCAGCGTTGCCGCTTTGGTCCAATCGGACCAAACTTGGTAGTTTTTCGTTTTTAAAAAACAGTTTGGTAGTTTGGTTGGTTTATTGCATTTTTTTAAATTTTTGGTAGGTTTTCCTCCTGTAGCAATTTTTTAGCAATAGTAAATTTTTTACCTTAAAATTCAGAACATAAAATAAAAAAATGTAACTTTGAATTAAATAAACAATAACTGTGAATAGTTTTACCACTGTTTTAGGTGTAATAAAAAACATCTCTGCTTTTTTGCATAAAGATGATTAAAGCTATAACCATCTCTGGTTTAAGAAACGCGAACAATATTATGAAATTGAAACTAACAATATTTTTGAGTGAAGGCTTATTTACAAGGTTTGTATTAAAAAAATTTACAGACAAAATGAAAAAGTAAGTAAACTTTTTTAATTGTATATATGTACCTATTAATTACATAAATATTTACTAATATTGCATGTAAAGATACAGTAAAAAAATTTTAAAACCGGATGGTTGAGCGAATTTGATTGGCTCCAGGAAAAGGATGGGTGTTCATTCTGCATAGTATGCTCTAAAACTATTTTAAATCATAACATCCATCTTAAAAATCACCAAAAGACAAATTTCCACCTCAACAATTACGGAAAAAAACCAAGTGAGTATAACAGAGTTTATGTGCAAGAAACGCATTTTTAAATTTTTGGTAGGCTGTGAACGATTTTGGTAGGATTTTTGAAAATTATTGGTAGGAAGTCAATTTCTTGTGTGGCAACGCTGGATATTTCCCTAACGTATGGAAAATTTCGAAGATATATCTTCTTGTTAAAAAGCCAAACGATTATCGTATTAGTAATATTAGACCAATAACTATGCTATTCCAAATTGGTAAACTCTTTGAAAGCATCTTAAGGCTGAAAATGAAAAATTCTCTAAATATGGAGGTAATACCATCTTATCAATTCGGATTTAAGAAAGGCCACTCAGCGGTAGATGCGTTGCTCTTGTTAAATACCGACGTTATAAATGATTTGAGAAATAAGCGGTGCGGTATAAAAATAAAAAAGAGATAAAACCGCTAGATTGCCTTAAAAATAACTAAATTGTCACTACTTTTCAACCTTAATGCTCTAAACACATAGACCACAGCAAGCTACACAGCTTCATGGCTACAAATGCAGTTGACTTCATATGTCGCCGTGTAGTCAGCTACTTAATTTTTTTGAAGGCAGCAACAACAGCTGTGTACTTTAGCAATACAAATTTAAGGGATACCGCATACATATATTTTATAATGAATAAAATTAAAGTTATTGATAAAAAATGTAATAATATCACGAAAAACTATAAAAACACATAAATTTATTTCCTTATTGCATTTTTGTAATGTTCTTGTATGTTTAATATTAAAAAAAAAGTTTTTGTTTTTATTTTCCAATTTATATAATTTATATGTATACTGGCAACACTATATTTGCGTATTGCTGCCCGTCGGAATAGAAAATAGCTTAAGTTGGCAGCAGCAGCAAATGCTGTCGTGTAGTCGTGCTGCTATGATGTCGTCAATATAATCCTTTTCATTTAAACACATGTATTTTATTTTTGACAGTTTGCTGTCTGCTGCCTGGTGTCGTCTATGTGTTTAGTGCTTAACAAAACAATACAAATCAACAAGCAAGTAACTTCACTTCCTAACGCACTGTCAAAATTGCTAAGAGCCAGTTTAGATTAAGGGCATTGTAGCTGACTTTTCTATTGTTTTCTCTTTTGGTGAATCTCCGTTAGTCATCACGCGTTTACATTATGACTCTTTTGTAGCAAGTGAGAGAATTTTATGATGTTTTATCAATGAATCTTTCAAGTGTTGCCATAAACTAAACGTATTAATTTTTCAACAATTTTTAAATATTATAGGAAAAAAACAGCCATTTGGTAACACCGCTTAAGCATATAACTGCAAAAAGCAAGAGAAAGAAACAGGAATGAGAGAAATATGAGAGAAAAAACTAAAAAGAGTCATGAAAATTCATTTCGTGCGACTTTTGCTACCCCGCAAACTTCTTGTAGGCAAGAGGTGTAGAGAAGCTTGTGGGGTAGCAAAAGTAGCACCAAATGAATTTTCATGACTCTTTTTAGTTTTTTCTCTCATATTTCTCTCATTCCTGTTTCTTTCTCTCGCTTTTTGCAGTTATATGCTTAAGCGGTGTTACCAAATGGCTGTTTTTTTCCTATAATATTCAAAAATTGTTGAAAAATTAATACGTTTAGTTTATGGCAACACTTGAAAGATTGGTTGATAAAACATCATAAAATTCTCTCACTTGCTACAAAAGAGTCATAATGTAAACGGGTGATGACTTAGAGGGAGTTTACATTATGGGCATTGTATCAGCTACAAAAGTCATGATGCAGAAGTTTGTAGGCAAGAGGTGTAGAGAAGCTTGCGGGGTAGCAAAAGTAGCACGAAATGAATTTTCATGACTCTTTTTAGTTTTTTCTCTCATTCCTGTTTCTCTCTTTCGTTTTTTGCAGTTCTATGCTTGAGCGGTGTTACCAAAGGGCTGTTTTTTTTCTATATTGTTCAAAAATTGTTGAAAAATTTATGCATTTAGTTTATGGCAACACTTAAAAAATTGATTGATAAAACATCATAAAATTCTCTCACTTGCTACAAAAGAGTCATAATGTAAACGCTTGATGACTTACGGAGATGCTCCAAAATAGAAAACAATAAAAGAGTCAGCTACAATGCCCTTAATGTAAAACCACTCTTACGGAGATTCACCAAAAGAGAAAACAATAGAAAAGTCAGCTACAATGCCCTTAATCTATACTGGCTCTTGCCAACAAACTTCTGCATCATGACTTTTGTAGCTGATACAATGCCCATAATGTAAACTCCCTCTAAGCGTTAACGCCGTGCTATTTAGGGTTGCTTCATACATTTTGTATGTACATGAGAAATTATTACAGTTATCTTGCGCTTTACGCGCTAATTTAGGAATGGCAGTAAGTTGGCTACGGGCTACAAAGGTAGTCGCGTAGCGGCTAAAAGAATTATTCTCATAAGCATGTATTCTATTTTTAACATCTTGTAGTCGATGGTCGGTGAACATGATTGTGTTTATAGCATATCTGTCATCACGGATAATAGAGGTAGCCACGGTTAATCGAAGCGTGCCATTTAAAACATTATAAACAAAAAACAATAGGCTGACCTTTGGCCATATCGAATAATCGAGGCCCGACTGTAATTATTTTCTAAACAAACAATTGTTTTATTTATAATTTGAATGAATTTTCCTTTTTCTAGATACCAAAATTGGCGCTATAGGTATATTTTTTCATTGAAAATAACCAATTCCGGAGAAAAGAAAATTTCCCGGTTTTTTAAATCCCAAAATCGACGCTATACGTATTCACGCACGCACGCTCAAGGCATATTGATACAATGTCTTGCGCACGCATTTTCATTTTTGTCTTTACTTCAGAAATCCAAATAAATTTACGTTTTCCTGAGCAATTCAAATCTGAATGGGAACGATAAAATTTTAATAGACAATTTTGAATATACAGATACCTACGTGTAAATCTGATTATTATAGTACATAAGTATGTATGTTAATATATCTTACAGCAATAACTCTATTAAATTAAACGCATTGTATTCTCATAGGAAATTGTTAATTACTTGTAATGCATATCGCTGGTCTCATGTAGAAAGGCCCCGAACTCGTATATTTGTAACTTTATGGGAGAAGGTAAAAACATAATAAACTGTATTAATTACAATGTAATATAATAAATGCTGTGATTATAAATTCGACTTTTTTAATAGACGTTACTGACTAAAAGTTAAAATTTTTTATTGTCCTGTTGCCACCTTTGGGAGGTTGCTTTGCAATTTTTTGCTTTACACTCTCGGTGCTAGTCTAGGGGATGAACATGGAATTTTTAACCAAAAATTTGGGGGGAACCAGACTACTTATGTTATAAAAGTGGTAATAAAAAACAGTTTCAATTAAAAAAGCTACATAAGTGAAAGTTGGGCCCAAAAAAAACGCAATTAATAAGGAAAATCGAACTATTAACCTTTTTAAAAAATACAGCACCTACTGTGGCTTCCAATAAATAAAACTACCGCAGTACATCTAAAATATCTAATATGAATTTCAATAATGCCTATATTACCTTATCCCATCATAAAGTTCTCAATGTACTATGGAAGTAGCCATATTACGTGCAGATAATTGGACGTACCGTAACTTTGAAACTTAGGGCCCCCCAGAATTTTTCGAATAAAAACGCATTTAAACTTTGTTTTAGAGCATTGCAACTAAGTAGATTTAAGACAAAATTATACTATGTGTCCTAAATTGCCATCACGATCTACTTTAAAAGAATTGCAACCAAAAATCACGGAAATATGAATATGCATGTAAATACATACATAATTGCGAACATACTCGATTATTTGAATTATAAAGGCAGACAATCATATATTTATGCACATAGGCATTTAAAAAATATTGGTAGATGTTAATTTTTATAACGTATTTGTTAAACGTCCAGAGGATGATGACTGCAAAACTTTATTTACAGGCCGGGGATTGTGCAATATGGCTAAAGTAAATACTAAATAAGTACATATTTGCAACAAACCACGGTCTTCAAATAATTGTGCACACAATATTTTTGATTTTGACGCCTACTTAAGGAAATCAAAGCCGCGAGCTTATCTAACCTCATTTTATGAAGTATGATTTTAGATTGTGGAAATTTAAGTTTTTTAGCTAAGAAATTGTTTACTTATATAACACAAAAGTTTATCAATAATATAACTTCCAAAACGTATCATATATCAAATAAAAATCATCACGTTACACGAAGGCGGACAAATTACTTTATTTGCAGGTTTTACACTTTCCGTTAAAAAACTGTAATTATCAAACGGTAAATTTTTATTGTGAACTTAACCATTCCAAACTCTTCCTCCTACCGATCACTATGATTTTTAAAAGAAAAATAAATCAAATTTTAAACCAAAATTTTAAAAAGTATTTTTTGTGGCAAAAATGTAGCGAGTAATTACAAAAAAATTTAATGCTACCAGATTATAATGGAAAATAGAATTGCCAAACTAAAAAATATACACACGAAGAAATATTTTTTAATATAGCATTGATATTAGCAAGGTGCATCTATAAGGTTCAGTCATCGTCGAAATGTTACAACCACAGATATTAATCTGTGGTTACAACAAAGCAACTTTTTGGTACGAGTCCGTGTCAAAAATCAGTAGTTGAGGCGAGTAAAATTTTAATTTGCTATGAAAAATATAAAGCAAACAGTCAAAAAATTCAAAACAAGAATAACAATATTTAAAAAAAAAACAACACAAAATTTAACGAAACAAAAATAAATTCTGTGTTTGTGTAATTTTTTCATTTTTAATAAAAATAAAATTTCAACAAAGTAATAAAATTATAACATGTTGTGGGACTTTCTTAATACTGGAACCAAAAACATATAATACAGGTGAACGCACGGGCGAAAAAGCACATCAGCTGTGTACATTACAGTTGTCAAAAAAATTTGTCAAAAATAAATAATTTGTTAAATTTTTTTTAATTTAATTTTTTTTGATTGCTAATAGAAAACAAACAATTAAAATTCCTAGAGAAAACTACCACAACATGGAACCGTATTTGCAGTTCCTGATGTGCATAATCAAAATATGCGTAAAAAGATATTGAAATTATTGTTAACACATTTATAATTCCTTGGTTTTTTTGTGGAAGATTATGTTAGTCTTCAAATGGTCAACGTGCAAGAATGGAACGATGCGTGTGATATGGGCTAGTGGTACAAAAGAATTTTGGTCACTTTTCCTGTATTTTTATGTAACTTAATTTTTATAATTTTCTTATTCTGAAAATTACAACCAGTTTTTTTCATCAAATATATTTTTTTATTTTGTTTGTTTTTTTACAATATTTTTTTGACAACATACATAATTTTGTAGCAACAAATTGCCTGTTGTTTTTTGTGTTGTTGGATTGTTGTAGCCATGCGGTCACCTGTATTAATTCGCCTTGGATTTGATGTACAAAATTTGAGTTGAATCTTGTGACATATATGATATGAACAGTAGCGAAATGGCTTTCCCCGCAATAATACATTACATATTTTAGTTTTAAATAAGAAATATTTTATTAGAATATCATGAAATGTTTATATTTTAAGAATTCAAGTACAATTAAAGTAAATTAACATGAAGATTCCAAATAATAAATTTTCTTGCTATTATAGCATTTTTCAAATAAAATTTTTTTTAATATTAACTTTAAAGGCATTAACTTTCTGTGTTATCATCTTTTTGCTTAGATCTCTTTACTTTCTTATTCTATTGGCATCTAAGACCAAAAAATGTCATACATAAAAGAATATCCACTGTCGTAATACACTCACCTGACACATTTTTATGTAATGATTGAGCCTTTTCACACTAGACTAATTTTTAATCCTCACAACTTTTGTTCTTTCGTATTTACACTAGACTAATTATGCTGGCATAAAATTGTGCACGTATACACAGCTTTGTGTGTGTTAGTATTTTCTTTGTTTATTTCACGTTTGCCTTTCGTTCGTTAAACACATGCATAATTGCGGAACATACTTGGCTAAAATAAATTATGATGAATTGGCAATTAATTTTAGGAGAAATTTCTTAACTTATGCCACATTTTCACAAGATTTCAATTAATATTTTATTCATATTTGACAAAAAGTTCGTTTTCAAAATTTTTCCCTGTAAAATACATATAAAAATCAACTCAATTAACTTTAAACTTAAGTGCTGTTTCTGTATTACAGGCGATCAACTCGTCTGAAAAAATTACATGAAAAGCACTCAGTTTTTTTATTTCCATATAAATTTTTCAGACGAGTTAATCGCCTGTAATATAGAAACAGCGCATTAATTTCCCTTGATAAAATATAAGAAAATTGAATTCAATCATAACAAATCTCAATCATGTACATAATTAATATCATTTTCTTCATATTCATCTTTACGCGTCGATGGACAACCAAATACTAAAAATCGCTCTGCAAAAAAAAAAACGCAGAACCTGTGTTTTCATAAGTGTGTATGTGTTAGTTTTGTTCTGCTTGTGCGGGGTTGAAGCTGGTTGAAAAATTGTGCCAGCCAAAAACCACTCTCCTCACCGAAAAAGACAACAAACTGCGATTTTATGCCAGCACAATTAGTCCAATGTGAAAAGGCTTATTTATATTGGGCTCTGTGGTGTGATTAATAAAGGCAGACTACAAGGCGAATTCATAATAGGAATATCCCACGGCGACAATGAATACAACACTTTCAATGTGAATTCATATTAATTCGCCTTGCAACAAATTTGTTTTTGTACAAATCGTCTTCGTCTGTTAAAACAAATTCGAAAAAAGAAAAATCACAATCACAAAAAATAGTTACCTGAGGTCTTATTCTGTAATTCTCCTAAGCTAAATTGCTTAAATGTTGAACTTTTACATGTTTATTTTCTCTAATTAATCGGTATCTGTAAGTCTATTTCAATAAATAAGAGGGTGTTAAGTATAGGGTTATATGTTCCAATGTCGTATTTGTAGCAAAACGCTGCTTTGTTAAAATTAAAAAAATTTAGAGATGGCGATTTAGCTTAAGCAACTTACAGAATAAGGCTGCTGGGCTGTTAGGGCCACCTGTGATTAATTCGCTTTGGCAGGTTAGCTTCTTTTATTAAAAAAAACACAAATTTTTGGGATATTTTTTTTAAACGAGGAAACAAATATATATATATATATATATATATATATATATATATATATATATATATATATATCCCAAAATTTTGTGTTTTTTTTAATAAAAGAAGCTAACCTGCCAAAGCGAATTAATCACAGGTGGCCCTAACAGCCCAGGTAACTATTTTTTGTGATTGTGATTTTTCTTTTTTCGAATTTGTTTTAACAGACGAAGACGATTTGTACAAAAACAAATTTGTTGCAAGGCGAATTAATATGAATTCACGTTGAAAGTGTTATATTCATTGTCGCCGTGGGATATTCTTATTATGAATTCGCCTTGTAGTCTTCCTTTATTTCATCATTTGGTTAATGGCAATTATAGTCAATATTTCTCAAAAACCACCTTAACGCGTTTTTTCAGTTTTTAGGGTAAGACCATTTAAAAAATAATAAAATAAATCAATATTATTAATTTAGAAGTCATATGATTTTTTCTGATACCACTTACATCTATATATAAAGCATATATTTAAGATATAAGAGCTTTCCAAGCCTCGTCTCCTCATGATTTTTTCAAGGGACATCCTTTCTGGAAAATAAAGCCAACAATTGAGGATTTAAAAATCCGTTTACGTTTCTTTAATCGTTGCTGCACTCCGAGGAATTTTACAGTAATTTATAAATTTTGTTTTAAAGCTGGAGTGACACCCCTTGTAATTTTTCCTTTAATTTTTATTTTATTTGCATTTGCTTTACTTTGTTTTTAAAATGGTTTCGAAAATTTCCTAGTACCGAAGTATGCTTAAATTACAGTTGGGAGCAAAAATGTAACATGATAGCCTGCGTTAGGAAACAATGCTTAGTATTTCCTATGAGGAACTAAATACCAAAAGTTTTTTGATTATTATTATATATCGGTTTGTACAAAAAAAATAATACTTACATGCAATATTCTAGTATTACAAGGATAGATAGTAGGGGTACCACAACAAATATCAGAAAATGTTACATTTTTGCACCCTGTTAAATTTGAATGCATTTAATAATTGGAACAAACACAATATCTGAATCATTCTGTAATCCACCGTTATTTATCAATTATCTCATGCTATAAACACAATCATGTAAACCGACCATCGACTACAAAATGTCAAAAATAGAATACATGCGTGCTTATGAGGATAATTCTGTTAACCGCTACACGACTACCTACTACACGGTTACTTTTGTAGCCCGTAGCCAACTTAAGCTAATTTCTCTTTTTCTTGGCTACAAAAAACAGATTAGTGCTGCTAATACAATAAATGCATGAAATGGTGGTTTTAAAAACGCAATACATTAAATATCGATATTAAAAACGCGAAAACTTTTATAGTGGCACCATTAAGAAATAATATTTATCTGTTCATTATTGAGCCTTTTCACATTGGAACAATTGTGCTGGCATAAAATCGCAGTTTGTTGGCTTTTTCGGTGAGGAGAGTGGTTTTTGGCTGGCACAAATTTTCAACCAGCTTCAACCCCGCACAAGCAGAACAAAACTAACACATACACACTTATCAAGGCGAATTAACAACAGGTGGCCTTAACAGCCCAGGTGACTATTGTGATTTTTCCTTCTTCGAGTGTCAAAAGTTATATTCTCCTTTGCTTTTGACAGCCGAAAACTATTTGTACAAAAACAAAATGTACATGGTTCTATCGCAGTGTTGTATTTATTTTCGCCGTGAGTATACCTGTTATCAATTTGCCTTGCACACTTATGAAAACACAGGTTCTGCGTTTTTTTTTGCAGAGCGATTTTTAGTATTGAGTTGTCCATCGACGAGTAAAGATGAATATGAAGAAAATGATATTAATTATGTACATGATTTAGATTTGTTATGATTGAAATTAATGTGCTGTTTCTATATTACAGGCGATTAACTCGTCTGAAAAATTTATATGTAAATAAAAAAACTGAGTGCTTTTCATATAATTTTTTCAGACGAGTTAATCGCCTGTACTACAGAAACAGCACTTAAGTTTAAAGTTAATTGAGTTGATTTTTATATGTATTTTACAGGGAAAAACTTTGAAAACGAACTTTTTGTCAAATATGAATAAAATATTAATTGAAATCTTGTGAAAATGTGGCATAAGTTAAGAAAATCCTCCTAAAATTAATTGCCCATTTATCATAACTTATTTTAGCAAAGCTTGTTCCGCAATTTATGCATGTGTTTAACGAACGAAAGGCAAACGTGAAATAAACAAAGAAAATACTAACACACACAAAGCTGTGTATAGGTGCACAATTTTATGCCAGCATAATTAGTCTGATGTAAATACGAAAGAACAAAAGTTGTGCGGATTAAAAATTAATCGTGTGTGAAAAGCCTCATTTGTTTACATTTTTCATATTATTTATTTGGCGCATTTTTCATTTACTTTTTGTTTGTGAAATTTTCTATAATTTTTCATTTTTTGCGTTTTTATTGAAATTGGTTAGTATATAATAGTCATTTTTACTGTTTATGTGTATTTATCATATTGTTTAATGTAAAAGTTTAGTTAAATTTACATGCAAATATGGACGTGGACACTTCATACATTGAAGTCTTTGTTTCCACTATTTTAGCAATAGTACTTATAAAGTTAATTAAATTTTCTTGAGACATTTAACATTTTTTTTACACAAATTCACTTACAAAAATCAAGTTTGTTTTGTTTTGGTTAACTTTAATACATATGTCAAAACAGATGTTTTTTTTTGTAGTTAGTGGTCGATAGCCGTTAAAAGGATTAAGTAGCTGGCGACTTTGCTATTTTTGTAGCCAGCTACTTTTGTAGTCGGTAGTCGATGGTCGGTAGCCTTTGATTGTGTTTATAGCATCACACATGTTTTTAAAATGGAGCCATCTAAAATCAATGAAATTATTAATTTATTGCAAAAAAATGAATCGGTAAGACAAATTGCAAAAAAGTATAAAATAAGTCATATGACAAAGAATTAAAAAAAGTATGGCATATGTGCTCAATCTCCGCGAATTGGACGGCCAAGAAAAATATATGATCGCACTGGTCGACACCTCGCAAAATTGGTAATATGCGAAAATCCTGTTACCCCAGCTGAAGAACTAAAAACTCTTCAAATTGATGCAAGTCGCTAGACAGCTCAACGGTGTATTGGGTCTTAAGGCCGCTGAAAAAAAGAAAAAAACATTTCTGACAAAAAAAACCTTATTTGGAGTCAGGTACTGTAAATTACTTTTTAAATTTTTTTATTTTTCAGGTGATTTGGTTTGATGAAACGAAAATTAACCGTTTTGAGTCAGATGGACGCTCGTGGTACTGGACTAAGGACCCAAACACCATAACCTCAAATCAGGTCCAACAAACTATGAAACACGGTGGTGGTTCAATATTGGTTTGGGGTTGTATCACGAAAAAAGGAGTGGGTCCTCTTCTTAAAATTGATGGTATTATGAAAAAGGAACAATATCTTTCAATTTTTCAAAATAATTTACCAGCTGCTATTGAAAAAAAGGGTCTTTCTCCTGAGAATGTTGTGTTTCAGCAAGATAACGACCCAAAGCACACGGCTAAAATAGTAAAAACTTGACTACAAAGCCAACCATTTTCTGTTTTAAAATGGCCCCCGCAGTCACCGGATATGAATCCAATTGAAAACTTTTGGAGTTACATCAAAAGAAAGTTAGCCAAGATTCCGGAACCTCCAAATGGTGTTAACGAGTTATGCAGCCGTGTGAAAGACTGTCGGCAGTCTATTCCGAACGAGATGGTAGCAAATTTTTGCAATAGTATGCCCAACCGACTAAAAGAGGTTGAAAAAGCAAAAGGTTTGTGGACCAAATATTAAAAACTTAAACGGCACGCTTTAATTACCATACAAATCTTGCTGGGTGCAAAAGTGTAACTTTTGACTAAATCTAGTTACATACGCATTTTGTTTTTCAAATTTATAATATAAAAAATTGTGTTTGTGTTATATTTGGCAGAAAGTTTAATAAATAAAATAAGTTAAGATAATTTAGTTGTGTGTCTCTTAAAATTTTGAAACTATCGAGCTTTATTTCAGAACATGTTACATGTTACATTTTTGCTTCTTACTGTATATAAGCAAAAAAAAAAAAAAAATAATAAATCAAGTAAGAGTGCTGTGTTCGGCTATGCCGAATCTTACATACCCTTTACCTTATATGTAAATCTAGTTTAAAAAAGTAAATATTGGGGTGATAGAGGATTAAAAAGTAAAAAAAAATAAGTACTACATACGAGGGCTGCTATATATATTTCTGGCCTGGCAACACTGAGTGCTGCCAGGTGCAATCTGACATTTCCATTGGAAAGTTTGTCATTTTTAAGCATAATCGTACTCAAAACGTGACTTGAAAAAATTAATATAGAAAAAAATGGAATTAACTCGAGAACATTTTCGTGCCATCATTTTTCACAACTTTCGACGTAGATTATCACGACAAGAGTGCATTGATGATATTTGTATGGCGATGAAGCACCATCCTATAGCACTGTGAAAAATTGGTATAATGAATTTAATCGTGGCCGAAACTCGGTCAAAGACGAATTCCCTGAAGGTCGTCCAAAAACGACTGTTGTGCCAGAGAACATTGATGCCGTGCGTGAACTCATAATGCAAGATCGACATGCGACATACCGAGAGATAGAGACATCCTTGGACATTTCTTCCACCAGCATACATTCGATACTGCATGCACGCCTGGCCGTAAAAAAGGTTTGTTCTCGTTGGATCCCGCACAATTTGAAAGTCGCTCAAAAAAAGGCTCGTGTCAATTGGTGCAAAGAAATGTTGCAAAAATACGATTGCGGTGCTTCAAAAGACGTTTATAAGATCTTTACAGGTGACGAATCATGGATCTATGCGTATGAGCCCGAAACGAAACAACAATCGACCGTGTGGGTCTTCAAAGACGAGCAAAATCCAACGAAAGTTGTTCGTGGAAGAAGCACTTCGAAGCAAATGGTCGCCTGTTTCTTCGGCAAAACTGGTCATGTGGCGACTGTTCCGTTTGAGCAACGTAGGACGGTCACTTCTGAGTGGTACACTACAATTTGTTTGCCTGAAGTCATCGGAGAAATTCGAAAAACCAACAAGAGAAGACGAATCATTGTTCACCATGACAATGCGAGCTCTCACACATCGGCTCAAACCAGAGCGTTTTTGACCGGCCAAAACGTCGAATTAATGGGTCATCCGCAGTACAGCCCTGAAATGGCACCTAATGACTTCTTCTTGTTTCCGCACATCAAGAAAAAAAATGCGTGGTCGCCAGAAGAAGCTGTTGAAGTGTTCAAAAACCATGTTTTAGAGCTGTCTCAATCGGAGTGGAAAAAGTGCTTCGACAACTGGTTTGAGTGCATGCAAAAGTGTATAAATCATGCTGGAGAATACTTTTAAAAACAATAAAACCATTTTTGATTATAAATATTCGCATTTTCACTATTAGGCCAGAAATATATAGCGCAGCCCTCGTATATATAATTTTACATAAAAATGACATCGGCTCTTAATGGGATAAGCATCTTTTTAAAATTTTAGTATTAAAATGATACCAATATTGAATTTTAACATATTTCAGAGCCGCGTTACTCACTTAATGTTTTTTTTTCTTATTTTTTAATTCTCTATCGTCTCATATATTTGTTTTTTTGATTGTAGTTACTTCATTGCTGATTTCCAATAGCACCTTCTTCCACACTATGTCTGATCTGATTGGCGCACATTCAGACAGATGAAAATCGCTCAATCGAATTCGCTATGCATAAGAACTCAGAATAAATATACTTTGTGGGGTCGGAAATGAATATTGTAGAAATAACAAATGGAATGACAAACAGAGATATACGCTTTTTCCGGAAGTATATATATTCTGATTTCTTATGTAACGCCAAGTCTATTGAGCGATGTTCGTCTGTCCGTCTGCCAAGGCAAACAATATTTTACAAAAAAATAAATATGCCAACCGATCAGATAAAGTATCGAAAGATGTGCTCTTGGAAATCAGCATAATCGGTCAATGTCCTTCGAGGCAGCAGACAAAACACCAAGCCTACCCCTTGTTTTTTCATGTCATTTGGAACAATAAAGCAACTCCAATACTAACACGGACGGACAGACGGACATCGCTTTATGAGGTCGGAAATGGATATTGTAGAACTTGCACACGGAATGACGAACTTATATATTACCCTTTTTTCACTTTTGTGGTGAAGGGTATAAAAATAAATATATGGGGCGGTAGATAATCAAAAAATAAGAAAAAAAAGACAAGAAACATCCAATGAAAAAATTAGCGCTCGCCCATAATTTCCGAATTACGGACCTCTAAAATTTTCAAATTTTTTGAAATATCAATATGGATATTATTTTAAAACAATTTGATTTAAACTATTATATAAGAGTCTATTTGATTTTTCGTTATATTGTCTTTAAAATTAAAAATATATTGCTTAGAAGCAATATTAAGTACAGTAATGTGTGCCGGTATAAATAAAACGTAGTTGCTTGTCCATTAAAATAGATAATACTAAAAAAACAAAATATTGAGTGATTTAAAGCGGCTATTAGACGATCAAACTTCGCCTGTGAGCACGGCCTGATGAGAGAGAGTTTTTTGCTATTAGACGATCAGGTCAAGTTTGTCAAACATCAGTATGCAAGCCAGCGTTGCCAAAATGATGATTTTATCATATTTTTGATGATTTTTGACCCAAAATATGATTTGATGATTTTTTTTCTTAAATTATGATTTCTAATTTATAAAAACTATGATTTTTTTATTTCAAATGTGTAGTACTTTCATTGTAATTGTACTACATAGTGAAGTTAAGATTTGTCTCAGCTTGTAGTAAACAAAACAAAATATTTCAAAGCTTATCCTGTCAAATACATAGAATGTATAAGGAACTGCAACGCGTTTACTTAAAAATTTTAGACAATTTTATACAAACAGAATATATGAACATGAGTCTCAATATTGACCTTAATTTTGAAAACAAAAGTCTATTTCTACATAAGGAAGAAGTCTATCTGGGTGTTTTTGTTAAACAAAAAATTTCTAGCTGAAAGCTCACTGCAAATGAAAAAAATGAATATATTAAAAATTGTGTGGCATTTTACATTGAGTTATGTAAACAAATATTAAAACGATTTGATTTTAACTCATGTCTTGAACCTTTGAAAATTATAAATAGAAAAATTAATTCTCTGACAGGCTTTTTACACAATTTTCCAAATTTAGTTAGTGAAAAAAATATTTAAAATAAAGAAGACGACTCTAGATAAACTTAGCTGTGAGGGTTTTCGGTCAAAACTTAAAAAAACTCGCGCTGACAATATTCCAGCTTTTCCGGTGTTGTCAAAATTATAAGTCTTCCCACTTCTTCAGCAAATGTCGAACGAGTATTTTCAACAGTCAATTTCTTAGCAATAAGAAACTGTTCCTGCTATAATTTAAAATTAACCAAGATATTAAAAATATGAAATTCTGTATGTTAATATATGTATTTTAATTATAATTTTTAAATAAAATTTTGTATTGAAAAAATGATGATTTTTTTCCGTAAAATATGATTTTTTTCCTCCATATGATGATTTTCTACTCAAAGCTTCTGGCAACGCTGATGCAAGCAGATTTTGAGCAGTGAAGTTCGTATTTGTCATAGCGCTTGTATTAGTTGCAATATGTTTATTTTACAACATTAATTGTTGTATTTGGTTGTACTTTTTTGTTTAATTTTTCTGAAAGCTTTTTTTAAGACTTTTGTTTTAAACTTCTATTATTAAAAACATCACTTTTTTTTTGCCATAATTCCGGCAAACTTTTATTTACTTCAATAAATTCTTTTGAAACGCGAATTAAATAATGTTTTTCAGTTATTTTAAAAAGAAATATACTTTTTGATTGTTGATTTGTGTTTTTTTATTTAAGATTTTATTTTGACATTAACAGAAGAAGATAAAACTTAAAGCTATACTTGCAAATTAAATTCACTAACTTATTGTATTGCATTTTCGTTTTGAGAACGGTAATGTAATTATAAAAATATGTGTGCAATATTATTTATTTATAATAAAGCAAGTTTTAAATTGTTAATTTTTTTATTTTACTTTTAACCTAGCACATATTAAGAATTTCAATGTAATATAATCTACGTATTACTCCTTCGAATTTCTCAATACATATTATTTTCATTCGCTTTATATTTAACTCGTGCGCTCTAGCCAAGCCATCTTTACAGTTCGCCGACAAATACACAAGTGAAATTTACACTGTGTTTGACAAACACGCTATTAAACGCGTATGATGACATGATGGCAAACACAAAATATCAAAAATTTTTGATTTTCGTCCAGCACGGCTGACAAACACGATATTTACCCTATTACACGAGTTTGATGGCGTGTCATCAGGCCGTGCTCACAGGCAGGTTTGATCGTCTAATAGCCGCTTAACATTTTTATCTCTATTTTTCTTGAACCAGTGTTGCCAGAACTTTTATGTGCAAAATCTACGAAATCCAACAATATTTCGCGAAAAAATCTGCAACTTATTTTAAAAATCTTCAATAAATCTTCAAATGCATTGTTCCTTTGCTAAATATCCCTCGACATTTGCCGTTAAATGTGGTAAAGATGAACGCCGAAAAAGTTGGAAAACTGGAACCAGTAGGTCTTACTTTGAATACTTTTTCCAGAAATTAACTAAAGTCATTTCTTTTTTATTTAGTTAATCTTTAAAATCTAATGCTCTTACTCTCTAAACTCCAAGTTATGATTTTTATTTTTAGACTAATACTCCGAACGATTTCAATATATTGTTACGAAAGTAAGATCTGGCAACCCTTGTTGTTGTAAGCAGCACAGATAAATAACACGCTGACTAAAGGCCCAACTATAATGTGCATAAGCTAGCTTTAGCTTATGTCAAAAATTCAACGAAAAGCCTGTCAAATGCTTAGGTAACTTATCAAAGAAATTTATGTGGCTACAATGTACATATATAAATTTAGTAACTTATTTGCCACAGTTGCACATTTATGTTTATTTCGTACTTTTGCCAAAAATAATTTCTATATAAATCAACAAAATTTTAAAACTAAAAGGCTTTAAAGAAAATTTTTTATATATTTAATAACATTCACAAACACATTTACATATTTTGGATTATTTTCTAAGAAAATGTAAAAAAAAAATTATTACAAATTATTTTCTATTTTGTGTTTGTGGCCAACCGTACTAAAAAATGCAACGATGTTCATCGTTTATATGGTATACATATGTGTGTATAAATACAAATTTAATTTAAATATATTATAATTGTAAGAAATTGGCCATAAAGAAAATGTTGTTTTTTCTACATTTTATATTGAAGTAAAAACTAAAAAATTTAACAATTTAGGTCTTAACTAGAAAATTTCTTTATTAATGTACAAATCAAAGCACAATCAGCTGTTTCCGTACGGAAAGTGCGATCAGTTTCGTACCTTGCATAAAGAAATGAAATTTAACGAAACTTGACGAAAAGTTATCTTATTCACATTATAGTTTACCACATATAATTTAATGTATTTGCACAGTTGTATAAGTTGGCATAAGCTAGTTTATGCACATTATAGTTGGGCCTTAATGCTATAAACACAATCAAAGGCTACCGACCATCGACTATGAAAGTAGCTGGCTATAAAAATAGCCAAGTCGCCAGCTACTTATTTTTTTAACGACTACCGACCACTAACTACAAAAAATAAACGTCTGTTTTGACAAATGTATTAAAGTTAACAAAACAAACTGGATTTTTTTAAGTGAATTTGTGTGAAAAAAAATATTTCAAATGTCTCAAGAAAATTTAATTAACTTTATAAGTACTATTGCTAAAATAGTGGAAACAACAACTTCACCGCAATTAAAAGTTGCGGTGTTTATTTTACCCATTCTTGTAAAAACGAGTATCAAAAATATCGCAATCAGAATTTTAAGTATTTTTTATACTCGTACGCCAGAATTTTTTAATTCTCTTTATTTGTAAGCAACGTTGCCACATTTTAACCCTATTTAAGATTTTTACTGCCGTTTTATGAAATTCTGCATTGTATGCAGATCTATTTATAAACAATAAAAAAAAAAAACAAAATTTGATCAAATCTATTGCCTAAACATTATAAGCAGAAAAACAGACAACAACCGTTTTCATAGGTATGAAATACAACACATATTTAATGAATAAAATGCAATAAAAACCACTTAAAGGCACAGCTTTTGTACACTATTTAAAGCAGGTATACTTATTTTGTTGCTGTTTTTTATGAACAATTATTTTCAGTTTATGCGCCTTGTTGTCATAAACGTGCTACTAACGGTATTTAGGAAAACAAAATGATAAAATGAATCCGTGAATAAAAGGAAAATTACTTAATTTTTTAGTGTGACTTGAAAAAACCCTAACAAAAAAGAAATATAATAAACAATGAACTATTCTTGAGTTATTAGTAAACTTTTGTTGTGTTTTTAATAAATGAAAATATGGCGAATTTTACGGGTTATATTAATTTTTTTTTCTGTTATATATTAAATAAACTCTTATAATTTCAAAGAAGTATATATGTTAGCTAATTTAGACATTGGCGACTTTTGATATTGTGTTTGGTTTAATAATTATGATCTGATAACTCTGTTCTCCTCTCACTACACACGTTAAAACCGCTCTCTTGGTGTTTATTGTGAGTATGAGTATGAATAAAGTAAAGCCAGCATCGCAAACATTTTACTTGAGTATGGTAGACACTTAAGGCCCAACTTTAATGTGCATAAGCTAGCTTTAGCTTATGTCAAAAATTCAACGAAAAGCCTGTCAAATGCTTAGGTAACTTATCAAAGAAATTTATGTGGCTACAATGTACATATATAAATTTAGTAACTTATTTGCCACAGTTGCACATTTATGTTTTTTCGTACTTTTGCCAAAAATAATTTCTATATAAATCAACAAAATTTTAAAACTAAAAGGCTTTAAAGAAAATATTTTATATATTTAATAATATTCACAAACACATTTACATATTTTGGTTTATGTTCTAAGAAAATGTAAAAAGAAAATATTACAAATTTTTTTCTGTTTTGTATTTGTGGCCAACCATACTAAAAAATGCAACGATGTTCATCGTTTATATGGTATACATATGTGTGTATAAATACAAATTTAATTTAAATATATTATAATTGTAATAAATTGGCCATAAAGAAAAATGTTGTTTTTTCTACATTTTTTATTGAATTAAAAACTAAAAAATGCAACAATTTAGGTCTTAATTAGAAAATTTCTTTATTAATGTATAAACCAAAGCACAATCAGCTGTTTCCGTACGGAAAGTGCGATCAGTTTCGTACCTTGCATAAAGAAATGAAATTTAACGAAACTTGACGAAAAGTTATCTTATTCACATTATAGTTTACCACATATAATTTAATGTATTTGCACAGTTGTATAAGTTGGCATAAGCTAGTTTATGCACATTATAGTTGGGCCTTTATACTCAAATGGTATGGGTATAGTAAATACTCGCACTTAAGAAATGCGGTGGCGATCACACCGCAACCGCATTTAAGATGAGTATACTTAAGGCCGGGGCACATAGAATCCGTCATACGTTAAACTTCAACTTATTCAACTGACAACTCAGTTAAAATACATGTTTTCTTATTAGCGTTGTCACAATCAGTACGTCTCCGTCAACCCAAAGTATGAAAGTTGAGCAACTTTTCACGTATATTGAATACTTTGACAGCTATCAATTGCTTCTTCTTATTCTTTGTTGTCTTGCTGTGCTCTTTACTCTCTCTTTGCACATATTTTTTATTTGTACATACTAAAGAGCTGCACAAAATGTTTTGAAAGTTCTATGTTCTAGTGTACACACTTCCAAACACAGAATTTCAGTGTAAATATAAATATCAAAACAAGCATAACAAAACATGGTTCTCACTAAAACAAAACAAGCACCATTCGAAAAGTTTCTCTTTACAGCTTTGTTAGTGCTTGTGTTTTAAAACAAAGTAGAACATCAAAACAAAAGGCGACAATGAAGTAAAAAAAACTGTAAATCATAGTAGAAACATCGAGTGAACTAGAACATATACAAAAATGCTCACGATAATAAAGCAGTGTTGTTAAATAATGCGATTTAAGGCTGTTGAAAGAAAATACTTTTATACAAGCAATTTTTGTACGCATATGCTATTTATATATTTAAGCTATTTGAATTAGTTAAGTTTTTAAATAATAGTAACATTTTGAAATGCTCCTTTTATAATTCTGTGCTAATAAATAATAATAATAATGTTAACTCGGCTTAGCTCGAAATTAAATAAAATGCTATTTGAAGCGTAAACCAAATCAATTATCAAAAAAAAAAAACCATCGGTTGTTTGCGATTAAATTTTAGTGCTTCAAAATTTTAAAGTTAACAACTATCATAGAAAAAAATTTTTGGTCTCATTTTAAAAAGTTTTGAACAGAATTTTTAAAAATAATGTGCAAAAATTATATGTAAACACACAAATTTGTTTTTTATTACAGGCTGTTTTTTAATACGAAAATATTATACTTCTGATAAAAAATAAATTTTTAAAACATATATTCATAAAAAGATAAATACTCCCACGTATTATTAATTTTAAATCCTTACTATCAATCGCTGAACTCTTTTTAAAAACTTTTGTATAGAACTTGTAAAAAAAAATTTATCTGGTATGATCGAATACATACAAATTTGTTGTATTTTTATTTTTGTTAAGTTTCATTACTATTCGTTTTTCTAAAAACCCCGAAATGTAAAAGACAATTTTACTATTATATTTTTAATATAAAACTATTAAATTTGTTTTGAAAAAGTAATTCAGTTAACATTTTAAATAAAACAGATATTATAATGTTTTTTTTTCTCCATTTTTAGGCGTTTTCAAATCTTAAAGTTGACGACACTCATATTGAGAAAAACGAAAATGATTGTAGTTTCTCTTTAGCCTAATTCTGCTATCAAAAACTTCAAGCATGTTTTGAATGTTCTACTTCAGTTTTGATATTCTATTTCATTTTTGTTCTAGTTCAGTTATGTTTTACTTCAATGTTGTTCTAAAACACTTTTGTTCTCTTATTCTATATTTTGATAGCAAAGCAAAACATTTGTGTTTGGAAGTATGTGTTTGAAAATGAGAGTGTTCTATACACACACTACTTGAAATTTACGTGATTGCTTATAAGACATTTTTCTTATGCTTGTGCAGCCCTTTAGTACATACATTGAACGCAGTATTGCCATTTGGTTACAATTTTAACATTCTTGAAAATTTATTTATTTATTTATTGTAAAATTTTGTTATATTAAGTAAAATTTTTCTAACTTTTGATACAAACACGAAATAAAGTAATATCACTGAAAGATTACTTGTTTCATTATTTGATGTAAAAGTCTCATTTAACATATCTATCTTTCTTAACATTTCAATTCGGTTTTAATTACAAAGGTTACCTGCAAATGCAATCAAAATCCCATATAAAAAATTAGTTTAAAATAAACAAAAAATAACATTGCTTAAGTTTAACTCTCTTCTGTTAGTGAGAAATCACGAAATGTTTCCTGTTTCAAGTTTAGAAACCACAATTTTTTCCCAACTTGGAAATAATATGAGCTGCATTTCGTGCGTTCTGTTCAAACTTGCGAAAATTGGTAGCAACTTCAGTTATTCTGCTTGAAAGATTTGACAATCATAGCAATATCTCGATTTAGAAAAAAACTGCCCTTTAGATTCCTTCAGGAAGTGCCGAATTATATTACAGAAAAATTGTCAGTAATTTTGTGTTGAAATTTTAAGAAAATAAGTCTCAAATTTATTTTTAATAACGGCATTTTTAACATACTTAGTGTAGTAAATTTCATGAAAGCTCAATCTTTTAAAGAAAAATGTACTTTAAATAATTTTATTAAACGGTGAGAGCATGCACTTTTCACTACCGAAGTATTAGTATTGGGTCCTAATTTAAATTCTCATATCGGTATGAAATTTTATTTCATACGTTATTCTTTTTTGTTTTCGTTTTGTTTTTGTTTAGTAAATGAATTTGTTTCCTTGATATTTTCCCTGACATATAGAATAAAACTTTTTACTACATTTTAAACCAAGGCGCATTAATTTACAGGTGGTCTTAATAGCCCAAGTAATTTTTGTTTATGTTCGACGTTTTTAGAATTTAAAATTTTTCAAATAATTTTAAAAATTTTATAAAACTAAATTTCAAAACCAAAAGTGAAATATAAAATGAAATATTGCTGCATATGCCGGAGAAAGAAAACAACTGGTACAACTTTATTTAAAGTATCAATTGATGGTAAAAGGATAAAATAAATTCGGCTTCCTTTTGTTCAGCCAGCTACTTTTGACATCAACATGGTGCTGTGCAACAACAAAATTACATTGGGTTTTTGTTTTTGTAGCCGTGCGGCCACCTTATATTTAATTCGCCTTGATTTTACACAAATTACATTAAATTACTATTTTTTTAAAGAAAAATTTCAAAATGTAACTTTAAATGAAAAAATTCATCTTTTTTCCTGTCTTTCCCTGGCAACACTAATGGAAAGATTAACAGATGATTTAAAATCCGTCGGCAAAGTACTCATTGTGCCAACCTCATCCGTCGTTACTTTGACTTCAGGCGAATATGTCAAAGTTCAACGTATGACGGATTCTATGTGCCCCGGCCTTTGGAGTATTAAAAACAGACACTCTTGCAGTTCTCTGGTCCGTATTTGCATGTAAATTGAACTAAACATTTACATTAAACAATATAATAAATGCATATAAACAGTAAAAGTGACTATTAGATACTTACCAATTTCAATAAAAAACCCAAAAAATAAATATAAATGAAACAAATTAGAAATTGATGAAAAGAGAACTAAATGGAAAAGTAAATGAAAAATGTAAAGAAATGAACAGATGATTCGTATTTTTCAGTGGTGCCACTATAAAAGTTTTTCGCGTTTTTAATAGCGATATTTAATGTATTGCTTTTTAAAACCACCATTTCATGCATTTATTGTATTGGCAGCACTAATCTGTTTTTTGTAGCCAAAAAAATTAGAAATTAGCCTAAGTTGGCTACGAGCTACAAAAGTAGCCGTGTAGTCGTGTAGCGGCTAAAAGAATTATTCTCATAAGCACGCATGTATTCTATTTTTGACATCTTGTAGTCGATGGTCGGTGGTCATGATTATGTTTATAGCATAATGCTAATGCTGACTAACTCTCTAAACCCTGCAAAAACAAAGGCTCTAAATTTTTTATCATCTTGTCGTAATGATTTTCAACCACGTATTACTTTATATGGACAGGAAGTAGTGTAGTGTCTAGGTCTCGTATTGGACAATAACCTTAACTTTTATTATCACATAAACTATATTACCAATAATATAGGTGTCATTTTAAGAAAACTTTACTCTTTAAAATCGTATACACCACAACATGTAAGAAATATCATTACTAATGTCTCGTATCAAGGCACATTTATTTTACCAGATAATAGCGGCTCTGCAACAAATACAATATTGACAAAAACAACATGTATTTTTTATTGTTGTTTTGTGCGTTGGAAACGTCAAAAACACAAAGAGAAATAAAAGGTAATTGCAAATTCTTGCTTTGTTACGCAAACGCTTGTTGTTAGTATTTTTTGAAATTCGTAAACAAACAAAGGAAAATACAAACATCTTTTGACATTTCCAACAAACGAGCTGGGCGGACGACACTACCTAGTAAAATAAATCTGCCTTGGTCTCGTATCAACTATTGCCTGGAAGTTTATTCTGCAACGTGGCACTACAATTTAAAAGATATCAGATCTATTATTAAAAAGCTCATAGCAGTTTTTTTTAATGTGGCTTTAAAAATTATATTGAACTACGTATTCTTTTTCAGTTTTACAAAGTTATACATGAACTATCTTTTACAAATTCCAGTAGTAACATGCAAATTAGTGTACCTCTTGGAAATACTTTTATTTTTTATCGATGTTTTATAAAAAGGATTCACCATTCTTGGAGTAAACTTCCTAACGCTCTCAAACTTTTCTGTCATTCTTAAAATACTTTTAGGAGGAAACCCTTGATGCATTTCAATTCAACCCAATAAATGACCATCCACCATTTATCTTTTATTTTTCGTCCGTTTCCCAAATTTAATCTTCGCTATAGGATTTATATTTTTTATTTAATAGATTTATTTTTCTTTTTGTATTTGGCAATTTTTATATGCTGGGAAGCTACATCACTTTTTAATATTTAACTTTATATTGAAGAATTTTTTTTCCTTCAATATAATGTTAAATATTTTTACATAGTAGGTTATCTCACAATACATGTATAATTTGCCTTTTGATATTTAATAAATAAATAAAAAATAAAATAAAAAAATTAAATTCTTTTTAATTCATTTTTAAACTGAACAAGTTGTCACGAAATTAAGTAATTTCAAGTTGAAATTACGAACGAAATCTAAAGTGTTTATATAGCGCTATTTGGCAGTTGAGTTAATTTGGGAAACAGTTGTTTGTTTTTATTAATATTAATAATATTTTATTCATTCGCATAAAAATTTTGTACAACATGTAAAATAACTTGATTTGGGCAATGGTAAAATGTATGCGCTTATTACGTGTTTTCAAGTTGATTTTTTTTTTAAAGAGAAGTAGCACTTCAGGCATCAATACCTACTTAGTTCGCAACCGTACTACATTCTTTAGGAAAGGGATAGATGAGAGAGAAGAAAGGTGGTGAAAGGAGATAGATATAGCCATTTTATTAATTATTTTACTTCGCCGGCGAATATGCTATAGAGAAGTACCGACGAAGGAGGCTGCATGTTTTTAATTTTAGATCTGAATATGTATATATACCAATTAACAGAAAAAAAAACATATTTATTTTTTGACTTACCGCAAGGATTGAACCCAGGGCAGCTGGTTTGTAGTCAACGTGTTTACCACTTAGACTACGGCAGCCTCGGCGGAAATCACGATATGACTTAATTTCGTGGCAGCCTGAACGGGCTATTATTTAGTACATAACATATTAACATTTAACAAACACGTTTCGGTACTCTGATCAGCACTTAAAGCCACAAAAACCTGTGGCCTTAATAAAGTTCCCAATTGGCTGCTAAAAAATTGCAATTAAAGCTATAAAATTGCTTACAATCATTTTTAACAGTCGCATAAAATTAAGCTATTTCCTGGTAAAAATGCTAAGTTGCACCCATTAGCAAACCAAAAAATAACCCCAGTAGTTATCGACCTATAAATCACCTAAGCAGCTTAGGTAAAATTTATGAAAAAATTATTTATGCTCGGCTTAATGAACACGTCACTAATAACTTAATTGTCGCTAAGGAACAATTCGGATTTAAAAAAGAGCATAGCACTACACATTAAATAAACCGAATTAAAAAGCAAGTCCTAACTAACAAGAAAAATAAAAAGTCGACGGTCCTAATACTATTAGACATATAATACCGTCTATTATGGACTACTATACAAATTATTAGCAGCAAACATTCCAAAGTATCTCTGCAAACTAATTGCTGACTTCATTGATTCTAGAACTTTTAAGGTTGCCATTAATCAAGAAGCTTATGCAGCCAAAACTATTCCTGCTGGCTTACCCCATGGATCAGTTCTGTCACCATTCATGTAGACCATTTACACATCAGATTTTCGGATCCCAAAATATTTCAATATTACATATTACGTTTCTAGCAAACTTACAAATGCACTTTTAAAGAAAATGGAAAACGAATTTGAAAGTTACTTGAAATATCTTCGCAAGTGGAAAATTAAGATTCACCCCGACAAAACGCAGGCAATAATATTTCCATTTAACAAGTCCCCAAAAAGGCTACCTAGCATCTCTGCACCTCATACCTACAAACAAAAATTTCATGTAACTAGTTTCATGCAAAACGCCGTCGTGTAAAATCTTCATTTCACAAATATATAAACGGAGTTTGACATTCCCAGCAACGGTAAAAATTTATGAATTCGCCATTTCTTTTTCGTTATTGATAAATCATGTATTATTTCGTCCTGTTTTTAACTAGAAAATTGCCTAAAGGGCGGTTTACATGGTCACAGAAGACTTATGAAATGTCAATTTTTTTGCAGAATAGTACCGGCGGGATCGCCTAAACAAAATACGTAAGATGTTTATTCTCAGTTTTAAAACACTAATGGAATTTTATATTATTTTGTCTTGGATTTTACGTAAAGTCGAATAGGTCTAAGCCCCCTTAAATGATATTTTTAACTTGAGGGTACACTATTAAGTTGTTGAAGAATGAGAATGAACAACTTTGTATAGTTTTATTTGATTTTGCAATCAATATAGTTTGTTAGCTTATGTTATAAAACTTTTAACAAAATAAGATTTTCCTATCATTCCTTGATTTTACTTTAAACGAATATAACATATTAACAGGTTATAGGCCTGACGCGGTATAACTAAGTAAAATTGCTAATTTGTGTATGTGTTTGCAAAAGAATTCAAGTTTCAAGATAATTCAAGAATTACAAACAACAACCAAATAGAGAAGCTTCGTGGTAGTGGAAACTACGAAGATTGAAAATTTGCTGTAATCAGTACAGGCCGTATCAGATAAAACTTTGTCGCTTTGCGTGACGTTTCAAACTTTGAAAAAACAGCGTAAAACGCAAGAGGTATGTCGCAATAAAAACTTTAACAGCGCTTAATTATTGTTTGTTTAAGTAAAAAGTGGATAGTAATTTTCATTGCCTCTATAAGTTTTTCTTCCATAATTTTCTAAAAAAAAATAAAAGAATAATATTTAATAAAAAAATAATATTTTAAAATACGTTCGATTTTCCCAAAAATAAACGTGCGCCAAGATAGCGTCGAAGAAATAGCGTCGATTTTGGGAATTAAAAACCGGGAAAAAAAACCGGGAAGTAAAATTCCCCGGGATTGGATATTTTGAATTAAAAAATAAAATTTTAATAAATTTTGGCATCTAGAATAAGAAAAATTGATTTAAATTGTAAAAAAATAAACAAAACATTTGTGTATATAGAAAATAATTATAAAAAAGAGTTTTTAATGATTACAAAACACTGTCGCCAAAAATGGCTATACATTATTAAAATAGAGACATTAATGAACAAAAATTGCCAACCGTGCAACAAATCCGCCGAGCCGTTTTCGAGAAAAGTGGCTTCATCCTGAGTGGGCAAAAAAAGCGTTGCTAATGTTTTCCATGGAAACTATAACACTGTCGCCAAAAATAGCTATACATTATTAAAATAGAGATATTAATGAACAAAAATTGCCAACCGTGCAACAATTCCGCCGAGCCGTTTTCGAGAAAAGTGGCTTCATCCTGAGTGGGCAAAAAAAGCGTTGCTAATGTTTTCCATGGAAACTATAACACTGTCGCCAAAAATGGCTATACATTATTAAAATAGAGATATTAATGAACAAAAATTGCCAACCGTGCAACAATTCCGCCGAGCCGTTTTCGAGAAAAATGGCTTCATCCTGAGTGGGCAAAAAAAGCGTTGCTAATGTTTTCCATGGAAACTATAACACTGTCGCCAAAAATGGCTATACATTATTAAAATAGAGATATTAATGAACAAAAATTGCCAACCGTGCAACAATTCCGCCGAGCCGTTTTCGAGAAAAGTGCCTTCATCCTGAGTGGGCCAGAAAAAGCGTTGCTACTGTTTTCCATGGAAACTATAACACTGTCACCCATAATGGCTATACATTATTAAAATAGAGACATTAATGAACAAAAATTGCCAACCGTGCAACAAATCCGCCGAGCCGTTTTCGAGAAAAGTGGCTTCATCCTGAGTGGGCAAAAAAAGCGTTGCTAATGTTTTCCATGGAAACTATAACACTGTCGCTAAAAATGGCTATACATGATTAAAATAGAGATATTAATGAACAAAAATTGCCAACCGTGCAACAATTCCGCCGAGCCGTTTTCGAGAAAAATGGCTTCATCCTGAGTGGGCACAAAAAGCGTTGCTAATGTTTTCCATGGAAACTATAACACTGTCACCCATAATGGCTATACATTATTAAAATAGAGACATTAATGAACAAAAATTGCCAACCGTGCAACAATTCCGCCGAGCCGTTTTCGAGAAAAGTGCCTTCATCCTGAGTGGGCCAGAAAAAGCGTTGCTACTGTTTTCCATGGAAACTATAACACTGTCACCCATAATGGCTATACATTATTAAAATAGAGACATTAATGAACAAAAATTGCCAACCGTGCAACAATTCCGCCGAGCCGTTTTCGAGAAAAGTGCCTTCATCCTGAGTGGGCCAGAAAAAGCGTTGCTACTGTTTTCCATGGAAACTATAACACTGTCACCCATAATGGCTATACATTATTAAAATAGAGACATTAATGAACAAAAATTGCCAACCGTGCAACAATTCCGCCGAGCCGTTTTCGAGAAAAGTGCCTTGATCCTGAGTGGGCCAGAAAAAGCGTTGCTACTGTTTTCCATGGAAACTATAACACTGTCACCCATAATGGCTATACATTATTAAAATAGAGACATTAATGAACAAAAATTGCCAACCGTGCAACAATTCCGCAGAGCCGTTTTCGAGAAAAGTGCCTTCATCCTGAGTGGGCCAGAAAAAGCGTTGCTACTGTTTTCCATGGAAACTATAACACTGTCGCCAAAAATGGCTATACATTATTAAAATAGAGATATTAATGAACAAAAATTGCCAACCGTGCAACAATTCCGCCGAGCCGTTTTCGAGAAAAGTGGCTTCATCCTGAGTGGGCAAAAAAAGCGTTGCTAATGTTTTCCATGGAAACTATAACACTGTCGCCAAAAATGGCTATACATGATTAAAATAGAGATATTAATGAACAAAAATTGCCAACCGTGCAACAATTCCGCCGAGCCGTTTTCGAGAAAAATGGCTTCATCCTGAGTGGGCACAAAAAGCGTTGCTACTGTTTTCCATGGAAACTATAACACTGTCACCCATAATGGCTATACATTATTAAAATAGAGACATTAATGAACAAAAATTGCCAACCGTGCAACAATTCCGCCGAGCCGTTTTCGAGAAAAGTGGCTTCATCCTGAGTGGGCAAAAAAAGCGTTGCTAAAGTTTTCCATGGAAACTATAACACTGTCGCCAAAAATGGCTATACATTATTAAAATAGAGATATTAATGAACAAAAATTGCCAACCGTGCAACAATTCCGCCGAGCCGTTTTCGAGAAAAGTGGCTTCATCCTGAGTGGGCAAAAAAAGCGTTGCTAATGTTTTCCATGGAAACTATAACACTGTCGCCAAAAATGGCTATACATTATTAAAATAGAGACATTAATGAACAAAAATTGCCAACCGTGCAACAATTCCGCCGAGCCGTTTTCGAGAAAAATGGCTTCATCCTGAGTGGGCAAAAAAAGCGTTGCTAATGTTTTCCATGGAAACTATAACACTGTCGCCAAAAATGGCTATACATTATTAAAATAGAGATATTAATGAACAAAAATTGCCAACCGTGCAACAATTCCGCCGAGCCGTTTTCGAGAAAAATGGCTTCATCCTGAGTGGGCAAAAAAAGCGTTGCTAATGTTTTCCATGGAAACTATAACACTGTCGCCAAAAATGGCTATACATTATTAAAATAGAGATATTAATGAACAAAAATTGCCAACCGTGCAACAATTCCGCCGAGCCGTTTTCGAGAAAAGTGGCTTCATCCTGAGTGGGCAAAAAAAGCGTTGCTAAAGTTTTCCATGGAAACTATAACACTGTCGCCAAAAATGGCTATACATTATTAAAATAGAGATATTAATGAACAAAAATTGCCAACCGTGCAACAATTCCGCCGAGCCGTTTTCGAGAAAAGTGGCTTCATCCTGAGTGGGCAAAAAAAGCGTTGCTAATGTTTTCCATGGAAACTATAACACTGTCGCCAAAAATGGCTATACATTATTAAAATAGAGATATTAATGAACAAAAATTGCCAACCGTGCAACAATTCCGCCGAGCCGTTTTCGAGAAAAATGGCTTCATCCTGAGTGGGCAAAAAAAGCGTTGCTAATGTTTTCCATGGAAACTATAACACTGTCGCCAAAAATGGCTATACATTATTAAAATAGAGATATTAATGAACAAAAATTGCCAACCGTGCAACAATTCCGCCGAGCCGTTTTCGAGAAAAGTGGCTTCATCCTGAGTGGGCAAAAAAAGCGTTGCTAATGTTTTCCATGGAAACTATAACACTGTCGCCAAAAATGGCTATACATTATTAAAATAGAGATATTAATAAACAAAAATTGCCAACCGTGCAACAATTCCGCCGAGCCGTTTTCGAGAAAAGTGGCTTCATCCTGAGTGGGCCAAAAAAGCGTTGCTAATGTTTTCCATGGAAACTATAACACTCTCGCCCATTATGGCCATACATTATTAAAATAGAGATATTAATGAACAAAAATTGCCAACCGTGCAACAATTCCGCCGAGCCGTTTTCGAGAAAAATGGCTTCATCATGAGTGGGCCAAAAAAGCGTTGCTAATTAAGTATATGATAAAAAGTGCGCAAGTTATAAATTATTTATTTTTGAATATCAATGTAATATTTTATTTATAAAATAATATAATAAAAACATTTCCAGAAGATATTCTATGAATTTACTTTATGGGATATTAATGGACAAATAAATAAATAAATATAAACATTTTCGTGGCGCTAATTATGCAATAAATAGTCATTATTAAATAAGCACAACTTTTTTTATTTGTGTTAAAAATCGCTAAAACCTTTAACGTTTGAAAAAATACAGCTCTGTTTAATGAAAAAATCTAAACACGTTGGTTGGCAAGATTATCTCCTTTGTTTTTGACAGGCGAAAAATATTTGTACAAAAACAAAATATACATGTTTTTATAGCAATGTTGTATTTACTTTCGCCCAAGGCAAATTGATAACAGGTATACTCACGGCGAAAATTTTTTTCCTTCTTCGAGTGTCAAAAGTTAAAATCTCCTTTGATTTTGACAGCCGAAAACTATTTGTACAAAAACAAAATGTACATGTTTCTATCGCAGTGTTGTATTTATTTTCGCCGTGAGTATACCTGTTATCAATTTGCCTTGCTTTCGCCATTCGTATACTTTTTATGAATTCGCCTTGCGTAAAATGTAAAATGAAAACTGAGACATTGAACCACATTTTTGCATCAATATTTATGCGACTTAAAATCTTTTTTAATTCGAAAAATTTTTTTCAATTTATTAATCCATTAATAAAAATTAATTTTTATTTAAAAAAAATTGATTGTACAAAGTACATTTAATTTCATTTTTTTAACACCGAATGTGTTAATATTTTAAATCTTGATGGTTATTATTCTTTCATCGGAAGCGGTTGGGGAGGAGGTGGTAAAGTTGCTGATGGCATCTCCTGTTGGTCGTTTTGCTGTCGTTCCGGCTTCTTGGCATACTTTTTAAAAAACTTTTTGCTTCTAAATTTTTTGCGTTTTCTTTTTCCTTCCTCCACCCTTACTTCGAAAATTATTGGTATAACTAAAGTCTGAAAATATATATAGTATTAATTATTTTTAACAAAAATAAAAAATAAATAAAAAATAAAACCATAGTAATTAAAATGATGATATTTTACTTACCATTCTTATGCCTACCGATCGATTGTTAAACACATATTACCATTAAAAATGTCTTGTTATTTGTGTGCCATTTTGAAGTTACAATTTACCGTTTAATATAGTGTTAGAAAACGAGAAAAATAAATATTTTGAATGTTTTTCATTAAACAGAGCTGCATTTTTTCAATATTTTACTTTTTAGCGATTTTATAACAAAAAAATATATATATGCTTATTTAAGAATGACAATTTACTGAAAATTATCGTCACGAAAATGTTTTTATCTTATTATTTTACAAATAAAATATTATATACGCTTTCATGTTATAAAAGGGTTTTAACAAATATATCATATAAACATAAATCGCTGTAACCTAATCCGTTTACCTATTACCCCCTGTTTACATTAGACAATGCTGTCATGACAATAACAATACATGCATAGTTTTTCACTAATACATGTACATATTTCAATTGTCTGAATTACTGTCTTGAATATTTTGAAGACAGTAAACAAGACAGTGATTTGACGTATGCCGACAACTTTTTTTATAATTGCTTTAACTAAATAAAATTTTAATTAATTTATTATTTTAATTACTAAAATTTTCTTTGCATATAACAATAGAAATGGAAAAATAGCAGGAAAAAAATCTAAAGCTATTTTCAATTTTCCGAAAACGTGCTCATATTGAATTGTCATAATTATTGTCTGGACGCCTACACCATAGATTTCATTGTCATGACAGCATTGTCTAATGTAAACGTAGCGTTAATATCTATAGTTTTTGTTGTTATTGTTTAAAATCGCTGAAATAAATTTTTGTGTGGATAATCGCAAATT
Source organism: Gymnosoma rotundatum (assembly GCA_916610165.2). Taxonomy (NCBI): domain Eukaryota; kingdom Metazoa; phylum Arthropoda; class Insecta; order Diptera; family Tachinidae; genus Gymnosoma; species Gymnosoma rotundatum. The sequence goes on along the minus strand of OU744339.1, from coordinate 76,701,204 downwards.
TGAATTCTGCTTTAATTTGAACTTACATATACAACAATGCTTACAACATTAAAATTCAAATGCGTAATTTAAAAAAATAACACTTATTCATTATCTGTTATATTTTGCGATTTGTGCATTGTGGTTGTTTCCCTTTTTAAAGTTATATTTTGCGATTTGTGCATTGTGGTTGTTTCCCTTTTTAAAGAATTTTTTATCTTAAAAGCTAAAACCTTAAAAATATAAATAATAAAACTATTGAAATATATACTTACGATATTGAAATATATACTTAAGATATTAATAAAAAGTGCTTTATCAATCATACAGTGATGAAAAGGTGAGTAAACTTTTTTAAATTTTGCCTTTTAGCAAGTTGTTTAATTTCTTCTCATAATCAGTGCTGACAGTTTAGTAAATAAAAGTAATCAAATTACTAAACTTATTTTAAAAGATACATATGGTTCTAAACTCTAATAATTTTTGATAAAACTGAATCTTACATAGGTATGTAAACTGTTCATTATCCTTTTTCAGTATAATGCAAAAAGCCATTCAGATGGCTTACTGTGAATCTGGCTTTGATGTGAATAATATCCCATATGATAGGATTCTACTCATTTTAAACAACTTGAGTAGCAATAAGGTTGTTAAAATTACAAAAACAACGACGATGAAATCAAAAATAAAATCTGGTGTGAGACACGTGAGTGTAGTAATAAAATGTTGTAGTTTTCTCTACTTGTTTTCAATAATGTTATAAACACATCTGAACAAACGACGAAGTTATCGTTACGAATATTCGTCGTTAGAAATAAAACATATTTGTGTATATGAAGCGCATACAATTAGTACTTCAAACGAAATTCGCGATTCGTAGCTAAATCCGCGATAGGCAGTGTTGCCACTTTTTTCGAGCTTTCTCGCCAAATGGCTTGTCGAATAACGCCAATATATAGAAATGTGTAATATTAGTTTTAAAAACATTTTTATTTGGTTTACTTCTTTTATCATTCTTTAAGAATGAACATAAGTTAACAACAACATAAGTTAGTTTGTTTAATTTTTATATTATTTAATTTTATTATACATATAATTATATTCAATTATTTAATTTTTTAAAAATATATTGTCACTCTGTCAACTGACTTATATCAACAAAATTATCTTTAAAAGCTAACTTACGAATTTACCCAAAGATTTTGGTATTTTTCGTCGATCGTCCCAGTTGTGTTTGCTGCATTAATTACATTTTTTGTAATATACATATATTTAAAAAATGCTATCACTTTTATTTCAGTTCCTCAGTAATCAACAAACTCAAGATATTAAAAAAGTAGTATGTATTTACTTTAGTATCTTTGACGTTTTTTTCCTTTTTGCTAATAAACAAATATACATACATATGTACATATTTATATTTTAAGATTCCTTTCGGTGTTTTATCGAATGAAAATTTTGAAAACGTAGAAGGCGAACTAATCAGTGAGATGGTTTGTATTAACTTCCGTACATACTTATTATAATGCATTTACATTATACCCAAATCTAGTACTAATGAGATTTCAAGCGAAATCTAGTTGATTTTAAATAGATTTCCCATACAAAACAAAATCTACTTCGCCATTAGATTTTGAGGAAACCTACTCAAAATCTAGTAGAACTTACCAATGCAACTATGGTTTTTTTTTCATATTGTACCAAAAAATACTACACTGTACAAAAAAAATGACAGTTTTATTAAAACAATAAAAGGAAAATAATTTAAAATGTTAAGAAAATGAAAATATAAAATAAAATGGTAAATAAAATTTTTACTTATCCATTTTTTGATTTTATATTAATATGAAATCCTGCTAGTGTCAAAAAAGTACAGTGTAGACGAACTAGATTTTGAAAGAGATTTCAAATCAAATCTACTAGATTTCGGTGTAATGTAAATGGACTATAAAATCTTGTTTGATTTATGTATTAAATATTACTTCCAGGTTTCTTCTGAAGTATCCTTAAAGAGTCATGTAAGTACATATTTTCACAGTAAATCTTTACCCTAGAGAACTTCTAAAGGATTCTTTAGTTTTAAATACTCAAATTCTATCAAAAACTAAAATTTCACCTATAGTTAAATTAAATTTTTAGGTTTCCAACGAATGCTTGGAAGAATTTCTCAGTATAAAAGAGGAAAGCGACACCGAGAAGTTTTCTTTTAACTTTTCGCAATTTGAGGATACTGACAATTCGGAGGTAAGTTCTTTTTGCCGATAATATCTTTAAAAGCAATAATTATTCGATTTTTTAATTTTGTTTTATTTATATAATTATATATATATATATATATTCTTATTTTTCCTTTCATTTAATTACAGAGCAAAATTAATGAATATATCAGCAATACACCGCACGCAGAAGCCAAATATATGAAGGAAAAAAATAATAAATGCGGCCTAATTACTGACCAAGGTGACACTTTTATTGTTGATAATGATGGTAATAATAATAATGTAATTAAGTTAACAGAAAATATAAACACTTCTTGTTTAAATGCTTCTGGCAATGATTTAGAAACGAATCAAAATATTAATGGGAGTCATGCAAGTATTGATCGTTTCATTAACGAGTCAAGTCTTAATGAAAAAATGGATTTTGTAGATGACAGCTTTGCAAGCGTATCAGTCTTAAAAAGTATTCGTAAAAAGTATCTAACACCTGAAATATATACACATTTAAACAGAAATGTTCGTATGGTGGAGAGAAAAAAAACGAGAAGACTTTTTAAATTTGAATGTCCAATTCATGATACAGCAATGCATATGCCTGAAATCTGCGAAATTCTTAAAAAAAATAATACTGTGATTCCTATTAAAAAACTCCTAGAAGATTTTATTAGGATAGGTTATTTAACAAAAAACAATGCGTGTGACATTAATTTTAAACATACTCGGATAAACAAGAACTCTTTTATTGCATACGGGTATTGTACCGACATTGAATGTAATTTGTATACATTCAATGGGCATAAAAATGGTGAAATAAGTGTGTTTAGGTCACAAAATGAAATAAAACATTGCATACATATGAAAAGTAAATTCCAGTGCAGAGGAGCACAAAGGTATTTAGAAAAATCAGAGCTTTCTAAAGAAAGTGCTTCGACGCACCAAATGAAAAAAATAAATAAACAATCCGATGAGCTTCGCTTGGTGGGTAGATCTCAGATGGTGAAGTCGTTATCCAATATAAGGAATATAAAAGCTGAATCAGCAGCTGAGCAAGATAATGATGCTGATCCATTCATTGATAGTTATTTAATGTTCAAATCGGAACCTAAGATGTATATTCAACATCTATCTACAGATGTAGAAGCCTTTCTATGGTCTAAGAAACAAATTAGTATTTTAAGAGAAAATAATGATTGTATACTAAAAGCTATCAATTACACTCTACATGTTGACGCAACAGGACGTGTAATTGAAGATATGCATTTTCCAACTAAGAGAATATTTTTGTATTCGATAGTTGGTCATATTAAAGAGAAAAAGCTTGTATTTTCTGTGGCAGATGCAATATTATCAAATCATACTAGTTATTATATTGGAAGATTTTTTAAAGCCATTCATTCCTTTTGCCTTCAAAATAAGATTAAGTGGCCAATATGTAAACGAATCGTAACTGATGTAAGCCTTGCTATTATTGGTGCAATTGTAAGGGATATAAACGGCATGACAAGTCTTTTAGATTACTTGAATTCATGTTGTAATGTAATAAAAACCAACAAACGAAATATACCATTTGTTTGTATTCAATTTTGCGTAAGCCATTATTCTAAAATAATATGTAAAGATATTGATAATATAGTTCCTTTATCTAATATAGCGCTACGAACATTCTTACGTGAAGCGTTAGGTATAGTGTTCAATTTAAATACATTATCTGAATGTTTTAAATGGTTCGAAGAATTATCCATTATTCTTTGTACCAAAAAATATGTTAAGAGAGTTAATGATGCATTAACGTATTTGAAAAATGCGGTTAACAATAGTAAAAACTCTCTTGAAATGGAAGTAGAGGAAAAGGTGGACGAAGAGATCGAGTTTAGTCAAAGTGATGATAACATTGGAAAAGTATCCAATTTAAGTCCGTTTCGTCTACTATTTGAGAAGTATAAAGCCGCAATAGATCTTTGTGATGGAAAAGATTGTAAGTCGAATATATTTTTCTGTCCTGAGATGGCTCAATTACTGTTGGAAAAATATGTAGCATTTATTCCAATGTGGTCAAACATAATTGGATCTATTATTGATAACGATTGCAACAGAGTTAGTAATGGTCCAATTGAAACTTATTTTAAAGATGTAAAGCAAAACGACCTTAAAGGAAAAAAGCATAAACTTGGTCGTTTCATTCGCATTATGCGGAAATTCACTAAAGCTCGAACCAAAAGAATAAGAATTGTTTATAATGAAGTATTCGGCAAACCTATTCCTCCTGGTACCTTAATAACACCATCAAATCGTAAGCGACGAAAAAATACGAAGAAACAAAGTCAAACTATATTACAAAGTGAAGCTAATAAAAACATCTCTAATATAAAAGAATCTTGGAATAAAAAAATGAAACGGCTTCCGCATGGTTTGTTTAAGAATTCGTTTAAAATGGTAAAAAAACCAATGGAGGAGTTCGAAAAGACCACTGAAAATAAAGCTGAATTCAGTATAGACTCAAGTATAAATAATTTTAATGACACTACTGAAGCACACTGCACTGAAAATCTTTCGCAATTACATTTTTCAAAGACATTAAATATTAGCAATCAAGCCGATTGCAATGAGAATCTCTTGAATGATAATGATTCTTTTAAAATGGTAAAAAAACCAAAGGAGGAGTTCGAAAAGACTACTGAAAATAAAGCTGAATTCAGCATAGACACAAGTATAAATAATTCGAATGACACAAATGAAGCACACTACATTGAAAATCTTTCAAAATTACATTCTTTAAACCAATCAAATGTTAGTATTCAAGCTGATTGCAAAGAGAATCTGTCGAAATTATATTCTGTAAAATTTGACATGGACAACCATAACATATTTGCTTCGCAAGAGAAAGAATATAAAAACCTAGGTAGATATGCAAAAAGAAGAGATATAAACTTCTTTTTGCTCAAACTAGAAAATGTGTTCGAACAAGTTCATGGCAAACACTTTTCTTTAACTTCCTATATAACATTGCTAGATATTGAAACATTAAATGGTAAAAACTGGTTATCGAACGTTATTGTTGATGCTTGTATTACTTGTCTCATGTTTAATAAAATGTCAGTTAATTGCTCATATATTGCTTGCCAGATAGACAATTATTGTTTTGAGAACGAAAGACTAGTTGTTGCCGAATTTTCCAAACACCCTAAAAAAATAATAATTCCACAATGTTTTCAACATCACTTCTACATAGTTTGCATAGATTTTGAAGCAGGTTATGTATTGTGTTTAGATCCAAAAGCCGTTAAAGAAAACTGTTCCCAATTTATTTATCATTACTTGAATATCTTAAACAGATATTTCCCGAACACAAAGTGGATTGTTAAAAGTCCTCCACAAAATATTCAAAATGATGCTTGGAATTGCGGGGTATTTGTAATACAATTCGCGGAACGATTTTTAGAATCTGGAGTTTATACAAATCTTACGAATCCGGATGATTATAGAGTTTGCCTAAAAAAATTAATTTATAGTTATGGAGATCCGTTAACTTCTATTTGCCTTCACTGTGGTCATGATACTTCAAAATCCACCAAAAAGCTTTTTTGTACAGTTTGCTTTAGATTTATTTGTACATTCTGTAAAAAATATTACATGCACAATAAAGAAAGCTTATCAACGAAATTTAAATGCAAATTATGTGAAGATTAAATAATACATAAGACAATGATATTAAATGTCTAAGACTGAATTAAAAATGCTTGAGTTATTTAATAAACATACAAACAGGTATGTGATGGAAATCGATTTAGAAATCGAAACGATTCACAACCGAAAATGGTTGTGGTATGCTATTTTCGTTTTTTAAATATCTTTAATATACAGCCATGTCACAAATTCCGATCGGAATGGTTTGAATTCCGTATTAACAATTCCGATCGATTTTGTTTTAGCTTCTTCAGATTCCGATCGATTTTGCTTATTTCTAAAAAGTGCTTAATCTTCATCTTTTTATTTAAATGTGGCAATTTTGCGCACACCAAAGTAAATAACAAAGCGAATTTAAATAAGGACACATAATAAAGGTCAATTTGAAAACTGGAAATAACAAAATTTTAAAGAAATTAAATTCCACTTTGAAATTCAAAAGTGGTTTCATTCCGAAAAAATTTTTCGTTTTTCGTTTTCTAAAGAACCAATTTTCGGAATTGAAACCACTTTCGATCGGAATTGAGTTCTGTGACATGCCTGATAGTTTATATTGTATAAAACAAAACGTTTTTAAATCGATCGATTTCCATTACATATCAAATAATGGTTTATGCCTACTGGGGAAGTCAGCCATTAAAAAAAATTGACAACGCGCTACGTGTAGTACCTCAATGGTGGTGTGGAAATCTACACACTACATACATACATTCATCGGTAATTACCAAATATTAAAAAAATATATACTTCGAATTCGAAATTTTATCGGTTTTAGGTGTCATAGAATCCAATATTATCGTTTCTTTTATTGGAAGTAAAACAAGAGGTTAATAGCTGACGACATTAAAATTAGATTTCGAGCTTATTTCCAATATTAAACTTCAGGAAATTAAAACACTTTAAAATAACTGATTTTTTTTTTACATAACGAATCATTCTTCTTACATAATGTATGTTTCAGTCATAATTAAATATTGTATTTATTGTAATTTTACTTTAAAATCATAAATTATTATAAGCACATTTAAAGCATTTTTTATCTTTCACTTTCATTTAGTAAACATTTATAATGTATCTATAATTTAACCTGCTTTTAAGTTTCAAACGCTTTACTCTGCTTAATCTGGATACAAATAGTCTTGCAAAATATTTTGAAAAGCTATTTTAATTTTACCCCGATCACGACCGTTTAACTTTTGTATATCGGGTAATAGACTCATAAAAAACATGGCATCTGGACCAGTTTTGCAATCACATAATTCCGGTGTAGCGGGCGCAGGAGCCATTATAGATGATGTTCCGGCTGAGCCGGAAGATAATTAAGGGGCTAATGTCATTAAAGGGTTATTATTGGATGCGGCCGAATTTGTAGGAGAAATTTCAAATCGTTGATGATGACTGTGGGAATGACTTATTGAGGAGGAATAATGAGAAGAGGAAGATGTGTGATGCTGATTATGCGTGGAAGAATTTGAGCGTGGTGTAGAGTTTGTAACTGGCTCATTATCACTGGTATGGGCAGACAAAGAGCTACTTGAATTATTGCTATTGTTTGTATTGAGATTTCGTGTGGTTGTGCTTACCACCTCTTACGGCTTAGCAAAGGTGGGCCTTACAAATGATACATTACTTGTATGATTATTTGAGGAGGCCAACAAAGAAGAGGACGTTGATTGTGAAGAGGAAATATTTTCATGTGACTTGGCTCGCTTGTTACGAAAATCTTCATAGAAAGCTCTAGACTGCAGACGCTGCAAGTGTTGTAACCGTTGCTGTTGTTGTTGCCTTTTTTCTAAGGAGCTTAAAACAAAATTTCTCATATCTGCATCATTTACTTCATGATCACCGTCATCCAAGGGTATATCTGCTTTATCATAGTCATCAACATTATCTTCACATTCAGACTTTATATCATTTGCCAATGTAGAATGGGTAAAATTTTGTGGATTTGTGACTGTTGTTTACTGTGGACGAAGCCGAATTCGAAGAGCCCGTTAAAGAGCTAAAATAATCGGAAGACATTTTACGGATTTACATTATTTTTGACTAAAACCGACTTTTTTTAGAAATATTTTTTTATGTGACACTGTGCTGAAAGCAGTTTTTTTTTATTGCTATAAATGCTTGCAAAATTTTCACCATTCAAATAAAACCAACAGCCTGTCAAAAACAAAGGAGATAATCTTGCCAACCAACGTGTTTAGATTTTTTCATTAAACAGAGCTGTATTTTTTCAAACGTTAAAGGTTTTAGCGATTTTTAACACAAATAAAAAAAGTTGTGCTTATTTAATAATGACTATTTATTGCATAATTAGCGCCACGAAAATGTTTATATTTATTTATTTATTTGTCCATTAATATCCCATAAAGTAAATTCATAGAATATCTTCTGGAAATGTTTTTATTATATTATTTTATAAATAAAATATTACATTGATATTCAAAAATAAATAATTTATAACTTGCGCACTTTTTATCATATACTTAATTAGCAACGCTTTTTTGGCCCACTCATGATGAAGCCATTTTTCTCGAAAACGGCTCGGCGGAATTGTTGCACGGTTGGCAATTTTTGTTCATTAATATCTCTATTTTAATAATGTATGGCCATAATGGGCGAGAGTGTTATAGTTTCCATGGAAAACAGTAGCAACGCTTTTTCTGGCCCACTCAGGATCAAGGCACTTTTCTCGAAAACGGCTCGGCGGAATTGTTGCACGGTTGGCAATTTTTGTTCATTAATGTCTCTATTTTAATAATGTATAGCCATTATGGGCGACAGTGTTATAGTTTCCATGGAAAACATTAGCAACGCTTTTTTTGCCCACTCAGGATGAAGCCACTTTTCTCGAAAACGGCTCGGCGGAATTGTTGCACGGTTGGCAATTTTTGTTCATTAATATCTCTATTTTAATAATGTATAGCCATTATGGGTGACAGTGTTATAGTTTCCATGGAAAACAGTAGCAACGCTTTTTCTGGCCCACTCAGGATGAAGGCACTTTTCTCGAAAACGGCTCGGCGGAATTGTTGCACGGTTGGCAATTTTTGTTCATTAATATCTCTATTTTAATAATGTATAGCCATTTTTGGCGACAGTGTTATAGTTTCCATGGAAAACATTAGCAACGCTTTTTTTGCCCACTCAGGATGAAGCCATTTTTCTCGAAAACGGCTCGGCGGAATTGTTGCACGGTTGGCAATTTTTGTTCATTAATATCTCTATTTTAATAATGTATAGCCATTTTTGGCGACAGTGTTATAGTTTCCATGGAAAACATTAGCAACGCTTTTTTGGCCCACTCAGGATGAAGCCACTTTTCTCGAAAACGGCTCGGCGGAATTGTTGCACGGTTGGCAATTTTTGTTCATTAATATCTCTATTTTAATAATGTATAGCCATTTTTGGCGACAGTGTTATAGTTTCCATGGAAAACAGTAGCAACGCTTTTTCTGGCCCACTCAGGATGAAGGCACTTTTCTCGAAAACGGCTCTGCGGAATTGTTGCACGGTTGGCAATTTTTGTTCATTAATGTCTCTATTTTAATAATGTATAGCCATTATGGGTGACAGTGTTATAGTTTCCATGGAAAACAGTAGCAACGCTTTTTCTGGCCCACTCAGGATCAAGGCACTTTTCTCGAAAACGGCTCGGCGGAATTGTTGCACGGTTGGCAATTTTTGTTCATTAATGTCTCTATTTTAATAATGTATAGCCATTATGGGCGACAGTGTTATAGTTTCCATGGAAAACAGTAGCAACGCTTTTTCTGGCCCACTCAGGATGAAGGCACTTTTCTCGAAAACGGCTCGGCGGAATTGTTGCACGGTTGGCAATTTTTGTTCATTAATGTCTCTATTTTAATAATGTATAGCCATTATGGGTGACAGTGTTATAGTTTCCATGGAAAACAGTAGCAACGCTTTTTCTGGCCCACTCAGGATGAAGGCACTTTTCTCGAAAACGGCTCGGCGGAATTGTTGCACGGTTGGCAATTTTTGTTCATTAATGTCTCTATTTTAATAATGTATAGCCATTATGGGTGACAGTGTTATAGTTTCCATGGAAAACAGTAGCAACGCTTTTTCTGGCCCACTCAGGATGAAGGCACTTTTCTCGAAAACGGCTCGGCGGAATTGTTGCACGGTTGGCAATTTTTGTTCATTAATGTCTCTATTTTAATAATGTATAGCCATTATGGGTGACAGTGTTATAGTTTCCATGGAAAACATTAGCAACGCTTTTTGTGCCCACTCAGGATGAAGCCATTTTTCTCGAAAACGGCTCGGCGGAATTGTTGCACGGTTGGCAATTTTTGTTCATTAATATCTCTATTTTAATCATGTATAGCCACTTTTAGCGACAGTGTTATAGTTTCCATGGAAAACATTAGCAACGCTTTTTTTGCCCACTCAGGATGAAGCCACTTTTCTCGAAAACGGCTCGGCGGATTTGTTGCACGGTTGGCAATTTTTGTTCATTAATGTCTCTATTTTAATAATGTATAGCCATTATGGGTGACAGTGTTATAGTTTCCATGGAAAACAGTAGCAACGCTTTTTCTGGCCCACTCAGGATGAAGGCACTTTTCTCGAAAACGGCTCGGCGGAATTGTTGCACGGTTGGCAATTTTTGTTCATTAATGTCTCTATTTTAATAATGTATAGCCATTATGGGTGACAGTGTTATAGTTTCCATGGAAAACATTAGCAACGCTTTTTGTGCCCACTCAGGATGAAGCCATTTTTCTCGAAAACGGCTCGGCGGAATTGTTGCACGGTTGGCAATTTTTGTTCATTAATATCTCTATTTTAATAATGTATAGCTATTTTTGGCGACAGTGTTATAGTTTCCATGGAAAACATTAGCAACGCTTTTTGTGCCCACTCAGGATGAAGCCACTTTCCTCGAAAACGGCTCGGCGGAATTGTTGCACGGTTGGCGATTTTTGTTCATTAATGTCTCTATTTTAATAATGTATAGCCATTTTTGGCGACAGTGTTATAGTTTCCATGGAAAACAGTAGCAACGCTTTTTTTGGCCCACTCAGGATGAAGCCTCTTTTCTCGAAAACGGCTCGGCGGAATTGTTGCACGGTTGGCAATTTTTGTTCATTAATATGTCTATTTTAATAGTGTATAGCCATTTTTGGCGACAGTGTTATAGTTTCCATGGAAAACATTAGCAACGCTTTTTGTGCCCACTCAGGATGAAGCCACTTTTCTCGAAAACGGCTCGGCGGAATTGTTGCACGGTTGGCAATTTTTGTTCATTAATGTCTCTATTTTAATAATGTATAGCCATTTTTGGCGACAGTGTTATAGTTTCCATGGAAAACATTAGCAACGCTTTTTGTGCCCACTCAGGATGAAGTCACTTTTCTCGAAAACGGCTAGGCGGAATTGTTGCACGGTTGGCAATTTTTGTTCATTAATGTCTCTATTTTAATAATGTACTGCCGTTTGGGGTGAGAGTATAATAGTTTCCAAGGGAAAAGTCAGCAACGGTTTTTGTGATCATTAAAAACGCTTTTTTATAATTATTTTCTAAATACACAAATGTTTTATTTATTTATTTACAATATAAATCAAGTTTTCTTCTTCTAGATGCCAAAATTTATTAAAATTTTATTTTTTATATCAAAATACCCAATCCCGGGGAATTTTACTTCCCGGTTTTTAATTCCCAAAATCGACGCTATTTCTTCGACGCTATCTTGGCGCACGTCAAAAATAATATACAAATGTAAAGCAGCTGATTGTCAAAGAAAGATGAGTGTTGCCCAACTTTGCGCTTTGCTTAGCGTTAAAAGTACTTTATGTGACATATTTCATATAAGTTCGTGCATGTTATCTTAGATGTCAAAGCGAATTTGCAACGCAACGCAAAGCAAAAGTTTTATCTGACACGGCCTTACTTCTCCGTCAACGCAAAGTATGAAAGTTGGTCAACTTTTAACGTACATTGAATACTTTGAAAGCTATCAATAGCTTCTTCTTCTTTGTTGTCTTTTAACCAAGGCGAATCAATTACCAGGTGGCAGCGTTAGAGAATTTATTATTTTTTGCTGGTAGGATAGTTAGGTTGCACAGGCCGTCGGCGTAGTAAGACCGACACACTTGGGTCCCAAAGGTCCCATTGTGTCACCTGGAAACAGGATGTGTAGGGATCAGATTCAGGTCCCTACGGCACCATCAAAGATCCAAATCCAAACCACCCCGAGGACCGGATAAACAAGTTTATCCTAGCAACATCGCAGACAGATAAATCTGCAAGACCATGCAGTCTCGGACTGCCGAAGATGGCCGCTCTATTCCCAGAAAGAGCTGGGCAGTGGCAGAGCAGATGCTTCACCGTTTCCTCCTCTTGAAAACTTCTTTAGTAGTCATGATGCGGAAGATTCAGTCTCCTAGCATGGGTACCAATGACACAGTGCCCCGTCAGCACAGCCACCAGTGTGCCCAGCTGCCCCTGAGGAAACCTCAGTAGATTAGAGCTGCAAAACTATCGATGGCACTATCGATAGTATCGAGTGTCTTGTTTTAAGCAGACTATCGATATTTTTTTCGATAGTGATACTATCGACAAAACAAGGCTACTTAAAACAAAGTCAATAACAAATGACGACGACTGTGAAATGTAAAATGCACCATCCAAATTTCGCCACCTGTAAACCTGTTATAATAATGGTTATCATTACATATGTACTTATGTATATAAAGTGAAAATCTATTGATTATTTATTGTAGATTCTCATAATAAGCTATAGCTGCTAGATGTCAAAAAAATTGTGTTTGAAAAGTTTCATTTCAATAATGTAATTTTCATCATTATAACGTGCTGTTTCATTGAGTTAATGAAAATTTTCGCTTCATTAATGAAAGGGGGTTAACGTAATGGTTTCATTCTTGTTACGAAGCATTTTTCTTTCAGTGTAGCTACCGTAGTTTATTATTATTATTTTTTTTTTGTTCTGACGCCTTTTCAGCAATTGAACAATAAATAAATATGTACATACGTAAATAATCAAATGTGATCTCCTTCTTAAATGACTTCAAAATAAAAGAAGGATGTCATCAATTCGACTGCAGGTTTCTAAAACAATTTTGAAAATTTTTGGTAATATGATTGAATATGCTTACAGATTGATTCCGTTTTAAAAACAGTTCATAATCTTAAAAATTAAAGGGTGTCCCCATACAACATACATACTTTTTACGGGTATTATGAACTGTAAGGGGCGATTCTGTAAATTTTAAAATTACTGTGTATTACTATAGCTCCCAATAACAAAAAGTAATACAAAAATAAGTCTTAAAATTAAAGGGTGCCCCCATAATAGATGTAAATTTACTTATATGGGCCTCTCTTTTAAACCGTTATAGACAAACGATTGAAAATTGGACAGACTGTCGATTGCTAAATTAAAGGTTGCGCCAATAGTTCATTTAATTTGATATATATGGCCATACTTTTGAGCAGTTGTATACAGACGCTTGAAATATACAACGAGCCTGTATTGCTAAGTCTGCTTTAAGACCAAGTATCAAATTTGGATTTGGAAGTCAAAGGGTGTCCTAATAGTTGATGTAATTTCAAGTATGTGGTCGAGTTTTCGAACCGTTATAGACAGAACGCTAAAACTTAAAGGGACTTGTATTGCTAAGCCAGCTATATCAACGAGTTTATAATTTGAATTTAGAAATTAAAGAGCGTCCCATAATTGATTTAGATTTACCTACATAGGCCTATCTTTTGAACACATATAGACAAACGCTTGCAAATTGGACAGAAAGTCGTTTGCTATGGCAGTTATAGTAATGGTGTATGTTGCCGAACTTTTAAACCGTTATATACAAACAGCTGAAATTTACAAGGGACCTGTATTGCTTATAATTTGAATTGAGAAATAAAACAGTGTTCCCAAAATTAATGTGAATTATATACAGAATTTCAACTATTTTGTTTGGTATAATAAGAAGTATAAAAATTTTAAATTATAAATAATAATCTGATGTATATGACCAAACTGTAAAACCGTTATAGAAAGTTACTATATTTTATACCAATACTATTTTTTATATACAGGTGGTCTTAATAGTCCAGCTAATTTTTGTTTATGTTCGACGTTGATGTCAAAATTTTGAAAAAAAAAAAATTTAAAAGTGAAAAATTTTCAAGTAATTTTAAATTTTATAAAATTAAAACCAAAAAGTGAAATATGATGATAAAAGGATAAATTAAATTCGGCTTCCTTCTGTTCAGCCAGCAAATTTTGACATCAACATAGTGCTCTGTAATGTGTACATATATGTTGATATTGGTGTTGTGTTGATATAAACATTAAATGGAAAAAGTTAATTAAATTGTTTCCCATTTTGTTTTGTGGCCAGATTGTCGTAGGTGCTGGTATGCTGGCTTTTAGCGCGGCTAAGCTCGCCGGATGGGGAGGTTCTTTTCAACTCTCTGGCACCTTTAACACATACAAAAAAAAATTTACTCATACCAGACTGTAAAATCCACTAATAAAAAGAAAAAAGGGGCGACTAACCGAACGTTTGCTATCTTGTAGAATTTAAACTGAAACTAACTTGTACACTGAACCATTTGCCGACGTTACCATTCTGCATCTTCACCTTGTGTTGGCTGATGTTATGCCAACTTGGACGTCCCACCCACTTGAAGTCACTATCGACTTCACCTTGACAGTCGCGCGTCGAATTTATGCGAACTGTCCCTAATTTTTACCACCATCAACCACCAGACTGCGGTTACTTACCCACTCGTTTTATCGTCTTACTGCTTCATTAAAGGAAATATACAACTATATTCTGCATTTCAATGTTATAACAATTATGTTTTATTAATACAAAAGGAGAGTTAAGAATAAATGGCTTATAATTCTACATAGGTATATATATATATATATAATCGCTAGTTTTCTTATTTTATAAGAGAATTCATTTCCTAAGAAAAACCTAAATATAAATCAAATAACTGCATACTGTAAGTTATTATTCTATAAAATTTTATATGTTTTTTTTCTTCATCCATAGAAATACATATATGGATACCTGAAATCTACACAGGTATATGCAAATATACATCTATATGTTTATGGCTTTGTTTTTTTTTATTTTACCTTAACAATTTTAATAAAAGTAAATTAAAAAATATATTTATATGTCTATAGTCTGATATATCGTTATCTATACATATATATTCCATCAATACTTTATCACGGGTAAATAAACCTTTCTACCGGGATTTTATTCTTGCTCACGGACACTTGAAACTCCCTACCTAACCATACATTGGCCAATCTATTAGTAGGAAAGGGGGACAAAATCTTCTCACGCACTTTCAATTATCAGACCTCGGAGCCTTCTACCGTTCCGACCCTTACGACACGGGTTGTGGGTAAACATACGAATATATATGTATATGTATATATATGCATATAAATATATATATCTATATATTTTTCCTTGCTTATTATATTTTCTTTTTTTTCCAAATATATATATGTATACATAGGGATTACACTTTTCTGTCAACATATGGGCTCGCCCATATGCCTCACGTATTCAGGTTTTGGGTTAAATCAAAAAAAATTACAATAAAATCTACCAGGTACGTATGGGAGAAGTTTTATACTAAAGAAGCGAATGATTTAACAGATAAAAAGGTATAAAAAATGAAGATCTAATTCTACAGCTACTTATCTGTTGATCTTGATGATGGGGTTAAAGATCTCCATTATTCCGCTGCTTATGAAGGCGTTTTGTTGTCGTTGTTGGCTGCTGGTACTGTTGTTGTTGTTGCAGCTGCTACTGTTGCTGTTGTAGATGCTGTTTGTTGTTGTAGTTGTTATTTGTTGTTGCTGTTATTGTTGGATCCGCTGTGGTTGTTGGAGCTGTTGCGGCTGCTGTAGTTATTGCCGTTATTTAAGATGTGGTTTTGTTGTTATAGCTGCTGCTGCTGGAGATGTTGTTTGTTATAATTCCAACTCAAAACGTTTTAAATGTGATGATGGATTTCGTACAGAGTCCGTGCTGTTATGTTGCGTTGGATTAATATTATTTATGTTGGTGCTTGATGTGCATGTTGATGTACAAAATGGCGCTGGCCGCTTATGTTTGTTGTTGCCACTGCTGTTGGTGTTCAAAATGGCGCTGGCCGCTTATGTTTGTTGTTGCCACTGCTGTTGGTGTTCAATGTGGACCCTCAGATCTTTGGATAATCTCATAGGCTTGTTGCCAATGTTTACAAAAACTATCATAGCAAGCAGGTGTATCACAATTTTTAGCCGTGTCTATAGGTCTTGGTTTTAAAACAGAATGCGCTGATGATCCCGAGCTGCTGGACGATGGAAAAAAAAGGAACTTGTTGAACCCGAACCACTACTGTTTGCACTTGTACGAGTTAAACTTTGCCTCAAAGGACTTGAGCGTAACCAACTCATATTTAATGTTCTTTAATATTGCATCTTTTGAGGTTTGGATTGAATGGTAATGTTTCTTGTTTTAATCTTTTTCAAAGAATTATTGTTTATATTTAATTTCCTTTTTTGCAAATTTTCTTAAATCACTTTTCTTCTTGTCTCTTAACAAACTTTTTTAATTTGTACACATGTATAGGTTATTTTGCACTTAATAATTTTATATGAAAGCACACTATTTTTAAAAAGACCCATCCTCTACTATAATCACACCACATCTGACTGTTCGCTCTGCTTCTTTCCTTTTATATCCATTCGCACTGACGCCACTTTTCAGTTTCTTTTTCTTCTTTTTCTTATCTGGAACATTCTATTTGATATCCACCACATCAGCCGATTTTCGTGTTGCCAGATCAATATTTAATGGTAGTGTTGCATTTATTAGTAGGCCGTATGTAATGGTCTAACATATGTCGTCTACACGTGACAAACCCCACCATGGGGCGAGCTCTACAGCCGTTCTCATGGGAGGGCAGTGTAGAATACTCAATACCGTTTCCTTCGCTTTCTGCCTCCTCTGTGTTTCTACTGTTTCAAGTCCTTGGCGTGGAAAATGCCTAAAGACTTCCCTTTCAGGTCCTCCACCTCGTATAGGCTGTTTCCGACTGGACGCACGATTCGACATTTAAGAAATTTCTTCCCCAGTTTGGCATTGTAGTTATTCTTAAAGTCACTTTGCTGAAAATTTCGTCGAAACACTTCCTGTCCCGGTATGAACTTTACCTCTCGGCTTCTTATATTATACGTCTTTTCATTCTGTAGATACGCCTTTCTTAAGTTCTCTTTGATTCGCTGCCGCACTAGGATCATCTTATCTGTCCTAGGTATCAGTTCGATTTCGGGATCGTCTAACATTTTAAGTCTTCTTAACAGCTTGTAGATGCTGCCATGGGTTACCATGTTAACTCCTACCAATGCAAAGTACGGTGTTACTCCAATCGAGCTATGTACGGAAGATCTCAACGCGCACTCTATCTCCGATAAGTGCTGGTCCCAGTTGCTCTGGTCTTCTTCCAAATATGATCTTATTGCGCTCAGAATCGTCTGGTTCACCCTTTCGGAGGCGTTTGCTTGTGGCGAGTGTGTCGCCGTTCTCACATGCTTTATACCGAAGACGTCGAGAGTGTCCAAAAATTCTTTGCTACAGAACTGCTTTCCATTATCCGAAACAAGTGTTTCCGGTGTACCAAATTTATGAAAAACTTCAGAAATTAAAAATTTTATAACGTTGCGACTACTCGCTTTTGCCATTGGCTTTAGCAAAACAAATTTTGTCAAATGATCTAAAACAATAAATACATACGCATTACCCGATTTGGAACGAGGGTAAGGTCCTAAGAAATCCACAAAAATTCGTTGGAATGGCCGTTCACTAATATTTTGGCTTCCCATTGGTGGTCTGAGGGTTGTATTGGCCGGTTTACTCTCCTTACATGTCTGGCAGTTTCCGACGAACTCCTTTACTTGTGTTGTCTGATTTGGCCAGTAAAAATACTCCTTTACGCGTTGCAAGGTTTTGTGAAATCCACCGTGTGAAGCTTGTGGGGGAATGTGCGCTTTCTCTATTATTTCCTGCGTCAGTACGGCTGGTATCCATAGCTTCCAGGAAAAATCTTCATTTAGGGGTAACCCATCGTACGGCACCGTTCTCTTATATACGTATCCATCCACCACTTTCAAATCCGGCAACTGTTCGGCCTTTTCCGTAATAACTTTTATAAGATCCAAGTAATCCTCTGACTTAAACTTGGGAGATTCGAGATCCACTAGGGCTCTTACTTCAGATGAGATTTCGTCCAAATCATAACGAGACAGGGTGTCTGGAACCACATTTTGTTTGCCCTTTCGGTGTTCAATATTAAACGTGTATGCTTGAAGGTGCAGACTCCATCGTGCTAATCTTCCGCTCAAGTCCCTGTTAGACATGAGCCACTTCAAGCTGCTGTGGTCGGTAATAACTGTAAATGACATTAGCTCAATGTACGGTCTGAACTTCTTAATTGCCATGACTACGGCCAAACATTCGCGCTCTGTAACCGAATAATTTTTCTGCGCTGCGGTTAGTTTGTGCGAAAAATAAGCAATCGGGTGTTCGCCTTCTGCCTCGTCCTTTTGAAACAAGACGGCTCCTACTCCTACATCGGACGCATCGCACTGCACGAAGAAAGGTTTACTAAAATCCGGATGTTCTAAAACAGGATTAGTAACAAGTGCTTCTTTCAGTAGATCAAACGCTGCTTCGGCTTCACGTGAAAATTTAAATGTCTTTCCCTTTTTCAGGGTTTCAAAAATCGGGGACGCGATGGTAGCATAATCCGGTATAAAACGTCTATACCATCCAGCGGCTCCCATAAAGCTTCGGACTTGCTTCGCTGTTTTGGGATAAGAAAGACGTGTAATGGACTTGAGTTTCTCCGGATCTGGCCTGAGTCTACCCCCACCAACGATATAACCTAAATACTTTAATTCCTTGAAACAAAATCTAGACTTCTCAACGTTTATTGTCAATCCCGCCTTTGACAGGTAACTTGCGACCGACTCTAACAGTTCTAAATGCGTGTCCAAATCCGGTGAGACAATCAGTAAGTCGTCCAGATAGACGAAAACTCTATCACGCATTGCCGAGGGGATCACTTTATCCATTAAACGGCATAACCTTTGAGCTGCATTGCACAACCCAAAAGGCATGACCGTAAAATGATAAAGCGGTCGTCCTGGCACCGTAAATGCAGTTTTCTCTCTACTGGACTCTTCCAACGGGATTTGCCAGAAGGCATCCTTCAAATCAACGCTCGAAATGAAATACGTATCTCCCAGTCTACTGAGCAGCCCCTCAATATGAGGTAGTGGGTACGCGTCTTTTACCGTTAACGCGTTTAACTTACGTGCATCCAAACATAATCGACATTTCTCTCCTCGCCGGACTAGTGTTACTGGGTGACTCCACGGACTATTACTCTCTTCTATTACCCCTAAAGCGATCATCCGATCGAGCTCCGCGTACATTAGCTTCTGAACTGCCGGTGAAACTGGATAATGCCTGTCCTTCACTGGTAGAGCGTCCCGGGTGTCGATTGAATGTACTTCTAACTCTGTTCTCCCCAAGCCTTTCTTTGTATAACACGGAAACTTATCTATAACTACCTTCAACTGCTGTTCCTGTTTTTCGGTCAGCTCATGCATTTCTGCCTCCTCAATTTCTTCAACCTTTTCTCGCTTCTCTCTCTCCGCTGCTTTATGACTTCGCAGACCTTCTACATTGGCCAGAAGTTGGAAATCCTTCATGAAATCTACCCCTAGAAATAGATCACGATTCAACGTCGGTACTAAAAAGAATGTGACTGTTTTCGTCAGCCTATTGAAGTTTATTTCGGCTCGAATTCGACCTACTATCCTGTGAGCGCTCCCATCGGCTGTCCTAATTAACGAGTAGAACCTATGTATCGGAAGACCTATTCTCTCTACGAACTTCATGCAATTTCTCCCCAAACAGGTGACTGTCGCTCCGCTGTCTAATAATCCCTCGACCTCCTGTCCATTGATACTGATCTTGGCATAAAAACGGGAATCTTCGTTTTCAAAAAGTTCTGCTTCGGCAATTGCCTTCCTCGTTCTCTTTCTCTGACGGTATCTCTCCCTGGTCTCTGCTATTCTCTTAGACACGCCTCTGAAAATTCTTACCTTCGCCTCCTGATACTCTTTTAGACGCATATGTAGCGGCTTCGACACCCTTACCTTTGGTTCTGGCTTTTGTATTTGCTTAGCTTTGTCTGAGTTTTCCAAAATCGATATTATGGGGGTGTTTACAGCCTTATCGCAAGATTTAAGTTCTGGATTTATGTCTGAGTGGCACGCGTCTCTCCAGATCGAGACGGGCCCCGCCTGGCGTTTCCCTGGCATTTCGGACAACTGGGAGTCACTACTCCCTCTCTTCCGCAACGGTAGCAGAATATCCCACGCGTTGGTGAAGGACAATCTACGAAGCTGTGACCCAATTGCTTACAGTTCCAGCAAACGTAATGGCTACTTCGGCTTACCTCATTTACTTCCAAATTTATTGCATCTAATTGATCGCTAAGCTCCAGTTCGTGAACTCTTGCTGGTATATGTTGACGGAATTGACCAGCTTGTCTTTGACTGGCTAACATATTCTCAGCCCTTTTAACTTCTTGACGAAAATGACACAAACCAAAAATTCTTATCGGAAAAATAAGCTGTGCTAAGGATGGCTTCAGGTTGCTCTTCATGATCTCCACTAAATCCTGCTCTCCATACGGTACACGTTGCTGATTCCGTAATTTAATTATGACGTTGTAGAATTCCTCAAACGATTCCGGTGGTAATTGCCTTCTGTCCATTATTCTCTTCTGAATAATAAACTCGCTTTCAAAACGCCTGAATTGAATAAGTAAGGCTTCCCTCAGCTCTTCCCACGACTGTATTGGTGCTAGTCTTCTATGCATCCAGTACCATTCCAGTGCATTGCCGCAGAGGAGGTGGTGAAAACTTTTAATGACGTCTGCCCAAGAACAGTTATAATCGTGACGAAGTACTTCTAAACGAAAAATAAAATCTTCAGCGTTTATTGTTTTATCGGTCCCATCAAATTTAAGACCCCATTTCTCTACTTCAACCTTCCTTTGCGTTTCGTGCTGACCACGGCCTTGCGTCTGCATGACTGTACCGCGCTGTTGTAAATGACCGTTAAAATTACTTGTATTAAAGTTATTCATACCCTGACTCGGAATAGGCTGCGCCGGTGGTGGAGCTATTGTTCTTTGGTTGGTCGGAGGTGTAGGTACTCGCTGCGAAGCGCCCTGTCCGCCTTGTTGACCTGGCCTCTGGTCTGCCAGAATTGGTGCATTATTGCTAGCCGCCCAAGTTTGTAACGTCTCTAACACTACACGTCGAATCCGGTCGTCTTCCATCCTCATTTGTTGTAGCCGAGATAAACCTGCTGTCGCGTTGGCTACTTCTGCTCTGTTGGTTGGTGTAGGACTGGGGTTAGAAGCTGACATATCGTTGATAATCCTATCCTGTCTAAATTCCGTTGCTACGTTTTGTGCGGTAATACTACTATAGGGTGGTGAACTAATTGTACCTTCCGACCTTCCTGCTTCGCTTATAACTGAAATATCCTGCGCGCTTTCCATAAAACGTTGCACCGACGGAGCTATCAATGAGACTGGACCTGTCGAGACCGCGACTGTTGTCGGTAGATTAGGCGCGACGAGTTGCTGACCGGGTACCCCACTCTCTTCGCGAACTGCTGTGGTTCCCTTCACTCCTTGAATGCCTTGCGTCTGATTTTGATACATTGTCTTACTCCCTTGACGAGTTAAAACCATTACCTGTATAAGTTGCTGTATCCCTGAATAAACGCGAAATAGTTTTTGCGGACCAAAAAAAAAATTATATATATACAAAAAGGAGTCAAGACCCGAAAATCAAAGCCCTTTACCTGATTTTTCGAGCTTGCAGACAAGTTTACGAATATTTATTAAAAAGGATAATTTTAAATTTCTAAAAATTTCAATATAATAGCAATAAAACAGTAATGCTGAAATCAAAAAATTTTTGCTTCCAATTGCCTCTTTACCCGATTGGTAGTTACTTAGGCAATTGTAAGCCGATATGGATTTTTATATGTTTATATGTCTATGTTGATATACCTATCTATGTATATCCAACCGGCTGTAAAGGAAAATTATGATCACCTTATAAAGGTTTTATTGGAGTACTATGAATATAGCCGGATTCCAACTATATTAATAGCAAAAAGGATTTTAAGGTTTTAAATGAAATAAAAAAAAACAAACGAGCGTAGGTGTTTAGTAACCCAGTTGGGGTGGTTGAAGGTTTTCTAAAATGGTAAATGACTAGCAAATGGTTAGTTTAACCCGAAAATATGAAAAAATTTAAAACTCCCTATAGGAAAGGAAAAAAAACTCGCTACAATAGATGACACACTGATGCTAACATCTAGGACTGAGCCTTAATCATCCTAACGGGAAGTTTGCAAAGACAAATCGTAAAGACAAAAAAAAAATAATTCCACTTCCTTCCAGAGAAAGGTCGCAACAAGTGATACTTGTGCAGGACAAATTCCCTTGGACATACCCCTCCAGGGAAAGAAAACGAAACATCGGTTGTAAAATTTACCGGTAGCCTCTTCTGGTAGCAAAAGTTGTGCAAGTAGAAATCCACTCTGAAGCGCTTACTTCTACGACTCCAACTCCGCGTCCCTTCTGACACTACTGGTCCACGAATTGTCATACCGTACTGTTTATCTGTAACGTCGCAACGCGATGAGGACTACTAAGCCTATTCAATCGGGACTTACGCTACTTATAAGCTTTCCTGTATAACAAAACCTATAAAAAAAATGAAATTCGAAAATCGGAAAAGAAAATACCAACTAGATTTTAAGAAAAACTTTACTATCGGACGGTTATTCGGGCCCCACGTTGGGCGCCATTTTTATTGTAATGTGTACATATATGTTGATATTGGTGTTGTGTTGATATAAACATTAAATGGAAAAAGTTAATTAAATTGTTTCCCATTTTGTTTTGTGGCCAGATTGTCGTAGGTGCTGGTATGCTGGCTTTTAGCGCGGCTAAGCTCGCCGGATGGGGAGGTTCTTTTCAACTCTCTGGCACCTTTAACACATACAAAAAAAAATTTACTCATACCAGACTGTAAAATCCACTAATAAAAAGAAAAAAGGGGCGACTAACCGAACGTTTGCTATCTTGTAGAATTTAAACTGAAACTAACTTGTACACTGAACCATTTGCCGACGTTACCATTCTGCATCTTCACCTTGTGTTGGCTGATGTTATGCCAACTTGGACGTCCCACCCACTTGAAGTCACTATCGACTTCACCTTGACAGTCGCGCGTCGAATTTATGCGAACTGTCCCTAATTTTTACCACCATCAACCACCAGACTGCGGTTACTTACCCACTCGTTTTATCGTCTTACTGCTTCATTAAAGGAAATATACAACTATATTCTGCATTTCAATGTTATAACAATTATGTTTTATTAATACAAAAGGAGAGTTAAGAATAAATGGCTTATAATTCTACATAGGTATATATATATATATATAATCGCTAGTTTTCTTATTTTATAAGAGAATTCATTTCCTAAGAAAAACCTAAATATAAATCAAATAACTGCATACTGTAAGTTATTATTCTATAAAATTTTATATGTTTTTTTTCTTCATCCATAGAAATACATATATGGATACCTGAAATCTACACAGGTATATGCAAATATACATCTATATGTTTATGGCTTTGTTTTTTTTTATTTTACCTTAACAATTTTAATAAAAGTAAATTAAAAAATATATTTATATGTCTATAGTCTGATATATCGTTATCTATACATATATATTCCATCAATACTTTATCACGGGTAAATAAACCTTTCTACCGGGATTTTATTCTTGCTCACGGACACTTGAAACTCCCTACCTAACCATACATTGGCCAATCTATTAGTAGGAAAGGGGGACAAAATCTTCTCACGCACTTTCAATTATCAGACCTCGGAGCCTTCTACCGTTCCGACCCTTACGACACGGGTTGTGGGTAAACATACGAATATATATGTATATGTATATATATGCATATAAATATATATATCTATATATTTTTCCTTGCTTATTATATTTTCTTTTTTTTCCAAATATATATATGTATACATAGGGATTACACTTTTCTGTCAACATATGGGCTCGCCCATATGCCTCACGTATTCAGGTTTTGGGTTAAATCAAAAAAAATTACAATAAAATCTACCAGGTACGTATGGGAGAAGTTTTATACTAAAGAAGCGAATGATTTAACAGATAAAAAGGTATAAAAAATGAAGATCTAATTCTACAGCTACTTATCTGTTGATCTTGATGATGGGGTTAAAGATCTCCATTATTCCGCTGCTTATGAAGGCGTTTTGTTGTCGTTGTTGGCTGCTGGTACTGTTGTTGTTGTTGCAGCTGCTACTGTTGCTGTTGTAGATGCTGTTTGTTGTTGTAGTTGTTATTTGTTGTTGCTGTTATTGTTGGATCCGCTGTGGTTGTTGGAGCTGTTGCGGCTGCTGTAGTTATTGCCGTTATTTAAGATGTGGTTTTGTTGTTATAGCTGCTGCTGCTGGAGATGTTGTTTGTTATAATTCCAACTCAAAACGTTTTAAATGTGATGATGGATTTCGTACAGAGTCCGTGCTGTTATGTTGCGTTGGATTAATATTATTTATGTTGGTGCTTGATGTGCATGTTGATGTACAAAATGGCGCTGGCCGCTTATGTTTGTTGTTGCCACTGCTGTTGGTGTTCAAAATGGCGCTGGCCGCTTATGTTTGTTGTTGCCACTGCTGTTGGTGTTCAATGTGGACCCTCAGATCTTTGGATAATCTCATAGGCTTGTTGCCAATGTTTACAAAAACTATCATAGCAAGCAGGTGTATCACAATTTTTAGCCGTGTCTATAGGTCTTGGTTTTAAAACAGAATGCGCTGATGATCCCGAGCTGCTGGACGATGGAAAAAAAAGGAACTTGTTGAACCCGAACCACTACTGTTTGCACTTGTACGAGTTAAACTTTGCCTCAAAGGACTTGAGCGTAACCAACTCATATTTAATGTTCTTTAATATTGCATCTTTTGAGGTTTGGATTGAATGGTAATGTTTCTTGTTTTAATCTTTTTCAAAGAATTATTGTTTATATTTAATTTCCTTTTTTGCAAATTTTCTTAAATCACTTTTCTTCTTGTCTCTTAACAAACTTTTTTAATTTGTACACATGTATAGGTTATTTTGCACTTAATAATTTTATATGAAAGCACACTATTTTTAAAAAGACCCATCCTCTACTATAATCACACCACATCTGACTGTTCGCTCTGCTTCTTTCCTTTTATATCCATTCGCACTGACGCCACTTTTCAGTTTCTTTTTCTTCTTTTTCTTATCTGGAACATTCTATTTGATATCCACCACATCAGCCGATTTTCGTGTTGCCAGATCAATATTTAATGGTAGTGTTGCATTTATTAGTAGGCCGTATGTAATGGTCTAACATATGTCGTCTACACGTGACAGCTCTGCAACAACAAAATTACATTAGGTTTTTGTAGCCGTGCGGCCACCTAATATTTAATTATTGATTTTACACAAATTACATTAATTTACTTTTTCTTTAACGGAAAATTTCAAAATGTAACTTTTAATGAAAAAAATCATCTTTTTTTCTGTCTTTCTCTGGCAACACTAATAAAGAGATACACAGCTGATTTAAAATCAGTCAGCAAATTACTCATTAGAGTGGTTTTACATTAAGGGCATTGTAGCTGAGTCTTTTATTGTTTTCTATTTTGGAGCATCTCCGTAAGTCATCAAGCGTTTACATTATGACTAATTTGTAGCAAGTGAGAGAATTTGATGATGCTTTATCAATCAATTTTTCAACTGTTGCCATAAACTAAATGCATAAATTTTTCAACAATTTTTGAACAATATAGAAAAAACAGCTCTTTGGTAACACCGCTCAAGCATAGAACTGCAAAAAACGAAAGAGAGAAACAGGAATGAGAGAAAAATGAGAGAAAAAACTGAAAAGAGTCATGAATATTCATTTCGTGCCACTTTTGCTACCCCGTAAGCTCCTCTACACCTCTTGCCAACAAACTTTTGCATCATGACTTTTGTAGCTGATACAATGCCCTTAATGTAAACTCCCTCTTAAGGCCCAACTATAATGTGCATATCACAACTTATGCAAGCTTATACAACTGTGCAAATATATTAAATATAATGTACATGAGATAACTTTTCGTCAAGTTTCGTTAAATTTCATTTCTTTATGCAAGGTACGAAACTGATCGCACTTTCCGTACGGAAACAGCTGATTGTGCCTTGTGTTATACATTGATAAGGAAAAACTTTAACTAAGACCTAAATTGTTAAATTTTTAATTCAATAGAAAATGTAGAAAAAACAAAATTTTTCTTTATGGCTAATTTTTTACAAATATAATGTACATATTTAAATTAAATTTGTATTTATACACACATATGTATACGATATAAGCGATGAACATCGTTGCATTTTTTAGTACGGTTGGCCACAAACACAAAACAGAAAATAACTTGTAATAATTTTTTTTTACTTTTTCTTAGGACATGAACCAAAATATATAAATTTGTTTGTGAATGTTATTTCGTTTAAAAATTTTGTTCATTTATATAGAAATTATTTTTGGCAAAAGTAAGAATCAAACATAAATGTGCAACTGAGGCAAATACGTTACTAAATTTATGTAGGTATATTATAGCCACATAAATTTCATGAATAAGTTACCTAAGCATTTGACAGGCTTTTCGTTGGGTTTTTGACATAAGCTAAAGCTAGCTTATGCACATTATAGTTGGGCCTTTTAGCTGTGTTCCCTTAAGGCCGTGTCAGATAAAACTTTATCGCTTTGCGTGACATTACAAACTTTGAAAAAAAGCGTATAACGCAAGAGGTATGTCACAATAAAAACTTTAACAGCGCCGAATTATTGTTTGTTTTTATAAGTTTTTCTTCCATAATTTTCTAAAAAAATAATAAAGGAAGAATATATAATAAAAAAATAATATTTTAAAATTCTTAACTCTTTTACGTTCGATTTTGCCAAAAATAATATACAAATGTATTGCAGCTAATTGTCAAAGCGCGCAAAAAGATGAGTGTTGCCCAACTTTGCGCTTTGCTTTGCGTTAAAAGTGCTTTATGTGACATACTTCATATAAGTTCGTGCATTTTATCTTAGATGTCAAAGCGAATTTGCAACGCAACGCAAAGCAAAAGTTTTATCTGACACGGCCTTCACTTTTTGGGTAAAGTTGGTGCAAACGAGAGTAATAAAAATTACTCTCAATTAGGGACTAAATTTTCAAATTTTTTTACTTTTTTTATGACAAAAAACCATTTTGTATAAAAAAGGCGCCAACAAAGTTAAAATTAAAAACCGTATAAAAATATTTAAAAATGGAAAATTTGGAAATATGTTGTTCCACAGGCATTAATAATTGCGTAAAAAATGGTAAGTTAAAATAATTATTTATAAGGAAGATTTTTTTACTTATTTAATTTTTGAAAATTTGTTTGCTGATAATTTCAATTGTTTTCTTTATGCAACAGCTGATTGACTTACAATTTTACCAAATCAGCCCGAAGAAAAACTGCGGGCTGTTTTGGGCAGAAAGAAGAAGAATATTATGCTCTCAAATTCTCTCTCACTTGCCAAAACTTTGTGTACGGGAACGGTTTTGGGTTAATTTGGGAACCCGCAGGCGCCCAAAGTAGAGTACGGGAACAAAGCCATTATGACAATCTCGTGCGTCGTTACTTTTGACTTCAGGCGAATATGTCAAAGTACAACGTATGACGGATTCTATGTGTCCCGACCTTGTCGACTTTTTTTTTGTGTTGGCAAACTTTTTTCAAGGTTGCATGGAAGAGACTTTTTCCTATGCGTGTGAACATGTTGTTGTTTTTTTTGTAGGTGTATTAGTGCTACGTGCTTTCATGTTATACATAAAAAAAATGTAAACAAACTAAGACAAAAAATAGCATTTTTCAACTCGATCGCAATTCGTTAATTTATTATTAAATTTAAGACAAAAAAACAAAACTAAAAGCCTACAGATCATAGAATCAAATTTTGCAACTGTCAATTTTGATAATTAAGAAATAAAGTTGCTGCACATCCAGCTATTTAGAGTAGTTTTTCATCCATAACTCGAAAACTGATCCGCGTGCATATATACCACTATATACAATCGATAGAGGATTGAAATAAGAATCGATCGAGGTATAGGTTGTCTTCTGAAAGACTGTACGAAAAAAGTTATAAAGCGGCAAACTTTTCAAATTTTAAAAAATTACTCAAAAATATTAATTTAGTTTTTCGCTTATATCTCGAAAACTTTTCCGCGTGCACATATACCGCTATATACAATCGATAGAGGATAAAGGTACGAATCGATCGTGGTATAGTTTGTTTTCTGAAAGACTGTACGAAAAAAGTTATTAAACGGCAAACTTTTTAAATTTAAAAAAATGGCTGAAATTAATAAGTTTAGTTTTTCGCTTATATCTCGCAAACTATTCCGCGTGCACATATACTGCTATATACGATCGATAGAGGAAAAAAAATACGAATCGATCATGGTTTAGTTTGTTTTCCGAAAGACTGTACGAAAAAAGTTGTTAAGCGGCAAACTTTTCAAATTTAAAAAAATCGCTGAAATGAAGAGGTTTAGTTTTTTGCTTATATCTCCGAAAGTTATTAAGCGGCAAACTTTTCAAATTTAAAAAAATCGCTGAAATTAATAAGTTTAGTTTTTCGCTTATATCTCGCAAACTATTTCGCGTGCACATATACCGCTACGTACGATCGATAGAGGATGAAAATACGAATCGATCATGGTATAGTTTGTTTTCCGAGAGACTGTACGAAAAAAGTTATTAAGTGGCAAACTTTTCAGAATGAAAAAAATCGCTGAAATTAAGAGGTTTAGTTTTTTGCTTATATCTCATAAAGTTATTAAGCGGCAAACTTTTCAAATTTAAAAAAATCGCTGATATTAACAAGTTTATTTTTTTGCTTATATCTCGGAAACTATTCCGCGTGCACATATACTGCTATATACGATCGATAGAGGATTGAAATAGGAATCGATCATGGTATAGCTTGTTTTCTAAAAGACTGTACGAAAAAAGTTATTAAGCGGCAAACTTTTCAGAATGAAAAAAATCGCTGAAATTAAGAGGTTTAGTTTTTTGCTTATATCTCGAAAACTATTCCGCGTGCACATATACCGCTATATACAATCGATAGAGGATAAAGGTACGAATAGATCGTGGTATAGTTTGTTTTCTGAAAGACTGTACGAAAAAAAGTTATTAAACGGCAAACTTTTCAAATTTAAAAAAATCGCTCAAAAATATAAGTTTAGTTTTTCGCTTATATCTCCAAAACTATTCCGCGTGCACATATTCCGCTATATATGAGCGAAAGAGGATAAAAATACGAATTGATCGAGGCATAGTTTGTTTTCTGAAAGACTGTACGAAAAAAGTTATTAAACGACAAACTTTTTAAGTATTTCCGAAAATAATCTATATCAATATGGAATCGTGTTTTTGTTCTATATCAATTGATACAAATTGCTGTGTGGTACAGCTTTTAATTAAGATTTTATAACTCAATAACTATCTTGATCAAGGACAAAGTATCTTACGTGCAGCACCTTTATTTTTATAATGGCGAAAGTGACAGCCAGAAAATCTGATTCTAGAGCCTTGCAGCTTCTAAAAACCATCTTTTGTTTTTAAATGTATGACAAATTGAAGAATTCTTGCAACATTTAAAAACGTAATATATTTTCAAAAGTTTGTTTACATTTTTCCATGTGTGTTTGTATAAACACTATTACCGACATCGCTGTTATTTTAAGGCTTTGTGTTTTTTTCAATTAGCTAAAGTTTGCTGCGGTATATATTATGAATGCAAGTGTTTTAGAAACTTAATCATACATATTCTGGAAGGTATTTTCGATCTCTATTGATTAGTATTACCAACTATTTAATACTAAGTGGAAGTAAACTTTAATTAGTTCATTTTTTCGATTTTTGAAAGTTTGCTGCTTAATAACTTTTTTCGTACAGTCTTTCGGAAAACAAACTATACCATGATCGATTCCTATTTCAATCCTCTATCGATCGAATATAGCAGAATATGTGCACGCGGAATAGTTTCCGAGATATAAGCGAAAAACTAAACTTATATTTTTGAGCGATTTTTTTAAATTAAAAAAAAGTTTGCTGTTTAATAACTTTTTTCGTACAGTCTTTCAGAAAACAAACTATGCCTCGATTGATTCGTATTTTTATCCTCGGCTCGGCGGAATTATTGCACGGTTGGCAATTTTTGTTCATTAATATCTCTATTTTAATAATGTATGGCCATTTTGGGCGAGAGTGTTATAGTTTCCATGGAAAACATTAGCAACGCTTTTTTGGCCCACTCAGGATGAAGCCACTTTTCTCGAAAACGGCTCGGCGGAATTATTGCACGGTTGGCAATTTTTGTTCATTAATATCTCTATTTTAATAATGTATGGCCATTTTGGGCGAGAGTGTTATAGATTCCATGGAAAACATTAGCAACGCTTTTTTGGCCCACTCAGGATGAAGCCACTTTTCTCGAAAACGGCTCGGCGGAATTATTGCACGGTTGGCAATTTTTGTTCATTAATGTCTCTATTTTAATAATGTATGGCCATTTGGGGCGAGAGTATAATAGTTTCCAAGGTAAAAGTTAGCAACTGTTTTTTGTGATCATTAAAAACGCTTTTTTATAATTATTTTCTAAATACAGAAATGTGTTGTTTATTTTTTTACAATTTAAATCAATTTTTATTCTTCTAGATGCCAAAATTTATTCTAATTTTATTTTTTAATTCAAAATATCCAATCCCGGGGAATTTTACTTCCCTGGAAACAGGATGTGCAGGGATCAGATTGAGGTCCCTACGGCACCATCAAAAGATCCACATCCAAACCACCCCGAAGACCGAATAAACAAGTTTATCCTAGGAACATCGCAGGTGGATAAGCCTGCAAGACCATGCAGTCTCTCGGACTGCCAAAAATAGCCGCTCTATTCCCAGAAAGAGCCGGGCAGTGGCAGAGCAGATGCTCCACCGTTTCCTCCTCCTCCTCATCTTGACAACTTCTACAGTAGTCATAATGAGGAAGATTCAGTCTCCTAGCGTGAGCACCAATGACGCAGTGCCCTGTCAGCACGACCACCAGTGTGCCCAGCTGCCCCCGAGGAAACCTCAGTAGATTTGCGGATCTTCCACTACCGTAATGAGGCCACAGTGTCCTCGAGACCCTGCAGGTAACCTCTTCAGACCACCTAGACTGTGCAGCCCTGAAGAGTTCCTGCCGTAAAATAGCTTTACAGCAGCTTAAAGGGACCCCCACCAGTGGATCTATTTCTCGGTCTTCCAACCGGGCTCCAAGTCTGGCAAGTTCGTCCGCGACCATATTTCCGGGTACGCTCGAGTGAGCTGGCACCCAAAACAGTACCAGGTTGGAATGTCCCGCCATCTCGTTGAGAGATGTCCGGCATTCACGAACCAATCTGGATGCCGTATAGACACCTGATAGGGAGTTAATCGCGGCCTTGCTGTCAGTACAAATCCGGATATCCTCTCCGTATATCCTGTGGTACCTCATCCAGTGAGCCGCCCTTCTAATGGCTGAAATCTCAGCCTGTACCACGCTACATTGATCATTAAGCCTGAACTTCATCCTGATCCTAAATCTAGGGATGAAGCGGCGCCCCGTGTCCGAATTTGACCCGTCAGTATAGACATCAAGCACATCTCCACGAGGCATACTCGACGTGCCTGACGTTGATGCCACGAAATCAATGTCAGACATGGGGGTGGGAGTGCAGTAATCGATGTTGTCAGGAATAACCGAGGAATGGTCCAAGATGGCCGCATGTCCAAAGTCCCCTGACCTCCACGTCACCGCTGCATCCAATTGTTTGGCCATGTAGTAAGACAAGTTGTCTGTCTGATGCTTATTTCACAACTGATTTATTTCTTTCTGTTCAACTTAAATCTACCTTATAACAACAAAGTAGGCTGTGCATACAATAAACATAAGTACTTATAAGAACATATACTGTATGTACAAGAACAACAATAATAGTAATGTGTGAGTAGACGCTAACAAAGTAGCCCGAGCGCATGCGTGTATATGAAGTGTGTATACAAGAGAAAACATATGGTTGTGTGTATTAGAATATAAGTTAGATTATATAATAACAATGCTTAGGTTGCTATGTTAACTAAGTAGGCCGCGCGCACATTTTATGTATATGTTGGATACAGGGTGCCACACGAATATACTGACTATAACTCGGCCATCCTGACAATCGAGATCACCCGATCTCGGTTCGAACAAGTATTAGTTCTTCCCATAAACCACGGACGGACATTTCCGGCGGCCCATACACCTTTGTACGGGTTCCGCGATTGCTGAAAACCCTCTACATCTTCTATAAGATACCTATCATTCCTAAAAATCTTTGCCACTCTGTAAGGTCCCTTAAACTTTGGAATTAATTTCCTCGAAACGCCCCCCTGTGAGTCGAAATTCCTTATCATAACATAATCACCCACAGAGTATTTGGTAGCCGGCTTTCTCCGTCTGTCGAAATAACGTTTGTTGTAGTCCTGCGATGACTTCTGCTTCTCAGAAGCCACTTTTCTCACCTCATTATGGTCAGCCTGAGTCATTTGTTGAAAATTTTGTATTATACTTTCCCTTAGTGATTCTACTACAGGGCCTCTTTGCGCTAATCCGAACAGCATGACGCTGGGATACTGTCCAACTGCTCTATGGAGGGTGTTGTTCAAAGCGTGCTCGACTCTTTCCAAGACTGAATCCCAGTATATGCCATCCTCAGGACGAACTAATTTTGCTATCATTGGTCCTATGCACCTGTTAACTCTCACCACTTGTCCATTAGCTTGTGGAGACCCAGTTGCAGTGAATGCAGTTCCCCTGTCGCTCACAATGCATTTCGGACGGCTGTAAGCTCTAAAGTAGTTTCTTAAATGTTCTATTACCTCCTTCGTCTTAGTGGTCTTAGTAGGATAGAGTCTCACGAACTTCGTGCTCGCGTCGATAACGACCAAAATATATTTCAACAGCCTCCCTTTGTCCACAGGGCCATAATGATCAATATAGACAACATCGAAAGGAGCCGCTGACTTTGGGACACTATTCAAAAAACCTTCTTCTTTACCCTGTTTATCCGAGTAAGCAATGCACTTTAAGCAATTTTGAACATGTTCGGCAGCTTTCTTTTTCATTAGGGGAAACCAGTAGCTGCCCGATATGAGATCTGTCATCTTGTTGACTCCAACATGTCCCATTTCATCATGGTATCTATATAATACATGATTCTCCATTGCTTCTGGTACACAGAACAACACTATATCATCTTTGTTAGTTTTCCTGTATTAAACGCCGTTTCTCATTTCGAACATTTGACTCTGCTTTCCTTGAAGTTTCTTTTTTATCTTTAACAAATTGAGATCTCTATTCTGTCCAATAACCAGGTTTTCCTCAAAGCTATTACTTTCAATCGCCATCACATGTAAACTCCTACTTAATGCGTCGACATGCTGCATTCGTACTCCAGCCCTGTGCTCCAACTCAAAGTCGTAATCCTGAAATTCTAGTGCCCACCTGGCTATCCTAGGATTCATTTCCTTTCGGTTAAGTGTCATTGTCAAGGAATTACAAGCGGTCACAATCTTAAACTTTCTCCCATGTAAGTAGACCCTGAATCGTCTTAGAGCGTAGAGAATAGTAAGTGTTTCTAATTCAAAGCTGTGGTATTTCGACTCTGATTCGTTTGTTCTTTTGGAATAATAAAATACTGGGTGCATTTTTCCATCGCTCTTCCTCTGCAGCAATACAGCACCAAATCCCATACTGCTAGCGTCGCAGTGCAGCTCTGTGTCATCCTTTGGATCAAACAGCGCTAGTATGGGTGATTGAACCAACATTCCCTTTAATGTCTCAAAAGCTTCTAATTCATTCGGTCCAAAGTTAAATACCTTATCCTTTCTCGTCAAGTCTGTCAACGGTTTAGCTATAGTGGCAAAATTTTTCACAAACCTTCTAAAATATGACGTGAGACCCAAGAAACTACGCACCGAATGTGTATTCGATGGGACAGGAAAATCCCTTACCGCCCTAACCCCATCCTCATCTGCTCTAATTCCCTTTCCATCAATTTCGTATCCCAAATATTTGATATTAGTCCTCAGGAACTCACACTTGTCTAGCCGGAGCTCCAACTTCTTCTCTACTAAGCGTCTGAATACATTCCGAAGTATTCGGAAGTGTTCCTCAATAGTTCCGGTCGCTATCATAACGTCATCCATATACACTATTAACTCCTTGTCCCTCACCATGTCCGCAAAAACTCTGTTAACAAAACGTTGGGACACTGAGGGTGCATTCTTTAAACCAAACGGCATTCTAAGAAACTCATACTGTCCCAGTGGAGTTACGAAGGACGTGTATTTTATAGAATCCTTCTCTACAAACACATGATAGAACCCATTTCTTAAGTCCAGTTTCGTAAAAAACTGTTTTGCTGACAACCGGTCCAAGAGCTCATCAATAAGAGGAATTGGGTAATTGTCCTTCAACGTCATCTTGTTCAAGGTCCTATAGTCTACACACATGCGAAGTTCTCCTGTCTTCTTCTTTACGAGCACTATGGGGGACGCAAACTCTGATTCGCTTGGCCTTATAAAACCTTTCTCCAGATAATCATCTAGAATTTTCTGTAATTTCTCCCTTTCCTCGTATGATAATCTCCTAGGTGTACAACTGAAAGTTCTTGGATTCTCCAAATTAAGTTTAATCTCACTCCTAGTCCTAGGTTCAAGTGGCCTTTCAGGCCTTACATAAATATCCATAAACATCCGTTCTAATATTTTCCTGTCATTTTCCTGAACCTGTTCACCTATTCTGAGCTCTACAGTCTCTGCCCCATTATCCCATTCAATGGACATAATGGCCTTTGTCATGTCATCAGTATACGCAAGATTATCTTCTAATTTTGCGGCAACCGAAGTGTCCCTAGCCACTAATTCCAAGCCAGCTCTATCCAGAAAATCTCTACCAAGAATACAGTCAAAAACCATTATAGCATCATCCACAACAAACATTTCAATTTCAACGCATTTATTTTTCAAAAACAAGTAAAGTAAAATTTTCCCGAGAGTTTTAAATTCAATGTTATTTAAAGAAAAAAATGAGCAATCCACTTTAATTATCCTGTCCAATTCACCTTTTTTCAATGCTACCGACTTCCTTATAAAACATGAGGGACTCCCTATATCCATCAAACATTCTACATAAAAAGAATTTTCATGATTAATATCTAAACTACACTTAAAATACCTTAAATATTTATTCGCTACCTTAGGTCCCAGTCCCTTCCGTTCTGGGCAAGCTGCTACCAGATGGCTCAAACTACCGCACCCATAGCAGGCACCCACCTCTCTCTTTGGCTTTTGACACGCACTGGCATAGTGTCCAACGCAATTACAGTTGAAGCACCGCACACTCGATTCCCGCTTGTCTCCCTTATAACTTTGCGGTTTGTTTAACGATATTCTGGAAAAGGCTGCCAAAAGTTGCGACTTGCTCTGAAAACATTGCAAATTAGCATGCAGTTTAAAATTCTTGTCGGGAATTCCGTCAATGAGGTAGTCTATGAGTTCATCTTCGGGGACCTTTATGCGTTCCGCTAAACCAACTTTGCTATTAAAATACGCGAGGAAGTCTTCATCGTACTGCTACTTTCTAATCTCAAACTTGCGGCGCAAATTGAGTTTATTTTCTTTCTCACCGAAGAGATGTACCATTTCATCAAGCAGCTCATTGAAATCGTCATGTATAAAATTTGACTTTGAATGTAACCAGCTTTGAACTCTCCCTTTTACTTTCGACATAAGAAGTGCTTTTGCAGTGCCCGGATCTACTGAGTAAAGGGCACAAATATTTCTCACCTGCGACACAAATATTGTTGGTGCAACAGTGCCATCATACTCTGGCAGCAACTCCTTCAAAAGCACAAAAGTGGTGCTACCACCACGCAAATTCTCATTTTCTTTTGAACTACTTTCAGCGTTACGTGCATTCACAACACCAGTGCCGCCCTCGTTTTCAAACCTAACAGCTTCGACCACTATTCCATCGCCACTATCATTTGCAATACTACCTCTACATTCGTTCACTTCACCACAGTTGCTATCGTTTGTTCCACCATGTCTATCATTTGTACCACCTTGTTCGATTTCGCCTCCATTACGAGAATCCTCAGCATATGTTTCTCTTCCACCGCTCAACATTAGTTGCTTTCTTTCAAACTCCTTTCTTTTTTTCTCGGCTTCGGCCATCATTTTGAGCAAATCATTTTCCTTCCGCAACAACTCCTTTTCTCTTTTAATTAAATCTAGTTCTTTTTTTAGAAAACTTACGAAATCATTTCCAAGAACTTTTTCCGATTTCTTCTGCTTTTCCACACGATCTTTTGCATGATCTTCATTTGTTGGCCGACACTCGTCTTCTTCTAGTCTTCCATTTTCATGGCAGCTCTCATTTTCTGGATAATTTTCACTTTCTTCAATATTTTCGACAATTGCTGCGTCAGAACGACCACCAGCTGCCTCCGGGCATTTACCCCGTTGGTCAGCAGGAACATTGTTTAGTCGGACAAGTAAAGCGCTTTTCGTCCCGGTTGATGAGAGCCCCAGACTCTGAAGCCAACACCGTAACTCCGCAGAAGTGTAGTTCGACCCACATACGTCACACATTTTTCAAAACACTAATT
Organism: Gymnosoma rotundatum; assembly: GCA_916610165.2. Lineage (NCBI taxonomy): Eukaryota > Metazoa > Arthropoda > Insecta > Diptera > Tachinidae > Gymnosoma > Gymnosoma rotundatum. Next base: position 76,664,305 of record OU744339.1, on the reverse strand, counting down.
TATTTCTTTTTGTGAATAAAAATTGTTAAAAAAAAAGCTCGGTTTTCTGTTTGCCAAAAAAAACTGTCCTTTTTCTACTTTATATTCACTTAACAATAGAAATGAGTTGATCCCACTTCTGATGTTGTAGTAAGACAAGTTGTCTGTTTGATGCTTATTTCACAACTGATTTATTTCTTTCTGTTCAACTTAAATCTACCTTATAACAACAAAGTAGGCTGTGCATACAATAAACATAAGTACTTATAACCCTGGAGTTAATGTCGACGTCGTTGACGGCGTTTCAACGCCGAAAAAGTTGAAACAGATTGAACTTTTACGGCGTTGCAACGCGTTGAGATTAACTGCTCTCATACAATTTTATACGATTCAACTTTTTTTTGACATTTGACGCCGTCAACGACGTCGACATTAACTCTAGGGTAAGAACATATACTGTATGTACAAGAACAACAATAATAGTATTGTGTGAGTAGACGCTAACAAAGTAGCCCGAGCGCATGCGTGTATATGAAGTGTGTATACAAGAGAAAACATATGGTTGTGTGTATTAGAATATAAGTTAGATTATATAATAACAATGCTTAGGTTGCTATGTTAACTAAGTAGGCCGCGCGCACATTTTATGTATATGTTGGATACAGGGTGCCACACGAATATACTGACTATAGCCATGAGATCAACCGGCAGCTAGTGCAGCATTGTAAAAAGGGCCCTTGACGGGGTGGGGCGTATTGCATCAGTGACCATCAAGGCCGAGGTGCGCAGTACCCTGTTCAATATGCTGCAGTTAGCCAGTTTGCCCAATGCGGGCCACCATACAAGCGCCCCATACGTTAGTGTAGGTTTTATCACCGTGTCAAAGAGCCAGTACGACGTCCTCGAGTTAATACCCCAGTGTTTGCCTATGGCACTCCTACACACATACAAAGCCACTGAGGCCCTGTCCGCCCTAAAGCGGACATTTGGGGTCCACGACAGTTTGGAGTCCAGGATGATACCTAGATACTTCGCTCTGTCAGACAACCCAAGCTCCACTCCATTAAGGAGTGGTAGCGGAAAGGCCGGAATCTTGTTTCTTCTCGTGAAGACCACAAGCTCCGTTTTCCGAGCGTTCGCGCTAAGCCAACTCTCAGTACACCACCTACTGACGCAGCCTAGCGCCGTTTGTAGACGTTGCGATAGCGTATCGAGATATTTTCCCGATACAGCAACCGCAACGTCATCCGCATATGCCACAGTCCTGAACCCCTTGCAGTTCATTTCTGTCAGTAATGCGTTCATGGCGAGGTTCCAGAGTTTATGTTGCCATAAACTAAACCTATTAATTTTTCAACAATTTTTGAATATTATAGGAAAAAAAAAACAGCCATTTGGTAACACCGCTTAAGCATATAACTCCAAAAAGCGAGAGAAAGAAACAGGAATGAAAGAAATATGAGAGAAAAAACTAAAAAGAGTCATGAAAATTCATTTCGTGCTACTTTTGCTACCCCGCAAGCTTCTCTACACCTCTTGCCTATAAACTTCTGCATCATGACTTTTGTAGCTGATACAATGCCCATAATGTAAACTCCCTCTACGTGTTTCTCAACAGAGAGGAAAAATATTGAAAAAAATACAGAAGAAAAAGAAATTTCATAAAAAGTTAATTTACATATAATAAATTGCACACCATAGACTCCAGTAAGTGCAAAAAATTTTAGGTACGTTGTTAATTGTCGCAAGCCGCACAATAAGAAATTTTTCAAATAATCTTTTTATAAACTTTTAAAAATGTTTCTCAAAGAAACGTTTTCTTTTTTTAAAAAGTGTGTTTTGTTTATTTTATATTTATATGCATTTCTTGGACACACACACACACTTTTCACATAACGTTTAATTTGCAAATTCACTATTTTATCAACAAAATAATTGTTTAATAATATTTTTTCGATTTTGAAATTGGAAATTTTTTCGTGTTTTAAATGGCGCGTCAACAAAATGTAAACAAATTTTGACGGTGCTTCGGAAAAATGTGTAAAGCGAATTCGATTACCTGCCGTTTTAGTTTTACCAAGGCGAATTGATAACCAGGTGGTATCATCAGCATGAAGTACTGTTCGAAATAACGTCAAAGTTTGTTTTGTTTTTTTTTTCAATTCGGCTTGTTTTTCGTTTCTTGTATTTTCTTTATTTGTTTTTATATATATGTACATACACTCTCGATCAAATGATTAGAACCACTTAAATTTTTATTTTTAGTACGCAATTTCTTTCTATACAGAGCTAAATTTTACTACCATCGAAAACAATTTTGTTCCCTTTATATGACGCATTTTGAACCCACTTTTCGTTTTTTTTTATTTATTTCCAATTATTTAGTCGCATTTAATTTAAACATTAAACTCCAAAAAGAAAAACTACTTTCCACTAAGATTAGTATATAATAGTTAATGACCTATTAGGACAATGCGCAGGAAATTGGGCAATGTTTCAAAACTGTGGTCAGAAACTTAAAGAAAAAATTTAAAACTATGGAAAGAAATACAAATTGTTGCTATGTAAAAATAAATTTATATGTACTTTTAAGTGGTTCTAATCAACTGATCCAGAGTGTATAATAAGTACGTATATATAAACCAAGGCACATTAATTTTACAGGTAATAGCAGTTCTAAAACAACTACAACAATGAGTAAACAACATGTATTTTGTTTGTGTAAAATATATTTTCAGATGTCAAATTCAAATAAAGCACAGTGGTTTGAAAAAGTTTTTTTTTTTTTTTTGGCAAAATAGGGTATCATATAAACCACTTAATATATTTCAACGAAATTCTACAGAGGCAGAGCAGTATTTTTAAAATATCTAACGTACCCAAATGTGATAAGAAGTTTATTTTTAACTCAAATGTTAAGATTTTTTAAATTTAACCAAACCTTGAAAATGTCTATAAAATATGTTTAAATGTAGCTAATCTTAACTTAGTGTTTTTGGCGCAGTGTGCTTATTAATTATCGGATTATTACTTTAGGACATTTGCTATATTATTAATAAAATTTAAAATAAACAAGTTTAAAGTTATAATTAAGAAAATGTAAAAAATATCGTTTTTTAAGGACTTTCCGCAAAAAGGTGGTATTCTTTTCTTTGCTTATGTAATTTAAATTTACTTCAGTAGTAGCAAATTTGTTTAAGCAATTTTAGAGACAAGCTAAAGCAAAATTAGGTCAACAATTATAAGGGTTCCCCTCCAGCCCTTTCCAACATTGCCAATTTTGGAACAAAATTTTAAAATTATTGTATAATTTCTCGGAGTGCAAAGCACCGATTAAAAAAGGTAAACAGTAAGTCTCCAAATTTTGGGTACATACTGCAAAAACCATTTGACAGCCCCGTGATTATCTAAGGCCTCTTTAAAAAAAACAATTTGTTCAGAATCTTCGCCTTGGGCTTTCTTCCAAGCACTTGTTGCTCAAAGAAATGGGAAGATTACTTGACTGTTTTTAAACTACTGATTTTCTTACAGGCACATAAACCTGAAGAATTTTATTTTGTGGATAACCTCTCAAGCACTTGAACCTGGAGGTAAATTATTTTTGTTGGCGCAACAACAGCACTTGAACCGTGTTGCTTTCTCTTAATTAAAAAGACCGTTTCTTTCAGTTTAAAAATAAGTTATTTTATTTTGAATTTTCTTAGTCTTATATACTAGTTTTATCAAAGAAATATGATTAAATTGCATATTTCTTGTAGCAACAAAACAAATGTCAAACATTAACAAATTTGCATTAACAAAAAATATATTAATATAGGGCAAGTGTGTCATATTAAATTACAATTGTAGGAAATAATATAGTAAAAATAAATTGTAATAACAAATGTGTGAATTTAGGACAAGTATTAAGTTACAATTGTAGGAAGTAAAAAGTTAAAATAATTTGCAATTAAAGTGTATTAATTTAGGCCAAGTGTGCTAGTTTATTGAACTTAAATAATTTGATGAATAATGAAAATGATTAATTTAGGCCAATTGTGCTAAAGTTTATTAAACTTCAATAATTTAATAAATAATAAGAAATGTATTTATTTAGGTTGAAGTTTATTAAACTTAATTTAATAATAATTTAATAAATAATGCTCGTGTATTAACATCCTCCCCCCGTTGAGTGCAGCTCAAAATATTTCTTGCTGTAGGGCTATTGTTGAGGATTGTGTTGGTTGTTATATGTGAACAGTGAAGTCTGAGTCGAGTTGTTGTTTGCGAGGTGCTGGAGTTGGAGTTGACCGTTGTTTGCACTTTCGTTTTACTAGTAGATATATGACAATGCTAAAGGCAACTATTAAGGATGTATACCCAACTGTCATGTGACGATAGTTGTGAGCTTCAAGTTTGTTTGGGAGTCTTAATATTTCTTGTGCTGCTAATGATTTTTGTAGAGCTGTTAAATTTTTTACTTGGGAGATATATTGATTCGCATTTTCTTTTGGTAACAATGGTTTAATGCGTTCTTCGTGTCGTTGTTGGGTGAGTTCCCAGAAGCTGGTATATGATTTTTCGATCTTACTGGATATCAGCTGTTGTCCACGCAACGTCGTGAATTTATATTTAAGAGTGCACTCTGGTTCTAATATAAGCAAGCCAGATCCTTCAAGTGTAAATTGTGTGATTTCGGTTTTACATAGTGCTGTTGCCTGAGACGGTCTTGCAACTGAATATATCCATTTGTTTTGATCATGAAGGGAAATCCAGACTTCTTTATCTTTCATTTGCTGTACTGGGCAGTCTGATTGGGTGTTGTTATGAAATAAATTAAGTTCGCAGGCACATGTTGATGAGCCATCCTGATGCCTTATTTGGCCTTTAGGGCACAGATACATATCTTCTGTTATGAGTGAACATAAGCTGAGGTCAGATTTGCTAATGGTAAAGTGTTGCTTGAGAGCAGTGTTGATGATCAAAAGTGGTGCACATGGGCGTATTGCTACTAATGTGTCATTGATCCACGTTGGCACTGGAATAACGTTAAATATTTTATACCGTTCACGTTGAACTAGTGGTAATGTAATACTGAAAACTACTATGTTGTCAGTGAGCCCTCCTTTAACCTTCATAAGCTTGTATAGCTGTAACGTATTTTCTTGGCTTACAGGCAGTTCCAGTGATTCGCTGAGATGCATTTTGATTTTCCTTACTTCTTGCTGTAATTGATGAGGAGTCAAGAGTAGTGGGCTTATTAAACCATGGTGAGTGTTTGTTAAAATATCAAGTATTGATAATTGTGTCTGTTGAAGTTTCGCTGCTGTAATTGTTAGTTGTATGCACAACGACAGAAAAATACGGTAAATCTTTTCTTGCTGGCGTTCGTCGTTTATCATATTGCGTACCTGTACAATTTGGAAATCAATTTGATCGAATTTTTTCTTTATTGATTCTTGATCTAATCTCATTATGTTTATTGTAGCGTCAACGATTGAGGTTTGATTTTTTAAGAGGGCGAGAAGATGTTCTTCGTTTTCTTTAACTTGAGAAATTGTACCAGCCATATCTTTGGCGTATTCGGAGTCCAATACACCAAAAAGTGAATGGGCGATATTTCCAACTAGATCTATTGCTGCTCTCTTTTTAATCCGCCCAGACAACAGAGTGCTGTCTAATTTTAATTCAGCTTCTGTGTGTTCAAAATGCTTGACCAGGCTTCTGCATGTAGTTTTGTCCTGCATTTGCTTGCATAGATCGTTTAAGGTTTGTGTTCCTTGCGAAAAAATTGCCTCTTCAGTCCAAAATTCTTTTAAGTCGTAGTAAACCAATAATTGCCATTCTGTAGTTGAAATTTTGGCGGATCCAATTCCTTCAAAATGAATGCCCAGACGATTTTCGAACTTTTGATTATGTATTTGTGCCCCTAATACTAGTGGCATTAATATGATCGCCATCATAATAGTGAATATGTTTTGGCTCATCGATATTCTTCTCCGTTTTTTATCACCTTCAGGTTTTTCGTTCTGATGAATGCTTGTGTCAATCAAGTCGTCTTGTTGAGGGATTTCATCATCTTCAGAATTATTAATTGGTAATAGTGCCAGCCTAGAAATTGGTCTTCTGCAAACTCCTTTTGATGTCTTGATATCAACTACTCGAATGAAGCCATCATCGCCCTTATGTGTTTTTAGAATTCTTCCTAGAGGCCACTGTAAAGGAATTGTGTTGTCCTCCTTTATTATTACCATTTCTCCCGATTTAATGTTATCCTGTTGTTTGTTCCATTTGTGTCTGTGTTGGAGTTCTGATAGATACTCTTTTGACCAATGCCTCCAAAATTCTGACTTTAAGTGTGTAACTAACTTCCATCTGGTGAGAAGATTCTTTTGGTTTTCGGTGGCTGCTACGTCAATTTGGGAGTTGAGTGGTGCTCCTATGAGAAAGTGGCCAGGGATTATCTGACATCGGACTTATGGGTCGGGAATTCAGAATTCCTTCAATTTCTATGACCACTGTGTCAAGCTCCTCATATGTTAGTGATGCTGTTGATACACTTCGTACAAGGAGATGTTTGGCCGATTTTACTGCCGCCTCCCATAAGCCTCCGAAATGAGGTGCCCTTGGTAGTATAAAATGAAACATGATGCCTCGAGCTGTACATTCTTTATCTATTTTTTCGCTAGCTGAATCTCCGTAAACTGCTTCTGACAACTCTGCCAGTTGATTTTTGGCCCCAACAAAGTTGGTAGCATTGTCACAGTATAAGTTTTTGCAATGGCCTCTTCGGCTTATGAATATTTTTAATGCCCCTATGAATGCATCTGTTGTTAAGCTGCTAACTACTTCTAGATGCACTGCTTTAGTAGCAAAACAGCAGAATACTGCGATGTAGGCCTTCTGAGGTCTTTTTCCTCTGATCTTATAGTGGACCCAAAACGGACCGCAAAAATCAACTCCAGAGTTAATGAAGGGTCGAGCTGGAACGATTCTTGTAGACGGCAGATTTCCCATAATTTGAGTAAGAAGTTTTGGTTTAGCTCTAGCGCATTTTATACAATGCTGGATGATTGATCGGGCCATTGACTTTCCCTTGATTGGCCAGTATTTTTGTCTTGTGTGTGATAAGAGTGCCTGAGGACCACAATGACGGTTTTCCTCATGCACCATCTGCATCAGCAATTTGGATATCGGGTCATTATAAGGTATAAGCATTGGATGTTTAGCGTCATATGGAAGCTCTGATGCTTCTAATCTTCCTCCGACTCTGATGATGCCGTTTAAGTCCAAAAATGGGGCAAGGTTATTATATGGGCTATTTTTGCTTACTTGCTTGTACCTTGTCAGGTGTTTAAGTTCTTCGTCAAAATCTGAGTGTTGCCATGCCCTTACAATCAAAGTAAGAGCTTGTTCTAGTTCTGAAACTGATAATGATAGCTTGGATTGTTGATTGCTCCTTCTTGTATTGTTGATGAATCTCACAATGTAGCCAACTACTCGTTGTAGAGTTTTGAATGAGCCATTATGTTTAATGTTGTAGATCACACTATCTGTAGAATCACTCGCTGTTGATGCTGCTGCTACCCTTTTTCGCTCTATATCAACATTCTGATCCATGATATTTGTTTTGGAGACTTCTTTTGGCCATATCTCTTGTTGTCCATGTAGAAATATAGGTCCGTAGAACCACAAATTGTTTGATGCGAGCTTTCTTGGAGAGATGCCACGCGACAGAATATCTGCAGGATTGTCTTTTGAGCTGACATGTCGCCACTGTTCTGTTATTGACAATTCTTGTATTGCAGCTATTCTGTTAGCCACAAATGTTTGGTATGATGATGCTTGGGAATTGATCCAGGCCAAAACGATCTTTGAATCTGTCCATAAATAAGTAGGAACATCCTTGTATTTTAAGTCTTTCTTTACTCTTGATGTGAGCTGAGCGCTTAAAAGTGCTGCACAAAGTTCGAGACGAGGTAAAGTTTGACGCTTTAAAGGTGCTACTCGGGACTTCGAGCATAATAGTCTCACGATAATCGGCTTATTCTTTGTCGTTGATCTGATATAGACTGCTGCGCCATATGCCTTTTCTGATGCGTCTGCAAAGGCATGAATTTGTATGTTGGATGTCACATGTCCTTCGAAGATATGTCGCGTAATTCTTAGGTCTTTTATGTGTTCTAACTCTTGTCTGAATGTAACCCAAGTTGCATGAAGATTTTCTGGCAGTGCCTCATCCCAGTCTAACTTTTTCTGCCAAAGTTCTTGGATGAATATTTTGGCGGTAACTACAATCGGTGACAGTAGTCCCAGAGGATCGAACAAACTGGCTAAATCTGAGCTAACTGTGCGTTTTGTGACGTGGTTAATCTCCCTTAGACATACTTTTACACATAGTTTATCATGTTGTGGCATCCATGTTAAGCCCAAAGTTTTCACGATATGGTTGTTCTCACCATCAAATTCAAAATTAACTTCTTGTTGGTTTTCGGCGAGGTTTTGAAGTAGTTTTGGATAATTTGCTGCCCATTTTTGTAATTCAAGACCATGCTGATGCAAGATGTATTGAAGTTCTGACTGAATTGCTAGAACAGTGTGCAAGTCATCCCCCCCGCCAATACCGTCATCTACATAGAAGTTTTCGAGTAAAAATTGAGCTCCATGTGGGTATCGTATCATGTTTGTCTTAGCAATTTGTTCTAAGCATTTTGTAGCTAGATAAGGTGCAGATCTCGTTCCATATGTGACTGTATTTAGTTTATAATACTTTATTGGCTTAGTGGGATTTTCTCTCCAGATAATTATTTGAAAGTTTCTATCATCTGGGTGCATTACTATTTGCCGGTACATTTTTTTTATGTCGGTTGTGAAGACAAATCGTGGACACCGAAAGCGTAGTAGAATAGAAAACAATTCACTTTGTACTATGGGTCCTGTATACATTATGTCGTTCAACGACGCTCCGTTAGTCGTTTTAGTTGAGGCATCAAAAACTACTCGTAATTTTGTTGTTAAACTATCAGGTCTAAGTACACAGTGGTGAGGAATGAAGTAATTTGGTGTTTGTATAGAGTTTACGTCTATTTCGGCCGTATGCCCCAATGCTTCATATTCTTTCATGAAATCTATATATTGGGTTTTGATTTCTGGAGCCTTTGATAATCGCCTTTCTAATGAGAGAAATCTGGTAAAGGCTACTCCATGGGATTCGCCAAGAGTGTTTGAGCTAGTGCAGAATGGAATTTTGACCACGAATCTTCCATTTTTTTCAATGGTGTGAGTTTGTAAAAAATGGTTTTCACATTGTCTTTCAGCCACCGAAAGGCATCTGTCAGATGTGCTGATAGTTTCCAGTTCCCAGAGCCGAGCAATAGCATTTTCCAAATTAACTTCGTCATCAGTACATATTCCGCATGCTGCACTTGATAATTCATGTCCTCCAATTCTCCCAGAAATTACCCAGCCAAGTAGAGTGTTATTTAAAATGGGCAAATCGTAGCCTAGTTGAATCTGCCCACTTGACAGTAGTTGATAATGAAATTCTGCCCCAAGTAGAACATCTATTTTGTCAGGACGATTGAATTGTGGGTCTGCTAGCATAATGTTCTTTGGAATTGGCCAATGATCTATATTGATAACTTGTGATGGTTGAGGTGAAATTATGTGCGGAAGGACCGCTGCTTCAAGCCGTGCGGTATAATTATTTATTCTTGAATGTATTGCTACGTTGACTCGGCGTGTTACCCTAGTGTCACTAGAAGCGATGCCGCTAATGGAGATTGATGTTGGTTTAGTTGAAATATTGAGACGTTTTACTAGACGTTCGCTGACAAAGTTCAGTTGGGATCCTGAATCGAGAAGTGCTCTGCATTGTATCTCCTTGTCATTAGCTCGTATCTTTATCATTGCTGTGCTCAGAAGTACATAGCTGGATCTTTTGGATTGGTTGTACGTTGTAAGTGATATAGCGTTTTGATTTCCAGATGATGAGTGATCACCTTGCAGATCTTTGTTGTTTGAAATGTTTGTTGCTGCGTTATTGCCTTGAGTTGATCTCTCCAAGTGCAGCAATGTGTTATGCTTTTTGCTGCATTCTTTGCAACCCCTTGACATACAGGCTTTAGAATTGTGACCAGGTTTTAAACAATTCACACAGTATCTGTGTTGTTGAATTACTTGTAGTCTCGCTGATGTCGACAACTGAAGAAATTTGGTACATGCGAATAACGGATGATTTCCATTTTTGCATACAATACATGAATTGTTAAATTGCTTTGTGGTGATGGAAGTACACACCCTTGATTTTGAATGCGGTGATTTTTCAGAAAACGCTTCCATTGATTGGAAATTCCTTTCCAAGAATTCCAGGAACTCTATGATAGTCGGAACCTCTCGAGGATTCTTCAGTGTTTGCTCGTACCGGAGACGCGTTGCTTGGTCCAATTTCTTGAGGAGTAGGTAGCATAATATTGGATCCCATGATTTCGTATCCACCTGAAGATTTTGAAGCGCTAAAAGACACTCCTTAGTTCTGTCATGGAGCGACTTGTAGTTGTCAGTACAGCCTTTAATTGGGGTGTCTATTAGCTCTTGCACAAGCTTGTTGACCAATAATCTTTTGTTGTTATATCGGTCCACCACCATGGTCCATGCAGCGTCAAAATTTTCGTCAGTGACAGCGAAGTGCTTTATCAAATTTGCTGCTTCTCCTACTAACTGTGTTTTTAAATACCACATTTTTTGAATTTTAGGAATTGATCGCCTTATCACTAGAGATAAGAATATGTCATAGAATTCTTGCCACTTGAGGTGATTTCCATCGAATTTCGGTAGTGCGACTTTTGGCATAGGCAAGGACTCTGAATCAGTTAAATTATGCTGGGATTGTTCAATTGCGCCTACTGTATTGATTACCTTTCGAAGCTTAGTCTCGAGTTGTATAAATCGCACGGAGTCGTACCCTTGTTGCTCTGGATTGTCAAAGAGCTCAAATATTTGGAAATGTATGGCTTCGATGCCTTGCCATTTGTTTAATGCTATGTTTTGGTTCTGATGAGTATATTCGTCATCAAGTAACCGTTCTAAAGAAGACATCATTACCGCTTGTCGACGTTTGAGCTTTATAAACTCATTAGTCTCAGCTGCTAACACATCACAGCCCTCTTTTGGCGGAATTTTGTGTGAAGTTGACTTTACCTTCATTATAGATTTTTCGAAGATGTCCTTATATTGCTCGACAACCTTCTGTATTGCGAAATAATAATCTTCCGTGAAGTAGCGGTGATCTAAAGGTTTGTCGTCACTTAGCCGAATCAGGTTGTCATTTGTCTCGAACGCCATCCATTCTTCGTCTAGTCTACGCAATCTCTCTTGAAAATAGCTCACCGACTCCTTTCTGGCTTGGGAATCTTTCTTGAAGTTTCTAATAATTGCTTCGATGTTCTCCCCAAGCACCTTTTGCCTTTGAGTTAATTCTTCGAATGACACCATTGTGGATGATATTTAGCTGGCGATCACTGCTGCTAGTATTTCCACTCGAATAATGTGTTGCTCAACTGTTGATATGCAGAATACTGCGGGCTCAACGTATTTAGACGTCCTGCTCTTGTAACAGGATCACGTCGGGGTCACCAAAATGTTCAGAATCTTCGCCTTGGGCTTTCTTCCAAGCACTTGTTGCTCAAAGAAATGGGAAGATTACTTGACTGTTTTTAAACTACTGATTTTCTTACAGGCACATAAACCTGAAGAATTTTATTTTGTGGATAACCTCTCAAGCACTTGAACCTGGAGGTAAATTATTTTTGTTGGCGCAACAACAGCACTTGAACCGTGTTGCTTTCTCTTAATTAAAAAGACTGTTTCTTTCAGTTTAAAAATAAGAGTTATTTTATTTTGAATTTTCTTAGTCTTATATACTAGTTTTATCAAAGAAATATGATTAAATTGCATATTTCTTGTAGCAACAAAACAAATGTCAAACATAAACAAATTTGCATTAACAAAAAATATATTAATATAGGGCAAGTGTGTCATATTAAATTACAATTGTAGGAAATAATATAGTAAAAATAAATTGTAATAACAAATGTGTGAATTTAGGACAAGTATTAAGTTACAATTGTAGGAAGTAAAAAGTTAAAATAATTTGCAATTAAAGTGTATTAATTTAGGCCAAGTGTGCTAGTTTATTGAACTTAAATAATTTGATGAATAATGAAAATGATTAATTTAGGCCAATTGTGCTAAAGTTTATTAAACTTAAATAATTTAATAAATAATAAAAAATGTATTTATTTAGGTTGAAGTTTATTAAACTTAATTTAATAATAATTTAATAAATAATGCTCGTGTATTAACACAATTTTTTGGGACATTTTCCCCTTTCCGGGAATTTATATGGTAAAACAAAAAAATTAAATTTTATTTTACCATTTGATTAAAAACTCTTTTAGCTGTATTACTTGAAAATTTTGTAGGAATAGCCAGATGCGTTGTGATATTTAATTTCTCAAAAACCCATCTTAACATGATTTTTTCAGTTTTTGAAAATGTAGCTCGAAAGAAATAATTAGAATATTATTAATCTAGACGTCATAAGCTTTTCTTTGATGCTACTAACATGCATATATATTTAAGGAGCTTCCTAAACCTCGGGATTATGTGAGCTTATTTTTTATATGTAAAAACCAAAAATGTGTATAAACACATTTTGTACCAATCTTTTAACATATAAAATGAGCAAACAACATCATGAAGAGGCGAAGCCTACAATTTGTAAATAAAATTCAGTTTCAAAAAGTGTCTGAAACAATTTTGTTTTATGAAAATTTTAAAAATATTTCCACAACACCACAGTAAGAAAAAAAAATTTTCTAGGAAAAAATAATAATAAGTTTAAACAAAATATGACATCTGAAAACATAAACAAGAAAGTCAACTGATCTACTGCCACTACCTAGTATATTAATCTGCCTTGATATAAACACAATAAATAAAAAACGAGAAATTTTTAAATCATTCCAGCAAAAACGTGTTTTTGGTTCCAGTATTAAAAATGTTGAATTTTATTTCTTTGTTGAAATTTTATTTTTATTAAAAATGAAAAAATATTATAAAAAACACAGAATTTATTTTTGTTTCGTTAAATTTTGTGTTGTTTATTTTTTAAATATTGTTATTCTTTTGAATTTTTTTACTGTTTGCTTTACATTTTTCAAAGCAAATTAAAATTTTATTCGCCTCAACCACTGGTTTTTGACACGGACTCGTACCAAAAAGTTGCTTTGTTGTAACAATTCGCCGATGACTACACCTTATAGATGCGCCTTGAGTTTTAAGGCTGGTTCACCGGCAAAAATTTTGTTCCGAAACATTTTTTTTTTATATGTAGCAAGGCATATTCATTTTACTAGGTAGTAGCGGTAATACAACAAATACAACATTGGCAAAAACAACATGCCTTTTTATTGTTGTTTTGTGCGTTGGAAACGTCAAAAACACAAAAAAAAATAAAAGATAATTGCTCTCAATACACATGCTTGCTTTGTCTCGCACACGCTTGTTGTTAGTGTTCTTTGAAATTCGTAAACAAACAAAGGAAAATACAAAAACTTTTGACATTTCCAACTACAAACCAGCTGGGCGGACGACACTACCTAGTAAAATAAATCTGCCTTGATATGTAGTTTCTCTCTCTCTCTCTCAAAAAATAAAATGTCAAACTACATATAAAAAAAAAATGTTTCGGAACAAAATTTTTGCCGGTGAACCAGCCTTTACTTTACTTTGTTGTTTGTGGATTATTTGAAATATCACAAACAACTATGGTAACATAGCATTATGCTTGAACCTCCACCCTTTATGATCTTGGACGTAAATCTCTTATCTTATTCTGTATTCGGAGACCCTCTCGCATATGGACGAGAACCTTTTGGCGAGAAGATTTTGATCTAATCCGTTCACAAAATATTAACCACTTATTAAAAAAATTATATAACGAATAACAGTGATATTATTTTTTGCTAGCACTCTATATAATAAATCCTCTGCAGGATAGTTTTCATTTTTGATATACAGTGGCTCACAGCTTATTTTATGCACTGCATATTTTAATTTTTTAAGTCCTGTAACAATAAAACCAGTAAGAATTAAAAAAAGAAATTGGTATCATTTAATAGATAAAAGGGCTTAATTTAACAAGAAAACTTCAATTTTTAAAAAATTAAGATTTAATTATCCTAAAAGTAAAACAAATAAAAAATACAGCTTTTTTCATATCACAGCTTATTTTATGCGGTAACCTTAAGTATTGAAAACTTTTAAGTTGTGTTTGCTAATTTATATTTTTAATACTTTGTCTGATACACTTTATTGTCTATAACAGGCTTAAGACGGTTTGGTATAGATGCAACTAGTTTTCGCGATGAATTGGGCGAAATATTCTATCGCTCCAATTCTTTTAGGCTATTTTTGCTTAAAAACTCGTGTTGCCTTATGTTTCTTCCAAAATGGACCTTAGATTTTTAATGACATTGAGGCTTGGTGACTGAGGTGGCGTAATCATCAAGTAAGGGTAGTTATAAATTGACCAAAACTTTACAATTCCCGATTTATGTTTCGGATCGTTATCCTGATAAAATCGAAAATTTGATCTTATACCCAGATTCTTTGCATTTTGCAACAAATTGTCCTTTAAAATTTGAAGATACTTATTTTGTCAATAGTTGTTTCAATAAACTCTAAACTCTCAGTACCAACAGTCGACATACAGGCCCAAATCATGACGCTGCCACCACCATGCTTACCTGTTGCCTTTAAATATTCTTTATTAAGCTCGGTGTTAGGTTTTTTCCATACGTAGGACTTATCATCGGAGCGGAATTTATTAAATTTGGATTTATCGGTTAAGATGACTGCATTCCAAATCGATGCGTCTTTGGAATCGTGTTCTACAGTGAAGTTGAGACTGCATATTTTGATTTTTGCGCTAATGGAAGGCTTCTTACGTGCAACTCGACCATTAAAATCATGGTGACGAAGAACACACTGAAAAGTTTCAACGCAGCAATGTTTGCCTATGTCATATTGAATATCGAAAGTCAGTTTGGGAGCTGAGAGCCCTGTATTTGCTTAAAATTTTTTGACAATATAACGCTCATCATGTTTATTAAAAATTTTATTTGGTGCTTATCTACATTTGTTAATTAAACGAACGAAGCACTCGATAATTTGTTGCGACGTCTAAGCAAAGACTATAAATATACTCAGCTTTGCCACACAAGAAATTGAATTCCTAGCAATAATTTTCAAAAATCCTACCAAAATTGTTCACAGCCTACCAAAAATTTAAAAATGCGTTTCTTGCACATAAACTCTGTTATACTCACATGGTTTTTTTTCCGTAATTGTTGAGATGGAAATTTGTCTTTTGGTGATTTTTAAGATGGATGTTATGATTTAAAATAGTTTTAGAGCATACTATGCAGAATGAACACCCATCCCTTTCCTGGAGCCAATCAAATTCGCTCAACCATTCGGTTCTAAATTTTTTTTTACTGTTTCTTTACATACAATATTAGTAAATATTTATGTAATTAATAGGTACATATATACAATTAAAAAAGTTTACTTACTTTTCCATTTTGTCTGTTAATTTTTTTAATACAAACACTTGAAAATAAGCCTTCACTCAAAAATATTGTTAATTTCAATGTCATAATATTGTTCGCGTTTCTTAAACCAGAGATGGTTATAGCTTTAATCATCTTTATGCTATAAACACAATCATGTCCACCGACCATCGACTACAAGATGTCAAAAATAGAATACATGCGTGCTTATGAGAATAATTCTTTTAGCAGCTACACGACCACCGACTACACGGCTACTTTTGTAGCCCGTAGCCAACTTAGGCTAATTTCTATTTTTCTTGGCTACAAAAAACAGATTAGTGCTGCCAATACAATAAATGCATGAAATGGTGTTTTTAAAAACGCAATACATTAAATATCGCTATTAAACACGCGAAAAACTTTTATAGTGGCACCATTGAAAAATAATAATCATCTGTTAATTTGTTTACATTTTTCATCAGTTTATTACTTTATCTCGAAGGGGGAACATCTGCGTGCGAGCAGATTTTTAAAAAAAAAAGTGAAGTTATAATTGAAGTCGCAACGCGCACAGTTTTTATTCAACAGGATTTTCCACTTCCTATACGAAGGTATAGGGTAATGTGCAGTTCCTGGAGAGACTAGTTATATCAAAATACTTGTGGGATACCCTGGCGCTGTAGTTATATACTCCTGCCATTATTAAATTAAGATTAAAAAAAAAATACATTTTTCATTTACTATTTATTTGGCGCATTTTTCATTTACTTTTTGTTTGTGAAATTTTCCATTTAGTTCTTTTTTCAGAAATTTCTAACTTGTTTCATTTATATTTATTTTTTGGGTTTTTTATTGAAATTGATAAGTATATAATAGTAATTTTTACTGTTTGTATACATTTATTATATTGTTTAATGTAAATGTTTAGTTCACTTTACATGCAAATATGGACGTGGACACTTCATACACTGAAGTTTTTGTTTCCACTATTTTAGCAATAGTATTTATAAAGTTAATTAAATTTTCTTGAGACATTTAAATTTTTTTTTACACAAAATCACTTAAAAAATCAAGTTTGTTTTGTTTTGGTTAACTTAAATACATACATGTATGTCAAAACAGATGTTTTTTTTTGTAGTTAGTGGTCGATGGTCGTTAAAAGAATTAAGTAGCTGACAACTTGGCTATTTTTGTAGCCAGCTACTTTTGTAGTCGGTAGTCGATGGTCGGTAGCCTTTGATTGTGATTATAGCATTATGCAAAAAAGCAGAGATGTTTTTTATTACACCTAAAACAGTTTTTGAAAACAGTGGTAAAACTATTCACAGTTTTTGTTTATTTAATTCAAAGTTACATTTTTTTTATTTTATGTTCTGAATTTTTAAGGTAAAAAATTTACTATTGCTAAAAAATTGCTACAGGAGGAAAACCTACCAAAAATTTTAAAAAAATGCAACAAACCAACCAAACTACCAAACTGTTTTTTAAAAACGAAAAACTACCAAGTTTGGTCCGATTGGACCAAAGCGGCAACGCTGCTTACAAAACTAATATTGTGCTCTCTTGAGTTTTGGTTGCGCTCACAGAAATTTCTTCCCTCTTATCTCTTACCCCCGCTACCATGAAACTGCTCATAATTTTTGATTTTTTAAATGTTCAGAGTGCAACACATGATATAAAAATAGAAGGTAGTTCCACTTCAAAAATTTCTGACATTTGCGGGAATTATTTGAAATATATTTTTTGTAAACAATAAAATTTGCGTTGCCATAGATATAAATAAGAAAAAAATATTTTGGAACTATTTAACAAAATATGTGTAATTTGTATAATAAATAAACATAATTATAAATTATATTTAAATTTACACAGAAATAAATCCTTTGACTCTATGAGACAATTTATAAAAATTCGTTTATTATTATAACTTATTAAAAATGCAATTGGAGAATTAAAGGAGCTTATTAAAATTGTAAAAGTTGATATTTATTATAACATGTGAAAAGCGAATACGAAAAAATGTACTTCCCAAAATAATAATAATATCTATCTAACATTGAATTTCAATTGCACAACAAATTTTGCGTATGGGAGCCAGTAAATAAATCAGCAACATTCATTTTAAGAAAAGTTAAATATATTTTTTCTAATTCTTCTAAAAATTTCTCATTTGGCTCTTAAAAACGTTTACGTATATAATTTTGATTTCTTTCCTCATTTTATTTTTTAAATAATACTTCCCGAAAAGTTTTTAAGACCAGCATATTCGATTTTATTTAGAAAATTTGTTTGCTCCTAATGTTTTATGGTTTCTAGTTGTTCTTCCAGTTAGTGATAAAATGTAAATTTTGTTAAAAAAAAAATAATTAACATACCTCCATGCGTTCTTCTTCATCAGCCGGTATTTTACTAATTATTTTATATATTTAGTGGCTTAACGTTTCATCTATATTTAAAAACTCGATTAAGGTATCTTGACAATCAATCACTTGTATTTCATTAATTAATTAATTAAGACGTTACTTTGATAAAAATTTAATATTTTACCTAACAAATAAGACCTGTACTTGTTTTAACCGAAACAGAAATTTAAAATTATATTCAATATTTTACCTTTTGTATCTGGAAAAGTACTTTTTTCAATCGTACATTTGTCAATAACGAACATATTAGAAGTGCATTTGGAAACTTGAATTGTTCGAAATTTGAAAAATCTTACAGAATTCTAGTAGAAACGTCTTTTTCTGATGCAGTCAGGAAAAATGCAACTCATCATTTTTTGTTAAATTTGCGTACTTAATTTTCTATATTTTGTTTTATATATTTAATAAAATTTGTTTGTGATTTTTATATTATGTATTTTTTTCATTTGAAATTGTATATAAGAGGAAAAAACAAAACAGAAAACCGGGAAATTACAAATTTATATGGTAGCACAAATTTTCATAATTCCCGCAAACGTCAGAACGTTAATATGGCGACGAAAAGAGAAAGTGGAACTACCTTCTATTTTTATATCATGGTGCAACATATTTATAAATTTATTGTCTTTGCTAATATTGTGCTCTCTTGAGTTTTGGTTGCGCTCACAGAAATTTCTTCCCTCTTATCTCTTACCACCGCTACCATGAAACTGCTCATAATTTTTGATTTTTTAAATGTTCAGAGTGCAACATCTCTATAAATTTATTGTCTTTGGTACGTATGTACGTTTCTATATGTTAAATGTGTGTTCCCAGTTAGCATTTGGAAGATTGTTTTTACAAAAATCACCAAAGTGAGTCTTTTAAGACTACCCAAGATGACTTAAAACTGATTCATCAGTTATGCGTTTAAAAAGAGACTCGAATATAACTCGGACAAACGCATAGAAAGCGACTTTCTAAAAAAAACAAAAAGTACAAAAAGCAAATGCTTGAAATTCGACTGTTTTTAGAATTATTTTGGAGACATATTTAACGCAGCCTAACGATGAAAAAATGATTCTAATACATATTTTATTTTTATTTTTGAATTTTCGTAAAAATACATACATATGTCACTTCGTAAAAAAATAGAGACACAAATGTAAAATAAATTTTTTCAAATTTTTTTAAATTCATTTTTTTAAATTTGAATTTTAAGAAAATTACGAATAACATGCAAACGAATGTAACACTACGTCTTGACGAGCAATTGATTGGTTCGCACATGAACAAAACGTCAGCAGAATAGGTTTCAAACATTTGTTCATGTTTGTCTGTGGGAGGAAACTTGGCGAGGTTAATGTGCTTCGATTTCTCGTTGTTTGAAAACGACATGACATCGACAACGATGGTCTACACAAGCCATTTTAATGTGCGCACATGAAATTGTTCAATGTTTGAACAAATCAATGGTTCGTCAAGACAGCGTGTAATAAACAATAAGCAAAACTTAGTTTGCAATGTTTAATTTTGAGAAAATATAATAAGAAATATTCGTATAATATGTTTCGAAGAAGACTCGCATACGGCTAGTATTATGATCAAAAATTGACTCGAAAAAGTATCGTGTTTGATTATAAGTACGATTGAAAACAGTATCGAAAATGAGTCGAAAACGCGAGTCATAAGGGACTCGTTCAGAAGAGTCGCGGCTAGGGTACCATTTTCTACCGACAAAACATTCATTTTCGACTCTAAAACGAGCGCATAAACGATTATTTTAATCGTGTCGAGGAGTCAAAAAAGACTCGAATATGATCAATAATGCTAACTGGGTTTTTGTCTCTCACACACATTTTTAAACGCATGTGTGTATGAATCTGTCTTGTTTACAAAACTAATATTGTGCTCTCTTGAGTTTTGGTTGCGCTCACAGAAATTTCTTCCCTCTTATCTCTTACCCCCGCTACCAGGAAACTGCTCATAATTTTTGATTTTTTAAATGTTCAGAGTGCAACATCTTTATAAATTTATTGTCTTTGGTCTAAGTTTATTTATTCATCATTTCAACTATTTTCGGCTGCGAGTGACCGTTTTTAAAATGATTTACTACCAATTCTTTCTGTACTAATGTTGTGCGTGGACCCATTTTAAATTTCCCGAAATTAACCAAATTATTGACAAAATAAGACCATTAATTAAGTGCCAATCATATCGAAAAGTACAATAGGGTAGAATTAAAAATAAATTTCCGCTAGACAACGCATTCTGAAAGTATCGTTACCAAAAGAAGTAAATGCATAAAATAAGCTGTGAGATGAAAAAAGCTGTATATTTTATTTTTCTTGTTTTTTAATTATGTTAATATTAATTTTCTAAATAAATAAAGTTTTCTTGTTAAACTAGACCCTTTTCTCTATTTATTGATACCAATTTCTTTTTTTAATTCCTACTGGTATTATTGATATAGGACTTAAAGGATAAAATTATGCAGTGCATAAAATAAGCTGTGAGCCACTGTATGTTCAAAAATATCGTTATAAGACTTATTAACATGCAAAAACATAAAACATAATTTTTAATACTTAATAATACACTAAAATAATATTTTAGAATTTACGACTGCATGCTTGCTGTTATTTCTGCTTTATTATTGGGCTCGGTACGATCATCATCCAGAAGCATTTTTTGTTGCAGCTCCGCAATTTCCGCTTTTACCAGTTCAATTGTTCTACGAAAATTTTCAATTGATTCACTTAAAAAAGAACGCTGATTTCTAACGTCTTGTATATGCTGGCGTAATTTTACATTTTCTTGCAACACTTCCTCTAATTGCTTATTTTGAAAGTTCAATTGTGCCTGTAAATATCTTAAGCGATTCTCTTTAAAGCGCATGCGTATAGGTCGTGTACGTTCCCAAGGCGTTTTCGCATCCATATTCCTTGAAAACAGAAAGAAAAGTTTATATACAATTAAAAGTGAAAATGACGAGGAATTTGGGACAGCTACTCTGCATGTACTTGTCCCATGGCATGCAATAATGGGATGGTAAAAAAAGATAAATTTTGACTGGTTTAAAATTTTTAATAGAATAAAAACAGAAAATACATTTTAAAACTCGCTCTAAAATTTGACTTTTAGATGTTATATTAAAAATTCTAAATCTCCAACATAGAATAAGCTCATTAAGGTTTCAGCACGATGTTAATGTACAAGGAACTTTTTATAATAAGCGACGAGTTTAGTGTAAGTTTTCTTCCTTCTAGAAAAAGTTTTAACCTTCTGCCTGCTTATTTGGGGGCGTTGTTCATTACGCTGTAATAAGTACGAAAGTCTAAGCACGCTTAAATTTCCTAAAACAAATACGCACCTTAAATGGTGTATGCCTTGTTTATAAGACTGCATTTTTTATTAAGATTATTAATTAGTTCTGAATATATCACGGAATTATATTTTATTTGTAAAATTTTATTTTACTTTATAGGCTTATATTACATGAAATATGATATGTTTTACGATACCATTCACATCTAAATTTGAAAAATTTGCGGAAGAGACTTGATTTATTATTTTTTTGATTGTAGATTGTTTTATTTTACCATGAATGTATTTTACGCAATTTCTTAAGCGTCTTAAATTTGCAATGGAGATGGGGAAAACAGGTAATATTTGGCAATCTGATCAAATTATATATCAGTATGTCGTGAGATGTAAGGATAAAGTGGCAGGAAAATATTTTATAGTTACAAAAGAAGCGATGCGTGCATTTTTTAAACAAATAGTTTTGTTATCGTTTACACACTTGATAAAGCAAAAGTGTGTTAATTTTAATTCTGCTGCTATCCATAAAATTTACTGCATTTCAAAGCAGGTAAAGTTATGACAATTTGGTTAAGAGAACAAAAACTGTGTTCATTCTTAAACCAAAATCTTTCCTCTGATTTGATTTTTAGATATAGCCGATTAGCAATTTGCTTTATTGTTGGTTTCTGATCAAGTTCTCACACATCCAAATGATTAAGAAAACAAACTGTGGCATTTATATAAATTATGAGTAAGATTTTCTGATAATCTAATGAGAACCACCAGCTCTTTTCTTAACAAATCAATTAGTTTAAGGACACCGCTTCAAAATAGGGATGTTAAATGGAATTTTTAGCACAAAGTGTTAAGTGAAAATTTGGCGACAACCCTTAGATTCGAAGTTATTGAACTTTAAAGTTTTTATATATAGTATAACATATATCGAGTATTTGATGGCGGCATGGGATAATATGGGTATCATTTCAGTATTTAAGAAGTAATTGACCCCTTATATTGCGACCACTACACATTCAAAAAATACACATATGTATATTCAAAACATGAGTGTGTACATGAAATAAACAAAGAAAAAATAATAATCTTGGCAAACTCTATTATTATTTAGTATATTTAAACTCCTAAAACATTTTTACAAATAGATTTCGCTACAAAAAGCAAATGTGGAATGTTTTACAATAATTTAGTAGTCAGGCGAAAGATAAACCTGTGTATGTAACAGAAAATTTGATTGCCGAAGCTTTTCTTTACCCATTAAAAATGGATCATAATTTTTTCTTTTTACGTATAGATATATTGTTTTCGGATTTTTTTTACCTTTTACCTATTTAATTACATTTCTAATGATATCCATTAAGTCCTATTCTGCCATCAAATAGGTACTCGATATATGTCATATTAAACATAAAAACTTCCGACCCGTTACTCTGGAACTAAGGGTTGGCGCCAAATTTTTCATTTTTTTTTTGCCTAGAATTGCATTTTACACCGTAGGCAACTTTTTTTTTTTTTGAAGCGGTGCCCGTAAACTGGACTTGGTTCAAATAAAATAATAAAAATGAATAAAATATTTTTTTTGATAAAATCGAGCACAATTAACTCAGATTTAGATAAAAAGATTCCAATTAATAAACTTTCACATTCATTAATTAATTTCATGTTTACCATTTATGACGTTCATATGTTTTGAACTTCTCTTTGCACATTTCCAGTGAAATAAGTGCTTCGGATATACTATTTGACTGCCATAAGTCTTGCAAAGCCTTTTGCATTTGTTGTTCTAATTTATTCCGTATATTATCCACTAGTTCATTCTGACCTTTTAAAGCAATGTTTTCATGTTTCATTAAAACTTTAGCCAATGGCTCCAAATGGCTTTCGTGTAATTTTGTCCACATTTGCCTATAAAGATTTTCATATTCTAAGTATACTTCATCGCCGAAATTTTTGTATTTTTCATAATTTGCTTCAACATTTTCTTGGCAGTTGTTCTGAGACTGCATTATATTTATTTAAAAGACTAAAATATGCAATTTAGTTCAATTATTTCCTTGTTTGGAATTCTGCTTAACTTTTGTTATTTGATTATTAATGCTTTTAAAAACACACCGCGAAAGTTTGCATTGCCAACCAGCGAAAAAAAATAGTGTTGCATTTTACTAGGTTGTGTGGTGCCCTAATCTGCGGTTGGTGTTTATATTATGCATCATTAAAAAAGATGTTTCTTTTTTTGTTGCTTTGAAGATGGAAATGTTAAAAACA
The DNA here is from genome assembly GCA_916610165.2 of Gymnosoma rotundatum. Classification (NCBI taxonomy): domain Eukaryota; kingdom Metazoa; phylum Arthropoda; class Insecta; order Diptera; family Tachinidae; genus Gymnosoma; species Gymnosoma rotundatum. The sequence continues at coordinate 76,640,742 of OU744339.1, read as the reverse complement.
AATAACAAATAATTTCTTAAAAACCAGTGGCAATCTTTGTAAAACATAAAAATTTAACATTTTTCACTATAAACGAACTAATAAGCTGTGAGAAAGAAGCTACCTATTAAGTTAAATGTACCCCTCAGAGTTGTAATAAAAAGTCAATTCGCCTCGTTTGTTGTCGCCATTTGCAATTATAATAAATTTGCTCGCGCATTTTTACTAGTTGTTTTTTCCGCCGTCTTTGCTTGTTTGTGGAAGCCGCATAAAGAATCTATTAATTCTATCTAAAGTTGGATGCAAATAAGTAAAAATAAATAAAAAAATAAGAATTATATAAACAACAATTGTAGAAATAAAATTGTTAAGTACCAACGATATTTCACAATCTTAAACAAATAAAGTGAAAAAAGAACTTAGCCAATAGACCCTGAACACATTAAAAGGTATGTACAAAAACTATTTTCTTAATCACATGAACCAAAGAGTGATGCGCTTTCAAATGATAAAAAAAATTAAATTATTTTCACAAAATTCTAAAATACATTTTTTTAAAGCATACAAGTATCGTTTTTAGATTTTTAATACGGGTCGTTAAGCAATTTCTTATACATATGTATTTTGGTTTTGTCCTCAGACAAATTGAACGGTATTATTTATGCTCTGCTGCTTTTCTTGTTTGGGTTCGTTTGTATTATTTCCTGTATGTGTTAAAATTCCCGGGTTACTAGTAATTTATTTTTCCTCGTTAATCCGTTAACGTTATAATAGGAAAACTAATATTTGTTACTATCGAATGTGGTTTTCTAATAACTTTTAATCATACCATTTTTGTTCTTGTCATTATTGTCTGTATTCCATTGCTTTTTTTGAACTGAAAGGCCCACAATTTTTACGCATGCTCCCAACAGAATTAGGTCCAGTGTTGCAATTTTCATAATTTTTAGCTACAACTTTATAATCCATTGTTTTGTTTTAACTCAAGGTGCATTCAACTTTTTATAACAAAATGTTTTATTTAATTTAATAGTTTTAAGTTTGTTAAAGTTAACAGTTTTGTTGTTATTATTATTTTAATTTTAACTACTAAAGAACGTTTTGCTAGCCTTTTTTTTGGAATTAATATGTTTAGCACTTTTATGAAGTGTTAATTGCTATGATTCCTTTAAATCTAAACGAATTTCAGTAAAATATGGCTGAAATCTAGTTTACACCGCTCCAAAATAAAAAATAGTTGACTACAGGGTGCAAAATGAAATTTTAAGCAAAAAATGTAAAGTGAAAAATTTGGCGGCAACCCTTAGTTTCGGAGTTACGGCCCTCCGAAGTTTTTATATATAATATGGCATATATCGAGTAGTTGATGGCGGAATGGGACTATATAGGTATCATTGGAAAGGGAATTTAAGATCGTATTTAATGAAGCAGGAAATATTAAAAAAAAAAATCGGGTAAGGAATAATATTTTTTTTGTAAAAAATAATTTTAAGTAAAAAATGTAAACAGGTTATGTCTGGGGAAACCCTTTGTTTCCGAGTTACGACCCTCGAAAGTTTTTATGTATAATGAGGTATATAACGAGTATTTTATGGTGAAATGAAACAATATGGTAGCATTGGAAATTATTTTTCGAATGCTGTAGTGTTTGGCCATGATTTTAATATATTGGCTACGCAGGAAACTTTTGGAAAGCGAAGCCGCTGTTGGTAATACCATAGAGGAGAAAATGCTTCCGTAGGGCCAAAGGCAGGCTACGCAGGTAACCTTTAGAAAGCGAAGCCGCTGTTGGTTATACAATAGCGGAGAAAATCCTTTCCGCCTACGCAGGAAACCTTTAGAAAGCGAAGCCGGTGTTGGTTATACCATAGAGGAGAAAATCTTTTCGCCCGGCCGAAGACTACGCATGAAACATTTAGATAAAGGTATAAAACTAACGAAACAATCAATTAAACGAATTGTTTTACTTTTGATATTTGAACGAAACTAATGGCCCAGTATAAAAACTTGAAAGAAGAAAATGGAAAACAAATGTGATAAAATTTAAACTAAGAAACTGAGATTGATTCAAATTTCTACATTCTACATTTAGACCGCATATTCTATAATTTTAACATTTATTGGTCGCAACTACTAACTGGATGCAGTGTCATGTGGAAAGGCTCTCCCAACAGTAATCCATTGTGCTCTTTGTTTTCTGACGGCGTATTTTTTATGAAGTACCATTTTCTGCTTAATAATTGCGATGTAATTTCATATTCTATAATTTAGACTACATAAGATTATATATCGACTATTGATATTTAGTACGAAAAAATTGAGTACATAGCAGATGCGAAATACATCTATAATCACACTTATGATATGTGATTTTTTATTCATGTAGTAATTTCAAAATTCTGTCATTTTGCTCTTACTGCCTAACTCAATCATAGATAGACGAATGAATTTATTGAAAATACATAAAATAAATATTAAAAAACCAGAACGATGTGGATTGGGAAGCCTTTGGCTGATAAAGGATGTAGCGAACCATAGAATGCATATTATTTAACTAGTGGCGAATTTTAATTTTTAATTAACACATACATCTATACATGTATATATAAGTGTGTGAAGTTAATTATGTCGAGTTATGTATGTTTTTCACGTAACGACTTACGTAAAACATATATGAGTGCGAAGTTAAATATGTTTGATGTAACATCATACAAAGAAAAACATAAATAATTTTTTTTATTTTAATTATTTAGTACTAAACATACTTTACAAAAATCGTATTATTATAATATAAAAACAAATCAAATTAATGAAATTTTACTTTATTTTCGGCTTTTTGGTTCTTTTTAATTAATTTTTAAAAATTTTTAAAAAGAAAAATTTACAAATGCATGCGGACGTTTTCCAAAGAAAACAAGAAAAATTAGACGCTAGCAGAATGAAAAGCAGCATTTTCTGGTTCGAATCCTGGTCAGGAAAAAAATTAAAAATTAAAACAAACGCTAGGCACCGCGTATTTACATTCATACTTAACTCATAACGATCAATATGATACTGAAACAGCGTCTATAATGTTGTGGGCAAACAAGTATGAATAATTAAAAAATATAAAGTTGCATTTCGTGGTTATCCATTTGCTAGCACAAAAAAGCAACAACAAATGTATAAGACGAGTTACAAAGAGAACGACAAAGAAAAAGCTTTAAGTTCTGTGTGAACTTCGTCTCACCAAATTAACATTAGTTGGTTAAATAGATGATGTTTACGACGCACATAACATAATGTAGATAGATGCAAAGAATGCTGATGAAGGATGTGGCGGTCCAGAAAATGCTGCATTTCATTCTGCTAGCGTCTAATTTTTCTTGTTTTCTTTGGAAAACGTCCGCATACATTTGTAAATAATTTTTCTTTCTACAGATGTTTAGAAATTAATTTAAAAACCAAAAAGCCGAAAATAAAGTAAAATTTCACTAACTTATAAAATCGATGGTTCGAATCCTGGTCAGGAAATATTAGAAATAAAAACTTCCAATTCAAAACCAAGGCAAATTGAATACTAGGTAAAACTAATAACGCAGGTGATTGAATTCGCTTTACACATTTCTCCGAGCTAATGTCAAAATTTGTTTACATTTTGTTGACGCGCCATTTAAATAAAATAAAAAAAATTTTCAATTTTAAAATAGGAAAATAATTTTGAATACTAAATTTTTTAATAAAACAGTTAATGTGCGAAAAAAACGTTGTGTGAAAAGTAAGAAGAATGTGTGTGCCCAAGAATTGCAGATATATATAAAATTAAAGAAAAAAAAACATTTATTAAAAAAGAAAATGTGTCTTTGAGAAACATTTTTTTTAAGTTATTTATTTTTTAAACAAATTATGTACGTGAAAAAAATATTTGAATAATTTATTGTGCGGCTAGGAAAAAAGGGCAATGCTGATGATAGTAAACAACTTTCCTGCATATTTTTCCATTATTTGGAGTCTATAGCGTGAAAATTATTATTTTTAAAATACGAAAACTTTTTATTAAATTTCTTTTTCTTCTCTGTTTTTTATATTTTTCCTTATTTTTTGTTGACAGGTAGAAGTAAATTTACACTAACAAAATACAGGCGTTTTTTGTTTTTGTTCTCATGCGATTACCTAGTATTCAAATCGCCTTGTTCAAAACAAACTAACTGTTTGAAGTTTATTTCATTAATGAAAAGAATAGAATATTTTTTTATAAAATTGAAGTTTGAAAAATACTTATAGCTCAACGGTAACTATATTAAAAATTATATTAATGTTTACAAAATTTGTGACTGATAATTGTTTTCATCACTCCTCCTCAAATTAGCAAACATTAGATTTAAGTCTGAATACTTCCAGTTTTGAAGTTGGTAATGCCTTAGTTAGCATATCAGCAATCATCTTATCAGAAGGGCAATATTCACAAGTAATTATCCTGTCAACGTAATCTTTTACGAAATGATATTTTGTATCTATATGTTTGGATCGATTGCTTAATTTCTCATCTTTTATTAAATTTAAGCAGCTTCTATTGTCTTCGTACATTATTGTCGGACTCTTTTGCGGACATCCTAGATCAGACAAAATATTTCGGATCCAAATTGCTTCTTTTGCTGCTTCTGACAACGCAATAAATTCTGCTTCTGTTGTTGACAACGAAACGCTAGTTTGTTTTTTACAAGCCCAGCTAACTGCACTATCATTAAACATAAAAATGTATCCAGAGTTCGACTTCCTGTCAATTCTGCATTCCGCCCAGTTAGCATCTGCATAGCCAACTAATTGATTTTGATTCAAAGAGCTACCATTCAAATTTAAATACATTTCGGATGTTCCCTTTAAATATTTGGCTATACGTTTCAACTCATTCCAGTCCTCCAGGGTTGGAGTGTTCGTTTCCCTTGCTAGTATCGAAACACTCGCCGAGATATCCGGACGTGTATTTACTGATATGTATAGTAATGAACCGACTAAACTTTGATACTCGTCATTTGATAAGAGTAGTTCAGCATCATTCTTTCCGTATGACGGATCAAGAGGATATCTTGAACATTTTGCATCCTGTAAACCAAATCGTAATAACATCTTATCAATATATTGCTTTTGACGTATCTTGTAGTTAAATTTGTCAGTTCTTATAATTTCCATTCCAAGATATTGGGAAATAGCACCAAGATTGTTCACTTCAAACTTTTTATTCAGCATATTGTAGACATTCCTTATTTGTATAATATTTCGAGCTGCCACTACTAAGTCATCAACGTAGACTAACACATAAACATCTTCCCCATTTATGACTTTGTTATACAAGCATGGGTCAGCTTTACTTTGCACGAAACCTCCATCAATCAATTCTTTATTAAGCGCCTTATTCCACACGTTCGCAGCTTGCTTAAGACCATAAATGCTTCGTTTTAGTTTGCAAACCAAATCAGCATTTTCATCAACAAATCCAGGATGCTGCTTCATGTAAACCGTTTCTTTGAGACAACCATTTAAAAACTCACATTTAATATCCATATGTTCATTATGCATCCTCCTAGCAGCAGCAACAGACAATAGAATACGAAATGTTGGTTGACGTACAACAGGTGCAAACACCTCATCATAATCGCGGCCATATTTTTGGTTAAATCCTTGGGCAACTAAACGAGCCTTAAACCTCTGAATCTTGCCATCAACACCACGTTTGATCTTATATGTCCATTTGCATCCAACAATATTTGCGTCAGGGGGAGCGCAAACCAAGTCCCAGGTGTGGTTTTCCTTAAGTGAATTGATTTCATCTTGCATTGCTGTATTCCATTGCTGTTTTTGTTTTGACATAACGGCTTGTTTATAGGTTCTAGGTTCAATAACATCATCTGACTCTACTAAATTAGAATATTTAGCTGGTGGAACACCTTTATTCTTTCTGACTGATCGTCTTAATATTGGTTCATCAACCAAAATATCTTCGTTTTGACCATCTTCACTAAAATATTCAAAATCATTTCCAAAACTACAGAAAGAATCGCCTTCTGACTCATTAGAAACGTCGTTGTTACAGTAGTCGTTGGCACGGTTAGAAAAAATATTAATTTCTAAGTGATCATTATTCGTCAAAGAATTACAATTGTCCTTCAACACCAACTCAGTATTCCCAGCTATGAATTTATAATCTCTACTAATACGGACTTTATTGTTTTTCCTATTGTTGTAACTAAATGTTATAATAGGTTACTCATTAATTAGATCTACAATTCATAACTGCCAGCCCTGTACTATACTTATAATTTTTCCTTTTTTACTTCTTCTTCGTTAATAAATACTCTTCATAATTTTCTCATCGAAGCAAGACGTGTTTTTCTTTTTAATTGCAACAGGTTATGGGCCTCACGTTTTTTTTTTGTAAAATCATCCATATTTAATTAAAAGGAAAAGGACTTGCAACAGTTCTTCGCTATTTTTATCGCAATTTGTATTAAATTTAAACTTAGTTCACTCGAGAACTTTCTTTAAGAAATATCTTATAGACACGTGTTTTTTTATACAATGGGCAACGATAAAATTGAAAAGTTGAAGGGAAGAGAAAATTACGATATTTGGAAATTTGCTGCAAAATCTTATCTTGTGCTCAAGGGGTATTGGCCATGCATTGAGGGATCGGAGGGAGACTCCATCAAAAATTTACATGCCATTTCAGCACTCGGATTGCTTATAGAGCCATCGAACAAAACGTAAACCTGTGGATTGCTCATCATAACGCATAAAAGTCAATAATTCAGATTTGTAATCAAATTTGTTCTCCATTTTTGGATTCAATACATAGGCTTTGGAACCAAAAATTTGAAAATGATCGATGTTAGGTTTTTGACCTTCCCATCTTTCATATGGAGTGCATGGTAAAGAACTTGTAACCAACCGATTTTGTAAATAATTAGAACACAGAATGGCTTCACCCCAATATAAATTAGGTAAACCAGCTTCCACAAGAAGACAACGAGACATCTCTACAAGATATCTGTTTTTCCTTTCAGCAACACCGTTCTGTTGTGGGCTGTACGGAACAGTAAACTGGGACATAATTCCATATTTTTGAAGAAAATCGATCATTTTCTTTGATTTATACTCAGCCCCATTATCCGACCTTATGCTTTTAGGAACCTTTCCAAATTTATTCTTATTTATTTCAATGTATATTTTTATTTTGTCAAACACCTCAGATTTCTGACTGAGTAGATATATCACAGTACAACGGCTGTAATAATCGATGATTGTTAAAAAATATCTTTTGCCACCAGGGGTAACGGTTTTCATTGGACCACAGATATCAGAATGTATTAATTCGAGAACTTCCCCAGTTTCTGTCTCAGACTTTTTAGGAAAAGGCTTCCGAATTAACTTACATTTTGTACAGACTTCACATATTGCACGACTTTTGCAATCTATAATTTTAAAATCATTCTTAAGCTTACCAGACTGCATAGCTTTTACTGCATTGATGTCCCTGTGGCCAAAAATTTTATTATAAAAATGTTGACATCGCTTAAGGCTGCAAACAATAACCATAGCTTTTTCGCAACTCCGTGTTTTTAGTTGGTATAAATTGTCAATACATTTTGCAACACCAACTTCATTATCATTTTTGTCAAGTATTTTGCTATTCTGACCATAAAAAAACACTTTAAAACCAACAGCCGACATTTTCTGCACAGATAACAGATTTCCTCTAAACGACGGAATATACAAAACATCTTGGATAGTAATTGAAATTTCAACACCTTTTTTATTAACCAAATTTATTATACAGGAACCTTTACCAGCGGTATACACGACGTTCCCATTTGCTACAGTAACCTTTTCACGCCAAGTTAAATCGATATTAATAAATTCTTCTTTAATGCTACAGATGTGGCAAGTAGCACCGGAATCAACCACCCAAATATCAGCTTTAACATTCAAACCGAAGCAAGAATTAGCACAATCTTTGCTATTTTCAACAATTTTGGCTTTTTGGTTATTAATAGACTTACTATTTTTTAACTTCCAACAGTCCTTACGAATGTGACCAACACCACGGCAGTAATGGCATACTATCTTTTTGGAAGTATTACCATGAGATTTAAATTTGTTGACAGTCTTTAACACCGTATCATCACAAGACTGTCTTCTTTTTTGTTTTTCATCTTCTTCAAGTAATTTGTTTTCTACTAAAGTCATTGTAAGATCCTTTTCATCCCTTACCTCTAGAGCTGTAATTAATGTGCCGTATGTGTTTGGAAGACTGCTTAGCAACATTGAAACCATCCATGACTCGGACATTTTTTCTCCAAGAGATTGCAATTTTGAAAACAATAATTTCATTCCATTTATGTGTTTATCCATATCAGCTCCAGACTGCAGTTTCAATTCGCAAATTGTTCTCATCAGTTTCACTTTATTGCTTAGCGTTGATTTCTCATGGTATGCCTTCAAAATGTTCCAAGAATCTTTGGCATTTTTGCTATTTGCAATTCGAAAAACTTCCGATTCTTCCACAGCCAAACCAATCAAAATAGATGCCTCTATATCACGCTCTTTCCACCTCGCATCAGGATTTGCAGGTATTTCATTTTCAATAATATCCCAAACCTTTTCCTTTCTCAGCAGCAACTGCATCTTATATTTCCACAGCTCATAGTTGTCTGTCACAAAATTTGTGACTGATAATTGTTTTCAACAGGAAAAAATAAAAATCAAATCAAATTAATTTCAAAATTGTTTCAATCCTTTCATTTTGAATTTCAATAGGAAGTCTATTATATAGGCTTAGGCCTATATGTATAATAGATATATCTATCACCAAGAATTGATTCTTGAGGAACTCCAAATTCATTATTTGTTGTATTCGATATTATTTTATTTCGCGGCAATTAGAGACGCAATCTTGAGTTTATCATTATCGCATGTAGAGTAAAACCTATTCACAACGGACTTTATACACTACATCCAGTTATACTTAAAAAAAAATAAAATAAATAATTATAATAAATAAATAAAAAAAGGCATACAATTGTTGAACATAGACTCTTCCTACCCTATAAACAAAGCTCAAAATTGCAAAAAAAAAAAAAAGGAAAAGGGTAATGAAATGCAAAAAAAAAAAGAAATTAAAAAAAAAATGGATAAAGTATTAATTTTGACAGAAACTAATGTATACAATACAATTATTAAACCTCACTTTAAGTATAGATCTACTATTATATACACATGTTGCACAGATCAACAAATATCGAGACTAAAAAATCTAACAGAGCAGTGCCACCTATTGTAATCATTTTACATCAATAACAAATATGTTGAATTCGTTAAAATGACTTAACATACAAAAAGAATGAAACTTAATACTATTGCCAGCATACAAAAAATGAGGTTAGGAGAAGCACCAGAGTATTTAAATGAACAACTTAGATACGTGGGAAATGTTCAACTATATAACATAAGGGAATACTGAGGACCTGAGATTGCAAAGGGTAGGCTCGACGTTTATGCAAAGATCGCTTTTTTAAACAAGGGACTGCTTCTTTACAACAGGATGCCAAATAATATAAACAAGTAAGAGCCCTATATTCGGCTATGCCCAATATAGGGTTCACAGCAAATTAAAAAAAAAATAAAAAAATTGATACTATTAATTTTAAATAATAATGCCATCGGCTCTTAATGGGTTAAGCATTTTTCAACAATTTTAGTATTTCCTTAATGATCTTTTTAAAAGCTGAAAAATGATACCCATATTGATATTTTAAAAAATTTGAAAATTTGAGAGCCCCGTAACTCGGAAATAATTGGCAATCGCCAATTTTTTCACTTGATGTTTTTTTTGATTTTTTAATTCTCTATCACACCATATATTTATTTTTTTGATTGAAGTTACTTTAGTCTTCGAAATGACATGAAAAAAATTGAGGTAGGCGTGGTGTTTTGCCCGCTGCCTCGAAGGACAAGGACCGACCATGCTGGTTTCTAATAACACTTCTTTCGACACTATATCTTATCGATTGACATATTTATTTTTCAACACTAACATGGACGGAAAGACGGACATCGCTTAATCGACTTCGCTATGCATAAGAAGAAGTCAGAATTGCACACGGAATGACGAAACTTAGACATACCCTTTTTCCACTTTTTGTGGTGAAGGATATTAAAATGAATAAAATATGAAATTATTTAAAAGAAAGACAGTTTTTTCATTAAAGATCAGAGGTATATATGTACAGTGGCTCACAGCTTATTTTATACACTGCCTAATTTGATCTTTTACGTCTTGTAACAATAATACCAGTAGGAATTAAAAAAATTATATCTTTTAATAGAGAAAAGGGCCTAGTTTAGGTTAGGTTAGGTTGTACAGGCCGTCGGCGCAAAGAGAAAGACCGACTCACTTGGGTCCCAAAGGTCCCATTGTGTTGCCTGGAAACAGGATGTACAGGGATCAGATTGAGCTCCCTACGGCACCATAAAAAGATCCACATCCAAACCACCCCGAAGACCGGATAAACAAGTTTATCCTAGAAACATCGCAGACGGATAAATCTGCAAGACCATGCAGTCTCGGACTGCCAAAAATAGCCGCTCTATTCCCAGAAAGAGCCGGGCAGTGGCAGAGCAGATGCTCCACCGTTTCCTCCTCCTCCTCATCTTGACAACTTCTACAGTAGTCATGATGAGGAAGTCACAGTCTCCTAGCGTGAGCACCAATGACGCAGTGCCCTGTCAGCACGGCCACCAGTGTGCCCAGCTGCCCCCGAGGAAACCTCAGTAGATTTGCGGATCTTCCACTATCGTACTGAGGCCACAGTGTCCTCGAGACCCTGCAGGTAACCTCTTCAGACCACCTAGACTGTGCAGCCCTGAAGAGTTCCTGCAGTAATACAGCTTTACAGCAGCTTAAAGGGACCCCCACCAGTGGATCTATTTCTCGGTCTTCCAACCGGGCTCCAAGTCTGGCGAGTTCGTCCGGGACCATATTTCCGGGTACGCTCGAGTGAGCCGGCACCCAAAACAGTTCCAGGTTGGAATGTCTCGCCATCTCGTTGAGAGATGTCCGGCATTCACGAACCTAGTTTAACAAGAAACTTTATTCATTTTCATTTATTTCGATATTTATTATATTTATATTTATTTTAAATGGTAAAGAGTTTAGGATCTACGATCCTTTTCTACTTAAAAATAAATTTTTACAATGAAATATGTGCACATAAACAAATTTAATAGATTATAAGGAAGGAAAAAATATTTACAAAAACTTATTTAAAACAATTAAGATAAATGCTATACTATTTTAAGGGTAAAATTACGATGAAACAAGTTCATTAATGTGAGTGTGGTAGGAAGACAAACATCTTGCGTTGAAATTTGATGTCAATCTTATCAGTTTAGTATGGACAACATCAATGCCTGGGAGAACATGTAGACGACGAGTTTAATAATGCAATGGAAGGTTATAAATCATTTTAAGGAGTTTATTTTGAGTTACTTGAAGTTTATTTATATTACATTTTGCGGACGAAAATCATACTGGAGCACAGTAAAATAGTAATGGGTGGAAAAATGTTTAACTTAGAATATCTTTTTATAAGTGGGTACAACAATATTATAAGTCTGTTAATTTTTTTTAATGATATGTGGTATGTGACAATTAAAATTTATTTTTGTGTCTAGGATGACACCTAGATATTTGACCTTGTTGTCCTAGGGAATGTCGAAATCTGGAAAACGTAATAACTTTTTTGGGAACAAAGCAGTCCTTACGTTTTCTTGTAAAATAGATTGCTTTAGTCTTGTCTAGACTTATAGCTATTTTCCACTTATTAAAATAAGCTTTTAGCTCCGCGAGTGCCGATTGTAGATTTAAGATAATATCGTCTGAGTAGAAATGCGAGCTAAGTACTGCAGTATCGTCTGCAAATATTGATAATGTGCAATTGGTAGGTACAGGGATATCTGTAGTAAAAATGTTGTAGAGGATTGGTGATAGGCAAGATCCTTGAAGGCATTCAGCTAAGGAGTTTTTTGTTCAGATGATATGTTGCCTGAATGTACATTGAATCGCCTGTTATGCAAAAAATCTTTTGTAATTTTTATTATTTCTAATGGAAAATTGAATTTATGTAGTTTAAATATAAGGCCGTTGTGCCAGACGGAATCAAAGGCGGATTTGACATCTAGTAATACCATACCAGTAGATTTGCCTGAGTTGAAGTTCATCTTGACCAGGTTTTTAATAATGGTTAACACGTATTATGTTCATTTTTAAATGTAAACTGTTGGGGTGGTAGAATATTTCTGTCATCGGTGAGTTTTGTAATTATCTCCTTTAGAATTTTTTCCAAAAGTTTACTTAACGATGAAAGTTCCGGGATGGTCTTGGAAATTTTCCATAGAAAGGAAAATCACAGCTTTAAGCAGGCGTTAAATATGTTTGTTAGGTATACAATTCCTTTGCGTGGTAAATTTTTCAAGCATTTATTGTTAATTCCATCTAGACCGGGCGATTTTTTGCTAAGTTTTCTTATCAAGGTCATAACTTTTCCTTGAGTGATAAAATATGAGCTAGGTGGAGTAACAGACATATTACCGATTTGTGTTGCTATTTCATCTACTTCAGATATAGTAGTTTGATCGCTAAGATGAGCAGTTGTTTAAGTTAAAAATATTAGCCAATACTTCAGCCTTCTGTGATTGCGTTTGGTAAACAATGTTGTTGTGTTTTAATGTAGGAATATAATTAAGTTTTTTGCTTAAGATTTTTCCAACTTTCCAAAAAGCAGGAGATGATTTATCCAGATTTGACAGCCTGATATTCCATAATACGTTTCTGTGCTTATTAATTGCTTTTTCAATGCTTTTATTTAAGCGTGACATTGCTGCATGGTTATTTAAAAATTTAATATTATCATAATTAAAAACAAGAAAAGTAAAATATGCATTTATCTCTTTTGGAAACGATGCTTTCAGAATGCGTTGTCAAGCTGAAATTTATTTTTTATTCTGCCTTATTTTACTTTTCGATATAATTGGCACTTAATTTATGGTTATATTTTGTCAGTAATTGGGTTAATTTCAAGAAAATTTAAAATGGGTCCACGCACAACATTAGTGCAGAGAGAATTGGCAGTAAATCATTTTAAAAACTGCATCGAGTGCATCGTTCGTGAAAACCGTTTAATTAACAAATATAGAGAAGCACCAAATTTTATAAACATAATGAACGTTATATTGTGAGAAAAAATTAAAGCAAATATAAGGCTCTCAGCTCCCAAACTGACTTTCGATATTCAATATGACCTGGGCAAACAATGCAGCGTGTGTTTTCAGTGTGTTCTTCGTCATCATCATTTTAATGGTCGAGTTGCACGCAAGTAGCCTTTCATTAGCGCCAAAACCAAAATATGTAGGCTCAACTTCGCTATCGAACACGATTGCAAGGCCGCATCGATTTGAAGTGCAGTTAGCTCAACCGATTAATCCAAATTTCATAAATTTCGCTCGGATGATAAGTCCTACGTATGGCGTAAACCTAACACCGAGTTTAATAAAAAATATTTAAAGGCAACAGTTAAGCAATTTGGTGGCGGCGTAATTTTTTGGGCCTGTATGTCGACTGCTGGTACTGGGAGTTTAGAGTTTATTGAAACAACCATGGAAAAAAATAAATATCTTCAAATTTTAAAGGACAATTTTTTGCAGAGTGCAGAGAATCTGGGTATAAGATCAAACATTCGATTTTATCTGGATAACGATCCGAAACATAAATCGGGAATTGTAAAATCTTGGTCAATTTAAAACTGCCTTCATTTCATGATTACGCCACCTCAGTCACCAAGCCTCAATGTCATTAAAAATCTATGGTCCATTTTTTTTAAAAACATAAGGCAGCACGAGTTTTCAAGCAAAAATGGCCTAAAGGATTTCGAGTGGTAGAATATTTTGCCCAATTCAATGCGAAAACTGGTTGCATCTATACCAAACCGTTTCAAGTCTGTTATAGACAGTAAAGTGTACCAGACAAAGTGTTAAAAATATAAATTAGCAAACAAAACTTCCCAGTAAAAAATAGGATCATCCAAAGAGTAATCTTGGAGCGCTCCTTTGCGAGTAATGGATTACTCCATAAAACTCCGAAACACATTAGATTTTTAACATAGCATGTCCGCAGACACGAGTACTCCTTTTAAGCTCCTTATGGAGTACTCTCTTTGATCTTGAAAATGACGGCAGAGGGAGTAATCGTTTTGTCTCAAAAAAGAGCATAAAGGGAGTAAACATCCACATTTTTTTATTTTTACAAAAACAAGAAAATATTCATTTATTTAAAAAAATTTTTTAATGATGCTATTTTTTTATTTTTTTGCATTCGACGAGGTCGTAGTTTTTGTTAAGTAGGTCTGTTGGTAAACAGTTACTTTATATTTACGAAATGCCACCTTGAAAGAAAAAATAACACGTAATATATTATTTAAGACATGATATTAAAAATTCAGCTATTACCGAATTAAAAAAAGTTAAACAATTTGTATTTGTTTGTTTTGATCCATCCAAATTTAATTTGACCAGCATATTTCGCCGATCATTTTGCGTATTGCTTTTTCAATTCTGATTTTGTTAAACCGCAGTTTAATGTACGAAATCTGAAATAAATTAAAATAAAAAACAAAGAATTTTGAATACTTGTTTAACTGATTGCATTAAAAACAAACTCAGTCTTACCATTTCTGAATCAGGCTCGGTTTTAATCAGCTGTTCTGCCGAATTCAATTCCTTCAAAGAATCAATTGGGAAAATTTTTATTCTTTAATTTGATGTGACTTTGATGAGCTTTTATAAAGCGGCATTCCATCCACAATTATATCGATCAATAGTTCGGCATTTGCATCAGGTGATATGTATTGGCCGTGCATCATCAGTGCTTTTTCTAAACCACAATGAAAGTATTCACCTGGTGCCATATCTATTATTTCTGGGCTACCTGTGAAGCAGCGTGGGTTTTCTGCATGCACTGCTTTTAACAATTTTCTCTACATAGTAGAACGTCCATGCCTTCACTTTTTAAAATGTAGAGTAGTGAATTACAGCATTCGTTCCAAACACGACTTTCAATTACCCAAGAAGCGAGCTTCTTTTAAAATTTTCACTGATATCATAATGAACAACAAAGTTTTCCGTTTGGCTATCTTCATATGTTAATTCATTGATTTTGTGAGGTACTGATGCCTCTTGTTCATTTTAAGTCTCCCAATAACAATTTGAGAATTTTTAAATTTCTATTTTAACTAAACGTCTTAAATGACGATAGAAACTAAATTTTCACACATTTTTAAAAAATTTGTTACTATAACCGTACCTTTTCGCTTTTATTAAAAACACGTCTTTCACTTTTTAAAACTAAACTGACTAAATATAAAAACAAAACGAAAACATCAACAATTAAAAGTTATGTCACAAACATATATATATATATATATATATATATATATGTATATATATATATATATATATATGTTCTTGTTTATTTTTTTATTTTATGTAAATCATTGATGTACCTACAAGATGTAACTAAAAATGATTTTTCGAGTTGAGTTGTTTATTTTAGGAATAATTAATTGTAGATTCCGAGTAAACGAAAGAGGTGTTGTAAGAAAGTGTATGCGTTATATTCAATGACGTGAAATAAGGCACATACTATTTTTACTTTTACAAAGCTATGAAAAGAACAATTAAAAAACACTTAAGCGTAACGTGAGATATGGCCATAAATTCTAAATTAAAAATATATCCAAATATGCGATTAAAAATAATATTTATTCGATGTAAATTAAATGAAGTACGACCACTAAAGACCTCAAGACAGGAATTTTTACAGGAAAAATTTAACTGTATAAGGTTCTTACGGTCTGGTGTAAAATGCCACGCTAGAGAGTTAACCCCCAGACATTTGAACTTCTCAATAAAAGGTATGTGAACACCATTAAACATGATATTAATAGGTAAATGAATGGTTATGGTTATCTCCCTTAAAAGAAATGGCCTTTGATTTCGAAGGTTTAAAATTATGTTTGTTAATAATTGCCCATTTCAAAGCCAAGGACAGTATATGGTTAACGGTAGCCTCATGAAAATCTAAGAAATCTGTGCCGGCACTAAATAAAATAGTAATATCATCTGCAAACAGGAAAAATTTGATATAATGAAGGTCCAATTAAACTAGCATAGTCGTTTATATATATAAGAAACAGTTAAGGTCCAAGAATTGAACCTAGCGGTACCTTAGCCCAGCAAGCTGAAGTCAAAGAACTGCTGCCTCCCACACTCGCGAATTATGTCCTGTAGGAAAGGTAGGACTATAATAGTTTACAGAAAACTGTCAAAAAATTAATCTCACTACAGTGTTTGTTGACTTATATACAGGGGTTAACGGTGGCAAAATCCTTATTGAGATCAAGTGATACTAATGTTGATATTCTTCTCACATTAAGGTTTAGGCAAATGCCTACAGTTAAGCTTAATAAAAGATGTGATGTTCTTTCACCAGTTTGGAAACCGAAACGACACTTTGAGAATTTACCTCACATCAGGCCAAACCTCACCCTGAAATAAAAAAAAAAATTATAAAAGTATTCCAGAAATCTCTTCCTGAAATAAATTAATTTACAAGAAATCATGGTTGGCCTATATTTTTTATAAGTATAGCATAAGGCGTCGGTTTCACTCGAAACTAAAATCATCTTTAAGATTTTTCTATTATGTCTTAGAGAAGTGAAAACAAAAACCAATTTTCAAAGTTCACATTAGCACGGATTCACTGTTTGTAACATTTGGATTTTGTTTGTTTTAATATATTTTTTATATATTTATTTTTTGCTGTATTTTATAATATTAATTTATTCCTTGACATTGAATTAAATTCTTCTCCATTAATAAGTTTGATGTGTTTTTCTTTTTGTTTATTTTTGTTCACGACGACAATGCAACTTTTATGATTTTGTAATGCAGCATTGTAAAATCATTGTTTTTCATCTTATAGTCGTTGTTGTTATTGTTGTTGTTTACGATTTTTAAAACATAAAACAAACATGTGTTGTTTTTTTTTTCGTGAATAACTTTTTTTGCTGCCACTATCGGTAAGATTCAATGAATCTAGATATTAAAAGTTATCTGAATGAATTTAAATAAATTATCGGCAAGTTTATACAAATTTGTTATACAATTTTTATTCATTTTTACATGAATGTACATGACCAATAAGAAATATTAACAAAAATATTTGTTTACTTTTTTTGCAGAACAAAAAACAAGAAAAGAAAGAGATAAAGTGATTTTTGCATCAAGTGGTTTTCAGTATAAATTTTCTAATAAAAGAACTAAACAAACAAATCTTCATCTATTGTTCTTTGCAGACCAATTGTTCACTACATTATGACAAGTAAGTAGTTGATCTAAAATAATAAGAAACTGCTGAAAAATTGGATTGCTGTATATTTTCGCACAAACGATTTTTTTCTATACGTTCTTTTAAAGAGAAAAAATTATTTCTCAAAAAAAATATGCAATTTTTTGCATGACCTACAATTAAGTTTATTTTATACTTTTACATAAGATAATAAAAAATATATGGTGGTGGTCAGCATAACTTAAATAGTTTTACGCATAACTATTTGTGCTCGTTTGATTTTTGTATTTATCATAATAAATCTATTAAGTGAAAATTATAATGAATTATTAACGAAATATTTAACGAAACTACACAATATGTACTTCACAATAATCCAGCTAACTTCTTTAAAGCAAAACTCCCTTAATTGGCTCATTAGGATTAAATATTATCTTTCGTTTCATGTTATCCTCTTTTGACCGGTAGTCAATATATGGACGTCATGAGCAACCGTGGCCATGACCTTATTCCAGCTTAATTTTTGCTTGAAGAAACGACTAAATTGTGTTCTTTTTTGTTTAAGGTGTATTTAAAATACACATGTTTTATTAAGAGTCGCTAATGTAAGGCGGAAAACATGGTCGCAAATTTTTTGACCAATATTCGCAAAGGTCAATAACAGTTTTGATTTCTAGTTACTATTTCGAAGATGCAAGCTGTAAAGATCTTGCTTTTAATAATCAATAGTTTAATGTTCTGAATTCCACACGAAATTTTCACTTTATATATTTCAAGACAATGTTTTTGTTAAATGCAATCTTATAGCATCAAAGTTTTTTGGGGTTACTGCTGCAAAATTTCAAGAGTTTACATGTTGTAGTTCTCTACCTACGCGGTAATAATTTTTCATTATGTATGGTAGGCATCATGCCAATTATTCCAATCCAGCCAGTTTTTTTGTACTACATTATGGAAATTAATAAAGAAGTTATTTCAACATGATTTCTAAACCATGTTCCAACACAAGAAGTTAATTCAATTTCAATTTTATGTAGATAAAGTGCCAACTGAAAACCTGTCATCTTCCAAAACTGTTTTAATGCTCAAGAAAATACATGAAAAACAAAAATATTCGTCTATTTAGAATATGACCCAAAAGGTATTAAATCTACAATGGCACTAGAATAAAAAATGGTTGGTAAATGCATTTAAAAAATATACTTTAAACTATCAGTGCCACGACTTTGTCTGCATGTCATTTCTAATTTTCTTAAAACGAAAATTTAGAGGAATGTGTGTCTGTAGACAGTGTTAAAAATTTTCCATTTACAAAAATAAAATGTGCTGACAACTGTTTAAGTAACACTATACCTGTAAAATTGGGTGCTTTCCCAATTGTACCTCTGTTTCCTCTACGACTTATTTTAACGAAAAAAAGTATTCTATTTTGGAACCAAGGGTCTAAGGGACTTCCTCACAAAATTTTATTCAAATCCATTTAGCAGTTCTGGGTGATGTGAACACAGACAGATATGTGAAAATATGTTTTTTGTATTCCATATCGATTACTACCTAACAGAGCTGTAAATGAATCAATATGCACTATCAATTAACTGAAATTCATTTCTGCCTGTAGGCTGCTAAAGTCATGGTGATAAGCACGTTGACTAAAAATCTGGTTGACAAGGGTTCAACCCCTCCGGCCAATACCTAACGAAGAAAACATTAAGCTTCACTTACGATAACATAACAGTGGATTTATTTTTTAAAAAAATACTGATGGTGCGTCATAACTCAAACTAATTTATTTTTGCATAGCCGCTTCACAAGATGTTATGCAATTTCTTCTTACTTGATTATCACTTAGAAGCAAAAATAACAGCTCTAAAGAAAAAATTTTTAATAATAGTAAAGAGTATTAAAAATATAAAACAGCCATTTAATTATTTAAAACAAACAATAATATATAAGTGGTGATAATTATTTGCATAAACAATTAACTAATCGGGTAAAATAAACAAGTAAATGATCGCCTAACAATGACTGAATGCAGTGCATGCAGGTCAGTGATTAGAGGTGAAACAGGGATTAGATGCAATGGTGTATGCGGTAAAATACATCATTGCACAAAAAAATGTTCGGGCATAGATCAATATTCAATCGGAGTGTTAGAAGCAAACAATTTTGTGCGATTTATTTGTGAAGATTGCATGCAGTACATAAGAAATGTAGATCTTGTATTAGGTGAAATTCAAGATGGTGTCCGAATTAATAAACAAAACCTTAAAGAATACAGAAGAGAATTTGAGACATCTCTGGGACAGAACGAAAATGAAATAAAACTTTTGTTGGAGGCAATAGAAAAACGGTATGAACAAAGGCTTAATATACTAGATAACACTCAGAAAACTTGCGAAAAAAATGTGGATGAAATTAAAAAAACTTTTCTGCACAATAAAGGAACACGAAATTAAAAATAATCAAATGTGTAATAACATAGAACAAGCTAATGTAAAAATGTGTAATGAGATAAAAAAGGCGATAAAAGAGACAAATGTCAAACAAAATAAGCTAACATTTTCTGATGCATTGAAAAATAACATAGCATTGCCAGAAGTAAAAAATCAGGTACCTTTGATAGTTAAACCAAAAGAAAAACCAAAAAATTGAAAAAAACAAAACATGATTTAAATAAAAAAGTAGATCCGGAAAATTTTAAAATTACAAACATTGAAAATCGAAAAAATGGAACATTAGTCATACAGAGTGAAAACATTGACGAAAGGCAAAAGATTAAGACTGCTATCGAAACGGAAATGAGTGAGAAATATGAAGTGAAAGTTCCAAATGATATTGAAATGTCTGTAGTTTTAACGGATATGACATTTAAATACGAAGATAGAGAAATTATCGAAAAGTTAAAAAAAACAAAATCAAATTCTAAAACTTAGCAAAATTGAATTAATGAAAACATACGAAATTAAAAGAAATAATAGATCGGTTTTTAACGCGAAATTGAAAATTGACAATGAAACATACCCAAAACTATTAGCAGCACAGAGAGTTAATATTGGATGGGAGAAATGTACAGTCTTTGATGGTACGGAAATAATTCAGTGTTTTAAATGCAGAGGTTTTAATCATAAAGCTGTGGATTGTAAAAATAAAGAAATATGTTTTAAGTGTCATGGAAAACACAAATCAGGAGAATGTAATAAAGAACAAATTAATAAATGCATTAACTGTATAAGATCGAATGAAAAGTTCAATTTAGGCCTTGACGATAATCATATTACTTCAAGCAAAGAGGTGTCCTGTGTATAAAAACAAGTTAAAGTTAAAAAAAAGAAGAATGGGCTTATTCGATTAACAACTAAAGACAATACATGGCATTTACACAAACATACAAGGTTTAACTAACAACTTTAATCAGCTTGAGGCAATCGCTAGTATCGATAAACAAGACTTTATAATTCTCACTGAAACTCATTTAACTGACAGAATAGATGAAAGTGAAATATATATAGAAGGTTACCGTCAGTGTATTACGCTTTCCAATTCTCTAAGAACTGGTGGCTTAGTAATATATTTCAATAAAGACTGGCAAGTAAGTTTGATGTGTGAGAAAGTGAGAGATTTTAAATACTGGATAAGTGCATATTTTATCAAATATCGAGAAATGTCCTTTATTATAACAGCAATATATCGATCACCAAGCAGTCAGGAACCAGAATTTTATGAAGTTTTTGAGAATATACTTGAAGAATTAAGTGAAAAAAATACAGATATTATTATCGCTGGAGACTTTAATGTAGATTGGGCTAAAGAAAGCATCTATAGGAGCAAATTGGAACAAATTATTAATGATAATGGACTAAAACAATTAGTGAAAAACTATACCAGAATTACACGCGATACAAAAACTATAATTGATTATGTTATAACAAATAATGTCAATATTAGTGTAAATATTAGTAATTCAAATAAAATATCCGATCATGAAATTATAGATATTAATGTCGATAATACTAATCAAAATACTGAACATGAAAATGGAAAGACAATCGATTTTTTTAAATATGATAAAAATAAATTCCAAAGAATAATTAGCCAAACACTTAAGTTTGATGAAGGCCTAGAGTTAAACACTAACGTGTATAATTTTGATAAAGCTATTGAAAACACTATAAAAAGGCTAACAATTACGAAAAAATTTATACAAAAAGCATTAAAAACAAATGGTTCAATAGACAATTGCAAACACTTAAAACCGAAAAAATTGTAAAGTACAACATAGCCAAATATGAAAACACTGGTATAATTACAGAATAACAAGAAATAAATATAAAGTTAAACTTGAAAGTGAAAAAAATGCATATATAAATAAAAAAATTACTAATACCAAAGACCAAAGACAAATGTGGAATAATTTAAAAAATTTAGTGCTAAAGAAACCCAGGTCTGTGATACAAAATGTGATATTTAACAATGTAGAATATAATAACAATCTTGAAATAGCAAACCAATTTAACTAATATTTTGTTAAAAGTATTGAAGAAATCAGAAATAATATAGAAGATGTGCAATATATTAATCATATAAATATGAAAAATACTATATTTAAATTTCATTCAATTAATATAACAGAATTAAAGAATACGTGTAAAAGTATCAAAAAGAAACCGTAAATATTAATTTGATACTGGAAAATTGGAACTTTATTGGTGATAAACTTTTAAATATCATTAATAAATCTTTAGATTCTGGAGTTTTTCCTGAAAATTGGAAAACGTCTATGGTAACACCAATTCATAAAATAGCAAAGACAAATAAGTGCGAAGAATTTCGGCCAATAAATACGTTAAAAATATGTGAGAAAGTTATTGAAAAAATTGTAAAACAACAGCTAGAAGAATACTTGGAAAAAAATAATATTTTATCTAAATACCAATCGGGTTTTCGAAAAACATTTTCATGTGAAACAGCTGTGAATTACGATATAAATAGGTGGAAAAAACTTGTAAACAATAAGAAAATTATGGCAATTTTTCTAGACTTTAAACGGGCATTTGAAACCATAGATAGAAAAATATTACTGCAAAAATTATTTTTTTACGGAATACAGAATAAAGGGTTAAATTGGTTTAAATCATACCTTAAAAATAGAATACAGATAACGAAAGTTAACAATGTCAAATCTGCCACGATCAATAATGGATATGGTGTACCACAGGGATCGATATTAGGTGCTCTATTATTTATTATTTATATAAATGATATGCCCACTATAATTAAAAACTGCGAAATAGTGTTATACGCGGATGATACTCTTATATTTAGTGAATCAGAATCAGACGATCAGTGTCACAGAAATTTAACACAGGATATTGAAAATGTAAATTATTGGTTAAAAATGAACAAACTTAAGCTTAACGAAAATAA
Organism: Gymnosoma rotundatum; assembly: GCA_916610165.2. Taxonomy (NCBI): domain Eukaryota; kingdom Metazoa; phylum Arthropoda; class Insecta; order Diptera; family Tachinidae; genus Gymnosoma; species Gymnosoma rotundatum. The sequence goes on along the minus strand of OU744339.1, from coordinate 76,617,902 downwards.
AACAAAGATAATGGAAATAAATATGGACAAAAGTTCTGTTTTTAAAATTAATAATGCGGTAATAGAAAAGGTCGAAAAAATTAAATACTTGGGATTTATAATAGACAAGAAAATTAATTTAAAAGAACACATAGACTATATATGCAAGAAAATTGGCAAAAAGATTGGATTCTTTAAAAGAATAAGAAATAGGGTATCCATATACCTACAAATAGAAAGACTGCAAAAACTTCAAAACAGGGCTATGAGATCAGTTATAAAATGCAATAGACTTACACCAATACAATTTATGCTGGACACTTTAAAATGGCTAAATATAAAACAGAGGCTTCAACTTAATACTTTCACTTTTATCCATAAGATGTAAACAGGGAACGCACCGGAATATTTAACGGAACAACTTAGATATGTAAACGAAACTCAACCATATAATCTTCGCAATGCATATGATTTTAGAATACCCAGGGCTATTAACAACACAACAAAGAGATGTCTACTATATAAAGGACAACAATTATTTAATCAGCTGCCACTTTATATAAAGAATGAAGATAATATCGATATATTTAGAAGGAATTGTGTATTTTTTTATTAAGAACACTACTTCTCAGAGCTTATAAAAAAAGAAACTGTAAAGAAAACTAATTTTTATTATTGTAATTATAAAATATTTTTAATACTACTTTAATTAATAAATAAATAAATAAATTTGTTTTCCAGAAAACAGAGCCTGACATCACATTTTTTAAAAGCAGATTTCTTTTAGCGAACTTATGTTTTGAATTGAATATCTTTTAATTTGCAGCGTTCCCTTGACCTTTCATATATTTCCGCAAAATGAACTTCCCATAAATTTGGTTATTCATCAAAGATCTTTCCTTCGTTTTATTCAATGTAACTACAGTTCTCTCTTCGAAGTGCAATCCTTTTTTTCTAAACATCTATCGATGCAATCTTGTTTGGTTTCATGTTAGAATTTCATCTATTTAAATGTTACAGTGAATAAAGTGATTAATTTTCCCTTATGTAAGATACAAATGTAAAATAATACAAAATGCAAATGTTTTTATTTGTTATTGTATTTTATTTATTTTGGTCAAGTAAACATGAACAATTAAAAAAAAGTGATGGGATTTTAGCTACTGTTTATTTCTAACAATTGTCTGACGAAAAGAAACTTTTGAAATATGATGAAGTTGCCATAAAAGAATAAAAATGTGCAAGTATAAAGTAGCATTAAGAGCCGATGGCGTTTTAATGTAAAATAATATTTTATGTAAAATAAAATTACCAATTTTTTTATTTTTTTTAATTATGTACATGCAATTTTTAAACGAGAGCCTAATTGGCTAAATATTTCTATATTGAATGTTTGCTGTGCTTAACTCACGTTTAAATTTATTGTTCTTTTAGTCGAATCTTCTAGCCGTCTGAGTTATTCGAATATATTTTTCTTGTCGAAATTGTCTTCTAATTTAGTAAATATTTGCAATAAATTTTGTTTTGACTTAAAGGGATTTTATAATTCCTTTCATAATTTTTCGTTGCACTTTTTTGTTGCCATATTTTCTAGATAAATTTTAATATTAAATTTATATGACAATGCTCTAAAATTAAAAATCGTTAAAAATATATCTGTCTGGTCGAGATTCTAGTCGCTTTGTTAAAAGTTAGGATTTATGTGCTGTTTCTGTATTACAAGCGATCAACTCGTCTGAAAAATTTATATAAAAAGGACTCGGTTTTTTAAGTTATTTCCATATAATTTTTTCAGACGAGTTGATCGCCTGTAATATAGAAACAGCACATTAGTGTCGTGAGCACGAGTGTTTAGGTAAAGTTACAACTATGTCACCAGCCAGTAGAGCTGAAGGACAAGTGCACAATTTTAGGTAATGCTTATCTGGCGAGTAGAATTGTGAGTTCCTTCTTAGAAAAATTAGGAACTATCTGCAATTCTCCACTAGGTTTCCTTGTGGAGTAATCTCACTCTAGTACTTCTAACCTCAGTTGGTTAAGGAAAAATTAACAAAAACCTAAAATTACAAAACGCTAACAGAAAAAAATAAAAATTTTCAAGCTTAGCTTTTCTAAGACTTCCTATTGATATTAAAGCCACTGTTACTGAACTTTTCTTTATTAAATAGGTTTATTTGCTTTAATTTTTTTTTATTTAAAACACTACTCTTAAATTAAAAAAAAAAAAAAAAACAAGAGATGAAAAATAACAAAGTTCCCACAAAGAAGAGAACGAAATAAATAGTTTCAAATACATACATATTTAATAACAAGTGAAGGTTATATTTGTTAAAACAAAAGCTATTAACAATCTGATACAGTGAAAATTTTATAGATAAGCTCTTTCATTATAACGTCGCGCACATTGACATATTTTTGTTTTATTTTGACACGAACCTTTTCAACAGAAATAAAAATTTATGTTCATTTTCATTTAATGTGGAGACATTTTTATACACATTGAATTAAAGTTTGGATGTTAAAAAAAGCAATCAAACTCCTTTCATTCCTCACATACACAACTAATGGTTCAATTTTACAATAGTTTGAGGTATATTTGGCTGCTAATGGTTGTGTCGTTTTAATAAAGACAATATTTTACTTTTCTACTCGTATTGTACAATTTAAATTATAGTGTTAAAAGTCATTGAGCGGTAAAATATAAGAATGTTATATTTTCCAAATATAAAATGAAGGTCTACTTTGTATTATTAGTGCTACTTTAAGGTCTATTAAAACAGCAACTACTAATTCCCAAGGCTTCATTTTAATTGTAGTTGCTTGGCTACAGTTGTTGTCATTTACTGTTGGTCATTATTAATTGTGGTGTGTTTCAAAAGCAATTATTACAACAACCCTAAACGATATTTTAAACAATTCTAATAATTAATAAAAAAAAAGAATGACTACTTTTTAGAAACTGCATCATTAATATTTTAAAGCCTAAATTTTATTTAAAAATTATAGATAATTGAAGAAGTAATTGAAATAAAATGCTTTAAGCAAAATTATTACATACAAAAATACTTTGACTTTGAATATTAACCCTTCTGCATCCTTGGATATGTGCCTTTCCTACGATCCTTTGGTACAATATGACTCAACAACAATATGTAAACAAAATTTCATATTTTATAAGCTTTGTATTTTTTTAAAGTATAATATAAAAGGTTAAAACTAAAATAAATCAGCCCTTCGTAAGCCAAGATTAGACAAGGTAAATCCATACATTTATAAAATAAAATTAAATTTGAAATCCAACTTTTGTTTTTGAAAATCAATAAATATTTTTTTTAATACTCATATATATTAATTAAAGGAATTAAATACAAGGTGATAGCGCTGGCGAATTCAGTTCTTTTCCTTGGTATTCTAACTGTCAAACTCCATATATAAAAAATCTGTATAACAGATACATTTTTTATATATGGAGTTTGACAGTTAGAATACATGGGAAAAGAATTGAATTCGCCACTGCTATCACCTTGTATTTAATTCGCCTTGGTTTATTAAAACTAAAATTAAAAAATAAAATTATTGGCCCAAATTCATAGTTATAGAATAAAGTCGACTCTTGCTAAAGTATACTCTAAAATAAAAAGCTCTTATTATCTTTTTTGCTTTCATAGTCAAGAATAAAGTATACTTTAAGTTTAGCCGCCTTCCACTGGGTGTCAACTGTAATTTGATAAATGTTTTCATACAATTTTTAAACAAACATTTGAAAAAAGTAACCTTGTTGTTATTTTGTTCACTTTGGTATAAAAATCAGATAAAGAGTATTGTGTTCTTAAACCAAATAAAATAATTTTGGAAAAATGAGTTAAAAACAGCTTTGGGTAGTTTTAAATTTAGAGTTGACTTTCTCGCCAAACGTATATATTAAATTGTTTATGAATGAATTAGATTCGACTCTAAAATAAAACCGACTTTAGTTCCCTTAAAGTATATTTTATTTTAACTATGAATATGGGCCATTGTTTCTAAACATGATCAATATTTTTAATTGTTTTATTGTGTTTTATTGAAGTTGAATATACAAAACTGAATTTTTTTAACAAAAATTTATGAATCTAATGCGTATAATTGGATTAAAATTACTATTATGTTTTTTTTTAACAACTTTTACCAACAATTACAACAGTTCTAAGGATACAATAACTAAATAAATATATGTATGCATGTTTCTATATTTAGAGAGACGAAAAGCCTGATAATTTGAAATCAATTCAAAAATATTTTTATGTTAAGTTTAAACCTTTTGAATCCAAATTGTTTTTAAAATTTTAAAATGAAGTATGAATATTTAAATATTTTTAGCAAAAATAAAAAAATTTTATTACCATTAAAATTGCATTGGCATTAGTTGAAATAATGAAATAAAAAAAAAATAACTACGATATCATGCTAATAATTTTATTTTAATTATAATTGTTGTAATAATAGTAATGAAATGGAATTACAACTGGAAAAAAATAATTGTTTTTATGCATAAAAAATAAACCTTAACCCTTTCGTTGATGGATATTCATTCGAAAATTTTAATAATTTGTTAAATTTAAACGAGATAGGAATAAAACTTGATGTCTGATATTCAAAATTAACTCAAACCCCAGCTAGCAAAACTTATTACTTACTCGAAAACAAAATATATTCTTATAATGCCTAATGTTAAAACATACATATTTCACCAGATTTTTGTGATAAAAATGTCACTTTAAAATATTGTTTTAATATGCTTTATGCCGTTTACTTAGTGTACAAAGAAAAGAAGCAACGTTAGATGATGCTTTGTTTTAAAGCCATTTAACTAATTATCGATCAAACTTTTTCATCAAATTACTGCTTGTGAAAATAGTGAAAATATTAACAACATCATAAGCATCTATGAAATTGTCAACGAGTTAGTCCATCTAATTAATTGCTCCCATTTATAGTAAGAAACTTGCATTTTTTAACAATTTATTTTTTAATCAATTCATTATATATTCTAATTAGTGGTTGACAGCCACTTATTTAAGCACACTACTAAGAGATATACTATACTGTTATATTTTATATTTACCGTTGTTAAGCTAGCTATCCTTTGGAAGCAGTTACAACGAGCTTGTCCATTTAATCTTTTATTTTTTTCTTTAAAACTTTTAAATAATTTTTTAATTTCGAATAAATTTTACCCTCTATTTATTAAAGCTGTAAAGAGGTTTTTTAGTACATGTTAGAAATTTTGAATGTACAAATAACATAACTATAATATATCGTTCTAAGTGCATGGAAAATAAAAATTGCGTTATTTAATATGTACATATATAAAAGGGACAATATTATTACTGGGTGTAACTATTTACTGGGTTTTATCAAAAAGGAATTATTTTTTTAAATAAACATACAATAAAATTGAAAATTAATTGAAATTATTCTATCCTTATAAGTCAACGCGCAACTAGACAACAATTTATTAATTTTTTTGTTTTTATAAAATAAAATTATCATTAATATGAGAAATATTGCTAATAATACCTTTAAAATCATATAAACTAATTACAAAAGCTAAACAATAATATATATAATTTACTTTATTTGTGCTTGAAAAAAAATAAATAATAAATTTTTATGTTGATAAACAATAATAATTACAATTCGGGTTATTACTACGAAGTTAAAATATTGCTTATTAGTTCTCGCCTCTATCATAAGCAGCACACAAGTATCAAAAATATCTGTTTCATAAACAGATATATCCAAATACTCATGGTACAACAAATATTTGAGAGTAAAAAACTGATAATTTGCTCACTCTATGCAATACCATAAACAACTGCATGTGTTTATATCCATAGTGTGAGTACGCACAAGCAAAAGCATACAATATCAACTACACTCATGTGTTCTTTTGTATCTGTTATAACTGGTATGTATATGATATATCTGTTTGATATACTAGTGCACGTCTTTAGTTTGAACCAATAAAACATTTCAAATATGTGTGATTTATTATTTCACCAATCAGTTGTTGATGTAATATTTAAACATTATTTTAAAATTTCTTCTCATGTCGGAAAATTGATTCAATTTTAGTTTTTATGTCAGTTCTCACAAGTATTTTAGTAGAGTAAGTATTTTTAAATAGGATGTGCCCCAGGAGTGCATACCGATAATAATTTTAAAAGGTTATTTTAAAAAGTTATGTTAAATGTTAATCAAATTTTAAAGTTATAAACACACAAACAAAAAACAAAAAATATGTTTGCTACAAAGTGTTAAGCAGCATGTGTTGTTTCCGACAGGCTTTTATTAAAATTTTTATTGTTGTCAGTTAGTTGTGTAGTTCTTGTTCTTTATAAAAAAACATGTGTACAAACATACATGCAATGAAATTGTTTATTGTTTACACGGGTGGGTGTGTATGGGAAAGTGTGTCTGTGTGTGTGTTACATTCATTAGTAATTGTCATAGAATATAACTTCTATTTAATATTTTTCCGCTAAATTGTAGAGTGTACGTTCCAAGGACTATTGTAACAGTAGTTTAATACAGGTAATGTTTACTCCTTCTATGTAATTGAACAACCTCCTTTCCGTCCTCATTTCCTTTTTCAAAGTTTTGTTGTTTTTGTACCATGTACTTGCCGTCATCATCATAATTATTATTACAATCATCATCATAGTAATTCTTTTAATATCATTACAATTGTCTAAAATAAAAATATAGAGGTTTGCGTGTTTTACCAATGCATGACGTGCGTGTATATTTGTTTTTAATATTGTATTATGGTTGTAGCTGTGGTTTTGCTGCTGTTTTGTGTCCTGCTCGTGTCTCGATTTGTGTTTCTTTTCTATAATTTTGTGTTTTGAGTAAAGTAAATTGTTAATGTGTTTTACCTTTAAAAAAAACTGTATGTCCTCTCATCTGCTGTAATATCTGTCCTTTTGCATGCTTTGCTGGTTTCCCTCTTTTGTATATTTTTTGTGTAAAAATATCCATAGCGGAAGAAATATCTGTCAACATGTCTGACCGCTGTTCAATATTCTGTTATCCTTATTTAACATTAGACAGGATAAATAAATAATAGTTCATATAAGATTTTTAACATAATCAATTGCTGCACAGGGGCAGAGGCAGTGGGTCATCGAATATAAAAGAAAAACTTTGCTTAATTTCAATTGCATATCTATAACGGATCAAAAGATAAGTCCATATACATCAACTTGCCTCACCTACGAAAATACGCTTTAAATTCTTATTTTTGTAACGTGCTTTTTCAAACATGTGGAATTTTATTAAGCAGCCTATTTCTGTGAGGTCAAATATTTAAGTATCTTTTATTTGTTGTATTATTCATTATAGCCTTGTTTGCTGTGGGACTCTACACTGAACACATTGCAAACAATATTTTGTAATCGAAAAGTAATTCTTTTTTTCTTTAAAAAAAAAGTTTTTTAAAAATTACAATAAAAAAATGGTCCTGAGCCAAAAATCAATTTCAATTCATTTAAAGTATCCACAGTTCAACTTTTTCCGTGTTTTCTCATCTTGCATACGATGGTTTCTAATAGGAGGTATATGTTCTTTATTTAAATCATTACATCTATCACTGTTATTATTATTGCCTATTGAGCTGTTATCAGAAGAAGCGGCTTAAGCACGAAACAACATTTCCGGCTTTACAGACAAAATTTTTCTAGAAAGTTTTCAAGGGTTCAGTTTAACATAGATATTATTAATAGGCTTTTGCTAAGTTCTGAACCACTTATTACTAGTATAAGACCCACTCCAAAAAAAAAGGAAGAAGCAATTTCTGTTGTGCTTCCACCAACGCTGAAGAGAATTCACATTCGGCAGAGGTCTTCAAAGAATCATAACCTTTCTGCAAAATTTATCGTTACAATCGTAAATAAGTTATTATTATGAATAAATTAATTATTTTCAGATAAATTAAATCCAATAAAGTAACAAATTCCCAAAAAATTTTTTTAATAATATACTTCAGAAGTGGCGATTGGTTAAGCATTGGAAAGCATAAAATAAATATTTTTAGGAAATTAGAAAAAAGATAAAAAATTTCTTCTTTTTGGATTGGGATTGGAAGGATACCTCTTCCTGCCTATAAAAATATATTTTTATGGTTTCATGGTGTATGTTATCCGTTTATTTTAATAACTACGTTATTTTTATTTGTTTCATTTACCCCCTTAGAAGGGAGCGAGGCTAAAAATTGCATTTTAGAATCTCTTGATCTCTTGAATATATAAAAAAAAAACTTGAATTTTTCAGAGGAAGATAAGTCTTTTAATGGAAACTTTTCTCTCCTTGGTCCGATTGTTTTTATTTTATAGCCTTATCATCCTATGACCATAAAATATTTTTTTCCAAAGTTTAATTAACGCGCTAAATTTTTAAAGCCAATATAAACTAAAAAAATGTAATGCCCGGCTAGATTGGCAAAAATCTGCTTCGTGAGTAATTAGTACTTAAAAAGTATTTATGTTTTTTTGTTAATTATAACATACACGTTCGAAACTCATATCATCCTAAAAGAAATTTAAATAAATTTATTAAGGCACCTTAACACTTTAATCGCACACTTAAGAGCATCAAAAATTTTATAAGAACTTAAAATTAGAAGTAACCCCACATATTATTTGATTACTAACTGTACGTTCAACAGTACTAATACTAACAGTGTTGCCAAAACTTTCGAACCATTTCCCGCGAGATATTACTTTAAAAATCGCTAGAAACCGCTAACTAGTGGAAAAAAACGCTCACCGAGGCAAACTTGTTTTACAAAAAAATAAATATAATCGATCAGATATAGTGTCGAAAGAGGTGCTATTGGAAATCAGCATGATCAGTCCAATATTAGAGGTTCCGGTTAAGTTTAGAACCTTTTAATCGTAGCAGTATTTGTTATGCCGACCGAGATTATATCTAAAGCAACAAAGTAATTATAAAGAAGCAAATAAAAAAATTGAGGAATTGACATACTTAACGGTAAAAATAGCATTAACCATATTGGTTTTTAATAGATTTCTGAGCTTTGACTTAGCTATATTAAGTTGACTAAAAACTCGTTTCACTTCTTCATTAGACCACGCTACGCGTAATAATCGCAAGGCAAATTCAGCTAGCTCTTAATCAAAAACTGTGTAACAAAAATATGTAGTATGCATTAGATTATTCCATTTTATAGGATTTATATTATTAAGCTGTTTTAAAATTGTTTCGATTATTTCCCAGCTATAATCCAGTTGAGAGATATTGAGAGGCATCCTCTTTTTTTTATAAATACGTTATTTGCTGATAATTTATCAGTTTTTTCTAAAATGTCCCGGTTTTCTGGTAATCTAAAATGAAAGTTTCCATTAGTTAGAAAAAGTTTTTATTGGCTCAATTAAAATATATTTCGTTATTTACCTTTGGATTAATTTTTTTAACAGTTAAAAAAAAACAAGGCTGATATGGTAAATCTATATATTTATAAACAAACAAAACTTGTTGTAGCTTAAAAAACGCTAAAAACCCGCCAACTAAAATTTTCCCAGGTAAAAAAACCACTTAGCGTTTTTTTTTTCTAACTTCCCGCTTTAAATAGCAAAAAACCACCAGTTCTAGCGGGAAAACCGCCGTTTTGGCACCACTGAATACTAATATATTTTCGAACATCAATTAGAATAGCTGTTTTTATAAAATCGCTAGTGCTCAAGAAAACAATCAAAACAACCACTTGATAAAACAAAGAACATATTTTTAATTCATTATTTACGACTTAATTTAAAAAAAAAGGAAAATATATAACTTCGCTTCAGTATATAATTGCGATTTGAAATCACCAAATTTCTTGCGATTGTGAACTGCAGAACACTTTTCATGCGATTTCAACTCGCATCGCAAGTTTTAAGCGATTTGCCATTGTCAGAATATAGAAAGTGGATTTAATATCGTATTCAGCCTTTCATACACACCGAACAGTGAGCGACATGCAGTGGGTGCTTTTGTTTGCGACTTTTTCAGTGGAATCATTATCCTTTTAATTATCAATTTTGCAGAACAAATTAAGGTTACGGACGCAGCTCAGAAATTAAAAGAAGTTCTCTACGCGATGTAAAATGCAATTTTAAGCAAAAAACGAAGTAAACAATTTGATAGTGAATTTTGAGGCACCCTTTACATACATACATATACATGTGCATGCGTGCATACATTCTGTCAAATGCTGATTGGGCTTCTTACAAACCTTGGTAAATTTATACATATGAATGCATATTTGAACTAAAATTGTAAAAATTCCAAGAAAATTTATATAAAAAGGCCATGAATTTGCTTCAATTAAATAATTTCATCATTAATAGTTGCATTTATTTACAGAACATACAAACACACAACACATACTAATTCAAGAAGATTTTTGTCTTCTGTATCATTCACATCACAACATATACATTTTACTTCAGCAGAGTATATTATCTACTAATTTTTAATATAATTAATTTGAATAATTCATGTATGAAAACCATTATTTCTATTTATCTATATTTACATTAAGAAGGCGAAGGCATTTGTCAATCAATTTAATATATTAAATATTTTGAAGTTTTTGAATGTGTCTCATAAAGTTAATTGTGTGAATATCACAACACTAACACACACTTGAAAGTATTTGTTTGACATTTTTTTTACCTGTAATCATTTGTTAATCAATAATCATAAAGCCTTAAAATTCTAGAACTGTTAAATTAAGAAATGTATTTTCGTAAACATACGATTTTTTTAATAAATTCCATATGTGGCTCTTAAAAATTCTAACGTTTTTGTTCAACTAGTGCTTATTTCTTGAATGGTAACACTTAGCTCATGTCTGATTTGATGGATAATTAGTTTTATCCTGCCGCTGAACGAATATGGTTGTGTATACTCTTGAACAACGCTGGGAAATATTGCAACATTAAGATGCCGATTTTGCAAAAAAAAAAATCTTTTCAGATGAAGCTCATTTTGATTGTCGCATTTGGGGCACAGAAAACACGCACGCATACATTGAAAAGCCGGTGCACCCAAAACGAGTCACTGTTTGATGCGGATTTTGGTCCAGAGGCATAATTGGACCATTTTTCTTTAAAAATGAGGAGTGGCCGTTACAGTCAACAGCGATCATTATCGGGCCATGTTGAACGAATTTTTGTTCACAAAAATTGAAGAGGAGGATATTGGCAACATTCGGTGTCAACAGGACGGCGCTAGGTGCCACACAGCTACACTGTTTTTTATAGCTTTAAAAAAAATATTTGGCGGACCCTTTGTGTTTCAAGAATACGACTTTTTAATAAATTCTCGTGTGTTTTATTGAACGAGGGCTGCTATATATATTTCTGGCCTGGCAACACTGAGTGCTGCCAAGTGCAATCTGACATTTCCATTGGAAAGTTTGTCATTTTTAAGCATAATCGTACTCAAAACGTTTTGATGTACGACCATTATTTGTGTTGTTTACAGTGACTTGAAAAAATTATTATAGAAAAAAATAGAATTAACTCGTGAAAATTTATGTGCCATCATTTTTCAAAACTTTCGACGTGGATTATCACGGCAAGAGTGCATTGATGAACTTAAATCTTTGTATGGCGATAATGCACCATCCTATAGCACTGTGAAAAATTGGTATAATGAATTTAATCGTGGCCGAAGCTCGCTCAAAGACGAATTCCGTGAAGGTCGTCCAAAAACGGCTGTTGTGCCAGAGAACAATGATGCCGTGCGTGAACTCGTAATGCAAGATCGACATGCGATATACCGAGAGATAGAGACATCCTTGGACATTTCTTCCACCAGCATACATTCGATACTGCATGAGCTGCATGCCGTAAAAAAGGTTTGTTCTCGTTGGATCCCGCACAATTTGAAAGTCGTTCAAAAAAAGGCTCGTGTCGATTGGTGCAAAGAAATGTTGCAAAAATACGATTGCGGTACTTCAAAAGACGTTTATAAGATCGTCACACGTGACGAATCATGGATCTATGCGTATGAGCCCGAAACGAAACAACAATCGACCGTGTGGGTCTTCAAAGACGAGCAAAATCCAATGAAAGTTGTTCGTGAAAGAAGCACTTCGAAGCAAATGTTCGCCTGTTTCTTCGGCAAAACTGGTCATATGGCGACTGTTCCGCTTGAGCAATGTAGGACGGTCACTTCTGAGTGGTACACTACAGTTTGTTTGCCTGAACTCATCGGAGAAATTCGAAAAACCAACAAGAGAAGACGAATCATTGTTCACCATGACAATGCGAGCTCTCACACATCGGCTCAAACCAGAGCGTTTTTGACCGGCCAAAACGTCGAATTAATGGGTCATCCGCCGTAGAGCCTTGACTTGGCACCTAATAACTTCTGCTAGTTTCCGCACATTAAGAAAAAAATGCGTGGTCAACGATTTTCGTCGCCCGAAGAAGCTGTTGAAGTGTTCAAAAACCATGTTTTAGAGGTGTCTCAATCGGAATGGAAAAAGTGCTTCGACAACTGGTTTGAGCGCATGCAAAAGTGTATAAATCATGCTGGAGAATATTTTGAAAAACATTAAAACCATTTTTGATTATAAATATTCGCATTTTCACTATTAGGCCAGAAATATATAGAGCAGCCCTCGTATACGTTTTGTTTCAATATTTATTTTTATTTATACAAAGAGATCAAAGGTTTTTTTTCGTCGGTTGCATCACATTCTACTCATAAATTAAAAAGTTATGAAAAAACAGAAGCAATGTTGACTTGACTATACACCCGGGCAGTAATTTGTCTTGTGATTCATAATTTCCTTTAATCTGGATCGAATATCTCATAGGCAGTATAAACTATTTTTGGTTTTTCGCTGCAAGGGTTTCAAACAGCTGGTTGTTGAAAAGAAAAACGGTTATCGTACGTCGTGTTTATGTACAATTTGTTTTTTCATTTGTTTCATAGTTCTCCGTCAGCACATTTTATTAGTGCACACATGTTCAACTTTATGGTAATGTACAGCAACAATCTCCTCCCGTAAGTTAAGTTCGCAAGCTACCGAAGAATGCCTTTTAGCAAGGCCTTAAATACTTGAAAGGAATGTTAGCCGGCATCTCTTCGATGACATATGGCCACTTTAATTCGTTTAATTTCTTAATAAATTTTATACGTTATTGGAAAATCAGTAAATTGTACCGGTTGTAATTTAAAATTTGTTAGATTGATCGGAAATAAGAAAAGCTCCATAATAATTTTAATAAATTTAAATTTTTAAAATATATTTATCCATACTTCCATACTAATATTATAAATGTGAAAGTAGCTCTGTCTGTCTGTTATCTCTTCACGCCTAAGCCGCAGGACCGATTTCGATGAAATTTGGTATGAAGGTACCTTGAGATACGAGAACGGGCATAGGAAATTATTATTTTAATTTTAGAATTTGGCATACCAATTTTTTATATAAAAACAAAATTACTTTTGTTAAATTTTATTTACTTGAACTGTTTATTATCCGCGGGCAAAGTCGCAGGTACAAAGTTAGTTTTATATAATAAAGAAGAAACTAGGTCAGTATATGGGAATCGTGAGACCCTTCTAACCCCTTGGAGTTACTCGATGCACTGTAAGTGGCCTAATTCAATAAACAATTTTTTCTCTTCTTTTAAATTAACTTTTATATATTTCGTATCTGCTTAACAATTCTTTGTCTTCTTCAAAAAATCATTCGGTATTCCTGTAATCGTAAAGTCTTGCAAGAGTTGATATTAGAAAGGGAGGGGAAGCAGTAAAAATAATCAAATCGGTGACAATTATTTTTAATATTGTCGAGCATAAAGCTACTCAGCGCCTAATTCACTATTGTTGACCTAAAACACTTTATCATCATTCAATCGTCTACTCGAAGTTAAGAATAAAGTTGACTACACATATAGTTGAGGCAACATATTGTGGTTGTAGTCAAGTTCTATTATTTTTGTACATATTAATAATATAGTTCATATTGGAACCGTATCTATGTTCAAAGTGTGAATACATAACATAACATGATACGAAATTAAGAAAGCATCGCTTCGTCGTCGTTTTAGTATCAATATCACTTCGCATTATTGTCGGCGTCAATTTAATAAAATTTTTGCATTCTATGACATTCCTGTGACGACGTCGACGGTTTATCGATTTTTATGAAATGAAAATGCACATCCCTTAGCTTTTTGTTAAATTTTATTTGTGTTTGATACTTTTATGGTAAAATGTTTTCTATAGGTGAAGAAAATTTTGATTCAATTGATGATGAAAGCTCGAAAAAACATAAACTTGTATTGGAGAGAAAACTTTCTAGGCAGAATTGCAATATCTTTAATTTGCCAGGATCGCTTCTCCAGTAAATCAGTTTCATGCCCATTTTCTCTAAAAAGATGTACATTTTCTTTAAACACGTTTGCCACAGCTTCTTCCAGTGGACTAGCTGAAAATTGTTTAAACATTCCGCTGCCATTGGCTTTACACTCCGCTTTATTAGCAACCATCTTTTATTTTCACTTGGAATTTTTAATTTCGCCATACGTTAAAAGAAATTTTTACAAACTTTTTTATAAATCCCTATTCGATTCTTTATTTTGTTACCTTTTGCTATCCATCTGTAGAGAATTTCCCAATTTCTTCCCATTTTTCTTTAAAATTGCATGTAGCAGTGTCCCTGAGAAAACCCAGTACAAGACATGGATTCTTCTAAAATTCTTCCACCAATTTTCACTTTTCACTTTTTTACATTTTCAATATTATGTTTGGTTAAATCACTTCCAGTCGTTATGCAAAAAGGCGTCGACAAAAAAAAAAAAAAAAAAAAAAAAAAACAGTCACGTCAATACAATATCGTCGTCCCATTTGGTATAGGATACAAAAAATCTTTGAATAGTAATCTATAAGTGTCAATAACGACTAGTAGAATAACAAATCGAATGCGTCGACATATATCAACGTTGGTATATGACGACGTTGACAGCTAGTATAAGGGTGATTATGTTCACAATTTCTAAATGAATTATTAATTATTTTGAGATGGTTATAAAAATTTAATTTTGACTAGAATTTAGAAAAAAAAAAATAAATTAAAAGCAACCATGTTGTTGTAATTACCGGTTTTTTGGTCAAAAGATAAATTATTTATTGTGAATAAAATACTGTTTGAACGATATATAATTTGTCCGCCGCAACCGTATATTGTTACCTTTTTATGAAATAGATATATCTCTTGCCCTTTGTTTGGAAATCTTGGCTGTTCTCAATTTTACCAGAAGAAAATATCCGTCATCGGATTGAGTTAAGTTCGGCTGCCGGCCGGATGATTTTCGCACTTTCCTTTTGCAATATTGGAATTTTTATTTCTAATAAACTTTTGTAAAATCATTTATTACCCAAAAACATATTCCAGTTTAATAAAAAAATCACAGCTAAAAGCATTTTTGGCAACAGTTTATCCATTCACTTAAAAAATTATAAGAAAAAACTGTATGAAAGATTTAAGAATACAAAATATTTTACAAAGTGTTTACCTTTACTACATTCGATCTTATTCTTTTTTAAGTTTTTTCTAAGCAAACCATTATAAAAATTTAAATCGTTATTAAATTTGAAAGAGGCGGCTTAAAAATATTATCCCGATTCGATTAGGACGCCTCATCGATTAGGCATATGTTTCTGCTGGTTAATTGTGATAAAAATAGCACAAAGGTTTTATTATTTTAGGAAAATTTGTTTGAAGCCCAATAACAATATTTTAAAACTATTTCAAAAATATTATAACCAGATGACGATATGATCAGATAAGCACACCTTGTAAGTTCTTCAAATGTTATGGCTGATGGATCAATCAGTAATTAATTGATTATTACGAAAAGCAAATCAAGACCTTTATTATACTTTCTTCGTACTCTATAGTCATCTTAGTTTTTTCTATTTTGGTCTGCATACATTTGAATTTGCTTACGTAGTATTTGGTTTTATCAAAGACAATAGCACATTCTTTTAAGTTGTAATGGGTCAGCCAACTTTGATGTTGACGTACTGATATCTGGCTAACTAGGTGGCGGTACAAGATTGTACTAACGTGGTGCATTGAAGTTTGTCAAAATTGAATCGCTTAATTCTACTTCTACTTGATTGACGACTTGTGGCAAAAAGTTCTACTTGTTTTTGTAGGATTTAATTTATTTTGATTTTATTATAAAACAGATTAAAACTTAAGACTAAGTAAATAGATAGCTTTTTTTATTTTAGGTAAGAAAAAATAATACAGGAAAAATATTAAATATTTAAATTAATATTGGTTGTAATATTATTTTTGTTTTAAAATAGTTAATTGAAAAATAATTAAAAATTTAAAACATCCATCCAAAAGGTATTTAATTCCACTTTCGCCTTGTCATTTTTTTTAATGTTGAAAATAATTACAACAAATTAGTAGCCATAAATGTGTACGTACATCGTATGTAAATATGTGAATTGTACAGCAGGTACAAGGGCACACCACAGAAAATTTTTAAAACTCAACAATTATTATTACTTTTACTTCATGAGAAACCAAACATCTGATTAAAAAATATGTACGTGTGGCCATTGCGTATGCATAAAACTACGACGTATGCAATATCTAACATATTTAACCACCTATGAGTTACTGAATATAATTTTTAAATATAAAAAAAATCCAAGTGCGTTTAACAACAAAAAAGAAAGCAGCCTATATTCGGCTTCATCTCTGCTAAGAACTAAAACAGGATATTAATTTTATGTTAAAACAGCAATGCATCCGACGATATCCAACAGAGCTGTAAATGAACTGATTTAGCATATTTTGAAATAATTACTTTCACACAAAAAATGAATGGATTGCAATTGAGTTACCCCAAATAAATTTGTTACAAAAAATTGCAATTCGTTTTGAATTCAAAGGAATTTGAAGAATGAGTTGCAATTCGTTTCTAATTCAAATGAATTTGTCAAAATAAATTGCAATTCATTACAAACTCATTTGAATTAAATTAATTGAAATTTGAATTGATTTTGCAAGTAAATATTCAGTAAGTATCTCCTTGTTTTCTTTGATCATTGAATTTATCAGTTTGCTTGAGAAATTTTCATTTGTCATTCCGCCTAGATCTGCTCTTGCTCTTGCATTCATTTGAATCGAAATTCATTCTTCTAACTCAATCAATCAAATCAATTCAATTCAAACGTATTGGAAATAAATTGCAATTTGAATTGGAAACGAATTGAAATTTATTTCAGCTTAATTCGTTTCAAATGATTCAAATTTCATTAAATTCTTTTTTCTTGTGAAAAGAATTAATTAAAAATTTAGCTGATCCGGAACGAATTAAAATAAAAAATTGATTTATATTAATTAATTTTCAAAATAAAATCTTTTCGTGGTATTTTCTTTAAACCCGATTAATTTTTTAAATTACCGATATTGATTATTGAGGGTCAAAGCACATCTCGATAGCCATTTCGTTACCGCTTACTTAACTCTTCAGGAAACTTCTGACAAACATTTTTAATAAACTAAAATTTTTTGTCCAAACAATAAAGTAAAGACAAAAATGAAACTTTAAGCAAAAACAGAAAATAGTACGAAAAAAAGATTTTATTTTGAAAATTAATTAATATAATACAAGATTCCTGTTGTTTAAAATAAAAAAATGATTTATTTTATATCTAATATACATATATATTTTAAATCTTAAGTCTGTTTATTTGCTTGTTTGCGTGAACGCCAATCACGGAAATTTGAATCGCGGCTAGATATTTGTCCTCATGGTAAAACAGGGTATTTATATTTTCAAATAGCGGACCAGTAGGGAAGAAAAAGGGGAAGCAGGCATTTTTATTCGTCTGATTCAATATTTAAAAAGTCAGCCGAGACTTCGAATTTAATGAAATTTCAAACAAAAGAGAAGAGAGAAAAGGAGAAAAACGGTACATTAAAAGCTGATATTTATGTAAAGGGTGGGTTATTCCATGTTTATTTTGAAAAAATTAATAGAAAGGGGAAAAGCGGGCAACTTTATATATCATAGCCGATCTTAACAAAATCAGATTATAAAAATATTTTAAATATAGATATCTCCTGATCTATTAGATCTTAGTAGATTCCAATAGCAAACAAGGCTATTATATATTAAATAGCCTACAAAGGCCTTAAAATTAGACCCAGAAAACGCCGGGTACAATAACCTAGTCTCTAATACATTTGTAAGCTAGTCAAAATTATTTCTCGTTATCCCTTCAGAACAAGAGGTTTTCTGAAAGATAATTTTTTATATATTTCATCTATTATCTTGATTTTAATAACAATAGTTTCTTTAAAGTATATCTGTAAACCGACGGTGTTAGCTATCTGTCGACCAGAAAGCTGTAATGATTATAATCGTGTATTAAACACGAACACAAAACTGATTTGTGCACGAGGGTTCATCTTCAGGTGAATACTTAAGTTTAGTTTTTGTTATTCGCGAAACCGATTGCACATTCCGCACATAGTGTAAACTATAGTGGAAAAATGTATTTTTTAAATAGAAAAAGCGGAAAAAACGAAAGTACTTTTACGTTAAAAGGGACGTGTTTCATCATAACCGTAATGTAAAGAAAGAAGCAGTTCTTTGGAAATGTGAAAGAGCTTAGTCGATTCCCACAGCCATGTTCTAACAGTTGTCACCTAGTGTAGGCGGGCGCACTAAATGCGCTGGTAGATGACTTGCAATCGCGCAGTGGTAAAACCACCTTCAGACTTTGTTAGAGTTATAATAGTAAGTCGCCAGTTCGTTTTAATCAGTTTTTTATTTAATCTGTGTAAAATTCGCTTCGCCTTTTGTTGCTATTATTTTAATACGTATTTTTCTCGAACTTACTGAAGGAGATATTTTTTTGATATCTTACCTTTACTAATTAGAGAGAGAGAGAGAGAGAGAAGATAGTTTCTATTTTTCTTAAGGAAGTCGTAATTATCACTAACTGCAATACCCTGTTGATACTTTTCATTTTTACATGGATGAGTGACAGAAAAAATGTCTTCATATGAAGTTTAATTTATAACTGTGGATTAAAAAAATAATAATAACACCAGTGTAAAATTAAAATGCTGCTTCTTCTCGTTCGCTTGGCATAAGGTTTCCTCAACATTAAATTATAAAATTATACGAGTATTTAAATAATAAAATGTAAAGTTTTTTCTGTCGTTTACCTGCAAATATTTGCTTAGAAAAATGTACACAATTTGTTGACTTTCTCAACCATTTAACTTTAATGCAAAACGACAAAACTTCTTAGACTTCATTATTATTTTATTTTTACTCTTTTTCTTGGTTATCATTTGTTAAAAGTAGTATTTCTAATTATAAATATTAAATGAATCAACAGAAGTACGGTTTGTTGATTATGGTCTGCAAATTTATTTTGCACCTCCTTTTAACTTATATTTTCCACAAATCGTCTGTGTATTTTGCGTTTATAATAAAATATGCAAAATGAGAAAAAACATCTGATATTGACACAACTAAATAGTTGCTATTATTTTAAATTGTATTGTATCGTCTCATGTACTTTATCATTTAAATGCGATTAAATGTTGCGAGTTTTTTTTCTTTTTTTTTTTTCATGCATATTTTTAAAATAGTGAATAGATGAGAAGGATAGCGCTAGCCCATCGTATTTTATGATTTGTTTACAAGTTACATATTTATGATCATATTATTTTTTATGAACATGGGTTCTTTAGTTGTGGCATTTTTAAATACATAGAGCTGAGATCAGTATTACTTTTTTAAAAGACTATGAAATAGAGATGCCCTTCGTATTTATGTCAGCTATTTAATTTCTTTTCAAACTCAAGAATAACAAGTCAAACGTTTGAAATATCGTTCCATATAAGAGTTTGAAAAATTTAGAATAAATTTCTATTGCGATTAAAAACGTCTACATTTTTTAGAGCTATTTACAAAAATCTGCATGCACACGTTATTGAAAGAACTAATATCTTTTATACATTATAAACTTCCAAGTATCAATTGTTATGCTAAGCAATATGGCCAATTTGTGGTATCGATTGTAAACTGTGAATTATGAAATAAAAAAACGGATAGTTGATCGTAGCAGAAATTGAATCTAAAATTAAATATATTGGTACAAATAAGCGTCAAGCAAAAACCAAGAAAAATAATCGTATAAATGTGATAAGGAAGAGTGAATCAAACCAGAACGTTATATTTACGAAATAACCAAATAACTGAACTGATGAAAAAGAAGGAAAAATTTGAAGTAATAATTTCTTAAGATTGCAACACTTGGCCAATAGTTAAAAATTGTTCTGTTATGTTGGCTGCACTGATTCTTGAATATGAAGAACTGTTTATACTTACTCCCATGTCTCTGTTCAGAAAACTAAAAGTGAAGAGGTTAAATTTTTATATAAAAACAAATAAATTAAACCTCATCCTTTTTATTGAAAGAGTTTTCTGTTAAATAATAAAAAAAGCAAATGGACTGTGTACAAGAGTATGGGAGGATGGTTCTGTCCTTCTACTTTCAGTTAAGCGCACCCAATTGATAAAAGATGCACTCTTATACTTCCCTTGGTTTCCAAAAAAAAATCAAAAGTAATTGGTGACCACAGTTGTTGGTTTAAAAAGGTTCTCCAATTTATTTTAAAACGAATTCAATTTTATCAAATATGGCGTCTTGCCTTAACAAAGGTTGGTTAGTAAGTAATACAAAAAATTCAAATGGCGCTTAAGTGCCTGATTGTTACAAAAAACTACAAAGTTATCCAAAAAATGAAAAGAAAGAGATAGTATAATACGATCGGAGAGCCCTCATCGCACATTTGGGCGAATTCGCCAACGTTAGCCAAGGATGGGAAATCACCATTGTACAGAAATAAACAGACTGGAATACTTATAATTTTTTGCAAAATAATATTAATAAAATTGCCAGAGATGCAACTGTCATACGGTTGTCATATCTGGAAACTTTATTATCATCAAATAAATTCGCTATTACGTGATTCATTTATTGCTGTATCCAGCCAATTATCGAATAATTTTACGCTGAGATTCAAGTTGTTTAAAAGCTTTTTTCTTTTCCATTTGTCTTTCAATTTAATATTCCATAAGTGAAACATTTAACAAAAGACCATTAATTAGTGAAAGAATGGTCGACTTCCTAAACGCCTGTTGCAATGCATAATTTAAAAAAATGCGTATGCAATGCGAAACATGTTTTAAATATAAACTTGCGTTGTAGAGAAATTTTTTGAATTTTATCGGCATTTAGGAACGTCGCTATGCAACTCATACGTAAAGCAAATGTCAAAAACATTTGAATAATTTTTTTTGGATAAATAGAGGTTACACAAAATTATTTATCCATTTTGTTGGCAAGTGCTGAGGAATTATCTCAGGTCAAATCTTCCAAAAAATTCTATATTGCTATAGAAGCCTATTACAAAGAAAAAAAAGAAGAGACAACTTTGTTAAGGACAATAAAAATCCCGGAAACAAGTGATCAAAAATAAATATTTTTTAAGGATTCATTGAATAAATGGATGATGGTATTTTTTATTCACATTTCATTTTAAAAATAACATTTTTAAAATGTTTGCATACATAATAAAAATGATGCGTGATTTTGACTTCTGATACTCATTAAAATGAGTTGCCAAACGATTAGGAACATTGTACGTTGCCAAAAAGTTTAGATATGCGTTTACGAAGTGTATGCATTGTAAATATGCATTGCAACTTGCGTTTCGGAAGTCGGCCAATTGATGCCTGCAATTTTATTACCACTGACCATATAATTTTAACTCATTTTAAAATGAACAGATAAAATTAAATTGTATATGAACAGAGTTTGGATAAAAAGAATTTTACGTAACGGTTCTGAAATTCGATGAGCCTAACGTTTTTACAGAAATAAAAAAAACATCTTTTTGACAAAATCTTAAACTTCAAACCCAAAATTAAAATATTTTTCTCTCAAAATCTATTACAAGGAATACAAGTGTATTCGTGGTTTCATATATTTCATTTTATAAGGAATTATGTTTTTAATGAAATTAATAATAACGTCGAATCTTCGCTGGTTACCCGTTATAGGACGGTATTAATCGACTTTCTGGGTTTTCAAACATCGATTAATCCGACATGTTGTTTGAATAAGGGACAGAAGGTCAGAGAAAAAAACAAATCTAACACATTAAAGTTCTCAAAAACGGCGCCATAATTTAAGTCTGTCGAAGTTTTACATGAAATGTCAACCTTTGTACTAAATTCGGCTTAAAAAAGTTTGAAGACCTTAATGTTGGCCTCTTTATGTAAGGCGCCACGCCCTTATTTTAAATAGAAAATGCCACTTTGAGACGAACACCCTGCAAAATTTGAAGACCTTAGCTAACGATGTTATTTAATTACTTTACTTTATATTTTTGAAGGAATCAAGCACGATTAGAGTAAAGTAATATAATAAGGATTCCGAACAATAAATTTTTATATTATTGTTACTTAATATTTATTATGAACGGGAAGCGGCACACCCTTTGGCTTTCTTTTGCCGTTTTTTTATTTTATCTGAACGTGTTTATTTATTCCAATCCATTAACGCAAAATTGAATGTTGTGTATTTTTTTTTAGACAAACAGTAATAAACACGTATGATTTAAAACCAATATAAGCCAAAACCATGCAGCTGTTCTCACGTTATGGCGTTCCTAACGAACGTCTTTTTTTAGTTTTGTATCTCTTCAAAACTTGAACATAAACTGATATTAAGATGTCTTCGAAAATTGTAGAAAAACAAATTTTTGAAATTTGATTAAGAGTATTGATTTAAAATCATTACAATTATCAGTAAATTTTCTTCCATTTTTATAGTATTCCCATGAGAGTTTTTTTAACGATATAGTTTTTTCCCCCATTTAAATGTTGGACATTGCTATGTTTTCAAGACAAATTTACTTGTCAATAATAAATGCAAATTTATAAAAATGTTCATTTTTTTTCGCTTTGGCTTTTTGTATTTTTATTTATCTTTAATGTGTAGGTTAGCCTCTTGTCAGTTTTGTATATTACTTTTTGTTGTATATTACTTTTAAAGTGAAATAAATAAATAAATGAAAAAATTATTTGTTGTGGCATTTTTAGTCGGACTTGTAATTATATTCGTTGCCAAGGATTTAATGTCTATTTCCCCTAAAATGATAGTAAAATAAAAAAGCGTGTCCTTTTTTCTATCTATTTCATTGCACTTAGAGCGTTTGCTTTTTTTTGTCATTGTAATTTCTTGTAGATTTTTAATGATCAATTTATGTGGCGGATTTTTATTGGTCCCTGTTTGTCTCTGCTGCTGCATTTCACTAAATGTTCACTACCCCTTTAATTTTAAATTAGCTCTATCTAGTCTAGTTACTATTTCCGATCTGTTTTAATGCCTTGAGCGTGTGGTCATATATATATTTTTTTTCCTAAAACTAATAAAACAGGTGGAGTTGTTGTTTTTTGTGTGTATTAAAATTAATTTTGATTGGTCAATTTCCGTTTTGACCACTATAAAATATTGTCGTCGTTATTCTCGATTTAAATCTGTTTTCTTCTTTTAATTTATATCCTTTTTCAGAAAACTAAAGAAGGGAAAATTTCCTAATAAATAACCTGGTCCTTAAACAATGTCCATTAGTTTATTGTGTATTTTTAGCCAGTGTGCACACATTCCTTAAAAATTTTATTACTAATTAAGTTTTATTTTTTTTTTTCTAAATTTGTTTAAATTGTGATAATATGTGCAACCATAAATAACTGAAATTGTGATATTAAATTTATTTATATTTTGAAAAATATAACAATTTAAAATTAATGAATTTTTTTATATAAATTTTTTCCATAAATAATTGAAAAGGTAATTTAAGTGTGCAATTAATTATTCTATAAAAATATTATGCTTTTGAAAATTAAGAATCTATAAAAACTGTTTATAAGAAAGATTTTTCAAATACAAATTTGAAACTGATAATTTCAATTTAAAAAAAGAATTGATTCAATGTGTCAGTGAGGATGATATTATTTTTAAAATACCTTATATTCATATCAGTTTATCTGATATGGCCATGTGTGGGCCACTATTTAATTTTAAATCTAATTATTTGTTGTTAAAAATGTATTATGTAAAATGTATGCATTTTAAAGAAAATTTATATTAGAAGCGGGAAAGAACAATGCTATATTTAGTAGGTTGCCTTAAGATTACTCGAAAATTGAGTAAAATTATGTGATATGGGTTTAAATTACACCAAAGTATGTGAATTGGCTTCGAAACTAAAAGTTTTAGTTGTTGCAAAATTTACAAAACATCCATAGACCAAATTTACAAATATAACGTAACAATAGTAAATGAAGACGGTTTTTTATTAAATCAGCTTTTACAAAATATTTTTTTTTAAAACTCTCTCCACTTCACAGTATTTAAATTAATTGCGAAATTTCTTTGAATTCTAAAATTTCACTAGCAATTCAATATTTAATAATGTCTTCTCAAAAGACACACATATTTGTTTGTTTGTTTTTTTGTTACTGTTTTATATAATGTACTGCAGTTGTTTTTTGAGCGATTTTTTAAGTTGATTAAGAAAAATCATTACAAACAATCCACAGAAAAAAAATGGCCAACTTAAAAATCACTTAGAAAATGGTTAATGGCCAAGGTCACTTTTTATTGGCTAAATATGATTAAAAATTGTTAAATGAGTAATAAAATGATTAAATTGACAGCACTGATTTACTGTGTAGAAGTTTTTATGGCTTCAATAATAATCTACTTTTTTGTTTAAAATATTTAGTTCATTTGTTAGTTGTATCTTTTCTTATATTTGTGGCTATTGATTTCATCCGTGCTTAAAGAATGCACTGCTGTAGAAGACATTTTTTGAAATCCAAATAGAATTAACCGTTTTGTAATGAGAAAAAAATCAGCTTTGTTATTTATTTGCCACGCTCCCTAAATATTGAGTATGCGATACAAAGACTGCAGTCATATTAGTTTTGTTTGAAGGAGGATTTATCTGCAGAACAGAGTTCGACTGCTTTTTCTAAACAAATTAAGAATGGATCAAAATTGACGACACTATTTAAAAAAAATTTATGTAAGATTCTCATTAAACTGTACCTTTTTAATTCATCGGAATTTTATTATTTTCGTTTGGCTTCTTTTTGTTTAATTGAAATAGAGCTACACATGAAATTTAAAAATCATTATTAAGTACAATTGTAGAGTAACAAAAACAATCTTGCTTAACAAGATTAAAATAATTTAAAAAAATATTACTTTAATAATCATTTGAATGTCATATTTCATTATCAAAGAAAAAAAATCTTTACTTTTTATGGTGATAAAATTCAGTTATAATAATATAACATTTAATGCTTTTGTCGTTACCTTGCCTTTTTTTAGTGGAAAATATTTTGTCAGTCATACACATAACATTCAGCATATGGGCCCACCCATATTTTGTTGCTGATGATGGTGTCTTAAAATTTGTGTTTTAAAAATATTTATTCAAATATAAAAGCCATTTTCTTCTGGAGATTATTTATTGCTTTATTCAAATGTTAAATATAGAAATGGTAAATGTTAGAAAAATTAACTATTAAAATTTTACTTTGAAGAGATTTATATATGTGTATCGCAGGTATCCCAACAGAGCCTTGCTTTGTGTATAAAGAAAAAGGCATTCATGTTAAGCAGATTTGTTCTAAATCGTTCAGTTCAGTAAAGGATAATTTTCGTTTAAATATTTAAAGGTAGTCTGGTTCGTTCAATTAATTCATCCGATTGGTTTGTATTTTTCTCTTTATACGAACGAAACCACAGTAAAAAGTACGAACGAAATGTTAGCAGGATTGTTAAAAATAAAAAATTGTTAAAAGTAAAAAAATACTATCAAAAAGATTCTTAAAATGTTCGAAAACTAATTGTATCGACAATCTTTATTACTCAATGTTTTAATTTAAATAAACTTATTTTCTTTTGTTTAGCTATCAAAGACTAAGAAATTGCAATAATTTTAAAACATTACAAAATTGTTCAAAAAAACAGTCTTAATATTAGTTACATTAAAAAGCGTCTGTTAGAAACAAAAATTTTCTTCAGTAGTTCGTTTAGTGGTCAAAAGAGTGGGTGGGACTGCATCGGATGTTGTTTTTATAATTTAAAGATTTTAAAGAGCTAAGATTTTGTTGTTGCTGTTTTCGTGTTTCTCTTTGTAAAGACTACTACCCTTCATACACTTGAACAACAAACATTAGTTTCACAAAATTGAACGATACTGAACGTTGTAATTCGAAGTCTTAAACACTCAGTAAAATATACAGATCACTTCGTTCAGGTGTGGGTTTCGTTCAATTGTACCTGATCGTTCATGATGGACCAACTGTATTGTTGAGTAACTATTTAGGAAAAGCAAATAAATAGAAAACAGCAGTTCAAACCTCCCAGAGTTTTAATTAGAAAAAGACAAAAATTTTTGTGCAACCGCAGTAAATGAGTTGGTAAAAGCGCTTAATATTCAAGTAGCAGATCAGATAATTAAGGTTTCTGTATATTAGAGTAGCAATTTTTTTAGAAGAATTAAAATTCTTTTGTCCCAAACTAAAGTGATTATGTTAATAATAATCTTTCATTTATAAACCAAAGATAGGCAATATATGTAAGCAGTTGCGAAATGGCAGTAACACATTTCATATTTATTAGTTTTGGATAATGAAACTATATACATATGTATATAAAAAAATGTTGCAAGTGTATTGGGCTTTATATCTCACGAACGGTCAAAGCGAATTCGATTAAATTTTCTGGGTTTTTTCGTTTAGTCGTGTAGATGGTACACGAAATCGGTCGATGCTTTCGTAAGTTATGAATTTTTATGTCAACATGTAATTTTGTCCATATAAAAAAAAAACAACAAATACGTAGGCGCATCTGAGCGTGTGCGGTATGTATACTGTGTGCTGACTTTTTTACAAACGCATACGCATTGACAGCTGGCAGTGAGTAATCATTTTAAGTTTCTTTTTCATCGAACTTGCATTTTGGACAGACGTAATCGATAAGAGTCGCAGTTGATCATCCAACAATTCAATTGTTTTCTTTAACAGTTTGACTGCAAGCAGCAAAAATATCTTTAAAAAATCAACTAATAATTATATAAATTTTTTCTAAGCATGATACTATTACTACTATACGCGCAAATGCGATTAAAATTTATAGATTGGATCTGATAGGTGACGCCTCTGTTAACATTTTTAATTTCAAAATTACTCTTTCAATTACAAAATATAATAAAAAAGGCTATAATATATATTACAGTGCCTAGAAAAGCCCTGAAATTCGACCCAGGCAACGGTACAATAAGTCACTCCACATTTGTTCCATGCCATTTTTTGATGCAATTTCATTTTTAAGTTGCAGCGAGATGTGTTGTTTTAAACAAAACATAAGCCACATTAGCATTTCCTAAAAATTCAAGACATGCCACTTCTCCTCTTGATTCACCAACTAATAAAAATTTTATACAAATTTCTTGAAAAATTTCATAGTGTAAATTGGCACTAAGCTAGTATTTTATAAAAATCCCATGAAGAATTTATTTTTTAAGGAATCAAAATAAACAAAAACATAAATATTAACAAAAAGCCAAAATAATTTTTATATTATTGTTTCCAATTCTATTTTTAATGCTGCAAATCAAGTAAAAATCTTTTAACAGTTTTTTTTAATTTATAAAATGTGCACTTTAATTAGTTTTGTAAAAGTCGTAAAGTAAAGATTGTTAAGATTTTTTTACAGTCTCTATAAAACAACTGATATAGAAACTTGAAATGTTCTTTATTTTTGTCATCATCTTTTAAACAAGCAAAAGGCAGAAGGCATTGGTGTGTTTTACTGTTCGAAAAAAGAACACCACCTCCACGAACTTAACAATCTGCAGCAAAATGCAATAACTACGCCAACACTATTTAAAATTTATTAAAGATAAATGATATAAAATATCTAAAATATTTGCGCTAAAGGGTTCCCTACAAGACATGTACAGTATGCAGCATAAATTATGGTTCCACAGTTAAATACAATAAAAGATTTTAGAGATTTTTTTTATCACAAATCATGTTAATTTAATATACATATTTATGTAAATATGTATACTAGCTATACCCGGTGCGCTTTTTACAACTTTTTACTTTGTATGGAAGGTACCAGTCCCACTGTTTTAATCCAGCCAGTCGCTACATTATGCATAATATCAAGCAAAATATTTGAACAAAATTTCAAAGTACTGCCATTTACAGTTGCCAAGTAACGCGATGAAATATTAATCTACTTTAAATTATCTGGCAACTTTATAGTTTTGCATAGCAAAAGTGTTGATACCTCTGATGTGTTTTTTTAAGTACGGCAATGCTTTTGTTTTTATATTACAAACCGTTACGATTATTAAAAACGATTTTTATATTTTATCGATATTTCCAAACAACAGAAAACAAAACTTAAACAAAATGAAGATTATTCTAACGCCAGATACGACGTTTGTTGTGCTGTGTTGCCATATCGAAAAAATACATATAATAGACGCTTATCCCCGTTGTTTGGTGCAACAGTGATACAGTGACAAGTG
The DNA here is from genome assembly GCA_916610165.2 of Gymnosoma rotundatum. Classification (NCBI taxonomy): domain Eukaryota; kingdom Metazoa; phylum Arthropoda; class Insecta; order Diptera; family Tachinidae; genus Gymnosoma; species Gymnosoma rotundatum. Next base: position 76,589,176 of record OU744339.1, on the reverse strand, counting down.
CATATTAGTTATTAGTTTAACAAATATAAAATTACCTAGAGTAAAAATAATAAAATAAAAAAATGTCAGCATATTAGAATATGGTGTGAACACGCCTTTTAGGCAGGTGAAGGTTGAAATTCATTTCCAGATGTAGTCCAAACAATTGTTAACCTTTTAAGGTTTTCTGTTTTCGCGGCATGTTTTTACAGATCAAGGAAGGCGAGGTATCTCGCAGAAACATCCGAAGGAATTTCAACAGTGATATAAGTGTGATTTCCGAGGCACTTTTAGACAAATAACATTGTTGGATGTACTGGTGCAATATGAGTTTTAAAACCATACGAATTTATTCCGTCGTGCATAACAGGCGCCGTTGTGCTAACGAAGAAATACAATGTTCATAAAATATATTACTCAATAGTAGATTGTTTGTTTAAACGACAATCTCTTGAAGCATTTATTTCGTCATGTGCCAATAACAAAATTAAAACTCACTGGTATCTCTACTTAAACAAACTCTTTAAGTTTTTGTGGTAGTAAAATTCTTTATTTAAAAGCAAATCTTGAATGACTTCTCTTTGTTAAGATAGAAATCTTAATTTACATTAATAATTATGATAATTTAAAAAAACAAAAATATGTATATTCAAGTCATATTGTAACACAAGTTATTTTATTCATATTTGCTATTGATCTGATCGCATTGTTTAAAACCGAATACATTCCTCAACGGTTCAAAAAAGAAAACACAATTTAAATAATAGCAACACTTTCTTAAAAAAAAAAAAAAATAAAAATTATCATACAAAATTTGTTATACACATGTTTTCTTTTTTTTTTTTTATAAAATGTCTTTTAGACAAAAAAAAACTTGAACTTTCTAAATTTCACATGCACATGGAAAGTCAATAAGTGATAAAAACAATATATATTCTTTTTTATTTTTTCAGTTACTCCCCCGTGAGGTTAATTTTAATTTATCCTGAAATTCGTCAATTTTTAAACCCCCTGGAAAATAAGGTAGCCAAATGACAATAAAAAAAAAGTTGTGTTGCAAAGTGAATTTTTCCCTACCCTCGAATTTTATTTCGAATCCTTTTTCACGATGCTGTTAATCGCTTTTTTTTTTTGAAAATAGAAAAATATCGATAGGAACAAAAATTGTAAATTTAGATTACTTTTAGAACGTCATAACTCAAAATTTTAAAATTTGGAGTTAATCATGCAGAATTGTTCGCAATTTCATAGTTCATATTGTGTATACGTTTCATCTTTATGTCTTCTGTACTTTCCATGTTTGGAAACTTTGTCAATAAGAATGACGCATTTGAGCTTTGGAGCAAACTTCACAACGTAAAAAGCATATTGCTTTCTAAAACATCGAGGCTGTATATATGAAAAAAAAGATATTTTTAAAATGTATCGACTTTTTGCATATAATGTATTTATACCCTTCACCACAAAAAGTGAAAAAAGTGTACATCTAAGTTTGTCATTCCGTGTGAAATTTCTACAATATCCATTTCCGACCCCATAATGTATTTATATTCTGACTTCTTATGCATAGCGAAGTCGATGAGCGATGTGTGTTAGTGTTGAAATCAAGTTTGCTATTGGAAATCAGAATGATCTGTCCATGGCCTTCGAGGCACCAGGCAAAACACATTTTAGTTACTTCACCTAACTGGATTTACATAGAAGGGTATATAAGATTCTGCATATCCGAATATAGCACTCTTACTTGTTTTGAGTGTTGATGAAATATATTATTAAATAAAATTCCGTTTTTCTTTTCACAAATAACGACACATTTTAGTTTACGCCGCAGTATCGGAAATATTTTAACAGAATAAAAACTACTGGATGGATTTGAACAAAATTTTGTGAGGAGGTCCCTTAAAACCTTGGTTCTAATATAGAATATTTTTTTTTTTGGTAAAATAGGTAATTTCGTGACATGGGCACTGCTTGTATAACAAATAAAATAAGATATGATTTATTAAAATCGATGTACAAGATTTTTTGTTTTTATCGAAAAAGAAATGATACCTGATTGTAAAAAAAGATATTGACCCTACTAAGTTTGTGATAAGTGTAAAATTAAATGTGATGAACTTACTTGAGTGAGGTTACATTGGGCCGGCCTGGCTCTCAGATGAAGTGGTCTCATGAATCAACATGCCTAACAGCACAAATGAAATGTCTAGATAGACATGAGACATCTTTAGAATCCATCCGACCGAGGAGGAGGGCTGCTTGTCAACTGCCTTTTGAACTTAATCTTACATAATCTATACACTGTTGATATGATCGCGAGGTTACTGCTGCTGCTTAGATTATAGGCAAAAGTTATTAGAAATAATAAAATATAAATTTCATTTTGTTGAACACTTTATATTAATAACAAACCATTCTGAACTTCTGGTCAGATTTATTTAATGCGAACTGCTTCTTTGGCGGACTAAATTTTAAGACATTCTAAATAAGGTCAACAGGTGTCAAATTATTTCCCGGGTAAAATAATTTAAAACAACTGTGTATGAATCAGTTCGTGCGTTTTTAAAATATTTTATGTTTTTATTGATTAATTGTAAAATAAATTAAAATTTTTATAACGATAGCTTTTTATGAAAAGTATTTAATAGAATAATTGTAGAAAAAGTAAAACAAAAATATTCATTTCACTGTTTTTTTGCCTTTATTTGGATGGTATTTCTGTTTTTTTTTTATGTTCAATTATTGAACAACAATGTATATTTTATTGCATATATTAACAGCTGTTGGCAATTAATTAGAAATACTTTTTTACATGACTTTGTTTTTCGTAAATAACTTTTATTTTTGCATTGCATTAAGAGTTTTTATAGCTTTAATTTGAACTAATTTAAAACTGAAGTTCTATACAGAATTGTCAGTGCAGATGGTCGTCGGGGCATCACAATGTGTCTAATAGCCCTCTTAGTAATCTGTCTTTAGGCGAGTACCTCGCTTAACCTAAACAATAACGACCTGTTATTAATAATATTCTCCTTTCAAAGTGCTATTCTAAAAAAATTATTTTGTTTTTCGGTAAATGTTTTCTTAATATAATAAAAACAACAATCTTCGTAAAAACTCTCGTAAGTATTTAAATAGAAAACGAATTGCATTAAATGTTCTAAGAAGTATAGCAAATGAAACAAAGCGCACATAAAAATTAAATTGCTCAAAAGAAACGTTGTTAGACTTTGCCGAGGTAAAAAAAATTATTAAAGTCTACAGTCCGAACTTTCTGTTAGCATTTTTTAATTAAGCGCATACAAAGACGCCATCTGTTTGCGGATAAAAAAACATTAATCAATCAATTTGTAGAAATTAAAAGAAGCTAGAAATTTGAACTTAATCAGAGTTTGAAAATATAAATACTATTTTTTGCCATGAGAAAATTTACACATATCTACCCGTATTTCAAATTAAAATAAAATCGGTTCAGTTTTTTAGTCGTGATCGACACACGAACAAACAAGCATAAAACTTGTCTTTGTTTACAAGTAAAAGGTTTCTTATATGAGACACCTATAAGTTTTAAACGATTGTATTTCTGGTAGATACCATAAAACTGTATGGCTTTCAACATTTTGTTGCGTTTAGCATTTTATGTTTTAGGGGTCAAGCAACTGCACTTCATTTGCCGTGACATGCTTAACAGTTGTAAGTATTTCTTCTGAGAAATACTTCAATATTTTTCCAATTTTACAATACAAGTCAAACGAAAAATTCACGTGGTCTTCCAAAATATTGTTTTACTTTTCTAATAGCCTCATGCATAATAATTTTAATTTTTATTAAATAATTTAGATCTATATATGAGCTGGTTTTTTTGAAAGTGGTATTAGTCCACTTTTGCAAAAAACTCCTTCTCTCCATAGTTACAATTAAAATTTCATAGAGTTCTATTTTGACATAAAATAAACAAAAATAGTTTTGCTATACAATTCTATCGCACAAAGATTTCTTTTGAAAGAGGAATAAATCCATTCCTAATAGGTTTAATTCAAACAACTTTCATTAATTTCTTCTAAACGACAGATATTTTGCAGTTGTAGAAACAGCAATAAAGAAAAAGACCAATTATACGCTACCCAAGACTATTAGAATGAAAGAAAGAAAGGCTTGTCAAAAAAGAAGCTGTTCATTTTTAATTTTGTAGGAAATAAAAAGATAAGACTGTCTCAACTAAATATCTAGAAGAAGCAATAATAAACAGAAAAAAATTACGGACAGAAAAATTTTAAAATGCCTTGAAATATGTTGGTTGGTATTAGAGGCCTGCACAAATGTATTTAAACATCAAACACACCCTTATGTTTAAATGGTTTGCATACACATTCCTTGTATTACAACAACATAAAATATTGTCGTATACTGTTCGTACCACGAAGTAAATAGAGAAGTTCGTGTATAAGATGATTTTCAAATACTGTCAAGACAGTATTTGTTCGTAACAAGACATTTCGTGACAGTAGAAAAAAATTTCAAATGGTGCAAGTATTTGAAAAAATACAACTGGCGATCAACATCTTCACTTGTAATTTGTGTGTTTTTTTAATACTTGTTGTTCTTATGTGTGTATCATATGAACGATTGGATGCTTTGTACAGGCCAATGCGATTAAGTTAATTTTAATTTATGTATATATCAGTGGATTAATGGACAGCTGCAAATCTGTAAACGACGAAATTGAAGTTATGAGACGATTTAAAGAAATATTGTACCATCATTTACAAACAACTGTCTTTTCCAAACTTACCACGTTACACAAAATTGCACACTTTCTTTTTCCACCTACTAATAAATTGTTGCAATTTTCTGAACAAGACAAAAATCTTATAAAGTCTGAATGTATAGAGGAACTAAAGAGATATTGGCGAAATGAAGACAATAAACCAAATAAAGAATCGCCATCATCTAATAATACAATTATCTCATCATATTTTAAAAACTTTGTTACGCCTGCATCAAACTTAAGTGCCGAAGATAAGGTTACTGAAGAAATAAAAATATACCAAAATTTAAACATTCCATTTAAAGATAATTTTGACGTAATTAATTGGTGGCATTTACAGCAAACGCAATTTCCTATACTATATAGGTTAAGTTGCAAAATATTGGCCACTCCAGCCAGTAGTGCAGCATCTGAAAGAGTGTTTTCAGTTGCTAGGCAACTGCTATCAGAAAAGAGGACGAATATGTCAGTAAGCTCCAAAACTTTTAAATATATGATGTATCTACATAGTAATACTGAATAAACAGCAACTTTTTAAAACAAAGATGATAAACTTTAAGCATTTTTCTTAACGTGTAATGTTAACATTAACTTATTTATTATGTTTTACTTTTTACTTTAAAAGGCAATAAAATTAATTTTTATAAAAATAAACAAGCAATTTTTTCCCTCTTAAATACCCGCATGCATATATATGTATAAGATCTAAAATATGTATGATAATCGCCATTCATTAAATAACTGTAAATGCTTATTAATAAATTTAAAAAATTAAAATTAAAATTTGATGTTTATATGCACACATTTTGTACTAAATAAATTTTAAATAAAAAACTAAAGTAACAGTGGATTATGTTCCATAATTAATCCAATTTTAATCAACAATAAAAGACAAAAATAGCAAATATACAATTTACTCTTGTGTGTTTTATTTCAAGACGTCTTGAAACATTTCAAGATATCTTGTTGTTTTCAAGACATACTAAGATACCAAGACATTTTTCAAATACACACAAGAAAGTGTTTGTGTTTTATTTCTACAGTATTTGACAGTATTTGTTTGTCGCGACCATACTTCAGCACACCATTTAAAAAATGTGCGATGTCTTGATTGTGTGTTCAAATGCATTTGTGCAGGCCTCTAGTTGGTATGATGAGGTTTACAAAGAATAAACCCAAACAAGTTTTTTGTTTGGAAAAAAGAAAAGACCAAAATACCTAAGCCAAATTAGTATGCCTGTTACCACTTTATAAAACTTCATGGAGCATAAAAAGAGACAAATATAACGATTAAAGTTTATTACCTAATATACCGCCTATTCACCATAAATACTTCAATATGCTAATGTTAAAAAATTAAGTATAAAATATCTTTTTATCCCTTCACCACAAAAAGTGGAAAAAAGGGCATAACTAAGTTTTTCATTCCGTTTGTAATTTCTACAATATCCATTTCCGACCCCATAAAGTATAAATACTTTAACTTCTTATGCATAGCGAAGTCGATTGAGCGATGTCCGTCTGTCCGTCCGTGTTGGTGTTGAAAATTTAAATACGCCAATCGATCAGACATAGTGTCGAAAGAGGTGCTATTGGAAATTAGCAAGATCAGTCCATGTTAGTAGACGCAGCGGAATTATTTGGAACAATAAAGTAACTTCAATCAAAAAACAAATATATGCGGCGATAGAGAGTTAAAAAATAAGAAAAAAACACGAAGTGAAAAAAATCGGCGCTCGCCCGGGTTTCGAGTTACAGGCCTCTGGAATTTTAAAAATTTTTAAAGTATCTATCACTTAAAAGCTTTTGATGAGATCTTTAACGATCTACTGGATTTTTTTAAATACTTAACCCATTAAGAGCCGATTACATTTTTATTTAAATTTATATATATGTATTACCTAATTTTTTTCTTATTTTTTAATCCTCAGTCACCCCAATATCTGTTTTTTTTTTTATTGGAGTTACTTCACTAAACTAGATTTACGTATATGGTGAAGGGTACATAAGATTCGGAATAGCCGAATATAGCACTTTTACTTGTTCTTATTTAAAGACGAAGTTGTCTTTATTTTAACTATTACTTTTTATATAAAAATTTATTTTAGTAAAGCTTATGTAAGTTTTTATTTCTTTTAAAATGTTATTTTTAAAAGCGGTATAAGTCCATGTGTAGCCAAAAAATTTGGTTGTTTTTTTTAAATAATTTTGGTAATTATTATTTCATAATAAAATTTTAAAGGTTTATAGTGTAAAAACATTAGTCGAATTCATTAAAGTTGGTCAATATTTTTTTAATTGATTCAAACCCAAACTGTTAAATATCGTTAAACCTTAATATTTAAAAAAAAAAAATGGACTTATACCACTTAAAAAAACTGCTCATATAAATAGGCAAACACAAAACTTCGGGATCCTTTTTCTCCTCTGTTTTTCAACCGATTTTGTTAATTCTTTCGCTTTGGTGCACCGTCTTTATTTCATTTAAATTGGTTCAGTATTTAAGAAATACGAAGTACACATATATTTAAAACATGAATGTGTACATAGAATAAACAATAAAGTGTTTAATAATAAACTTGGTCAAATTTTGACCACAAGACAAACTCTAGTTTTTATTAAATCATACCCCGAGTTGCTTCTTTAAAACCCTCTAAAAAATTAAAGTGATAACACCGAAATGCAGTAATACCATCTTTTTATTATGTGGCTGCCTCGCTAGAAGGAAGCAGCTAGCTGCAGCTATACAATAATGCGCATAAAATGACTGAGATAAAGCCAAAATAAAAAAAAAATAAATTACATAAACCTAACGCTAAATCGTTTCTTTGACAAATGTTATTAATGTTTCTAAGATTTAAAAACGCCTTAGATTTATTTTTATTGCTTTGTTTGTTACTAATTGAAAAAGTATATGACGAAAAGAAAAATATTAAATTTATAGCGTTTTCTGTAGATATCAAACTATTTCTAATTAGTTGTCAACAGCTGTAGACACATACAAGATTTATTTATTATTTTCTCCATTCGGTTGTTATTAAACAAATTCAAGATTTAGTTGTTTTTTCACATTCAGTAACTTCAGATAATTCTTTTTTGTAGTTGCTGATCAACACAAGTGGTTGTTATATAAATATATATGTATGTATATAAATATTTTTTAACATTTATTTACATACTGTCTGTTAGCATGTTGGTGGTTTCAAATTATTTATTTGCATTTTTTTTATTCAAATTTGTTAACATTTTTTAGGTTTTATTTTTAATGTTCAATTAAAAAAAAATAATATTTGTTTCTTTTTATTTTTATCTATTTTTAGAAAGAATGAAAATGAAACGCGATAATCATGATGACGGTCCTCATTCCGATAAACGTAGTCGTCGTAGTGACGACCAAGTTCGTATTCTAATACCCAGTAATGTAAGTTGTAAAATTAGTGCCACACAAATGAATTTCATAATAATTTTTAGCACCTGCAGTGAATAAAGAACAAATGAAAAATTTAGAAATATCTTCACGTCGTTTAACCTTGTTTTTTTTTAGCTTAAATAAGTTTCAAAATTGATTAGTATTATTTTTTTTGAGAATAGCAATAAAACGGAGAGACAGAGAGATGTATAATTAACATCACCTGTTTAAATTATTCATTACTTTGACCTTAACATTTAGTGTCATATTAAGATACTCTTTTTTAAAACTTCTAAAGAAGGATGATTTATCTGACTGGTAAGAATTTAAAGGTATTTTTCTGCTCACACAATTATCAATAAAATTAAAATGGATCTAGGAAGCATTGCGTGATAAATAAGCAGGTTTTCACCCAGCAGCTTGGATCATAAACATTTCGTGGAGTTTTAGCCCCACTGGAAACACGGCAAGTCATAAATATAATTAATATTACATGTGAAAATAAACGAGACTCGAATGTTAATCGAGCCATTTACGTCAAATGTAGCAGTGTAAAAAGGATGACAATTTTATCGCTGCTTTTTGTAGTTGTGATTGACGATGTCAAGTTACAAGGCTGAGTGAAAAAAGGAATAGTATTAACGTTTTATGGCCACCTCGAAGATGTTGATTTTGCAGACGACTTTTGCGGAAGCATGATGCCTTCGAAAGAAAATATTTGATCGTTTTAGTAAATTTCACTGAAATCTAAAACACGACTTTTTAAAGCATGTGCCAAATTAACAAAACAGAGCGCGGAACGAATTGCCGCTTCTAACGCATGGTATGTAACATCACCGTGAGGCAGAAAAATTTAGTTGACAAAAGCAGATCTCCCCATGTCTAATCTATAGAGGATATCAAAAAAAGGAAAATGGAGATGAAAACCTATAGGAAGCATAACGAGAGTAGCTTAGCTCTACAATTAGGCTTGCCAGATCCCAAAAGGCTGAAAACTGAAAAACGTAAAATTTGCGCCTGGATTTTAGAAAAAAAAACTGAACCTGTTTAAAATGCACTTGTTGTTCCAAAAAGTGAAATTTTATTAAAAATTTAAAAAAAACACAAAAAAACATAACATTTTAATTCAATCTTACGTTATATTAAGTTCATATTTATACATAGGTACATAGTAACTTAAATAAAAGAGTATAACTACGTCTTTTGCCACTTATATTTTGAATTTTTATTTACAGAATTTACTAACTCTTTTGCTTTATTAGTATGCAAAAAAGTTTGAAAATTTTTGCAACTTTCATCAAAGTTTAATCTTATTAAAATTTCAGCCTTTATTAAGTCGAAAGACATTCTATGTCTCTCCTCAGAGTATAAATTATTTAAAATACTAAAGGTCCTTTCGCAAAAAGCATTGCTTATTGGAATGGAAAGAACGAATGAGACCAATTTATACAGATTTTGTACTTTATTTTTATCACATTTTTGAAAAAAGACGGACCATATCTTATCGATTGGAATATTTTTTGGCAAATTATCAAATATCCCTCGCAGGCTGCAGAAGTCAGTATACAATAAATCGTTGTCAATTAAATTTGAAATCTGTAAGACTCTTGGAAGCTCTGATAACTGACTCCACGATAAAAGGAACTGCTTTAAATTTAAAACGGAAATTTTGCTGTAAAGTGAGTCATCTCCGAAATCATACCGTTGCTCCAAGTAACTTATAGCGTTTCTTAAAAATTGATTTGCTTCTAATTTGAAAGTGTTAGATTCCTGATAGAAAATCTTTTTTAAAATAGTCATAACTTTGCTTCCATAGAACTCATCTTTTAACCTATTTTTAAGACTATTCAAGAGATTAACCATTATTGTGTGTAGTTCTATAATAGTACATGAATTACTTTCTAGGGCTAATACTGCTGAATGAAATTCATGTAATACGTTGTGCAGAAAATACAAATAAGCCTCTGACAAACCTTCAGAAAAGTATTCATTATCATTAACAACATTATTATCTGTTACACCACGAGAGATAAACTCCCAGACAACTTTTCGACAATTGTTTTTACCTTTTTGCAAAAAATACATTTTTACTGCTGGCCAGGAATATATTAACCGGTCAATTGCTGGTAAGAGAGAAAGCCATCGCGTTGGGACATGTCGGAGAAGATTCTTATATTCAATGTTTGCAAACTCGAAACAATCTTTTAATTTTTCATTTGTCAAAGCCGAAGAACTAAATTCATTAAATGTTTTGATTACAATGTTTTCCACATCAACTGACAAAACATTTAAAGAATTTTTTACGCAATTATTAATTACATGACAATTACAATTTGCCTTTATAACTTTCTTGTTTTCGATTTTTAGTTTTTGAAACACAGAATTAAGCACGCCATAGTTTACTGCTGCATTATCAGCGCAATATGCCGTAATTTGGTCAAGTTTCAAATTGTTTTCATTAGAAATTCTAATAATATTACCGAAAATATCTTTAGAAGCTTCATTAGGATCTTCGTAAAAATCTAAAACCTGTTTACGTATTCCTGTATCAGCATTAAAATATTGTACGGCATATGGGAAGGTTTTAACGTTTCCAATATTTGATGCGTCGCTGCTTAGTGAAAAAAATAGCTTTCTTTTAAGGCATTAGAAACTGTTTCTTGAGAATACGGAGCCAAAACATTTCTTGTTATAGCTGCTGCTTTAGTCCGGCCGCAACTAATTTTCGAAGCTATTTTACTGTCACAAAATATAGATGAACTCAATTTGATTTGATAATCTAAGCTGTTATAACTTAACCCATGAACGACATTGTGATAAACGAACATTAATTCAGCTTTTGAGACTAGAGATTCATCTTTAGATTCTGCTGCAGTAACAAAATTTGAAATGCTGTGTGACAATTTTTGCGACAGTACAATTTTATTGTGTTTAGAGGTTTTGAGGTGTTTATTTAACGACAGGCTCCCTTCACATTTAACTGAAATTTCCGACTGACATAATTTGCAAAAGGCAGTATATTCATCCACCTATCGCAAAAGGCTGCTAGTTTTCTTTTCTTGGAAGGTCCAGCATCATTGTCGCGCTCCATGCTTATGCGTATTGACAATTTAACCACCAATAAATCTTTCTGAGAATGGGAAAACCATGAAATGTTTTTAATTATTTTAATAAAATTAAAAAAATATTTGCTACCTACTTAGTTATTTACAAAAATTTTCACTTGTTTCCAAACAGCTGTTTATTGTTGCAAATTACTAGTGTTGGACTTAAATATACAATTAGAGAAAAATGACAGTGATGATACTTTTATAAATTGTAAAAATGGTACTTATTGGATTTAGAAAAAGATAAAATCTAAACATTTGCAAATATAGTTGTAATTTCATTGCATTTAGAATGCAATTTTTCTGTACAAAATATTAATTTCATTATAAAAGAATATAAAATATGAAAAAACTGGACTGATTGCATTTTTCCTGGAAACTGGACCAGACATAAAAAACTGGAAAATTCAGGCGAATCCAGGCCATCTGGCAAGCCTATCTACAATAGATACCCTAGGGTGACCGTAATAACAGTGGTAAATTTAAGACAATTTGCAATAATAGAATACAATGAAATTTCTTTGTCCCAAAGCGGAATAAATAAAGGATACGTTTTTGGTTGAATGTTCATTTATAGCAACGAGTAACACAAACAGTTTACTTTGCACAGACAACAATCCTTGTAATACTCCTTAAATCGTCTTAGCTAATGCTAAAGCAATCATAAAGAATTGCAAAGCAGAAACTAGTTCTATAATGCGTCTAGTTACAACACAGGCCACTATAACGAAATATTTTTGGCTGTTTACAGAATGATCTTCTCTTAAAGCTGTTAAGTCTTATGGCAGGCTATACACAAGAAACAAAGGCCCTTCCGATAAAGTTACACTAATTTAAAATATTATCTAAAATTTTGTAGAGACGCTAAAAATTCTATTTTACTTCTACATGATAAGTCCATAGAGCCACGGGAACCAGCGAAGAATGGTTAGGCAAATTTCTACCTACGACTTATCCAAAAAAGTAAATCACCTCTGTATGTTCCTTAAGCTCTAATTTTATTAAAGCACAAGCGAGTTTTATCACTGATTTTGGGAAATACTGTTTTATCAAAACCGTTTTCTATATAATAGCGAGAGGGAAGAAAACATATTTTTACCTGAAGTTTTATTTTATCCATATTTTCTTCTTTTAATTCAAATTATGTTAGCGATTCTCCAAAATTTCTCGTATTAAGCCCTCCTCAAACTTTAATTCCAAAGGCTTTTTCAAATAGAGTAGAGTCGACATCGCATTCTCAAATCTTAAATCTTATTTTCCTGAACCATTTTTTAAGGGTAAAGAAAAAGGATAAATGTGTTGAGATAGAGATACTACCAATTAACCTTCCAGTCCCTCGTTTCTTACATATATTCGACTATATTTTAATGTTTGCGCGTGGCAAATTACTACTTTAACTATCTATCCAACATACCATTGCATCATTTGTTTGTGAAAAGTTTTAATTAATGCGTTCGACTTGAATGGCTTTTTGCCGATAGAATAGTTTTTGCACTTCGAGGCCAAACGGTTTCATTACCCATTAAATAACCCATTTTTTTCCTTGTCTTCATAGCTCAGCCCAGTAAGTCACTTTTCTTTCGAAATCCTGGAATAATTTCACTTTGCCCGTTAGACGTTGCAGTCCTTTCTACTCGCACAGGACCGACCAGTTTTTCCCGCTACCCAGTTAGGCAGCTAGTAGCAGTGACTAATTCGAGGTATAACCGATTCTTCTCGCGTACCCAGACACCAATTCCGTGGCTCACAGGATCGCTAATACATTTGCATGAAAAATATTACATTCATCTGGAAGTCTGTAATAAGTTTCGAACCATCTATAATAATGGCGATTCCACAAACTTCATCAGACCCTACCAAGGCGATATCCTTTTCGAAATTTCCACTGAGAGTATCCTGCCGAAATCAAGCTTGATCCTAGAGTCCATTCACCTATGGTTTTTTGTAAACAGTCGATTGAGTCCGACCTGGTGTATGAAGCTTGTGTATCCGTTTTACTGTTTTTGACTTCACCAACCCTTAATCATAAAGAGTAGGCTCCTTGACGTCATTTATATTAAAAGTTCCACTAGGGGAAAAATAACGGGTTACCTCTTAGTTTCTTCAATGTTCTCAATTTCTGAACACAGCATTGCTTCGTTAAAAAAAAAAAATCTACTGATATTTTTTTACTTCTTTCAGATTGCCGGAGCTATTATAGGCAAAGGAGGTCAACATATCCAAAAAATGCGCACACAGGTACATTTTCTTTTTAATTTTCATTTTTCTTTTTATACTTATCTGTTAATAATAATTTTTTTTATTTGAAACTAAATAAAAACCTACTTAATTTTTTGTACTTTTAATTGTAAAACCAGTTAGCTTCTTTTGTTGTCATTGACTACAAATATCCATTTCTAGAAACTATTCTCCTTTCTGATGTTAAGAATAGAAAAGTAAATTCATTTAAAAAATTAAGACAACTTGTTGCTCATTTAAAACCCCAAAAAGGAATTTTAGTCTTTTGTTTTCCTTAGAACGATGTTTAGGACTTGACTAATCTTCAGTGTTCGTTTTTCCATTAACTTTTTTAATGCAAATATGATTTATACCAAGGGTTTTTATTGGTTTATCTAGAGTTTTTAATGCTTTCAAATATATAAATATTTTGTTTTAAACTGCTACTGGTATTTGTTTGTTAACAAACTCATCATTTTATTTTTTGATAATAAAAATAAAATAACAAATTTAATACATAACCAACATTTTTATTGAATATCCTTCTCTTAGGCTTAATTAAATCTAATGAATTTATATAATTTAATATAAATACATTAACAAAAACATAATAAACCTTGCAAATTAACCATTAATTAAATTACATTTTTTTCTCTTTCTCTTTTCTCGCCCCCTTCTAATACAAATAATTACAAAAAAAATCTCAAAAAATAAATAAATAATTTAAAACCGATATAAATGATTTAACCATGACCACCAAACAACCACCACCACCGCCACCAACCAAATTCAACAAAATCTTTATGATTTGTTGAATAATTCAACAACTACAAAATGAAAAAAAAAAAATACTGTCTCAAATGTCCTACTATCTGACCAATTAATCAACCAACCAACCATCAACCACAACATCTTTGGCCGATTGCCCGCTAAATGTGGTTACGAATTGTGAACCAAACCTAATCCATGTGATTTGTGGCTTTTGTGGTTTGACCAAAATCATCCATCCATTAAATGAAAACAACTCGATACGGTACGATACGTTGTAATCCGATCTGATCTAATCTGAATGCCTGTGACCATCGACCGTTTGACCGCCTGCCATATGCGTCAATTACCCGTATCGAATCCGAATCCTCAACTACGTACCTTCTCAAATGTTTTGGATCTCATTGTAATAATTTGTGGACCACCATCATATAAATAATATATTTATATGAAACTATATAACACTCAATTGTTGAAAATTTATTCCAATTGATATAAATCTGTTGCTAATATTTGTGCCCGCCCGCCCAACCAAACAAACAACCACCATCACCAACCAAAAAAATATAAAAACGCCACCATTGTCACCAATTTAATAAAAACAAAACCAAAACTATCTCTTGTTCTGCAGTATAAAGCCACTGTGTCTGTCGACGATTCCCAAGGCCCTGAACGGTAAAGATTTATCTATAAACAAACTCTTTTTTTTAAATAAAAATATATTACATCTTATTTTTAGGCCTAAGTTTCTTTTTACCATCGTATCTTAAATAAAATTATTTCTGAAATTTAGTTTTTATATACAAAACAAAGCTCAAGTACGACTTAACATATAGAGCATATAACGTACGTCTAGAACCCTTTGTGTAGAAATTAATATAAATAATATTTTATTTATTATCATATTCTCAGTCATGTTGTTTGCAATCTTAAAATCTATTAGAATTAAAATTTAACATAGATTTTGAAAACTTTTTTTTATCGTTGGGGTGTGAGTATAAACTTAACAACATTTACACTTTTATTAAAACTTGTTTTTTTTTTTGTTTTTTGTTGTTGTTTGGTCTAACTGCCAGTCCCACGATGTCGCAATCGTTCGTTCGTTCGAACAATTACATTTAAAACAAAAACAATTTTTTAGAATTTGTTTTTGTTTTGAATGTAATTGTGCGAACGAACGAACGCTTGCGATAACGTGGGACTGGCAGTAAAAGTATTGTAAACTTTCGTTTTGTCATTTAACAGAAAGTCGCATTGTCGCACACACATTGGTGTTTAATTTTCAAGAAATATTTTTTTTGTTGGACATTAAATATAATTTCTGTCACTATTCGAATAATAATTGTTCAATTCACATGCGTACAAAGTTGTATTTTGTACAAACTACAATTTACAATAAATTGTAATTTGATTATTTAATTAAGTCTGGTCTGAAGTATGAAAACTTATCAAAATTATATTTTTATTTTATATATGAATTTATTTTTAAACAACAATTAGAACAATATTTACACGTGTGTGTGTGCAGCCAATGACAGGCTGCCGGTCCCACATATAAAACCTACTTTTTTGGGTCCCAATGGTCCTATAGTGATGTCTGTTGTAATATAAATAAAACTAACCTCATTGATGCGAAAGCGATTCCATTTTAATATTCAGTCTTGAGAATTAAAATAAAAGCGCTTAAGGAAAGGCAAAAAAAAAAAAAAAAAATTATAATATATCTTAATTATTGCTGCATATTTCCCATTTTGTGTAAACACTTTCTATTTGAAATGTAACACAGCTAAATCCGGATTAACTTAAAAAATTTTTGACTCTGGTGTTAAAAAGGTATATAAAATGTCAATTAACTAAGTATTTTAGTTGAGCAAAGTTTCAAAAGATTTCAATTAAATAATTAAAACTGCTTAAACCCGAAATGAATACTAACGAGAGCAATTTACAAAACAAGTTATAATCTATGTTAAATTTTAATGAAAATCTTTTTATTAAAGTAACTACGACTGTACTTTAATTTTCTTCTTCAGCAATTCAATTAAATTTTCCTTTAATCAATTTTCTTCTTATTACAAATAGAAAATTAAAATCAAATGCCATACTAACACTATTAATTTAATTGAACTCAACAAAAAACTCTTAGGAATTTTTAATAAGTTAGACCTTAAAATATGTTAGAATTTTTTTTTCATTTTATGTTACCTAAAAGCATGCTTTACTTTTTGTTACATCACAAATGTTTAAAAAATATCTCGAGTAAAAACAATAGCGAACAAAATAATCTGTCTGATTGAAAAAGTTGTTGTTATCTTTCGCATAATTCCATTATACAACTGAAGTTAAATGTGTTTTTTTGTGTGTAATAATATTTGCTTAGTTTTTAATAACTTTATTATAAGTAAAGGCACCATTATGTTAATTAAATTTTTTACTAAACAAAAATAAATACTAATTGATAATAAATAATAATTAATATAATAAAATAATTATTCTACTCACTTACTTGATAACTATTGAGTATTTTCTTCAGCTTAAAATGCTTTTACTAAAAATACATTCCATTGCATTGCCTCTTTTTTTGTGGCACGTTTGCCAGCTTTTTCATGTCTTTATAACCGTTCAACTCACTTTTAACCTCACCATCCTTATAAAAAACATTTTTATGTTTCTTAACTCTTGGTTGACCAAACCTTATTTCTTTCTTATTAATTTTTAACAAAAAACAAAATGATTATATAAACCAAAAATATGTAGTATTGTATACTTAGGGTTTCCATCTTGAAAGAATAAAAAAAAAATCATTTTTAGGACATAAAAAAAAAAAATTAAGGAGCTCTTTCTCTTTTTAACATAGATCATCCTATTTCTATGTTGCTGTTGTAAAGACACCATCAAATTTAATCACAATGTAAAAGTAAAACTAAACTTTCTTTTCCTTTCTCCACATAATTTTTCTCTTTTCAATAAGTGCCCTTAAATGTATGTGTGGCAGGGAAAGTCCTTTTAATAAAGACATTCTAATACTTTTTAATTATTCATGAGAATATTGTACTAATAATGACAACGTAATTAAATAGTTAATATAATTTTAAGTAATTAGTGTATTAATAGTTTTGTTTTGTTTTTTTCTTTCTTCTTTCTCATAAAAACCTCAGTACGATTTTAATATCGGCCGAATTAGATGCCACTATATCGATTATAACTGAAATGTTGAAATACTATGAAGAGGTAAGATTTTTTTTATCGCACAAAGTTTTTAAATGTTTATTGATTTCTTTCTTGTGTTTCAGCGCGACAATGAATATGACGTTCGTTTGTTAATACATCAAAGTTTGGCGGGCTGTATAATTGGAAAAGGTGGCCAGAAGATTAAAGAAATTCGTGATGTAAGTACTTGTTGATTGTTGCTATCACAATTTAATAAATATTTTATTAAAACGAAAACGATTACCACGTTCCACATTTAAGTTTGAGTTATTGCAAGAAAATCATGTCATGGGCGAATTTTTTTCAACTCGGTATTGGTGGTTCTTACGAATTTTTGAAAGCTTTAGTGTTAACAAAAAAATAAAGGCGGAAATATTTTTGTTTACTTGGCTCTCTGCTGATGCGTCGTCGCTTCAAAGCTGTTACACACTTTTCGCTAATACACGTATAAAGGGTGTTGTAAAATTTGTTTATTTAGAAAGACGCTCTCTGCTGATGCGTCGTCGCTTGCAAGCTGTTACACACTTTTCGCTAATACACGTATAAAGGGTGTTGTAAAATTTGTTTATTTAGAAAGAAAATTTTAGTTTTGATTGCTCTTTTTTTAAATTGATGATAAAGTTTCTGAAAAATTTAGTTTTTAACGTACGACTTTCACTAATTTTCACATCTAGCATTTCTGCTTAAAACTTACTCCACTCATCCGAAAGCCAGACTGTGTGTACGTTTGTATAACTTTATTATTGAATTGCAATAAAAATAAGAATTTAAAATAATTATAAAATTTCCATTGTTGGACGAAAGCTTTTAACACGTGGACGTAAGCTCTTAGCAGTTTTTCCAGTAACTACAAGTTACAGCTCAAAAATTGTAAATATCAATTGTTAATTACTTGATACGGAGTTGAGTAAATAACTATAAATACTTGTAAAATAATTCTACAACAGATTTATATCTTATAAAAGTCAACTTTTAAAATGTACAGAATTGCAAAAAATAATTCATACAACTATTTACTTGTAATTAAACACTTGAAAAAAAAAATTTCCTGCAATGTTGATTGATGTGTCAATCACTATCAGTTATAATTTTACGTTTTAACAGAATCTGCAGCTAATTTTATATTAATAAAAGGTCAGAGAAAAGTTTTAAAATAAATATCATATCAAACCAGAAGAACAAATTGTTTCCTTAATTTTGTTTTTGGCATTTTGCTTGACATTCCTGTAATAAATAGATATTGACTTATTTATTTGAGACGTGACTACATGTGTATTTATGTGTGTAAAACAAAAAAATATGGTCGAGTTGAGACTGAACATGTGCGTGGGTAGACAATTTTTAGTTTGATTTCATTCGATAAAAAATCTAAAACAAAGTTCCACTTTTGCAGTTTGCCAGCTGATAAAACCATAATGCCATAATCTTTGGTACTTCTCTTCGTTTTATTGGCCCAATTGTAGTTATTGTTTTTGATATTTTCAAGTAGTTAATCTCAATATTACAATGCACAATTTTAAAACCGTGGCTATTTCCTTACTATTCAAGACCTTAATATAATTGCTTTTATACGTAATGTGAACACAGACAAAAATTCCAAGAATAGGTGTTTTCTATTCCATATCGATTGCTATCTACACCAACAACAAAGTTTTCAAAAAATATTTCACGTGCAGATCCTGTGATCCTGTTTCATTTTTAAAATATGCATAGATGGGTATTAAAAAAATAAATGCCGGAAATGAAGGGTGTCCATCCAAAAGACGCTTTTCTGAAAACCATGCAGTAAAAGTTGTTGTTGTTTTCCATTGTTAAGTAACTAGTCCATAAATATGTACACATTTTTTTGCTTACGTGCTTTAGTTTTATTTGCAACGCCTAAAAGTATTTTATACAATATTATATTAAACAACGGGAATTTTTTTTTATTTTTTTAAAATTATATTAATTAATTTTCAAGAAATCTTTTTTCCCTGCTTTTTCCCGATTAACTATTCAAATCACCGATATTAATTATTGAGGGTCAAAGCACGTCTCGATGGCCATTTCGTTATCGCTTACTTAACTCTTCAGGAAACTTCTGACAAACTTTTAAATAAACTAAAGATTTTTGTCCAAACAATAAAGCAAAGACAAAAATCAAAGTTTAAGCAAAAACAACAATAACCAACAGTAATTCTATGTTAATCATCTGTTTCTGATGCTGTTTTCATCAGAAACATCAGGCGAATTGACGACCAACAAATATACAAAGTTAAATTTTTAAAACGTTGACATGATTGACATAATTTTCACCAAAATACTTTTGTGTGTTAAAGATACTCGCACCTCTTTCGCCAATTTTCCCCCTGTAGATCGTTTTTCTCCAGCACTTTGACAACAAAAAAACAGTTGGAGTTATTTAACTGTTCGTTTCCTTAGCATAAAGTCTATCTTTTCGTAAAAGAACGTATTTGTTTTTTTTTTACCAGCATTTGCTTCAGAATTAATGCGAGAAGGGAGTATATTACGTAAATATGTAAATATGGGTTTCTTTTTTGTAGCAAAAAAGTTTGACAGTAACTTATCTACATGTCAAATGCAAAGCAAAAATATATTTTTTAAAATTGTTATTGCTTTGTGCACGAATGGATATTTTAAGTTTGTTCGTACGTAGATTTTCTTTTTGCACTAAAAATAATTTTCATTGAAAATGACATTGATGAAACCAGACATACTTCATCGATGAAGTAAAAATAAATACTTTAGGAATACTAATATTTAAAATAATACGAGGGAAAGTTATTTCAATTTTACAAAGTTATAAAAACGAACGAATTTTAGGCCAAGTAAATTTTTGTACCCAAAGGATTTTTAGGAGAAAAACTGATTTGGAGCAACTAAAAGCACACTATAATATTGAGAATTAAGATTTGTCGAATAGCTTTATGAAAAAGTCTAACAGTGTAAATGCATTCGCCAAATAATACGGAAAGGAATTGACATTTCATAATACAAATTCATTTTTAGAAATTTTTCTAAGCACTTTGATTTTTTATTTTATGTTTTAGAGATGTTTTGCTGCTCATAAAGCAGCTAAACATTAAATGAGCACTCTAAAAAAAACCCATGTTTCTATATGGCACTCAAATGAATGTATATTCGGTGCTATAAATACAAAATCTCTTTCAGAGACAAACAAACTATCCAGCAAAAAATTTTAGAAAAGGTAATCGAGAGTGGAATAAAACCTTTTTGGCAAAAGGACTTGCCAACTAGATTACCAAACTAATAATTTTAACAAGGCATGAGAATTTTATAATCAATTACGCAGAATTTATTACATTGATTATTGCAGGAAATAATGACGTAATGTAATGTTTGTTATTTAGGCGAGTAATAAATATGGTAATTACAAAAGTAAGTCATTATATGGCATTATACTTTTTCTCAGCATAAAATCTCCGAGAAATGACCTAGGAAAGTTTCATTTCTGTTCATGTCTCCCAGATTTTTTTCGAGTCGTATCCCCAATTAGATAAATTTTATCTCCGAAATTCCCCCAAAATACCCACTACAAATAGTACTATTTGTTTTTAAATTCAACTTAAGTATTAGCATACGTTTTATAATACTCGCTCGTGTCAGCGTGTCATATATAATTTTCTTAAAATTAAAATATAGAAAAATATGTTTTTAAATATGAATTATAGAGTTCTATTAGCAGTTTTAAAAATTTGCGATCTACAAAAATAAAATGTGCTCTATTTTATCAATGTAATAACATAATTTTACGAAAAAAAAGTATCCTATATTTGAACCAAAGTTTTAAGAAACCTCACAAAATTATTTAAGGCTGTTGTAGTGAAGGACTACAAACCAGCTGCCCTGGGTTCAACCCTTGCGGCAAGCAAAAAATAAAAATGTTTTTTATGTTTAATGGTATATATACATATTCAGATTAAAATTAAAAAAAAAAAAACATGAAGCCTCCTTCGTCGGTACTTCTTCATAGCATATTCGCCTTCGAAATAAAATAATTAATAAAATGGCTATATCTCTATCTCCTTTCACCACCTGCCTTCTATTTCATCTATCCCTTTCCTAAAGAATGTAGCACGGTTACAAACTAAGTAGGTATTAATGCCTGAAGTGCTACTTCTCTTAAAAAACAAGAAATCCATCCAGCAGTTTTTATGTGACGCGAATACAGACAGACAGACAAAATAAAGAATAGGTATTTTGTTTGTATTCCATATCGATTACTATCTGCATCAACAACAAAATTTACAAAAAATATTTCATGTACAGAAATGACGAAATGTTCTATCTCTAAAGCAATTTTTTGACACATATTTTTGGAGTTAAACATTTGAAGCACATCTGAAGATGAAACAAAAGTCTTACTTCAATTTTTATTTCTTTTAAAATGTGTATTAATTCTCAATAAAGATTCGAGTATTGGATTTTATTTCTTAAGGTACGGTCACATATGACAAACATTTGCCTAAAATTTGTTTGCTCTTGTTTGGCCTAAATTTTTTTAAAACAATACAAAATTTGTTTTGTGGTCACACTACGCACATTTATTTGCCTATTTTTATTTGTTGAAACAGCTATGAAGCAATGTCAAATAAAATACAGCCAAACATGTTTTATGTGCGGTCACATTTAAAATAATATTTGCCTTAAAAATAAATTCGATCAAACCGAAAAAAAAAACATAAATTTATTTGCTCACAAACTGCTGCGCATGGGATGTCTTCACTGCCATTTAATTTCTTCGGCATTATTTCAAAGTTATTGCAAAGAAAGCGTGTAGAATATTATTAAATGCTAATAATTATTTTATTATTTGTAGTCGGAGCAAAAATATACAACTGTCGAAAAATTTTTTCCATCTAGGCAGACCCTGGGCGCACCTTCTGAAAGTCCCAAATGAAGTTCTTATTCTCTTCCTATAATATACTTTTCCTATACCTTGAACGAGAAATTAAATCCCAGTTTTTAATATAAAAATCAAATATCCACGCTGATAGCCATAAACTATAAAAGTTGGTCAAATAATGGTGGCTAATATTATATTTATGCACCCGCATGTATTATTTATAGAGATTCCATTAAAATAACTATTACTCATAATGGCAATGTGAGAAGAAAGTTTATAATGAATAACTCCCATGTACGAAAGTTTCAAATAAATAAAGCCAAGCAACAATATCAAATTTTTCATATTCTATGCTATAAAGAAGCTCCAAAAGGTGTTCTAAAGAAGGAGCACAATAAGAGGATGAAGCTAAATAGGAATTAGATTCCACTTCTTAACAATAAATTTTAATATTCATTCATTACATTTTTTGATTAAAATTTCTAAAAACTTTTAATTTATTTAATATATTTTTCAAACTACAGCTGTTTATTTGTTTACTTGATATAAGTGTAGACAAGTAATATGTTTAAATAAACAGTCGCTTAAATTAAAAAGCCAATTTCACAAAGAATTAAACTACAAATATGGAAAGTTTTTATTGGGATACAAAGTTCTACAATTTTTAAGAAATTCTAATGTTTCAGATTTCGGGAAATAGCGGAAAAACTCTTGTACATATAGTTTTTAAAAATTGTTGTTTTTATGTTATAAACATACCGTCAAACGAATATATTTATATTAAAAAAAATCTGTTTACATTAATTGCAAAAATAATCTTTCAGCTTAGTACTTATAGAACATATATCTTTTGATTGCAAATCGAAACTTATGCAGGAACAGTTTAAGTGCTTGAAATGGATATTCACTAATAACTCTTAACTCTATTCCTACGCTTCGAGTAGGGCGGAAAAATTATTTTGGTTTTGTTCTGCACATAGCCGACTTTTTTTCGTCTCTTTAAGCAGTTAAAATGTGTGGGCACTGTGCAAATCTTAAATAAAGTTTAATTTATGTTGGTTAAATTTAAGTGTGCTTAATTCTTGTTTAATATAAATTAATTGATATTGATTCTTAAAGTGAAAGCATGTTGCTTGTTGTCATATAAAACTTCATTTAAAAGTTATCTATAGGCATTTTAAAACAAAATACATCTCAACTTTATCATAAGTTTATGTGCAGATATATAACACTATATAATTTACAACTTTAAACTTTTACTTGATTTTTATTTAGCGGCAACGCAAATTTTCAAGTATATAATTTCTTGCGACTTTACTTTAAACTAATACTTTACTAAGAATTTATAAAAGAACATTTAATAATCCCCAATGCCACATCTTTTTTTACATACCACTTTTAAACTTTTCACCATTCTGAGGCGAAAATATCGAAATTAAATTATATATAAAATACTTTGATGATATATAATTTGGAAAATATTTGGCCCGACAACTTTTTTAATTTACTATTTCTTCCGAAAATTGCACTTTATTATTTTTTTTATCTATAATTTTATTTTTAATTGCTTACACATATAAGTTTAAAATTATCAGCGAGTTTTTCCGAAACCTAATAATTTAGTTTAAATACTGGGCAACATTGTTGATACAGCTGTTATTTGTCTCTGTTTGTTCTTACAAAAACTTTGTAAGAACAAATATTTATTTGCCTAAAAATGAGTCAAATATTTGCCGTCGAGTGGTCACACCATGTTCACATTAGAAACATTTTTGTTTACTGGCAAATAATTTTATTTGCCCAAAATCAGCTGTGATGTTATTTGCTTCTAATGAATATTTTATGGTCAGACAACGGCAAATGAATATTTGCCGATTTCAGTCAAATGTTTGACTAATGTGACCGTACCTTTATTATAGTTCTCATTGAGTTCATTGCTAAATAGAAGCAGTCGTTTTTTAATCTTAAGGAGAGACTTATCAATCATAATATTTAACAATGTTTTTCGCTACCATACTAGGAAACTTAAACTAGTTAAATTACAATTTTAATAGTTAAATTACAACTACCAAATACAAGATTTTTAAAAAATTCCCCCACAAAAAAAAAAATTCTCTAAATCCCATAATAATATATATTCAAAGAATTCTTCAATCTCCAAACTAAAATTTTCATCCCCATTTAAAAAAATCCCTGATTTAGGGATAATTCCCCTAATCTGACAACACTGTTTCTGATTCATACGGGGTTTGCTGGGAATTTTCATTACACTTGGAGTGTGATAATTTAGAAACAAAATGTAACGTTACGCTGGATTTTTTGACATCCATAACAATTCTCATTAGATTTCTTTCCTACAGAATTTAATGCAAAATTTAAGACTTATAATAGTGTGAGCGGGTCGTAAATACATTTAATAAATCTTGTACATTTAGTTGCAATTCATATTTGAAAAACCTTTGAGAACAACAAAGTGTAGATATCTATAATAATCAAACCATTTCCACATTAGACAAATTTAAGAAGATTGTCATTTGAGATAAGAGGAAATGATTTTATATCGAGATAATACCTGCATGTTTGCTGGGTTTGCCACAAGCACTGGAGATAACGACATCGAACATTTATTTGTAAATAATGTTTGGCAAGAGATACAAATTTATCTCTTAGCAGTACAAACTTATGAAAAACAATATTTAACATTAAAAAAAAGAAATAGGAAAAAGTGAATTGAACAGAAAACTACCTGAAAATGTGTTGAGAAATAATGTTAAACTAAAAACACATGCAACTAATAATTTTATGCAGGCGTTAAAAAAATACAAACGCACATCTTTTAAAGGAAGCAGCTGGTTTCATAGCAGCATCCTTTTATTTTCAATACAATAATACACAGATGAATAACAAACAGACAATATACAATTTTAAGCAAGATTTGGAGTTTAAAATAATTGTTGTTGTTGCAGTTGTTGCTTTCATCAAAATTCTACAAAATCTCTCATTGATGAA
Source organism: Gymnosoma rotundatum (assembly GCA_916610165.2). NCBI lineage: Eukaryota > Metazoa > Arthropoda > Insecta > Diptera > Tachinidae > Gymnosoma > Gymnosoma rotundatum. Next base: position 76,563,845 of record OU744339.1, on the reverse strand, counting down.
ACAAAAAAGGGCAGCTGTTTAAAAATCCAGTTTTCTAATTATATTTTCGACATTCTTTTCCTCAAAATATTTTTGGTGTTTTAACAAAGAAATTTAAAGTAAAAATACGAGAACTGCAAGATTTTACTCTGTAATCTTAAAAAAAAAATAAAAATAATTAGCAAAAATATAAAAAGAATTCAATGAAACTTGAAATCTTTTCTGTACAAATTGGGAGCAAAGAATATAAAATATTTGCATTTTTTTTTTGTGCAAAACATTTCAAATATTCAAAAGTCCTCTTTGTGTACGAAATGCAGGCAAAGTAGCAGTTAATGAGAAACTTGTAGTTCTCACTCAACCTTATTATTTTGTTGCGATGCAAATGAAAACTTTTATCATGACAATTTTCACAGACAAAACTAAAATTATGTGATGGTTTCCCTTTTTTTTATTATTTGTTTGCATAGTTGCTGTTTTTTTTTTCAAATTGGCTGGAAATGTTCTTTTTTTAAACAGTAACCCAGATATAAAGAAGTATTTTAATTTTACAGCCATGCCATACACATGTTTTAAGTTTGTTAAATTTATATTTGCTTTAAGCTCGTTAAAATTTCGATTATTTTAATTGCCTCCTTTTTTACATTGCTCTGTTTTTATGTGTTAATAGCAATAATAATGTCATTCTAATTTATATTACCCTGCTAAATTTTCAAGGTGCACATAATTACTTTTAGCGCTTTGAAAGTTTTAGCGTGTGTGTGTGTGTGTGTGTGTGAGTTCCTCGGTTTGTGTGAAAAATAAGAAAGAAGAATATACAATTAGAGATTCACGTGTTTTTGTGTTTTTTTTTCTTAACTTTGAATATAAATACCCATGAAATACAAGAAAAGGAAAACCCTTAAGACATAATTACTTTTAGCGCTTTGAAAGTTTTAGTGTGTGTGTGTGTGTGTGAGTTCCTCGGTTTGTGTGAAAAATAAGAAAGAAGAATATACAATTAGAGATTCACGTGTTTTTGTGTTTTTTTCTTCTTAACTTTGAATATAAATACCCATGAAATACAAGAAAAGGAAAACCCTTAAGATATCAAAAGTGTATATTTAATGTTTTATAAGATTGTTGTAACGGTCTGCAAACATTTTAGACAAATATGCAATTTTTACTACAAACAACGAATTGATTGTTTAGATTCTAGATTTCTCAAATTTAATTAATTATTAAATCGTTCTCGCGAGCATTAAAGAAAAACCCTTAAGAGATCCGAAGCATAATCAATGTTTTGAAAGAGAAGTTGTAACTTTACTGCGAATTCAAAATTTTTTTGTTACAAAAATGAGCAAATTTTCTTAAATCAATAATAAAAAATAAATTAATAAATTAACTGGTTTGTAATGGCTCACATTTTTTTAACATTTTTATGTAAGAATCCTGATACGAGGGATGCTCTATATATTTCTGGTCTAATAGTGAAAATGCGAATATTTATAATCAAAAATGGTCTTATTGTTTTTCAAAGTATTCTCCAGCATGATTTATACACTTTTGCATGCGCTCAAACCAGTTGTCGAAGCACTTCTTCCACTCCGATTGAGACACCTCTGAAACATGGTTTTTGAACACTTCAACAGCTTCATCTGGCGACGAAAATCGTTGACCACGCATTTTTTTCTTGATGTGCGGAAACAAGAAGAAGTCATTAGGTGCCAAGTCAGGGCTGTACGGCGGATGACCCATTAATTCGACGTTTTGGCCGGTCAAAAACGCTCTGGTTTGAGCCGATGTGTGAGAGCTCGCATTGTCATGGTGAACAATGATTCGTCTTCTCTTGTTGGTTTTTCGAATTTCTGCGATGACTTCAGGCAAACAAATTGTAGTGTACCACTCAGAAGTAACCGTCCTACGTTGCTCAAGCGGAACAGTCGCCACATGACCAGTTTTGCCGAAGAAACAGGCGATCATTTGCTTCGAAGTGCTTCTTCCACAAACAACTTTCGTTGGATTTTGCTCGTCTTTGAAGACCCACACGGTCGATTGTTGTTTCGTTTCAGGCTCATACGCATAGATCCCTGATTCGTCACCTGTGACGATCTTATAAACGTCTTTTGAAGCACCGCAATCGTATTTTTGCAACATTTCTTTGCACCAATCGACACGAGCCTTTTTTTGAGCGACTTTCAAATTGTGCGGGATCCAACGAGAACAAACCTTTTTTACGGCCACGTCTTCATGCAGTATCGAATGTATGCTGGTAGAAGAAATGTCCAAGGATGTCTCTATCTCTCGATATGTCGCATGTCGATCTTGCATTATGAGTTCACGCACGGGATCAATGTTCTCTGGCACAACAGCCGTTTTTGGACGACCTTCACGGAATTCGTCTTTGAGCGAGCTTCGGCCACGATTAAATTCATTATACCAATTTTTCACAGTGCTATAGGATGGCGCTTCATCACCATACAAAGATTTAAGTTCATCAATGCTTTCTTGTCGTGATAATCCACGTCGAAAGTTGTGAAAAATAATGGCACGAAATAGTTCACGAGTTAATTCCATTTTTTTCTATATTCTAAGTCACTGTTAACAACACAAATAATGGTCGTACGTCAAAACGTTTTGAGTACGATTATGCTTAAAAATGACAAACTTTCCAATGGAAATGTCAGATTGCACTTGGCAGCACTCAGTGTTGCCAGGCCAGAAATATATATAGCAGCCCTCGTAGTTAATTTAAAAAGCACTCTTATGATACCCATTTTGATCCATTCTGTCAAAGAATATTTGAAAATGTTGCACATTTTACAAATTACCTTTTAATAAAATCCGTAAAATTTCAAACACAAAAGAAATAATAATAACAATATTAAATAAAAAGAGGCAAAACGTTTTGTTTTTCATTAAAATTTATACATTTTTTATTTTTATGAAGTTTTAAAAGATGGGCCGTTTTTTCATTAATATTAAAAAAATAAGTTGGGGCTTTTTAAAATTGAGTTGAAAATAAGACATAATTACAATAAGTTAGGTTTATTTGAGACTTCAAAAAAAAAAAAACACATTACAATGTGAAAAATTTAAAATAAAGGATTACAAAGTAAACTTTAATCTATAATGTTTTGAAATAATAGTTTTAAGGTTACACAGCAACAAGCGTATCAGTTTGTGTGGATGAACGGGTATAAATTTTGGTAAATTAATTACAATAATTTAGATTTAAATAATAAAAGGAAATAGTTCATGAATTAAACCTTAACTTTAAAAAAGTATTTCTTATAAGAGAAGTTAAAATAAAAAAGATGACTAAAAATTTTCAAATTCCATAGATTGTCCTATTTCTTTTTTATGATTTCTATTTTATACTTTTATTGTAAATAAGGCCGACTTCGATCTATGGGGGGAAAATTCGTAATCGTCAGTTATGCCTGTTTTTAAATATATCTATTTTGATAGGTCATACGCCAAAAATCTTAGCATATTTACAGTAAGATCACCAATACGTCTGTCTAAAATTTTAAATAGAGGTTTGAGTACATACATTTCTAGAAGCTTTTTAGTATTCAATCTTTTTACCAGGACGAATCAAAGAGTACAGTTTAGGCATGTTTTAAAAATTTAAAAAATACTCGTAGTTCGAATGATGAGCTTGTAGGGGTGCTGGAACTTTTCGTGGCTTCTTCATATATTCATATATACTAATTGCGACGGCAAATTTATTTCTACATTTCTAATTTTAAAATATATATTTCTTCTTGTTCGAATACTATCTGCGTTCCTCGAATCAGAGACCGTATTTTTACTTTCTTTTATATTATTTAATTTTTTAATGCCAAATTTTTTTTACCAATATTTTTGCACAAAAAAGCAAGTTTGTCAATTTGTTTTAAATTTCTACAATATAATTTTCCGACCCCATAGATTATATATATTCTGACTTCTTGTGCATAGCGAAGTTGAATGAGCTATGTCCGTCTGTCCGTCTGAGTTAGTGTTGCCTCGGCAAACTTGATTTCTCAAAAAAATAAATATGTCAATCGACCAGATATAGTGTCGAAAGAGGTGCTATTGGAAATCAGCATTGTCCTTCGAGGCAGCAGGCAAATTACCACGCCTACCTCTAATTTTTTAATGTCATTTGGAACAATAAAGCAACTCCAATAAAAAAAAAATAATAATAAAAAAATAAGACATAAGAAAAAACATCAAGTGAAAAAATTGGCGCTCGCCCATATATTCCGAGTTACGGAGCTATGAAATTTTCAATTTTTTTAAATATCAATATAGGTATCATTTTATAGCTTTTGAAGAAATCTTTAAGGAAATACTAATTTTTTAAAAAATGCTTAACCCATTAAGAGCTGATGTAATATTTATGTAAAATTATATATATATATATATATATATATATATATGCCAAATTTTTCTTTATCTCTGTCACCCCCAATATTTACTTTTTTGATTGGAGTTCACTAAACTAGATTTACATAGATGGTGAAGGGTATATAAGATTCGGCATAGCCGAATATAGCACTCTTACTTGTTATATTTAGCCAAAAGTAACAAAAAGTAATTTTCTCGAATTAAAAAATAATCACAATCCCTAAGAGTTTGAGAAAAATGAAACTTACGTATTTTATATACATATATACATATGTTTTATATATTCTTTTTAATATATTTTACATACATTTTAAGTTTAACATACAAATTAAAAATGATTACAACCGTGTTACATTTGAAGAAAATTGACTTCGAAAATTAATTTTCAAAAAAGAAAATAAAAACAGTACATTTATGTTTTCAGTTTACATTTAAAAAAAATATTTTGAAAATTATTTTAGAAGAAGCACGTTCTAAATTAAAAAAAAATTTTTTTTTCAAACTTTCTAAAACAAATTTGCTTGTATATCATTCCCAATTTGAGATCAAACTGCATCTAACATCTGTTAGCACTTAATCACTTTTGAAAATGACAGATTTTTCTTCGAAAGATTGCTATTGGCTTGTGCCTGCTGTAATGTATTGATATTTTCTCTATTACAAATGTCGTTAAAAAAATCAGTCTCCCTGTCTACTACCATCCTTTGCTGGATTAACTCTCAGACAAACGATTTTTACAGCTGTCTTTTTATTTTTTTATTTTTGTCTTAGATCGTTTTTTCTTTGTAGCTCAAACTAAGATTTAAAGAGATTTTGAATACTTATAAATTGTTGTTTTTGTTGTTGTTGTACATATAATGTATTCTGTTCTTCAGTTTCTTAAAATTCTTATTTTGTACTTTTTAGTTTAAACAGGTGTTTTTTTTTGTTGTTGTCTTACAAAAAGGAAACATTTTTTTTGTGTTTTCCTGCTCTGTTGACTGGTTATTGAAGCTGTTGCTTTTATTGTGTTTTTGTTAGGATAATTATAAACAATAACAGCTGGTTTTTATTAACAAAAAAAAAAAAAAGTAATTTTAGTAGATTATATTGCTTAAAATTGTTAAATATTTCGAATTTTTGGCTCACGCCATTTAAAGTTTTCTTGTTTTCCTTGTTCTTTTTATTTTTTTTAGGTGTATTTCGAAATTTTTGGTAATATATTGTAAAGTTTTATTTATTATTCACTACAGCTGTCGTCCTTTTCTATAAATAATTAAAGAAAAGAAAACGTAATTTGAATATGCTCTACGGTTCACAAAAATGTGATGGTAGAATTTTATTTGTGTGACCTGATTTGAGTCACCGTAAACAGCTCCCACTATAGAAAATGCACCAATAACCACAGTCATCTTTGCAATATGGTTTTTGTCAAAAGGTCTTTGAAAAACGTAACGTTGAAAAATACCAAGGCATATTTATTTTACTAGGTAGTGTAGTCCGCCCAGCTGGTTTGTAGTTGAAAAGGTCAAAAGTTGTTTATATTTTACTACGTTTGTTTACGAATAGCAAAAAAAACTAACAACAAGTATTTGCAAAACAAAGCAGGCATGTGTATTGAGAGCAATTATCTTTTACTTCTCTTTCTGTTTTTGACATTTCCAAAGCACAAAACAATAATAAAAAGTCATGTAGTTTTTGCCAATGTTGTATTTGTTGTAGAGCCGGTACTACCTAGTAAAATAAATGTGCCTTGAAAAATACGTTGCAATATGCCGTGTGGTATCTCTTATTATCGGGCTCTGTCGAATTATGTTCTTGAGCTTTTAAAAGCAAATTCCCACAAATTAAAATTTTTATTTGGACCAATAGCTTTAAGCTCTTAATAGGACAGCTCTCAAAATTTTTTAGCCAGTGATGTTAAACTGTATGAGTGTATTGACTGCCATATTTACCAGATCTTAATTGTATGGAAAATGTTGGAGGGTGGCATGTGCAAACAATTACTGATGATTATGTTAAGCAGTTTGAAAGAAACAATGCTTTAAGGAATTAAGAAATGATATTAATAATGATAAGAAATTGTCCTTAACGATTTATGGCTAATAAATGTGTGAGATAGCACTTCTGAAATCGTATCCCCGTGTCACTTAATTGACCTTTTCTCTAGACTAGAGATTTCTTGCAGTTGACTGAGAAATTGGGACTCTCTTGTTTTCAAAGAGTTCTGGGTAGTTCCTCGCGTTTGCTTAATAGTAAGGTCCTGTATTTAATGTTTATGGAATCAGCCCAATATATGACCCCAGGAATAGAGTGCTGACCTCATGTTGTACGACCACACTACCCCTACCTTAACTAGACTGAGTTCGAGCTACTACAGTTAGTACCCTTGGAGTTATTCAACAGTTCGCTCATTTTCGGCGTCCTTTCAGCATTTCCTGTTTCTTCTATGGTTTCTGCACATTACCGGCGCTTTGTTTTGAATTTATGTGTACGCCTTGGATGCCAGTTGGGGTTTCTACTCTTCATATCTTAAAAGGTGCTGTTGTACGACTTCTTTAGCACGCACGCGTAAATTTTTTCTACTTGGAAACAAGCTCTCCTCTGGCCACACATCCCTGGCGTATGTTTCTTTACAATGGTTTAGAGTGTTATTTCAAGCATTCTTTGTGGGCACTCAGTAATAGAAATTATTTCCTACTGATTTAAAACTAAGTAAAATGATTTACTTCTAGAAAAATATATGAATAATTTTATACCTTATTTATATGGCCGGCAGTGTACTACATAAATTATCTTCATTGCAAGTCATACACATCGATGTGACATCTTCTAAAGCCATCGTTTATAATCATTATAGCATTAGACAGTTTCCGTTTAACAAACATTTAAATAAGCGACCACCCCCTGTAACACATTTTATTTGTCAAGATTTTATTTTTTAATTTCATTATTTGTGCGACAATTGTTAAACATTTGTCTTGAATCTCAAATGTCATTACTTCCCCAAGTTAAAATTATTTTTATTTTGTGTCTGTGAAGTGGAAGGCACTTTTAATAATTATTAATTACCATCTGAATTAAATATTTTTTAATACATCTAAAAAGATTTTAAGGAGGGTAATCGTAGAGAGAATAACAAGAATAAAACTTGGTTATAAAATTATTTCTTAAAAATTTTAGATTCCTTTATTGTTTACATTGTTTGCATCATAGAATTTAAGAACTTCTTACCAGAAGTTACTTCCGTTTTATCTAAGCACTTTTTTCTTCTTTTTCTAAATTTGTCTTCACACTCTTCAGTGTTTTAGAACTACAAAACAGCTTGAAGGAGCTTTTTGTATAACCCAATGCACTTTAATAAAAAATAATATTAAATGTCCTTATTTTTGTACATATTTTTTCTTGCATTACTACTTTAAATTTGAGAAATTCTAAGAGAACAAGGAATCTTATTTATTTATTTTTATTTATTCATAAGTATTTTTTCATATTCATAAACTGAAATTTCCGAATTTCACGTTTTCATTAAAATTTCATCATAAAATTGTTAGACTTTTGAAATGTTCATGGAAGGTATAATTCTGTAGCCGCTATAACAACAAAAACTTTTATAAATTGAAAGGTGTTTCGAAGGTCATGTGATATTAATGAAAATAATCTTATTTTTGAACAGTAATGGGGTGATACGTCAAATATGCGCAGTGTTTGTAAAACTATGTCCGTTATAGCAACAAGTACAAAAAATTAAACAGTAAATCATGGCGAAATAATACAGGTGGTTTCGATGGCGAATTTTTCACTTTTGCCGTAAACGCTAAATGTCAAACTCCATACATAAAAAAATGTGTATATATTTTTTTTTATATGGTGTTTGACATTTCACGTTTGGGGCGAAAATTATGAATTCGCCATTGCGACCACCTAGTATATTTTCGCCATGCAGTAAATTGACGGGTGTCACAATAGTGACTTTAATGACGTTTTCTTTTCTCAAGTAAATGTTACCCACAACAATCACTTAACATATTTTGCATATTGCCTTAACCCTAAAAAATTGCTACACATATTAAAGCTGCAATAAAACAAAAACTGTTATGGCACTAAGTAGTACAAGAATAAGAATAATAAAAAAAACGTGTAGCATACCCTTTCGTAAGTTTGAAGGCACAATATGTTACATATTTAACCACTTTTATGTGGAACATATTCTTAAAAGAACACACTTTTGATTAACACTTTAGAACTATTTTTAGAATAGAACACAAATGTGTACAAAGTGTTGAACTTATGCAATATTTATGTCAGAAAAGAAAACGCCATAAGTAATATTTCTTAAGATACTGATATTTAAATTATAATAATTACAATTTTAAAAAGAATATGTTTTCTTAAAATTTTTTATGATAAAATTTTATGAAGTATTAATGGTGCAATAGAGTAATAAAACGTAATATGTCTGTCATAACTTTATTTTTTTTCGAATGTGATGTATGTTTATAATTTCGTGAACTTTATCAAAAAATTTTATTAAAGAAATATTCAGTGACAATTCTTAGAGAACTAGAAATCTTATTTATATCTTTTTAATAATTCAAAAGTTTTTTTTCTCATATTTATAAACTAAAATTTCCAAGTTTCATGTTATCACTAAAATTTCATCATAAAATTTATATTTGACTTACAATCACAAGTTAAAAATGTAATAAGCAAAATTGCATTACAAATATGTAGAAATAAACACAAAAGTGTATTATCGCCAAAAAAAAATCGCATATTTGGCAAAACGACATAAATATCATATTTCACAAAATTAACAAAACAAAAAATGCAAAACTATTGAGAATCGAAATTTCACTAGAATCGGAATTTTACTTTAAACTGCAAAAATTAACTACTAAAATATAACAAAAAATTAAAATTTTTATCAAATAAAACGAAATTACTGAAAAACGCATATCAAAAGGAATACATAATTCAGAATAACCTCAAACTAACAATTCATTATAATTAAAAAAAAAACTTTAACCACAATCAACATCTGGATATCCAGAAGTCGACACGTCTGAATATAGCACTCCAGTATGTTCTTTCTTATTTCGTTAAACCATTACGTCAGTTGTATGGAAATGACAATCATAAAAAGAGACACCAGACAAATAGCAACAACATCCTGTTTAATGTTTATTGAACACACACACATACATATATATGTAAACAAATAAAAATAAAATCATAACATTTTCTCAATCCTGAAATCCTTTTTAAAATATATAAAACAGAAAGCCAAGAATAGACACACACACACACACATCTTTTGCAAACTATTGCTAATGTTGTTATTACTGTAGGAAAAATAGTGTCATTAAGCTTCGTTGAATATTAAATTTACGCACCACAAAACTTCTACAAGAAAGTACAAACACAACTTGTATAGTACTATAATTTTAAAATTTTACATTAAACTCAAGGAAAAATAAGAAAATGTGAAAATATATTTTATGACTACAAATATGTGTGTTGGCTGGCAAAGAAAAATGGTTTTAGAAAAACAAAAAATAGCACATTTAAGAAATTTTGTTTATAAAACTCCCATTCAAATAAGTTAACAAGCGTAAAATTATAGTCAACACTGTAGAAAATGGTCATGAAATAAAATTTATTTAACAGCAACAGCTTAGCCCATTACGAAATGTTAAGATGGTTGTTATAATTATTTTTTATTTCAACAATCTTTTATCAACAAATGTATTCGATTATGAAAAATAACTTTTTCAATGTGTCTTTTGTTTGAATAAACTTTTTTCAATAATTCTTAATAACATAAAGGAGACTAGCATTGGTAAAAAGCAAATTAAAGCATTCTATCAGACTTTAAAAAATAACCTTTCCGTTTGTTAAAGTCGGAATTAGACCTCGCTGCAATTCAATGCTTCCTAACTTTTTGAAAGATTTGGGCATTAAAGAGGTAGGATTATTTACTTTTGATAGCATAAAGTACAACGCAGACAAGGTCGCGGGCAGAAACAAGGATTTTATAAAAATTATTGAAATTATTGTACACCAGCTTATTGTACCCGGCGTTGTCCAATTTTGGAGCCTTTCTGGGCACTGTGTAAAATAGCCTCCGAACACTTGAGAAAACTATCAAATCAGTTTAGATCTCAAAAATCAGGAGATATCTATGCTTCAAATATCTTTAGCATCTGATTTTATTAAGATTATAAAATTGCGCGTTTGTCCTCTCCTTTACTCTCCCCCCTTCTAAACCCTTTTTTCTAAATAAACATATAAAATTTTATTGTAATCGGTACATAGAAAATAAATTATTTATTAAAATTAATATAAACGCACTCAATATACATTTTCTTTCAACCTGTCAATATTTTTCAAAAATTCAAAAATTTTAAAAAATTTCTAGATTTAATTTTATTTATAAGATTCAAATGCCCGTTTTCCTTCTTTGTCTCTCATCTAGATCCTAGCACCTGTGTTTTGAATTTCATTAAAAACGATTAGCGCTTTTCCTTTCTCACCCCCCTGGTACAATATTTTAAAATATTAATACCCTATTTTACCATGAGGACAAATATCTACCGTGTTTCAAATTCCATTAAAATCGGCTCAGTTGCTTGGCCGTGATTGACGTACGCAGCAACAGCCTTGGCCCATTACGAAATGTTAAGATACAAAGAGATTTCTAATTATATATTAATATTAATAATATATATTAATATTCACCCCTATTCTGCGTTTGGATTAAGTCTCCGCGTTCAGTTCCGTTGCGATCGAAAATTGGTATTCTGCAGAAAAACGGAATCGAAAGAAAAAGAAAAAGACAAAAATGTTTACACAATTAATAACATCACTGTGGAATGTGGAAATGAAATAGCAAAATAAGCAAGTTTGCTATCATTTTTGTACAAAATATCAAAAAGTTGTATGTATTCCTAATTAAAAATAAATTCTTGATGAAATTTAATAAACAAAAAATTAAATTAAATAAAAAATAAAACAAAAATTAGTTGTTTATAAATATATTACAGTGCAAAGAATCTTGTGAAGATAAAGGTATATAATTAAAAAAAACTTAATAGTGTTGTTATTAAATATGGAAAGAAAAAGCGACAGTTGCAATCCATTTGTGAAAGTAGAATGTTAAAATATTGTAAAATAATTTTATTTTACAGATTTAAAAAGAAATTTCGTTTAAACAAAGACGCGTTCAAATATGTTTTAGACATTTTTGCTCAGCCAAATTCTTAGACTTCTTCACCGCTTGACCGAGTTGTGGCCGCTTTAGGATTCTTTGCAGAAGGTAGCTACCAAAGCGGAGTTGGAGCAGATTTTAATTTTGGGATGTCTGCCTTAGATGCCATTAAATTTGCCAGTTTTTCATACTGTTCTGGTGTTATTGTTTTTGACCTATAATACAAAAATCAACATTAAAAAAATTAATTTAATTAAATAAATAATTGAAAATAATTTTAATTGTTTTTTTAATCGTGTCTGAACATTTTATCTTATTTTCTATTTACTATTTTTTTCAATTTTGAACTTTTTAACTAAAAAATACAAATAAAGAAAACCCCTCCGTTAACAAAAAAAAAAAAAAAAAAAAAAAAAAAAACAACGGAGAACAACGGAGCTCCGATCGTAATGCAGAATACATACAATCGAAAGAAACTGAGCGGAATCGAAACGCAGAATACCAAAGTTGCTAGACGGAGAAAATTTCGATTCGAATCGAAACGCAAAATAAGGGTGATTAATTATATATTATCATATTATGGAAAACAAGTCTACTTAAAGCACAACAATTATTTTCCGTTTTTTTTTCGCAGATAACACTTAATTAAAATAAAAAATCACGATACACAAAAACATAGAAATTCGATATTATTTTATTTTTCTCCTTGCTTATTTCACTTCAAAAATATGGTTTTATTGCTCTTAAGTATCCAACATTGTTTGTTCTTGATTAAAAATTTCACACGAAACAAGTGTAGCTCGTATTATTTCGTAACAGTTGAAAACATGATGCCAGAAATCTTTCCTCAATTCTTACAAAATGCGTAGAGTGTAGCTTCAGCAACAATTTTTTAATAATTTCTCGCAACAAAAAACAAACAAAAAAAAATGAAACCTTTCCACCATTTTGGTGAAGACGCTTAATTAAATAATAAACCTTTTTTAAAACGCAAAGGAACTTTACCAAATTCCTATACAATTTCTTTTAAAAACATTTGTTCATTTAGACCTACATATATATCATGACGTAATTTTTTAAAGTATTCACTGTGAGTTTAAAAAATTTTTCAATGTACATACTTGAAGATCCTCTGTAATGATGTGCTCTAGATTATTAAACCAATTCTAAATCCCTTGACAAAGTCAAATTTAACAAGTTTCTTTAAATATATTTTTGTTGCAGATATGACGTTTGCAACCGTCTCGTATCATTTCCCACAGAGACAATTGCTTATTGTTTGCTTTTCAAAACTAGCACTTTTTTCCTAAAATGTGAAACGATTAAAACTAGGAATTGTCATTAAGACTTTCCCGTATTAAAAAAAAATTAAATTTTCAGAAATCAACTGTTGTAAGTTCTTAGTCTTCTTTTATGATCTTGTCAAGACTAATATATAGGCTTAAGCCAATTACTAGCTCAGAAAGCTAGTTATGACTTGGCTTTCTGGAATAAAAATTACGAATTTCCTACTTGGCAGTTGGTGGCGTAGCAAAGCAAAAATAAATATTTCTAAAAATTACTTAAAATTTCAAATATAAAAACTCAATAACTAAATAAAGTGCAGACTTAGTCACGCTTTTAAATTTGCTGATAAATATCCTTTGAAAAACACACACATAAAACATATACCCAAACGTGTTTTTTTTTTTTGCTGTTTTCATCATTTGTATCCTGCAGCGTTGGTAACAGCAAGAAGGGGAGACAAAAAAAAAATCAAGAAGAAAAAAATAAAATTTTTGTATTTAGTGCAGTTAAATTTTTTCAATAGAAAGAAATAAAAATTTAATCCGTTTTTGTAGAATTTAGTTGTTTTCATGCTTACACACATACGTATACACATTGCCACTGCCCAGAATGATATTCTCACACACATTAAGGACTTGTGCACTTTTGGACTCCAGTCGTTCGAATGTTTTTTTTCTTCTTTATTTCGATAAAGTACTTTGGTCATCTCCAGCAAACACAAAATCAAACATTAAAAATATTTTTTATTTGTATTTCTCAAACTATTAGGTAACAAAGAAGACAAAGAAATGTCTATTCGACGCCGATCAGCTTAATTCGCAGAATGAATTTACAATAAGTATTTCAGTCTTAAAATCTAACAATTATGCTAGGAAATCAAATGGCACGAACATTTGTTAAATATAAAAATAAGTTAATAACAAAAATAGTTTTTAGTTGTCTTTTTTTTAGTATTATTTCTTTTATATGGTCACCCCATAAGCGCAAAAAAGTAAACAACATGGCGAAATAATACAGGTGGTCTTGATGGCGAGTTAAATAATTTTCGCCATAAACTCTGAATTAATGAACTCGCCATCGCGATCACCTTATATTATTTCGCCATGGTAAACAATTTCAAAAATGACAACAGCTGTATTTTTGGCGTAGCTATTGTGCTTAATACGGCGAACTTACACAACGAATTTTTGACGGCGAATTCGTCGTGTTAGACGAAAATCGGTGTTCGTCCGAGTTGTGTTCCTAATATTATACTTAATTAAATCCAGCAAGTGCGCGACGAAAACTCATTGATCATAAATTAGAAAACTACAAAACTATTTTGGCCGATCAGCAATTTAAGTTGCGTTTTAATAAATATCCATAGAAAAGTTTTGCATAAAATAAATGCCGCGCTGTCTTACAGTTAATTAAAGAACAAAACATTTTATTATTTATCTGTATGTGGAAAAGAAGTTTAAATAGAATTCTTCTCATCGATACTTGACATCCAAATCAGTGTTGCCACGGAAAGACAGGAAAAACGTGCGCTTTTCTTTCAAAAAAGTTAAATTTTTTCGTTAAAAGTTACATTTTGAAATTTTCCTTAAATAATTGATAATTTAATATAATTTATATAAATTATAGTAAAAAAAAACAAGATTTTAGCCCGATAATACTAATGAGTATTTAAATCAGGACTCAATACTAATATTCCGGGATGGAAAATTTCATGCTATCGCCATTCAATAAAATTAATTCAAGTAGGATTTTTAAAAACATTGAGCTTCAAAAGAATTTTCTACTTTAATTATTTTAAAAATACCGTTAATAAAGATAAAATTCAGTATTGTTTTCTTAACACTTCAACATTAAATTACTGAAAAATTTTCCGTTATATAATCCGGTACTTCTTCAAGGAAATTTAAAGACAACTCTCTTTTGAATCAAGGTATTTTACCACGAGCATGTTGTCAAATTTGCGAAGCGGAATAATTAAACTTGCTGATAATTTTCGCAAGTTTGAACATAATACTTATGTAGCTCATATGCAAAAAAATGTTGCCTGGAACATTTTGTTGTTTCTAAACATGAAACATTTCATGATTTCTCAAAGTGCCGTGGAGCCTTCAAAAGTTAAAAAAAAAAAATGTAAAAAATGTAACCACACGGCAACACTGATCCATATTGAAATGATCGTTAGCCAAAATGTATTCTTTCGAACATTTCTAAGTGAGAGAAATTTATTGTTGACAAAACCTTGCTTCTCAAATTGTTTAGATTCACTTGCAAAGGATTATGATTTTAGTTTGATTATAAATCCTTCTACACTAGAGATTGTAAATATATGTTTGCTAGATCATTCGAAGGAATTTAATAGGAAACCGAATAAACGAAGTTTTAAGAACCTTTGAAATATAAAAAATGGTTGTGTAAACAAAAAATCAACACGACTGCAATTTATTTTTCAGTTTATCATTATTATAGGGCTCTAGAGGTGGCAAAGAAAATTGGAGTATGTTGTATAAATGTGTGTACGTGCGTACGTATCTGTGTGCCCGAAATTGCATGTGACTTCAAGTGCGAGCATTCATTCCAGGAAAAAAATAACACACAACCAGACTCATCCACAACCATCAAGTGTTACGTCTGATGCTGAGTTTGTTTTTTATGCTTTTTGTAAATTCACAAGCATTTCCTTTAATGTCTTTCCCACTCACCCACACACACACACACACACACACATACATATGACTTTCTTGGTGACTGACTGTTCGATGGTATTTGTCGTGTGCAAATATTGTACGCAAAAATTTATTCTTTTCTTGAACGATTTTTTCCTTTCTTTACTAGTAACTGGGTCAAAGTAATCATACATCATTTAATTAAATACGTTAAAAGTCTCCTCGGTGTCAGAACAAATTTATTTCTGTGAGCATAAACATAAAGCGAGGAGACAAAATTAAATTATATTTTCAACATTTAAAGTTTTTTCTTCATGATTTGAATGAAAACATGTTCTTTATAACTGAGTTAGAAAATATGTCTATACTTTTAACAGTTTGAACAGAACTTTCCTTTTAATAAATGTATTGAATTTTATTTATAAAACTATATTTAGTTATTCAGAACGTGATTGAAATGATTTATCAAGATAACTCATTTTATAACAAAAAACAAGTAAATGAAGCGCATTCAGGGAGTGCAATTCCCCAGTACTTATCATCTCGGCAAGAGTCTACACAATGCTGCCTTCTAGCTCTGCATGCTAATTATACACAGTTTAGATTACACGTCGTGCAAAAAACGACATATGGCAACATTTTCGGACTAAACTAAGTTTTCGAAATAAAAGCTAACTTACACGATGAAAATTGTGAAACTATTTGCATGAAATTTTTGTTGTTTAAGGCAAGAGGTGCAGAGAAGCAAGCGGGGTAAGCAAAATTGGCTAAAATTTTGAGGGGATTTTTCGACACTTGTTTTGTATACACACGCAAAGAAAAAACTATAATCTAAGAGCAACATATTATGGTTGCATTATATGGTTGATAACAAAACATAGTATTGTTGCGATTAAAATTTTTTAAGTTAAAGCCAACAATGTTTCATTTTTTTGTGCACAGTAACCATATAATCGTTAAAAGTTAACAAAAAATTTTTATCGCGATTGGTTCTCCGCAACTATACATTGTTACAAATAACATAATATGGTTATTGTGACCATATCACAACCATATTTTTATTCTGCGTGCACTCCGTTTTAATTTCAGTTCTTATGCTTATCTGTTATAAACACAAAAAGAGCTGACAGATAAGATAAACGTAACAAATTACAACTATAAACACACTTCCAGTTTAAAGAGCATTTATTTTTAGGAACCAAAAAACTTTAGGTTTTTTAAATAATTGAATCGATTGTTTTGAAAAAAAAAACTTTTTTTTAATATTTATGAAACAAAACCTGTAAATATTATAAACTGTTTCTGGGGTTGCAATTTTTAAATAAACAATGACAGCCGAAGCCTGCTTTAATGCTTTCGGTGATCAGAAATAACTTGTTTTCAAATTGACAACATTAATGGCCACGGCAGGTACATAATTAGAAAAAAGAGAAGGTTTTTTTTACCAATTTTATAGATCAACTCTTTTCAAAATGATCGATTCCAACGAAGCAACAGTTAGTTCTTATTTAGTATTCGTACCAATCAGACATAAGAATATTTTGTTACTTCTTGAAAATCTGTTTGTTTATTGAATATAAATGCATTTTACAAAACGACTTGAGAGAACTTGTACAACATGTGTAAACGAAATTCCTTAGCGACCCTTTTCCTCCTTTTAAGACTCACACTCAAACATTCAATCAAAATCTAAGAGTGTTTTTTTAATTCTATTTAATTGTTTCTAGGTAAAATTATTTCGTTGTTCTATTCTCTTGTAGCTGCCACATGTTGCGCATCTTTACATTGTTTATGTATTGTTGGTTTTAGTGTCAGTGTCAGTTACAGTTGAAAGTTAAAGAATATTAAAACAGAAGGCACAATTATTCTTCCAACGTACCTCAATGTTGTTGATACGTATGAACAGGGGTTTTTTGTTTTTGTATAAAGTGTATTTATGTATGAGTATCATTATCTGTCCTAAGGACAGACAAATGGAATAGCTGAACGAATAAATGTATTTACTCATTTGTAGCGTACTTGTATTGGTGTATCAGTTTGGTATACATATTGACGAAGATTGCTGGTGTTGGTAATACTAGTGTTGTCTCCATTACAAAGCCGATTAACTTTGTCTTGTGCCGCCTGTCGTATTTTTATTTATTTATTTTTTTTTCAAAATGGTACTTTTCATTCTTTACTTAGAAAAAAGGCCCTTTAACTTTCCTCAAGATGTGTAAGTGTTTGTTTTCATGATCCTTATGAAAAACAAAATCGTTCATTAATGCTGCGTGTTGAATGTACAATTTATATTTATTTTTATCATTCATGAACTAAAGTCTTTTTATTTTATTAAAGCATGTACAACAACTGTCGAAACAATTCGTTCAGCTGTCGTTTGATGTCCTATCGTTGGTGTGTAGTTAGATTGTATTTTGAACAGTTCAGTTAATAAATACTTAACAGGTGTTAAGAAATTTTATGTTCAATTTTTTTTATTTTTTATATTATTATTTTTCATGTAGAATTCATTGAAACATCTGTCTGTCTTATTTTGTTGCATTATTGTTTCAGTCCTTTATATTTTTGATCCTTAAATATTTATTGATCCTTAAATATTTAAAGACGTTTCCTTTTGTTAAGCTACAATGCTTCTTTTCTAAGAAAATATTTTTAGAAAATTATTAATTTTTCAATTTCACTGTAACAAGAAATAAAGATCAACTGTTAAAAACCTTCGAAATGCTTTATTTTTCACATGTTTTTTTATTTTTATTTTTTTTATAGCAATATTTTTATAAACCTAGATATATATTTTTTCGCTATACTCTTGCATTCACGCTATTCAAACGCGTTCAGACGCTGCAAAGGGTCGGATTAACCAAAAAATCTACATAAAACTGTGTGCCTCTGAAATTGACCAGTGTCGCTCGGAATATAAAAAATAACATTTTTTGAAAGTATTTAACGTTTCTGGGAATTGTGAGATTTACTTAATTTTTTTTAATGAAAAATTTAATATCATTTTAAATCAATTAGGTTCATGTAAAAGCTCGAATAAAAACTTATTATTTCGTTTTGTAAGAAAGTCTTACACACTTTATATTTTATAAATTCTACATAAATATAAAAATAGATTTAATTTTCTAAATACCAACACATAGCATTGCTCTCAATTTTGCCTTTTTGTAAGAGATTATTGCCAAGTTTCACATTCCTTTTCCAAAATAAAACAATAAAAAAAAATTATCCTGCGAAATTTCACAATTTATTTCATCAACTTTGAACGTGAAAAATGCAAGATGTATTTTTTTGGTCAAGTCCCCCATTGTGCGCTGTGATTATCACTATTTTATTCCTGAAAAACGATTTATTTACATGCGTGGAAGTAACTACAATTTTTTGTAATATCCTATCGCGTTTTCAAATAATTTATTAAGAATCTTTCGTCTTGAAGTGTAGATACTTCTTATTATTCATAAAAAAACTTTATTTTTTTTACTCCCATTGTTTGGGTTCTAACAAGTCATTTGCTATTAATTAAAATATCCGACCAATTTTTTACTCTGGTTGCAACACCTAATCAAAAATTATTTTTAGCATCTAAAACAGCTGATTGCAAGTCAATAAATCGAATTTTGTAATCGCTCGGTTTTACTATCATATATCATTCCAATTGCTATTTTTTGTACTGAAACTACTTGCTACATCCAATGACTCTACAGGATCGTTTTGGGTTTGATTGAGATCAAGTCTTCGTCTCCACGTTCTGAACAAAAGTCGACGCGATTCCGGCCTGTCACCGTTTCTTACCTAAAGCTTGACTTTTCTTCCAGGTAAAACAGATTAATGAAGGCCCCGCAATGCTGATGAGTTAAAATAAATTTCAACAATTTAGATATTTTGTACAAAAACGACTTAAATCAGGCCAGGCTTTTTGTATAAAATTAAATCGTAGCGTCAACGAAAATACCCAGAACCATCTACTAAAGACTGTACGAAACAAAAATACTAAACCTTTTTCTTTAATTGATAACAACTGTCACATGATAATCTAAAGGATTATGTTATTTATTACTTCACTACTAAAAGGTTGTGTTGTTTAATTAATATAATTAAATGTTATGCGTTGTTAAAAAGAAAACGTTTAAAAACAACGAAATTAGAAAACTCCCTCTTTTATTTGTTTAAATAAGTTTTATTCAAATTATATCACACTCAGTGTGTGTATGCTTGTCACAAAAAAAATGTCAATATATGCAAACATCCTTTCTTCGCGTGTTTTCGCATGTCATCATCGCAAACCATAAAATTTTCTCTCTTAAAAAATTGTTTTTGCTTCGTGTGGTCTTCAGTGTAAATTTTAAACAGTAAACATTTTGAAGTTAGTGTGTGTTTGTGTTTCTTCTTAATAAATTTTCAATTTCTCTCGTTTTGTATATTGTGTTTTTTTTTTTTTTTTTTTGCTGAACAAATTTGTTTTGGTGTTAACCATACGAGTTTTATTTTACTTTTTTTCATATTAAGTTGCCGTCAGAAAGTCGTTGTTGAGCTTTTAGTATTGTTGTTGGAATTTCAACATATTTACATACAAAGATTCCTTTTAAATTTCTGTCTAATTTCCATGTATGTATGAAATTGCAAAAGTTTCTCTTCAACTGTCTCATGTAAACATATTTTTATTGGGGTTCAAGTAGCCCATACATGGCTTTCATTTTTTTCATTCTAGATCGGAATTTTAATAAAGAGAACAAAACAAAAAAAGCTTCAAGTTGTATGTGGATATTGTTATCTCGTATTTTTGCTATCAAACTAGCTGCTTAAATAGATGATGTTTACAATGTGCACAACTTTAGGCAGATAGATTAAAAGAGTGCTGATGAGGAATATAGCGATCCAGCAGATCCTGCATTACTTTCTAAAAAATAAATTCGTATAAATACGTATTTTTTTCTTAACCAATTTAGAAACTAAAATATTCGTGAACGTAAGCCGAATTGAGATTTATAATTTGTTATAAAGAGCTTTAAACTTTAAAAAATTGGGCCGGAAAAATTTTTTGTGGTGGAACGAAAAATTCATTTCTGCAATAGAAGGCTCTTCTAAAAAGTTCAAGCATCACCCGAAAATATGTAAAGAGCTGAGCTGAGAAGAGAAGAGAATTGAATTCCTGTTGTTTAACCTGCGTATATCGAGTCTTTGTGCAAAAGCGTCCATCTAAAAAACTCGAACTTAAAAAATGCGTCTAAAATTTTTTAATATTCCAAACAAAGAGATTATATATATCTCAACTAATAACATTAAATTTTTAAGTTATGTCTTGCTTTTGCAGTATTTGCTTGATACATACGTGTTTTTGTATGTTTGTACGTACAATTGCGTTGAAAATAGAATTAAAGGCAACGTTTATCTCTATGTATTAATTTTACCTGTGTTTTCAGAAACACACAATTGGAATAATAGAAACATTAAGGCCACATCAAAAAAATTTCTATTGCATTTATTCATTTTTATTAAAGTAAATAACAAAATAAGCTCAAAAGTCTAAATTTTGTTGGTGTAACTAGCACTATTCGGTTTAAACTACACAAAAACTAACAATATTTATAATATACACTAAACAAAATGACGTCTGTCTGAAGGTTCTTGCTCGTGCCTAGGTCATGCGACTGTACAGATCATTCCACGATGTTAATATTGTAATCTTTAAACCACTGATTAGCATTTTTTCTGCTCGTATGTTATTGTCTTGTTGAAAGACTCAAAGCAAAAACAATCCTTTTTCTATATGAAGTAGCACCACATAAAACATAAAAAATATTGGGAAAGGGAAGGCTTCGCCACTACCACGTATTTCTTAGAACAGGGGGTTTTGTAACAAAGATTTTTCAAAAACATTTCGTTAATCATTGAATAAAATGAAATGAGCTGCAGTAAGATAAATTTAAAAAAAAAATGTCGTGCTTTCGCTAAGACTTGTTGAATTCCTGTTTTATAACCTCATTATTTAAGTCATATAGTTTGTACATATATGAAACCTTTCCTAAGATTGAGATATAAACCAATCAAGAATATTGCTCCACTTTTTTTTAAATATATTCATGCGTATGAATATACCTGTGTATGTGTGTATATTTGTATGAAGATACTTACTCTTCTTGTGGTTTTTAAGGGAAGTTTCTAATAAAAATTTATTATGAAATATTTATTCAAATTATTAAAATTACAGAATTTTAACAAAATTTTTCTTTAAATGAAACAGTTCTCGTACTGAAATATGGTTGCTAAGTCTGTACACAAAATATAGGGCATTGAATTTAGTACAATTAATAATCCTTAACTGACCAACATTTTGTGAGACTCCTGTCATTTTTACTCAATATTTCCATGTTCTCATAATTTAAGGTCTCTTTTTTTCTGTTTCTGTTTGTGTTGGTGTGTGTGTGTGTGTGTGTGAAATTTCTTATATTTTGAATGCGCATGTTTTCAATTACAAAGCCAAATTAAATACCGGTTCCTACTAAATTTATTCCTTATTCAAAAAAAAGAAAAAGAAATTTTCCATACCAGCTTGAATAAATTGAAGAAAGAAACAACAAAAAATACAACTTCCAGTTTTTATACTTTGTACTCATATTAAGTATTATTGTTACTGTTGTTGTTTTAACTATGACATCACATGTATGGCTATGGAAACAAAAATGATGCCATTATCCTTTTAACAAAAACAACAACATCAACAAGAAAAAAAGAATCCTTAACACATCCTTTCTGAATGACTGAACTCTCGTGTTTTTTTTTTTCATTTTGCAAACAGGAGTGTTTAAATTTAAGAGCAACCAAGTTTAGGTTAAAAGAGAGTTTTTCAAAAATATTTGCTAAACTTTTAGTATTTTTGTGTACTCAGTAAAATTTGTTAAATAACAAAAAATTTAATAAATCAAGACCGGTACTTTGTAGAGGAACAACTTTCTTAATACCTAATTGGTTTTGTGGCAACCATTTTATTAACAAAAATTTTTGTAATTAAAGTTAATATATAGTTGTTTTTATGCTTTGTAGCTGTGTGACAGTCTGACTGACTTTGGTGTAGATTTGTTTTAGAAGGGAGACGTGCAGGAATGGTACCAATTATGTTTGTAATTGTTGGGTACTTTATAATTATTACCAGCTGTCACTAGTTATTGTTTATCTATTTTATTTTTCTCTCTTCTTCCTTTCTTTCTCTCTATCCATCTCTCTTTATTAAAATGTTTGTTGTTTAGAGGATTTTTCTTTCCTTTTAGTCATTCATGTGCATGAGTAACTCTACCTGCCTTCCTGCTGTACCAAATAATATAGTGCCTTACTTAAAGCCTGGATATATAGTTTTTAGTATGATAGTTATTGTTGTTGCTGTCGGGGCATTGTTCCTGTTGTTTTTATTCAAGATAAATACTCAAGAGGGGATGAAAAAAAACCGAACTAAACTGAAATTATTTTACTTGACTTTACATAGTCATTGAAATTTTTTAATGTTAATCAGTACTACATTAACTTTGCTCGGGTTAACAACTCGTATTTTTATTTAATTTCGAAGCCAAGTTAAAAAACGAAGTCTGTTAAAATATTTTTTTAAATTTCCCAAAAAAGAAAAAAACAAAATGAATTATCATTAAAAGATTCTTTATAATAAAATTTCAACAGTTTAAAGTGAAATTAAAAAAAAGAAAATTAACTGGTGTCAATATAATAAATGTTTTTATTCAATGGAAAATTTGTTACAATTGTTTCCAAAATATTGCATGTCAATTTATTTAATTATAAATCGTTAAAATATATTTGGATAAAAAATCAAAGGTAGGCAGTATTAATATAATAAAATACAACTACGTTTTTTTTTTTAATTTCGAGTGTGTTTTTTGTGTAAAACGATTTTTTAATAAAATTGGTGTTTATTTTTTCTATTTTTTAACTTAACTATTTTCCGTTTTAACATTTCTCTAATTCATAGAAAATATGTATTTCTCTCTTTAGCTTTTTTCTTTTTTTTTCATATACATACATATTTTTGTAATAATTTTCTAGCAAAGCGTTACACCATTTCCTTAAGAAAGTTGTAAATGTAATGGAAATCAAGTATTCTTTTTCATATTTATTTAACAATTACCAACAAAAACAAATTAACCCTTTGACACGGAAATTAATTTCGGCCGTTAAAAAATTCTACGTATGGTTTTTATAGCTTAAAAATGCTTCAAAGAGCATGTGTAAAAAATTATTGGGACAAATTTTTATTCTAAAGTGGGTTTTTTTCAATCTATACATTTTAGTATAAAACCTGTTTCAATCTAACAACTTTTTCAATTTATTATTTTTTTTTTTTTTTATTGGTTTTAAATTTTTTAAGCACATGAACATAATTTAATGAAACTTAAAAATTCATCAAAAAAATATGCGAGAAAATCCATTTTTTTCTTTTTTAATTTGAATATAAACTTTGACATATAAGGGGCTGCGTCGATGATGACTAGACAAAATATATAAAAGTTATATCCAATTGTCTTGAAATCTTACAGCCTCTTAAGAATTTAAAAAACAACATCACAACGAACCTGTAACTGCAAATTAACTGCAAGTATGCTAAAATTTCAACCAGTGACGGGTTGAAAAAATCGACGTACATTATAATGTACGCCACGCATCAAAGAGTTAACATTAATTTTTTTTATGAGACAGCACGGTGTCGTCTTTTACTTGCTAGAACACTCATCAGTCACCTTTAAATTCAACGTACATATATATTATATCTATGTTTTAGCTAACGTAGATGTATTTCTACTGCGCGAAGTTCAGGGCAGTCCTTTTGATCAATCGTACATTATTATGTTTGAATAACTTAACTGTTTCGCAACCTAACTCGTAAAACAAGCGACCTAGTGTATTGCGCGTAGCTAACAATTGCCACATTAGAAAACTTTCTATTGTTTGATATTTCTTTTAAGGGCTGAATAGAATCAGGACCTGTTCATTTTGTCATTGTCATTTCAACATTTTTTGTCATCCATATAAAACCTAAAAAAGTTACAAAATTGTATGCCACAAAGTAGATTTTATATTAAATTTAAAACATTAAATTTTAGTAGGTATTGGTAATTTTATTTATAAAAACTTTTTCGTTTACATGCTTAAAATCAGTTTAACAAAAAGAAATTTTTTCTCGCTATTACACTTTTATTTTATAAATAAGAATATCTCTATCATTGAATAAATAGAATATTTTTTTTTGGAATTTCGAATTTTTGTTATAAATTCTTAAGTTTTGCTTTTCAGAGAACAAAAAAAAAGGAAAAGTTGTCATTAAAATTTGACCAGATTTACACTATGCAATTTTTTGAGGCATTTTTTTCTGAATTTTCTATTTATGTTACAGTATTATCTAAAAGTAAACATTAGCAACAGCAATATCCCCTCAAAACTTAAGCAATACCATATTGCTTACTCCACCTGCTTCACAAACAAGCAAAAATTTCATGCTAGTTTCATGAAAAATTGCATAGTGTAAATGCCGTATTATTTAAAAACTTTTGTGGATACGTGAAATTTTAAACTTATTTCTAAAAATTAAAAATATTAAAAAAAAGAAAAAAAAATAAGCAGACCAGGAAAATTAAAGTTGCTTCTAAAAAGGCGCTCGCGTCCATCACTTAAAATATTTGAACATTTTTTAAAATTTAAGTATTATGTGTCCCAATTTATCATATTTTTAGGACTATTTAACATCTTCAATATCATCTTAATAATAATAATAAAAAAAAAATCCCTTTTATCCTGATTTGAAAATGGTGTAAATTATATAAAGGCTAAAAAAGCGAATTAATAATTAAGATTAGATGTGTGTGAACTCGATTTCAACTTATTGTTTTAATTACAATAAAAAAGAAAGGAAACCAAACAGAAAATACAACTAATACCACAATAACTTGGTTAAGTTACAAACGTTAAAACATATGTATGTAAATATACTTCTCACTCTGCACTAGTCAACCATCATTAAATAACTCCCTGTGGACACCAATAGCACCAAACTCCATACACAAAATGAAAGAATGAAAAAAAGGACATTTTCAAATCATTAAACCACGCAATATATAAATGACTCATTGGGTTTTTTGGCTTTTGTTGTTGTTGTTTTTTATTTTGCTTTAATTGTTAAATAGAAAAAATATGACATAATTAAAACAACAACACTTCATAATTCACAAAAAAGAAGAAAAGAAACGCCTTCCAATAACCACACTCCTCTTGTCTTTTATTATACAAATAGCGATTTTTATTTCCTTTACTTTAATTCGTAGACACATTAAAGGAAATAAATAAAGTGTTTAATAATAAATTCAACTAAAAAGCATTTTAACTTTTTTTTTTTTTTACAGTTTTTAGCTTCATATGGAAGAATGCCTTTTGTAGAAAATTAAAATACAATAATTGCTTTTTTTTCCTTTCTATTTTGGCTTCTAGAGTTGATTTGATTCAGAAATTTAAGCTCAACTTTAAAGGAAAACTACTGATTTCTGTGAGGAGCAGAATTAAGATGTTTTGAAATTAAAAACTGTCATTAATTAGGAAATGTGTTGAAAAAGACATATTTAAAAAAGTATCAAATTTTCCTCATTAAAACTTAAAACATTTATTAAATTTAATCTACTAGTCTTGCAACTCGTTTGGTTTAGATTCTAAGGTTATATTGTCTCCCGAAAAAATTAATCTAGAAACTCTTTAAAAGAAGAACACAAGTTTTTTGAATTGTGTTCAGCATAGCTGCCTTTTAGATCGATTCGATAATACAGTAATTGTGTCACCCCTTTTCATCCTTTCCCAAACTTAGGTTTCGAAAGGGATTAAAAAAGGCTTTTGTTGCAGAGATGAAGTTTTTATTTATGTTGAATCTTTTTTCCGTCACTTTGGGAGTGGGAAGTAGATGATGGAAGATAAAACTAAAAAAAGTTTATAAATACATACATATGTACTATGTACCCGAGCTTTATATTCTTTCAAGGTGCCATCTTTTCACTTCTTCGCCCAATTGCAGTTGATCCGTTTGCTTTTTCTTCATGCAAGTGCTCATTCCAAAAAAAATGGCGGAATTTTTCTTCAAAGCAATCTTCAAACAACTTGAAAAATCTAAAGAAATGAGAGGTGTTATTTGGCGATAGACTACATTCCATAATCCTTTAGTTTATTGGTGGTACAACTTAAAATTTTTTATTTTATACTAATATTAACATTGAACACCGTTTATATAGTCTGCACACAGTATACATACAGCATACGCTTATAGGCTCATGAAAAGTCATAACACGCGAACGCGTCGACCGATTTCGTGCAAACTTTAGACAAACAATCTACACGACCATAGGAATTCGGTTTGCCCGATCATGGGTTATAAAGTCACAACACACTGGCAGCAATCGATTCACGTACTTTCAGAAAAAAAAAAAAAATTGGTTAACACACTCTCACAAGAAAAATGTTGTGTCATGAACACTCACGCACTTTTTAATATTTGATCACACAAGAAAAACATTTTTTTTAAAGCGGATTTATAAAAAAATGGTATTGGGTTCCAGATGTTTGACTTGAATATTTAACATGATAAGGTGCCGAGGTCACCCGCTTTCATTTATGCACTTTTTGTTCATTCGAAGTGAGTGCTGCGTCTTATGTCTACTTTTAAAGCAAAACTTGTCTGGAAGATGGTTACTTCTATATATTTTTACATTGTTTTGAAAAGTATAAAGTATCCCAGTTGTTCGTAAAAGGGTAGATAAATGTGGGATAAGCCTATGATCATCCATGATCTCAAAAATAAGACCAGGCTTATGAGTTTGACATAAGTAAAGGAATTAAGCCAAGCACCCAAAAGCATTGTAGACTGTTGTGACCCATAATTGTATTCAATGATTATTTTTGGTGTCAACTTGTGTGCTAGGTTTTTGTTATGAATACGGCCGCGGAAATCTTCAGAAATCTCTCTTCGAGCTCTTAAACAATTATTAAAATCAGGTATTTTATCTACATCTCGTGATTTCTTTATGGGATTTCTTTACGCTTCGCTAATCCTTCTGACCATGATTATGTTTCATCATCCGATTCCCTTTAGAAGATACGTTATAAAATGTCAAATAAGCAGTACTGACGACATAATTCTAGTTATTACTTTCACAAAACAATTTGCTTTTAGTTCATTTTTTTCTGTGTCTTCTAAAAAATAAAGTATTAAATTTCAATAAAATTCATTTTTAATATTCTTAAGTTTTATTTATTTAATATTAAACAACTTCCTTCCAGTTTTTGCTGCAGTAGTTAAACAATTTAAAATTCTTTCAAGGAAAACTGTACTCTGCTCCTTACTCTACGAAACATAAGTATGCATTCACACATACAGGATGTTGTTCGTTGCTTAAAGTGTAGAGACCGGATGTAGTTTGTTTTTATTTCTTCTTCAGCAGTTGTTTTGTTTTTTATTCTCCCCCAACTTTTCGCTGTTTTATTTTAAAGTTGGATTTTTCTTTCAATAAATGTTCTATATATTTTGATGTTATTGATACAAAAAGAAAATCAATTCCTTCGTTTAACAGAAAAACAGCTGAATAACAAACGGCAAATTATTAAAGGATCTCTGTTTCGTTTTCTCAACATTAGTTTAATTTAAAGTGATTTTTGTGTTGCAGGAATTTATAATTTCCGGACACCTGTTGCTTACGACAAGGTGATTTATGAACATGTTAATTTCTGAAAGGAAATTTTATTTACATCTTACAAATGGTTTGAAGTAGTTACGATGTTGTCTTAAGGCCTTTATTTAACAAAGAAATATTTTTAATTTATTAAAGGTTTATTAAGAAAATTTGTTTAATAATTTTTTTTTTAATTTTTACTGCTTTGAGTATTAAAGGGTCAGGCAAGTAAAGAATCCAAATTAACATAATTCGCATAAATTCCCAGGACTGTTTTAACGAGTTTCATTGTTCATACCATACTTGGGATTTTTTCATTACCATTGAAATTTCATTAGCATTGTTTGAAATAATGACAATGGAAAAAAATTAACTACCACTTAATGCTAATGATTTTATTTTAATTATAAATGTTTTTCATAATGATAGTGATATTTCAATGAAATTGTTTCATTACTTATTACAAATGAACCAATATTAGTTGTTTTTAAGAAACACAAATTTTAGATTGCAGAAACTTAAAAAAACTGTGCATAAAATAGTAAATCTTAACACTCTTGTATATTGATCTGTATTTAAAAATTTTAAAAATTTATCATTTTTAAATAAGATAGGTGTAAAACTTGATGTCTGAGATCAAATAGCAGCTCTTATAATTTACACGG
This sequence comes from Gymnosoma rotundatum, assembly GCA_916610165.2. Lineage (NCBI taxonomy): Eukaryota > Metazoa > Arthropoda > Insecta > Diptera > Tachinidae > Gymnosoma > Gymnosoma rotundatum. Next base: position 76,534,987 of record OU744339.1, on the reverse strand, counting down.
AAACAAAAATAGTTTCCAATAATGTCACCTTTTTCACCAATTTTTTCTTATCTAAATGCCATTTTAAAATATTGCTCTACAATGCTTTAAGATGTATATTTAGTGTACAAAGACAAGGAACATCTCCGTTAATGATAATGATTTTAAACCATTTAATCATTAGTCAATGATTTTTTTTAACTAATTACCAATGAAATCTTTTCATTAAAAAGCATTACCATTAGTAACAAATAATTAGCATTATTTATCATTTAATGCCAGTGAAATCATCAATTAGTTAGTCCATCTAATTAATTACTTCCATGCATGGTTCATACAACTTCAAATTAAATCCGTAAAGTGGGATCTAAATCAGTGCTGCCTGTACTTTTTTTACTTTTCGCAAATAATTGAAAAGCTACAATTAAAATAATCTGACAAATTTAAATCAAGAAAATAAAATTAATTTCAATAGTTTATTATTTTTTTCTAATAATGATAATTAATATTAAGTAAAAATAATATTTAATACTTTATCTTGTAAGTTAATAAATTACACTATAAATAATGTATTATTGGCAATGGAGGCTTCCTATGTATTGCAAATAAATAAATAAAATAATTTACTTTTATGTCTGACAAAAAAAAAAAAAAAATTAAGCTAAACGGGAAATTAAAGAAAAGTGGAAATTATTCGGTAGTTTCTAAGCGGGTAATCTAAAGGCTATTGATTAAAAACATCTCTACTATCAATTTATTAAAATAAATTTTGAATTCTCACATAATAAAAATGTATACCATTTATGCAAGAACAAAGGAATTTTTAAAGTTTTTAATGATAATTCCAATTAAAGGCCAGGATTCACTATCATTCAGAATCCTTCGATTTTATCACACAAAAATCTGCAGAATTCTGTCCTACTTTAAAATTGTTCCAAAATGGCTTCTTAGGCGACACACTATTAAACGAAAATATGCGAAAAACCTCTATGGTGCTAATATTTAACTCATTAAAAAATTCAACTCTGAGCGCATAGAGAAAACTATTTTTTTATGAATTATTTCAAAAGATTATAAAAACGTACAAATTTTTCAATAAGTCTCTCACACACCATACTCTTAATACTTTTTGAACAGACATGCTACATGCTATTTTAAAGAGATTGTTCGATGACAAATGCTACAATTCGAGCTAAATTGGGAAAAGACGGGTTCTTATAAATATATATATTTTTTTCATGTTAAAAAAATAGAGAAATAAGGTGACCACATAAACAACATTAAACCACAGTTTATCCGAATATTAATTAGTAGTTGCCCTGACATAAAAACCCCAAACGTTTTGCAAAATAGTTTTGATCGGACACAAACCTTTAGCTGTATTGGGATAGCGAACATTGTTAAACATTGTTTCGTTTATGCCTAAAATGAAATTTTTTTTTAATATTTGCTGATTTGTAGCCCACTATATATTAGCTAATAAATACTTAAATAAATTAAATCTTGGATCTGTCTGTTTAAAGGGTTATTAAACAAATTTTATGCCAAAAAAATCGAAATTATTCATTTTGAATAGTTTAAAATGTTTAAAAGTGACCGTGTATATATAAATGCTTATATAAATGAGTCAACGGTCGAACAATTTAATACATAATGAAAGTGGGAACATGTAAGTGTATTACCTACGAAATGATAAGTGTAAGCATATTTTAATTATTTTGAAGTTGTTTAATAAGAGCTAATATGTTCAGCTTTATTTTTGTGTGTTTCCAGGCAACTTGACCAACAAAAGGACCTCTTAATAACTGCAGCTTTAAACTGACAAGAGCAACAGAAAAACTCTATACTTGTTTTTTGTTTTTGTGTGTTAAATCGCTCAAAGAGCTTATACCTTCTGTTTGCCTGCCTGACAGCTTTAGCAACAAACACACATATTTGTCAAATTTAGTATTTTTTTACCTTTAAGGTATTTTTGCATGTAAAAATAAATACGTAAACACTTATCTATGATTGTATGCATGTGACATCGTCATCTTCTTGATGATCATCATCCATTCATTCAATTCAAAAATAATTGAATGTAGAATACATCGTATATTAACCATAACGCCATTGTATTTGAATTTCAGATTTTTGTGGTTGAGATTGCAGCCTATGGGTTGTCTGTGTTTGCGTGTGTGTGTGTATCTTTAAAAATAAAGGAGCATGGGAACCAAAATTTTGTTTCGTTTGTGTTTATAAAATTTTGTGTCACAGCAGTGTTAAAGAACTTGATTAATTTTTTAAGGATTCCCTGAGAATAAATCTCAACTGTTTGTTCAGCTTTACTAATTAAATTTTCTTTTTATTTTGCTTTATGTATACCTTGTCCTTCTTGAGTAATTCGGTATTTTGTTGCTAAATTTAGTCGTTTTTATCATAGTAGTCTAATTTCCTAATTACTTGTTTAATTGCCAAAAATGGAGCCTTACGACAACAGCACACATCAGTAAATATTTAATAACGAAAAGAATTCCATAAGTTCCTGTTTTTTTTCTTTCTCAATTTCACAACTTTTAGAGGAAAAACTTTACCTTCAAACGGGTTTGTTTACTTAATTTCATAACGTGATGGGATTTCGATTTGCAGATCACAAATAGTGTATTCTAAATTCTTAAATCTTTGCTTTGCTTACATGTTTTTCAGCAAATAAAAAAAAAAAAAAATAAATGTCTCAGCATTTACAAAACATTTCATAATAAACGAAGCATTCTTTTCATTCTGCAGCAAAGCAATCAGCAAAGCATTTATTTTGAAAACTTTTGCTGTTGCTTATGCAATGAGCTGATGGTTGCTTCTTCCTTTGCTGTTGCTTTTTAAGAAAAAACAACACCATTTAATGGTGTAATAAAAACAACGTTTGTATTTGTATTGTATGTATTTTCTTACGTTTGTAAGTAATAAATACGTTTCCAACCCTAAAAGGAATGAAAAGCAGCGATTTACAGCAATCGTAGTCAGCCAGAACTTCATAGTAAAAAGTTAGGCAAAGCAAAAATAAAAATAGAGAAACTAATTGCCCAAGCAACAGCAAACGTTTTCAAATTAATTGCTTTGCTGCAGAAAGAAACGCATAGTCAGCTAAAGCAAATTCGTTTCCTTCTTTTTTTGCACTTGCTGCACATTTTTCCACAGCAACAGCAACTTCATATGCATTGAAAATAGTTAAACATTTTTAATCACTGTTTTAAAATCGAAAAAGATACTCTTCTGTATTTTTCACAAGTTTGTAAAGTTCTCGGCTCAAAAGAGTCTTAAATTTGGGTTTTGTTTTACAAAAGATTTATTCCATTTGCTTCTTTGTCTTTTGGAAACACAAAAGAATCGCTGGAAGTCAGATCAGGAGAATGAAAAATGGATCTTGAAACCCGAATCGTTAGTAGCAAACCCATGTTTTATCAGTGATCATCGTCATCAGCATCGGTTCTGCCAAAAAATAATTTATATATTGAAGCTTTGTCACCATAAAATTCCCTAAGCTTAAGCTGCATTACTTTCCTTTCATTTAAAAAAATTAAAATTAAAATGTAGATGTCAGCTTAGTTACCGTAATTTTCGAAATTCTTACACAATAAAAATAAATTTTTTTGGGGTGTTTTTAATCCTTGTGCGACCACTGCAATCAGTTGCCACAACATAAAAGGATTAAATTTAAAAGTGCCCAAATAATTTATATCTTTTAGCTTGCAAATCGGGGAAAACCTTTTAATGGATTATATCGATATTTTCTAAAGTAAATCCTCGCCTAAATAGTCTTCAGCAAGATTCATTATATTTGTAGATCCTAATAATATGTAAAATAAATTTTTTTAAATTTCACATTTTTAAAACAATTTCATACTGTTGTTTATTTATAACAAGTTTTTTTTACGTTTTTTTTTTTTTTTTTATTTACAGAAAATTGGTTGCCGTATACTTAAGGTATTTTCCAATGTTGCTCCCCAAAGTACTGACCGTGTGGTACAAACGGTGGGCAAACAAAGCGAAGTTATTGATGCTATTCGTGAAGTGATTTCCTTGACCAGGGAAACCCCCATTAAGGGTGCAGTCCACAATTATGACCCCTTAAACTACGATCGCATGTATGCCGATGAATATGGCGGTTATGGCAACATACCTGGCAGCAGTCGTCCATCCAGAGATGGTCGACGTGGTGATAGAGGTGGTGATTATGGCCGCGGCGTTGGTCGCAACGATCGTAGCCGTAGCGGTGGTCGCAGTCGTGATAACAATCCCTTCATAAACCCATGGGCTAACGATGACGGTGGTTATGGTAATGGCGGTGGCAGTGGTGGTTTCGGAGGTGGTAACTTTGGTGGTGGCGGCGGCGGAGGCGGCTTTGGTGGCAACTTTGGCGGCAACAACGGTGGTTTTGGCGGCAACGGACCAATGGGTGGCAGCAACTTTGGCAACAACGGCGGTGGCTTCGGTAATCAAAGCGGAGGTTTTGGCAACAATGGTTTTGGCGGCGGCTATGGTGGTGGTGGTAATCAAGGAGGTTTCGGTGGCGGCATGAATCAAGGAGGTTTTGGTGGACCCTCAAATATGGGCAATGGTATGGGAGGGGGACCTTCTGGCTCATCCGGTTTCGGACCTTCAAATAATGTTTCCAATAATATAACTGGCAATTTACCTGATGGTCATGATCCTAAAAATAGTACACAGGTTTCTATACCTAAAGATGTAAGTGTGTGATAAAATTTCCATCCAAAACAAAAGCTTAAGAATTTTTATTGTTTCTTACAGTTGGCTGGTGCTATTATTGGTAAGGGAGGCGGCCGCATAAGACGCATCCGCAATGAATCTGGTGCTTATATTACTATTGATGAACCCTTGCCTGGTTCCTCTGATCGTATTATTACCATCTCTGGTAATCCAAAGCAAATACAAATGGCCCAGTATTTGCTGCAACAGAGGTTGGTGTCAAACAAAGCCTAAAGTATGCATTTTTCCTTTCATTCATTTATTTTCATTATTATTATTATTATTATTATTATTATTATTATTATTATTTGCATAAATTCAATTAACATTTTGTTCACAATAACACTAAAAAATATGGTTAATTAAATTTAAGAAATGGTGTTTGGTTTGAAATGATTGTGTTATAACGTAAATTGATGTGTGTTTATTGGTGCTTTTATGGTTTCATGGTTTTAATATACATACATATGTTTTCACATTTATAGAATAAAAAATTAACCAAATTCAAAATATAAATAATCATTGTATGGAAGACTAGTGATTTTGTTGTTTTGATTATAAAGTAATAACAATAAATCCCTTGTCTTCTTACAATGTTTATTACTAGCTTCATATTTAACATTAAAAAAAAACAAATTCAACATAATAATTCATATGTTAATTGTATTACAATAACGGACGTACATCATGTAATAAGTTTCCATTACATCAACATAAAACATGGTGTTAAAAAACATAATTCATTGATACATTTTTTACCTATTTTTTAAGTATTGCATTAAATATAATTAAGGGGAAAAATTATGTTTTTTTAAGATTTTTATTGAAGTTATTTTTTTACTGTGTTTGATTTATTCATTTTTACAAAAAGTTTAGTTCTGTTAAAAATAACTTTTGAAAATCTACTCTGCACATTTTAAATGGCATTCTGTTCGAATAATTTTTAAAGCTACTCGCAACTAACAACGAACTTAAGCCTAACAAAAAAATTATAATTCATTTAAAATGGTATTAAATTAATTGGGTTGATTCCGCCAGTATATAACAACATTTAAAATGGCTTCATTTTTTTTATGTAATTCACAATATATTTTTCAATCGATAATATGATTCAGCTATGAAACAGCAAACAATAATCATATTTTTAAAAACTTTAAACTTGAAATTTATGTATTTAGCATAACTTGTAATTTCAATACCTGAGAAACTAAAATTTTACATACCGCCAAGCCAGCGTTACCGGTCGTCGACAAAAGACACAATTTGACTTTTTCCTTGGCGGTCTGTTACTTTTTGTGGGACTTATTTAAACTCATCTCATTTTTCGACTTTTTATTTTGTTACGACTTTCTTTTGTAAGTCTACCCACAAAAAATCGTCGAGGGTACGAACATTGCTGTGACATCGCTGTCACAAAAAAAGTAATCAAGATTTATTTTTCAGTATGCAACTTCCTTGAATTCGGTAGTATTTTCTTTATAATTCATCAACAAAAAGAAAAGCTGAAAATAAATTACGAAACCACTGATCCCGAGTCGGAAATTTGTAACAACGTTACAAGTTCTTTCAAGAAATGTTTCACGGTATTATTCCAGAGAATGGAAATTCAAGTTCAAATAGCATTAGCAAGCAGAAGAGACAAGGCGATTTTTTGCATTATGCGACTTTTTTTTTTAAAAAAAAAAGTACCTTTTGTGTAGGGTTGCTAGATGGCCTGGATTGACCTGGATTAACCAGTTCTGGGGCGAGTTACCAGTTAAAACACGATTTATCCAGTTAAAAAAACTAAAAATTTTTAAAAATAATTTTTTTTTAAATATAATTTTTTTTAACTGACAATTTTTAACAAAAAAAATTTCCGCTTTAAATTTAAAATAATTTGTTTTTTTTACTGTGGGATAATTTATTGGACCTTTCAAAAGTTTTGAAATGTAAAATGTAATTGCAGCTACATATTGTTTCAAAACTGCGATAAGAATAGAGTAGAAAATCCATATATATAAAATGATCTCATTTGTTCTTTTCATACCAGTTAGCAATACTTTTTGTAGAGGACTAACAGTATTTTAAATAATTTACGCTTACAAGAAAGGAGTAAAATATCCTTCAACCTAATAAAGGCTGAAATTGAATTGAAAAAAAAATCAATTTTAATCGAAGTTGTCGATTTGCGTACAACTAAAGCAAAAGGGTTCTTGGTCCTGTGAATAAAAATAAAAAATATATGTGGCAACAAAATTTGGGATTGTAATTACATTCATATACATATGTAATATGACGTTTGACCAATTTATTATTGTTACGTTTCCTTGCTTTTATGTTATAATTATTTTATTTTTGTAAAAGAAAAATTTGAATAAAATTACCTTTTTTTTAATTTATAAGTCCATTTCTAAACTATCCAGTTTTTTTAATCCAGGTGAATTTTTTTGATTTTTTAATTATTTGACTTTTGGTAACTGACAAGTATATTGTTTTGAAAATTCCTAGCGGTAAACCTGCTCCAAAGTCGATTTTTTTCTAATGAAACATATGATAATTTACGAGAGCATGCAAATGGCCCTTGGTAGGTCTTTATAACTCTTAAATATTGAATGCCGAATTCTGTTTATGAGGTTGCAGCAATGTTGAAATGTCCGTTGTACGTTTAGTTTCTAAATATAATTTGCCTTTAGACACTCAATTATTTTTTATTTCCGAAGAATTGTATTTCGTTTAATTCTCAGCTGATAGAAATAAAATTTAAAATCGCTTTATACTTCAACGAATACGCGTCAAAATATCAATAAAAGTTTGTTGGATTACCGCTGATATAAGTTTTCAAAAGGAGTTTTCAAAGAATTGTACAAGCAGCATTAAGAATTTGAAAGTACTTTTCGTCTAGGACTGTATAACATTTTACGGAGCTTACAGATTACGATATTTGAAAGATTGAATAAGCGTATTCTCATTGCTGATAACACACAACTTTCCACTCGCTACCTAGACAAGTAGCTAGCTATTTGAAATCACGTGTTTGTTATCTTGATTTTCTAATTTTGTTATTCATTTTAATACGAATGAGATATTTACAGCTAGCTTACTAGCAATTATAATGCAACTAAATTCTAGAAATTTTCATGTTGTCTTTGAATGCAGGTGGTTACAGTTATTTGGTAACCAACTTATGGATGGTATGTAAAAGTCATCCATATTTCATTCGGAAAGTTTAAAGTAAATCACTCTTAAATCTTTATATACGTCGCTGCATTGTCTTTTGAAAGGAATTAAAATCTTTTTTAATTTTCAAAAAGTGTTTCCATGTTTTTTAATTTTTGAAAATTATTAATTTTTATATTATTCAACAACTCATATCTTTTGTAACTGTCAACAACTTTTTTTATTTATTTTATTTATTTATTTCATTCAGTGTCAAAACTGAAGAAATTACTATTTGGTGTTCTGCAAATCACTCGTTTTGGCATTATTCGAAATTAAGTTCGAACTTTTACTTAAACGCCAAAGTCAGCTGTTGATTGAAAAAGTAAACAAATTTATTATTTTAAGGCAAGAATTGAAAATGCCTGGAGTTAAATATACAAAGGAGACAATAAGGGATGCTTCAAATCCATGAGTGTGATTTGGTGAAAAATTTGTTTTTAAATTAGATTTGTTAGAATTGAACTAATATTGTTAATTTAAAAAAAATACTTCGTATGTGCGTTTAAAACTTTTACCAAAAAAGTGTTTTTATTCATTCACCTAATTTTTATCAAGCTTGAGGCGAGAACATGAAGCAAATTAAGTTTTTAATAAAATTTAATTTAACTAAGATTAATAATAAAGACTTTAAATTTTTTTATTCCAATGATTCTTTACTTGTGTTTTCAGTAATTTTTAAGACTAAAATTGCATTCGATTTATTTTCGGTCAGGTTTGTTTACTTGATTTTAAAGCGAGTAAAATTGTGCGAATTCGGTTTAGAGAACTCTAAGAAAATGTGAATATGTTTTAAAACGAGAAATTTATTCGGATTCGTTTTACAGAACAGGGCCGAATATTTCACATATTTCATATTTCACATGAAGATCTTATAACTACAAAAATACATTCGAAATACTTATGTAAATATTTATTAGCCAGTGTTCAAAAGGAGAAGAAAAAAAGAAATTCATATGTACCCTACAATTTCTTTATAAATATGTATGTAAATAATATGAAATAAAATGTAGAAATAAGTGCCCCGAAAAAAAAAAACACTGCTTATTGCTTACACATTTAACATGGAAGTATACATATCTATAGAAACACTAGATAAATGAAGTTAGCAGTAGGCGAGATAAGTTACCCCGATGACCACTGACAACAAAAGATTTTTCGCAAATTGTACTATTAAAAGAAATAGGGCTCAGGTAGTAGCGATAGACACTAAACGTGGGATAAAATTGTTCTTGAAAGTAGACAGTGAATAGGAAAAGCGACGATTCTGGTATGGAATTACTGAATTCTATACTCTACAAATCCCAACACAAAACGATCTCTCCATTATTAGCGACGCATGTCCAGGACAAATTACAGAATACGTTCCATTAGAGACACTGAAATCAAATATGTTTACAATGTGGTTAGGGCAGCCAGTGAGGCAGCAACAGTGCAACCTTAGCGGCAGCCTAAATGTTTGAGTGATTCAAATACCCAGTTACATTCAGTATTTTTTTGTTTTATTATTTATATTTAAATAAAAATAATTTTTTTCTTCAATTTTAATCTAAAAATCCTCAATTTAAAAAAGTCTTATAAAATTTATTTTTATTATTTATTTTAGCGTACACGACAACAACCAACGTAAACACATTTAAAAAGCGATTCCTTACTATAACAACAACAGCAACAACAAGAACATCTTTATATTTAAATAAGCTCCAATGAAATGTCCATCTTCTGCTCCAAGGGTAATGTCAAATTTTGGATTTTTTAAAAAGGAGAAAATTCCCTTTGGGTAAACAACAACAAGAAAGTTGGAAAAGATGTGTTCTATAGTTTTATGTAAAACAAATAATTATAATATAAAACAAAATTAAAACAACAACAACAAAAAAATAATCCAAAACTAAAAAATTTTAATTTAATTTGTTCCACAAAACTTAACTTCCTCTCTTGTTTTCTTATTACTTCAATTATTTCCACTTTTTATTTTTAAATCTACTTCGGATTATTATTTAAGTTAATTTGTTTAAAAATAATTATATGCAAAATTATTATATTATTTCCAATTATTATAAAATTTTATGCCGTTAAGTTAATTGGTTAATTAATATTGAGAGTAAATAACAAATAACCCAAGAGAAACGAATAAATAATACTTGGACTTTAATTAAATATTATTTGTATTCTTATATATTTTTTAAAACCATTTTATTATCAAATAAGCAACGGAATAAAAGTTATAAAACAACAAACGCAAACCCACCATCAAAAAAACAAGGCGCTTTTTAATTATCTAAATAATTTAATTATCTAATTTAATTTATTCCTATAATGGTTTCGATTCTTGAAACATATTTTTTTTCTACCTAAAATTTTCCATGTTTCTCTAAATAATAATATTGAAAACGTTTAGAAATTAAATGGAGCGCCTTTTTGAATACCAAAAGTTAAACTATAAATATTATAAATAACTAACATCCAATTAACAACGTACATTTTAAAATCTACTAAATGCATGTAGAATATAAATTGCATTTTTAACAACATTCAGTCCGATGACTGATCAAAAATAAGAGATATAAGAACACTACGAACAAAAAAATAACAAAATTAATTTTCAAATTTTTCTGATTTTTTATAGACTCCAACTTAATTGTAAGTTTTAATTGAAACGCAATTTTTCTGTTTTTGTTTTTTTTTGTACCAAAAGTAAACAACATAATTCATTCTATTAACAACTTAATATTCATATATTTTGGAAAAAAGAAAAAAACACACCTTAAATTTAAAATATGTATTCCATTAATTTTTATAAATTTTGGTAAAATTTATTTAAGCTAATTTTTGACAAAATTGTAAAAAATTAAATTATGAATAAAATTAAATTAAAAAAAATTGTGAACATGAAAGTTTTACTGTATAAAATGGTTCTACTACAGAACCTTATATTTGATCACGGACCAGTACTCAGAGGATGACCCCTACTGAAGCAATGCTTTGTGCCAGAGCTAGGATTCAGGTTATGGGAACGAAGATGGAGACATTCGAGTGTTCGTGGACATTCGATTTGAATTTTTTGAAAGTGACAGGAAAGACCTCTGCAGGGAGATGATTTCACGTATGAACTGTTTCTAATTTTTCTGTAATCCGTAGTTAAATTTACTGACCAATTAACCACAAATGGATGAGCTCTAAAAATCGTGGTGTGCGCAGTCACGTCCACATATCTGTAACGAGTTCCCTAAGTTTAAGAAAGTCAATAGAGTTGGATACCACACTGTCACCCAAAGTATATCTATAACAAGTACATGCAGGAGTTCAGCTGATAGTTTTATTTATGTGCGTGTTTATCAGTTTTTGTGTCAAAACTTGTTTAAATTTTTTTATTTTGCTCTTGTTTGTTCACCTTTTTTTTAATTTTTATTGTTTTATCAGGGGGGTTATTATGTATTTCTATTCGAATCGGAAAATCATCGAATTCGTAAAAATGCGATTACGTAGTACGATTTTCGGAAATTTATTTCCGAACGTTCGTAAATTGAGGTAATTTTTTAATTCCATTCGGAAACCAAAAAAATCCCTTTCGAAATTTCCATTATGTAGTACGAAAGCAAATATCAAATGTGTTATTAACGTATGTAGATTTTTCGAATGCCATTTTGATTGCGGAAACTTATATAGTTATTTTTTTTTACATACATAAAAGAAATTAAGAATACACATTTGAAAATGTAGTTAATAAAAAAAACGTTTATTAAATGATTTGATTTTAAAATTATTTAAAAGGAGTTTACATACGTAGCTAAGGCAAAATTAAATAATGGTGGAATTAATAAGATTGCATACAAATTTAACAAAAGGATACCTAAATGTTTCTAATGCCAAAAGCAAATGCAGGGGGTTATGGCAGAGACTATCGCAAGATTAAAGTGCTGCAGATTGTAAGCAACACATAAAGTTAAAGTCTCGCCGTAAAAAAATAATATTTCAGAAACTGGAGGTGGACCAAGATATTATTGTTTTCTTTCACCAGTAGAGCAAAAAGTTGCGGAACTGCTTGCAATTAATAATTATATTGAAGGAATCAGTAGTACGTGTAGATATGGAGCACAAATAAATATTCCTACTACAATAAGTATTAGAGATTATGAAGTAACGAAAGAAATTCAATACCTTGCAATAACTTAGGAGTAAACAATAGTGAGACAAACTTAAATACACCATATACTCCACATCGATATACCCGTGGTAGTATATCCAAATATCAGACATTATTATAAAAACAAATACACAATCGAATTAAATATTAAGAAAATTCGATAAAACTTATTATTAAAAAAATAAAAAACATATTAACAGAATTAGGCGCGATAAATATAAATATATCAACAGCCAAATAATACTTAAAACGGAGCAGTGCTATAATGGAGCGCATGTACATATTCAAAAAAGAGAAGTTTAGATTTTTCAAGAAAAATGAAATGGAAAAATATCACGGGAGGAACGTTTGTTTGATATGGAAAAGGAGATTTTAGAATTAGTTGAGTTTTCCCTACTTCCCTTTAATTTTTTTACAATACTATTATGAATTATTTTGTGTTATGTTTGTTATGAATTATTTTTCTTTTTTTGTTTTGAATATGTATACAATGTACATACATACCTATATAATTACAAATATAAATGTTACGTAGCTCAAATGAATTAAAGTTTTTGTTCACGTTCCAAATAAATATTTATATTAGATTTATTTACAAATTTGACTTTTGTATCAAACAGTGCAAAGTCATGCCAAGTTTTGTCACATAAAAAAGTGCAATTATTTAAAATTTCCCTTAAAATTGCAAACACAACTCTGCAGGCCTTTCGAACGTACTACATAATACGATTTTTTTTTCGATTCGGAAATTCTTTTCGAAACTCTTTTCGATTCGAATAGAAATACATAATAACCCCCCAGGGATGGTAAACGAAATCCGTAAATACACTTTTTCAGCTCAAGTTGCATAAAACATCCTTTTATTGAATTCTTGCTTAAATATACATTGATATAGTCGTTAAAAGGTCATTCTCTTATTTTTTTTAATAATAATTAAGTAAAAATCATATTAATTTTTTAGTTAGAAAAATTATAAAGTGTTACCCACTTTGCCATCTCTGAACTGTTTTTTGACATAATACATGATTTTACAAAAACAAAATGCCTGTTGTTGTTATAATGTATTTGTCACCTATGAGTCTCTTCGCCCTCTTCTCTACGCGGTCGAGTAACTTAAAAGCAGTCTTTGAAGCACCGGCCCATACATAACAGTTGCATACTATTTTTGGCCGAACGTTTGACATTTGACGACTCGAATATCCAGTACCGAATTCAAGATTTAAAGCAAGCTACTATCGAAATTCTTGTTGCACATTAAATTTTCTGTCTAACAGTATTTTTCTTTTGAACTGTATTGAATGAAGTAAGTGAAAATTAGGAAAAATTTAAGGATAATACCTGAATTTACGGTCTTCTACTGTAAGACCTTTTATATTTTGTAGCTTTGGTAAATCTTAATTTAAAACACGGCAACAATAGAAGGCTGCATACATTTCCAATTACCTGTGATTGCACCATCTACAATACTAATAACTGTAGTAGTAGATGTTGGAAATGGATTTATTTACAAGAGTGGAGGAAGAATATTGCATGAAAATCTAGGCAGCAAAAAAACATCCGTGCTCAAGATCAATTGTATTGGTCGTTTGCAATATTAAGATGAGATTACTGAGATGCACGTAATCTCAATTGTCAATTTTAAAATAATTTAAATTAGTTTGCATCTTGCATTGTTCGTATGTAGTAGATAGAGCAAGTTAACAAAAGCCTCCTGTAGGCAAAAGTTTTTCAAAATACCGCAACCAATCAGTCACATCAGAGATTCCATTTGGAGTTGTTTTCATTCCTTTTTCGCCATTACGAGAGAGTTCAGTTTTGGTGCTTTAGTTTCGATAAGTTTTCATCAATCCGAAAAATGTGTTAAGGCGTTCTTTATATTAGAAACGTGGCAATATATAGCAAGCACAATGTGGCATAATTTTAGGCGTTCTTTAATTCTGCAATGTTTTTGTTTATATTTTTTTGTTTACGTTTTGTGTGCTCTTTTTCTTGAGATTATAACAAAGCGCATACAAAATAAAGATATGGCAATACATAAACAAATTTCGTACGTTGATGTAATTTTTGTTAAGACCAGTAGTGCGATTCACTATGCTTTTTTAACCACAATTGTTTCGTTTAAAAAATTTAACCACAAAATTAACCATTTTGCTATTCACTAACACTTTAAACGATATTTACTGGTGTTTAAAGCAAGCTGCTTCAGTCAGCTGTTATTTTTAGCAAAACAAATTGTGGTTTATTAACAGCAGTATTTTTTGTGTGGTTTAATCCGTTTAAAAAAGTGTTTGTTTACCGTGTACCTAATAATCGTTGAATAACATTGCTTTAAAGTATTTAGTGTACGATATATTTACTTTATTAAATAAAACCCTTTTAATGATTTTGTAAAATAAAACGACTTTATTAATTTATTTTTTTATTATTGAAAAAAATTAAATAAAAAGATAAACCATTCAATGAAATTAAATAATAATAATATTAATAAAAATAATAAGATATAAAGCAAAAAATTTATTAGACGAATAATTAAAATAAAAACAGCAATTAAAATTAAAAAAAAATAAAACACAAAAGCCAAAAATTAAAAATACATACATATATGTATACATATTTATGAAAACTATATAAAATTTATTAATAACAAGGTTTTTATTTTGTTTTTTTTTGTATTCTTCTTTGTTATTTTCTCCTATTTTGACATTTCGCTCAGAGAGAGAGAGAGAAATATAAAACTGTTTACCATGGTTATAAATAATAGTGCGATTCACTAACTTTTAACACTTTAAAAGGTGGTTAACTTTAACCACACATTTCATTGTTTGCACTAACCACTATGTGATTCACTAACTTATTTATAACCATGGTAAACAGTTTTATATTTCTCTCTCTCTCTGCCAAGCAAAATGTCAAAATAGGAGAAAATAACAAAGAAGAATACAAAAAAAAAAAACAAAACAAAAACCTTGTCATTAATAAATTTTAAATAGTTTTCATAAATATGTATACATATATGTATGTATTTTTAATTTTTTAATTTTTCGTTTTTGTATTTTATTTTGTAATTGTAATTGCTGTTTTTATTTTAATTATTTTTCGAAAAAATTTTTTGCTTTGTACTTTAGTATTTTTATTATTATTTTTCATTGATTGGATGGTTTATCTTTTTATTTGATTTTTATTTTTTTTTTCCAATAATTTTAATACAGTTTTTATTTGACCTTTTTAATAATTAATATATTTCTTTAATTTTTAAGCACTAGGTCTTTTTTATTTTTATATATTTTCTCAATATTTTGCTACTCCGTTGTGTAGCATCATCAGGAAAATAATTGAGAAAATATATAAAAATAAAAAAGACCTAGTGCTTAAAAATTAAAGAAATATTTTTCCAATAATAAAAAAATAAATTAATAAATACGTTTTATTTCACAAAATCATTAAAAAGGGTTTTATTTAATAAAATAAATAAATCGTACAATAAATACTCCAAAGCAATGTTATTCAACGATTATTAGGTACACAGTAAACAAACACTTCTTTAAACGGATTAAACCACACAAAAAATACTGCTGTTAATAAACCACAATTTGTTCTTCTAAAAATAACAGCTGACTGAAGCAGCTTGCCTTAAACACCAGTAGATATCGTTTAAAGTATTAGTGAATAGCAAAATGGTTAATTTTGTGGTTAACATTTTTAAACGAAACAATTGTGGTTTAAAAAGCATAGTGAATCGCACTATTGGGTTTTCAGATTGGGGGATTGATCCCCAAATCGGGAATTTTATTTTCGAAATAGGGATGACAATTTCAGTTTGGGGATTGAGGAATTCTTTGAGAATATATTTTACGCTCTGGGGACTTAAAGAGGTTTTTTTGAAGATTTTTTTTAATTCTGTTTTCGGTTATTGTAATTTTACCATTATTAATTAAAATTTAATTTTTTGCTACTTATAAGTTTCTTAGTATGGTAAAACAAAACCAAGCCGAATCAGTTACTAGGTTGCAGCGTAGGCGATGTTATTAATTATCCCTGAAATCATTGCTGTCAAACCCCATACATAAAAATAAATTACGGTCAATCGAAATTTACATTTAAATTGTATTGAAATTTTGATCGGCATCAAATGCCGTAATTTGCCCCCAGATTTTTATATATATAGAGTTTGGCAGTAATGATTGCCAGCGAATGATAATGAATAAAAGAAGTTTTTGAAAACTATGACATGTAAATCTCTAAGTAAATTTGAAAAATGAATTAGGCCTTTCTCAACAATGAACTCAATGAAAACCAAAACAAGAAATAAAATTCATCACGAAAATGCTCGAATTATTAATGAGAATACACATTTTAAAAATAATACAATTTGTTCTTACACTTTTGTTCCATTTTTAGATATGCTTCAATTGTTTAATTCCAAAAATTTGTACTAAAAATTGCTTTAGACAACGAAATGAAAAAAAAATACATTTTGATTCAGAACTATTCGATTTGTATTATTGGCAGTAGGGATTTTTGGGGATAGTTGAAATTGTTTCTTGGGGATTTGTGGGGATAAAATTTATCTAATTGGGGATATCCTCGAAAAAATTGGGAACACCGGTTAAGATCTAGGAAAGGGGCTACCAGATTTTTTTTACAATTAATACTATTTATTTTTAAATTAAATTTAAAGAATATACAACTCAATAAACATTTTTAACATGTCAAAAATCATTTGACAAAATACTATGTTATTTTTCTAAAAATCAGCTATGGATTGACCTACGATTGAAAACTGTACAGGTATGTGATAAAAATCAATCGATTGAAAAATGATAATTTTTAAAAGGTGTGATAAATTGCGATCGATTTTCTTCACTTATCTAACAGGGTCATGTACAGTGAATCCTTGTTCGTTACAACATTTATCGGATACTCGGAGAGCAAATGTCATGCAACCTTTTTTTAGTAGCAGTAACTTTCCGCCTACTTACATTCTTACATTTTTCGTAACTTTTTAAGGCTCCATGTACACAACTTGCATAATTTTGCTACATTTGGCCAAATTTTCGTACCTATATCAATTTTAAAATCAATATAAAAATTTTTGCTATTTATTAGAAAGAATAATATGTCACAAATTTTTGAAGATCAAATCTAGGCAATAAGATCTGAAATAATCTCGATTTTTTTTTTCCAAAAATACATAGACGGCACACATATTTCCATCAAAAGGCCCGCTGGTGAGGAGTACTTTCATTTCTACGGAAAGGGTTACTATGAAATATATTAAAATTTTAAATAGAATAATTTTCTTAAATAGATCCCTTTTGCAACCAGCTATAGTGTGTATTCAAGCTATTCAGTTCAGTAACTAAATTCCTACGTTGATTTTCAACATCAGTCTTAACACCTCTTGCGAATACTTTGGCTATAAACCAATGGGTTTTTATATTTTATACTTACATTTTGATGTTTTTAAGCTGAAAAGAATAGATGACACCATGTTGCTTTATCGTTTTTCATCACATAGTAAATTGTTAGTTTTTCTTTGAAACAAAACGGAATTTGAAATTAATATAACAAAAGGATTTAAAAAAAACATTACACCTTTGCTGACTTCCAAAATGTATTAATTCAAAGTTTGTATACAGTTTTTCTGCGGTATTCAAATCTTGTACACATACATACAAAGTTGCGAAACAAAGCATCAATTTAGAAACTGATGCACTCGTTGCTCGGTTGCAACATTTCTAACCTTGTCTGCGACATTTTGGAATGGTATGCATTGTACACATTTAGTACCAGGGCATTATGAAACACAATACATTTTTCGAATACAAAGCAACTGACGTATTGCAAGTCAACTGTTTTCTCATTTTCAAATCATTTTTGTGTCAGTAATGACCGTAGTTAGCGAACATAATTTAACATATTCTAAAAGTAAATTTAAAGATTATATTTTTTCTGGCTTAATAATTATACGAGTTTCAATTCAAAACATCCAAAATGATTTTTTTTATATTTTAGCCTAAAAAGGGCAATCATGCTGTATATCAGAGATCGGTTTCGGTTGCGTAATTTTCGAGTCTACTTAAACAAGCACTTAGTTTTTTATGACTCGAATCGTTTTTGTTCAAAAGCAAAAAACACTTGTTGAATCAACCGCTCGTTTTAAACATTCATTTTATGTACTCGTCATTTTGTGCGAACATGAATGTTCTGACAGTGTCATTTAAGGTTTGAATCTATTTTTGCATCAAAGCAAACTTGTTGTTAGCAAAACAAGTGTTTTATTCAGTTGTAAATTAGTTTTCTACTCGATGTTTTCTTCTCTTGTTGTTTTTACGTTTTTTTTACATTTTGAAAATTATTTTTCAATAAATTTTTGTGCTTAATATCCAAACGTTTTTTGAATGCCCGTAAAATATAGTGTTGAACTTGTTCTTTTTTTTTAACCATGAATTGCTGCTTAATTTTGTTTTATCTTTCCTTTTTTATATTAATTTTTGTAAATATTTTTTAAATAAGATTTTGTTATGTCCTTTTTATTGTTTTATAAATAATTTTTTCATGAAAATGTTACTTTTTTTATATATATACTTTTTTTTTTTAATAAAGTCTGAAAATGAAAAAAAAAACAAATTATGTACTTTGGATTTCATTATTTATAGGTATTTGAAGAAAAAAATTTCAAAATATATATTTTTAAATTTATGTACATAGTACATGTGTAAATATAATTTCATCAAAAATTTTGTTTGCTTGTAAAATATTTTACATGTATAAAATTTTGTTTTCACCTTTAAAGCTAGAAATAAAAAATGCTAATATGATAGAAAATGCACATATGTAAGTTTTTCTTATTGTTTTTATATTTTTCTGCATAGCGCTTTTTTACTTCAAGTGGCTCGATTATTTTAGGTAAAACTCCAATCAGATCATGTACAATAAAGACGTTGTGCAAAAAAATAACTTCTTGTTAACGAGACTTTTTTGTTTCAATACAAATCTGTTCGAGTCTAATGTTGAAAATGATTTACACTTATTGTTGCATTTTGTGTTTGTGTATAAAAAGCAACAAGTATTAAATTGATGTAATACTTGTTCGTGTTGTTCTTAAAACTCAACAACTGTGAACAAGACGGCTCGATCATACAAGTTGCAGGTCTCTGCTGTATATATTCCGAATTGTTGCTGAAATGGACTAGGGCTTATGAAATACTTTCAACTACAATTTGCAGTATATATAGATTTTTTATAGCAGTCTTCGTTTTCCGATCCCAGCTTTGCGGTTTTAAAAAATATAGAGTAAACTCAAAATTTCGATGTAAAAAAGGTCAAATTGAAGGATCTCCATCTTCTACAAGAATATCGATTTTATAAAAAATTTCGTTTAAACGTACATATGTATATACACATGTATAGTTAGCTTAAACAAAAATACAAAATTTGTATAAATTGCTTAAGCAAATATAAATGTTTTTGGCTAAAATACACAAATGAAATTGAATTTTTTAAATTGAAAAATCGTATAAATTTTACGTAAGAAAAATTTTCAAGTGCGAGTTATTCAACTTTGAGACCACATAGCGCCATACCTGTAAAATGGATAGTACCCAGCTTCAAAACTTAATCTCAAATACTCCTCTGCTATGCTCATTCCAAATTGGATCAATCAGCCTAGCCCTTTACAAATGCCTGAGTAATTTCCAAAATATTTTGATTCTGCCCCACTGTGTATTCTGTTGTCAAGTGGAACGAAGGATATTGAAGTTCCAAAATATAAATAAAAAGTAAGGAATTTTTTAATTTCAGTGTACTGTTAAATTTATTATCATGAACGAAAGATTACTATACCAACTAAGTACGCAAAAATTGCCTTTTATACCCTACACCACAGGTAGAAAAGCGTATATCTAAGTTTGTCATTCCGTTTGTAATTTCTGCGATATCCATTATCGTCTTTTTAAAGTATATACATTCTCAGTTCTTATGCATGGGGAAGTCGATTAGACAATGTCCGTCTCGTCCGTGTTTCCCCCTAATTTTCCCATATCATTTGGAACAGTGAGATAACTCCAATAAAAAAATATAAATATAATAAAAAAATATGTGGGTCGATAGAAAATTAAAAAAAATCAATCAAGTGAAAAAATTGGCGCATATTTTCTGAGTTATGGGCCGATTGTGCACCATATTTTTTAAAATATCAATATGGGTATCATTCAAAAGCTTTTAAAGAAATCTTTAAGGAAATCTAGAATTGTTTAAAAATGCTTCACCCACTAATAGTGTACTTAATTTTTTTCTTATTTTTTAATTCTCTGTCAACCCAATATTTGTTTTTTTAGAGTTACTTCATTCAATTAGATTTACATATATGGTTAAGGGTATACAAGATAGCACTCTTAATTGTTTTGAGTTAAGGCTATGTTCATGAAAAAATTAAGTAAGTAAAACTCCGTTTTAGTTTGTGACACAGCATTGTTATTGGATATACGTTGAAGACGTCCCCTTAATATATAATTGATGAAACTTTTCTTAAATGAATTTTTTATTTATTAATCGGTTGAACGAGTTAAGAACTTCAACTGCGTTTATCTCGAAATGAATTCTTTTGAATTATGACGTTCTACTAGTAAATTAGCGATATGTTGTTATACACATATAAGTTTCTGCATAGCCGAATATAGCACATCCTATATATCACACAATGAATAAATGAGGGTCAGCCCTATGTCCGTTTTAGGTAACCTAATTATGCCTCAATGAATATAATTAATTTAGTTTTTTTTTTATTTATTGCTACTTAAAGCTTCTTAAAACTGATGAAATTCTTCTGCACAACTCCCTGAACAATTAGAAGCTGTTGAGCAGATCAATAAATTCTAACAATTTGGATGAGCCGTTTGCCAGATATGACATTGTATGTGTGTTTCAGCCTTTCTGAGGCATTAATATTGACAACTGAATGTAGAACCGCAGAAACAGTGTCGCCCTGAATTATTATTTAGTTATTAAGAGTATTAACATTTTTTATTTTGTTGCTTTGTTTTTTCTTTATTAAATTAACAATAAAAGATTTTATTTTCGCCATCTATAGCACCAAGTGATCGTTATATTGTGTTAATTTTCTGTTTAAGCTTTTCAAGCAAATTTAAATTAAATATTAATAAAAAAATAAATCTTTAAAATTACTTTAATTATTATAAATAAAATATATTGTTTTTTCCCCTAATTTACAACTTAACACAATTAAATTTGTTGTTTATTTAAACTAATAATTACAGTAAGTGACAAAAAAGAAAAACACGATTTACAAATCACCGTTAAAAACAATATTTTGTATGTATTTGTAAAAATTTTAATAAAATAATAAAATGTTTGTTAAAAAATTAAATTGTTGTTGTGTTGAAATACTGTTTTTTTAGTTTCTTGTTTGTTTTATTGTTTTATAATTATATTTAACCTTTTTGTTTGCTGCTGTATGTGTTTCTATTTTTTGTCAAATGTTTTCATAATCATATAATTAACAAGCTTTCATAATACAATATATAAATAATTGAATATTTTTTTAAATAATTAAAACAAAATAATAACAAAATTAACAATGCACTTTACTCAAACAAATAATATAAATACATAAACCCACAGTGTTGGTCAAATAAATACTTCGCTGCTTGAACAAAGTAAAACTTGTTTTCCTCATGAAATTAAGTTTTTTCAAAACTCAAATAATAATGATTTCATTGCTATTTTTTTGAGCAACCTCTGGCTAAAGTGCATTAAAAAGTGTCAGCTATTTGTTTATCGCACATTAGAAAATGTTGATGTGAAATAAAAACTAAAATGAATTTTATTACAAAAACAAAAAAAAAAAAAAAAAAACAAATTACAATAACTCCTACTCTTTCAACACATTGAATTAATTACGTTTTGATGAATTGATTAAATATTTACAACAATGAGTCAACAAGTGTTTCTCACTAGAGGATGAAGAAGAATTATTGTGATGATGACTATGATGCGGTGGTGCTCCCAATTCACGCGTATAAATATCCAAACCATATTGTCCTTCTTCGGGAAAGCTAGAAGAAACAAAAAAAACATAAATGATTAAAGTGATGATAACAACGACTTTTCAAATTTGTGTATGATTAATATTTTTATTCAGTTCTTAAGAATATTTTATATTGGAGCAGCCTTCAGGGCATCGACTTACTCATGCAACACGTTCTGATTGAATAAGGAATTTAGATTTGAGGAAGAAGAAGGGAATGAATGACTAGAACGAGTTCTACAGAAATTATTATTTCACATTCAAAATTTTGTAGAGGAAGATATTGGTCTTAAACGAAAAGTTAAATTATGCCATCTGTTGAATATTCAATAAGAAGGAAAAAATTTTGAAGGAAGTAACATTTTGGAAGGGGTGGGTTAGCCCTCAATTTCATTTCAACGGAAGAATGAGAGAAAGAGCGGAGCCTTATCCATTTCCGACCCCATAAATTACAGATATAGTCTCGAAAGAGATGCTACTGGAAGTCAGCATGATAGGTTCATGTCCTTTGAGGCAGCAGGCAAAACACCACGCCTGCCTCTAATTTTTTCATGTCATTTGGAACAATAAAGTAACTCCACTCAAAAAATTAATAAAAAAAATCAAGTGAAAAAATTGGCGCTCTCCCATATTTTCTGAGTTACGAGGCTCTGAAATTTTCAAAATTTTTTAAATATCAATATGGATACTAAAACTGTTTGACAATTATTAACCCATTAAGAGCCGAGTCATTTTTTTTTAAATTATATTCATATATGCAGTACAAAATTTTTGTTTTTTTTTTTAAATTCTCTGTCACCCCAATATTTGCTTTTGCGATTGGAGTTACTTCACTAAACTAGATTTAAATAGATGGCATAAACGAATGTTACACTGTTACTTGTTTTCTTTTTTGCCTTTGTGATGAATCGTGATAATCGGAAAAGTTTGGCTTACAATACGATGGCAAGCAGTCACTTTTTAAGCCATTAAAGACTGTCCTCTAGATGTACCAGTAAAGTCTCTTTAAGACTTAATACAAGTTTCTATAGATGAAGTCAAACGAATAAATTGAAAACCTTTTTAAATATATAAGAAAACAGTTTAAAAGAAGGTGACAGACACTCAAATTCTGCAATCAAATGATGTATTCAAATTGTGTAAATGTGTACGTATTTTTACATAAGCCGTCTCACACATTTATGCGAGCATTTATATCCCGCTTAAAAGTTGTTTTTATTAAAGAAAACTAAATTAGAAGACCATTTTTTGCCAACAAAAGTTATTCGGGTATCAGTATTAATAACTATATTGAACTTTAAAAACTAATGATACGGGAGGCGTAAAAAAGATTTTTCATTCCTGACCTGTTAGCCTTTCCACTAAAGTGTTATACTTACTTGATAATAAACGTAACACTGTCATCTAAAATATTATGTGTGACATATTTTGAAAGCTTTTTCTCTTCAATGCCGTTCTTATGAAGTGTTGCCATAAAATCAGTTAAAGGTCGAGACATACGAAATTGTAAATCCAAACTGCGGCCAGCAAATATCAAAGGATCCTTAAAAATACAAGCACGAAAATGTTACGTCCTTTTTTTAATAAAATTTTTGTATATCAAAGCACTAACCTGGTGTGTTATTGGTATTAAACCAAAAAGTCTTGTGGCTTTGGTGGGACCCCATTCACCGCTAGCACAATCTGGCAAAGGTACCATTACCGTTTGCAATTCTTCGCAGCATATCTGAAATTAAAGCACCAAAGTTTAGTTTTTATTGTCAATACTCCCGCAAAAAAAGTACCTTAAACTTGCAAACAGATTTAAATTTCATAGGTTCTCCCGTCAAATACTCTTGAGGCGTAACAGCATTAGCAAAAATATCCAATAAGAAGGCTCCCGAACAGGGCGCATGAACACGAAAAGCAACAATGTTACCAATAACAGATTGCATAACAAAACGTTTCAGTGATACGGAATCGTACGAATCCTCATCACTGTCATAGAATTTTAAATTATAGTGAAAGATCAGACAACTCTGCATGTCAGTCGGCATTGCAATGCGCACTGTGGCAGCTCCTGTTATTTGTAACAATAAAAAAGAATTAATTAAAAATGAAATGTTTAACTTTAGCGAATTCTATGCGCACCAGTATCATCAGTAAACACTACTGCACCGTAACCTTCATCAGCAAAGTGAAGACCATAACGGAAGAAAAGAGAACGTACAAATGGTAGATTTTCAAACTCTCTTAAGGTAATGGGTCTCTTCAGAAGCTGCCATTCCTCTTGCAGGGGGAAGAACTCATATATAAACTCTCGTGGATCCGTTAAGAAATAATGATCATCGTATTCGTATCTTAAGAAAATAACAAATTAGTTTTTAAAACAACGACAAAGAAATGGTTTGGCTCTCACCTTAAGCTATCATTTTTGCCTCTTCCCGTTTTGGGGGCCTCCTTAGCATTGACCAGATGACGGGCTCCCCAATTACATTGAACAAAACGCCAGGCGCCAGCAACATAGACAGCATTCCAGGAATTACGAAAACGTGAATCTTGGAATTTTACACCCGGCTGATACCCAGCACTTTTGGAATAACCCTTAATGACCACACAATGCAAACCGGCATAACTGCAGAGACGTTTGAAGAGAACATGATAGCTTTCTGTTCCGTACTTAATGCCACGCAACAAGCCCATTGGTGTATCACCACGCAGGTCATCATCAAAATGCATGGCA
The DNA here is from genome assembly GCA_916610165.2 of Gymnosoma rotundatum. NCBI lineage: Eukaryota > Metazoa > Arthropoda > Insecta > Diptera > Tachinidae > Gymnosoma > Gymnosoma rotundatum. The sequence goes on along the minus strand of OU744339.1, from coordinate 76,510,150 downwards.
TTGAGATTTTTTACTGTTATCCAGCGGAATATTGTACGGGCCTTTTCAATGTCGGTGGTACAACGTCCTACCAATTGTCTTACTAAATCTGTAAACGTCTTTTGATCTTCTTGGGCTACTGAAATGGCTATACGATCAACATCTTCGAATTCTATGGGATCAGTATAAATTTGGAATTTGCTAACAGCTGGTGGTGCAGGAAGTGGTGCCAACATGGGATATTCCATGGGCGTTACACCTTCACTGAACTCATCGTCCAAGAAAATGCTCTCGTTTTGCATATACTCCGAGCGTCGTGCACTTATCAATTCCAACATTTCACTAGATTGACGATCGACTAGAGCCGCAGTCTCAAAACGTTCGTGTTCCAACATTTTGCGTGTTATACTCTCTTTCTTTTTGCTTCGTCTTAAAGTCATATTTTTCTCTAAATCTTCTTTTTGTTGTTCATGCCGCAGTGTAAGTATATTTTGTTCTTCTCTATTACGCCGCGAGGTGGCCAATTCCTTTTCAAATTTATGTGCTAATCTTTGTAGTTCACGCTCCCATTCTGTTTGGAATTCTGATTGTATTTTACGATCTTCTTCTTCACGTTTACGAGCAAATTTACGATACAGTTCGTCCTCCTCTTTGCGATGTTTCATCTCAAGACGTGCTTGTTCTTCACGAGCCTATCAGAGCATAAAATAAAAAAGTTTTAAAAATTAAAAACACGGGAATATTAAATAATATAAAATAAACTTTAAATTTATTGTGCTATTTTCCCTGTATTGATTATTGAAGGTGAAAGCACGTCTCGATGGCCATTTCGATACCGCTTACTTAGCTCGTCAGGAAACTTCTCACAAATATTTTAAATGAACTAAACATTATTGTCTAAACTATAAACAAAAGGCAAAAATCAAAGTTCAAGCAAAAACAACAATAATCAACATTGATTTTATTTTTCTTTACACAAAAAAGTTTAATTATATTAACTTGTGATTGTAATTGAATCATTATCATTAATTAAAATCATTATTTTTCATTGATTAAATGATGCAGATGTTCCCAAACAGTTAATATTTGTCAATAAATTATTAAAGCTTTAGTAATAAACGCAAGTGGAACTACAGCTTTGAGAACGGCTATAGAGGTTTATTCGTTTTACCAGTGCATAGAAAGGACCAAAAAAATAAACCTTAGCAACATCGGTAATTTATAAACAAGAACTAAGGTAAATCTAATATTGAGCTAGAATAAAATAAATATAAACTTAACCGAAAGTTAGCCAAAGTTTAACTAAGAAAAGAGACTAAAGGCCCAACTATAATGTGCATTAACTAGCTTATGCCAACTTATACAACTGTGCAAATACATTAAATTATATGTGGTAAACTATAATGTGATTAAGATAACTTTTCGTCAAGTTTCGTTAAATCTCATTTCTTTATGCAAGGTACGAAACTGATCGCACTTTCCGTACGGAAACAGCTGATTGTGCTTTGGTTTATACATTAATAAATAAATTTTCTAATTAAGACCTAAATTGTTAAATTTTTTAGTTTTAAATTCAATAAAAAATGTAGAAAAAACAGCATATTTCTTTATGGCCAATTTTTTACAATTAAATATATATTTAAATTAAATTTGTATTTATACACGCATATGTATACCATATAAACGATGAACATCGTTGCATTTTTTAGTACGGTTGGTCACAAACACAAAACAGAAAATAATTTGTAATAATTTTTTTTTACATTTTCTTAGAACATAAACCAAAATATGTAAATGTGTTTTTGAATGTTATTAAATATATAAAATATTTTCTTTAAATCCTTTTAGTTTTAAAATTTTGTTGATATATATAGAAATTATTTTTGGCAAAAGTACGAAATAAACATAAATGTGCAACTGTTGCAAATAAGTTACTAAATTTATATATGTACATTGTAGCCACATAAATTTCTTTGATAAGTTACCTAAGCATTTGACAGGCTTTTCGTTGAATTTTTGACATAAGCTAAAGCTAGCTTATGCACATTATAGTTGGGTCTTAAGAACTGAGCTATTTGAAGTGACAGTTAAAAGAAAAAACAAAAAACTTTTTATTACAATTTTTATATTTTATAAAAGTTTTTTAGATGCTGGGACAGTTTACGCTCGCTAAAAATGGACCAACCATCATATCTGGGAATAGAGTTTTTAAAATTAAAAACTTGCTTAAGCCATTAATATTTGAGTTCTTATTCCATAAAATAATACCAATAATATTATGTTTGAAAGGGTCCCACGATAAGTCACAGACTTCTAACAAAGAGTAAAATTGCGACTTTATTCAACGAAGGGTAACGCTCATCCCATTAAGCAACGAATGAAATTTGAATTTTTCATACAAATATCTTCTCCCCAAAATAGATGCTATTATAAAGACTTGAGCCTTACTAAAAATTTTAAAATATAATATATTTTTTTTATTTTTTTTATTTAATTTTTATTATTTCATGTAATAAAAAACCTACAAAGGCCTTATAAAATTCTTATTACAAAGCAAAAAGTTTCCTGAGCATAAAAATGCATTAATAACTTACAACTAGTTAACGGAGAGTTATGAAACAAGTGGAAAACCCGGAAACAGAACAAATATGGGGAAAAGCAGTATTCTTAAAGATATCCGGTATGCTTTAGTGACATAAATAAACTTGTCTTAACAAAGAAAAGTAAAAGTAAAAAAAAATCCTAACAACCTTAAAAGGCTCCCCAGCCGTAAACCAAAACCGATACAACAGTAATAAAATAGAGCAAAATATTAATAAATGTGCGCACTTTTTATTTGTTTATTATACCCTTCACTACAAAAAGTGGAAAAAGTGTACGACTAAGTTTGTCATTCCGTGTGTAATTTTTACAATATCCATTTTCGACCCCATAAAGTGTATATATCTTGACTTTATATGCATAGCGAAGTCGATTGAGCAATGTACATCTGTCTGTTTGTGTTGGTGTTGAAATCAAATTTTCCGAAAATAAATAAATACTATGTCATCCGATCAGATATACAGCCCAATTATGAATCTTCTTACGGAATTTCTTTCTCACGGAAAAACTTTTTCTCGAGAAAAGATTCCTCCAGTTATTAATTCCATGGGGATAAAATTATAAAAAAGTGGCATCATCGTAATTTAAAGGGAGTTTTTTGTTTATTTTCATACAATTTTTATTTTATAATTTATAATACCTACTTTTATCCCCTGAATTTTTTTCATTTTCCGCAGTCAATTAAAATTCTATAATTGGAGAAAAGGGAAAAGTGAAAGAACTCGCACGGAATTTTTGTTTATAATCGGGCTGATAGTGTCGAAAGAGGTGCTATTGGAAATCAGCATGATAGGTCCATGTCCTTCGAGGCAGCAGGCAAAACACCACGGAACAATAAAGTAACTCCAATCAAAAAATAAGTATGAGGCAATGGTGAATTAAAAAATACAAAAAACCATCAATTGAAAAAATTGGCGTTGATCGCCCATATTTTTCGAGTTAAGGGGCTCTGAAATTTTAAAATTTTTAAAATATCAATATGGATATCGTTTTAAAACTTTTAAAGAGATTCTTATGAAATACCGATTGCCGATGTCATTTTTATGTAAAATTATATATATGCAGTACCAAATTTTTTTTTTTTAATTTTTTATTTCACTGTCATCCCAATATTTGCTTTTTTGATTGGAGATACTTCACTAAACAAGATTTACATAGATGATGAAGGGTATTTAAGATTTGAGATAGCAGAATATAGCACTCTTACTTGTTTTTTCCAATTGTTGTTGCCGAGTTAAAGTTTGTTTTGTACAAACAACTCAAGTTTGACATGTACTAATAAGTCTTGAATATGTTCTTTAAAAATTCTATGAAGAAAACTTGCACTAAAAAGCATAGATCAAGCTGAATTTTTGTTCGTCTGAATTATTTAGATAAATTCGTAATGAAAAAAAGTTTTACGGTTCCACAAGTTCGTAACATCTACGAGATGTGACTTAACCTAGTTTCTGTAACTTCAGTGGAAAATCTCTCACAAGAAAATATTAAGGTCATCTTGCCTCACACAAAGTGAGCCAATTTTTCATTATTTTATATTTAAAAGTACATAATAAGCTAAAGTTCACCCTTTTGTCATGAGAAAAATTGCTCACTTAAGCTGCAGAAACCAGGTGCAGGTAGATATTTTCTTTGGCGTGATGGTGCAATACCATCAATATATTTTTGACCCTACGTCTTCACTAGCCATCAACTAATTTAGACTCTCAATGTTCATGTTTTGTCCATGTGCAACCATCGTTGGTCGAACATTTGAGTATGATTTTTCCATTTGGAAGATGACGTATTGATCAACAGTGCGAACACTTCATTCTTTGTTAAGAACATTGAAAAAACTTTGACGTCAAACAGAAAATTTTGCTCAGGCACAACATTAACATCTACCTACACGTTTTCACCACATGAACGAACATGGACAAATTGCTTCTGTTGTTCTGCAGGCGATATCCGCATGTGTTGTTGAATTCATCGGCTCTTGAAGACGTAGGGTCAAGCAAATAATTTTATAAGCCTTAAATTAGTATTCTTGGTTCGCAAGAAACTGCGAAGAACTTGCGAAATATTGTATTGTGTGTTTAATATAAATATTGGGCTCTATATTGGCTTAATTCCAAAACAAAACACAAAAACAATAATTTCTTTGTTTTTTATTTATTTACTCAATTCTGTATATTTTTGTTGACATTGTTGTTTGTTAACAACATGCGATTACTATTGTTAGGCGAGTTAAAACGTCTAGATTCTTCATGTATGAAAAGATCTGGCAGCTTGTTTCAATTGTTTCTTGTACAAACCTTTCATATTGTTTATTAAACGTTGTAATTTGTGTATTTAGAATAAAGACTTTAAACAGAATTTATTTGTAGTTGTAAATCGTTATAACGAGCGGTTTTCTCAGTAACAATATCATTGTTCGCTGTCATTTTCAGAATAACTTCGAAAAGTAATACAATTTGCAACGTTTGAAGAAGAAAATAGAAATCATTGATCTCAATCTCAGAAGATTAATAGTAGATAAAAACAAAAATATTCGCTTATATATATGTATAAAATTTATAAGCGAAAAAGTTTAAGCAATTGCGTCATAAAACAGCCACCTCGTTAAGGCTCATATTTGAGTGTGTATGTGTGTGTGTATATGAACATTAATGCAATTTTTCTATTATTTCGTAATGGTTTGTTGATTGATTTAATTATTAATTATCAAGTTGGAGCATGAATGCATTGACGAATTCTTTGTAAACCAATATTCTGCGATAACAAGTTGCTACTCGTTGCAACTACGTAGTAATTTGTAGAAACTATTTAGTCAGTAATCGCATATAAAATAGTCGTTAAAATAGTTATTTAGTGGTTGTTATAATTGCTGTTGCAAAATGAGCTTATTATACCTACCGTTTTTCTGGCTGTCTGTCTGTTTGTCTATCTACCTTTTAATTTAAATTTTTTGTTTTTTATTATCAGGTTTTTTTAATTTTTTCATATCTGATGGCACATCAGTGTTAATAAAAATTTGTTAACTCTCAGTGTTTAAAATTTATCTAAAATCTTGTTTAAAGTTTTAAAGTGTTTGAATGAGTGATAAGTGTTTAGTAGAAAATATGTATGAATTTAGAGTTTATGAAAAAACTGATAAATTCAAAAATCATCACACAATTGGCTTTCTTATGATGACAATTTGTTAACACAAAAAAAACGAAAAATAAATATTATAGAATATAAAAAAAAAACGATTTTATAGCCATTTAGCTCTAGAACATAGAGGCGCAAATATTTAGTAAAGTAAAGCTTTAGAAAGTTTGTTCCAAGTCGTAGACTTTCATCAATATTTTCATGTGCTGCTTCCATATTTTAATGTAAAAGTCAAGAATAAACGTAATATCCCTAGCTTGCCTTGATCTTTTCTCTAGCTCATATAGAGCCTTGGCAAAGATGATTTTAAGACTAATACGGACGGACACACACTAGGCATAAGAAATCAGACATCAGAATATTTATACTTTATGGGATCGGAAATGGTGATTGTAGAAATTACAAACGGAATAAAAAACTTAGATATTCCCCTTTTCCACTTTTTGTAGTGAAGGGTATAAAAATTAGCAATTGACTTTATACTATTTTTTTTCTTTCAAACAATTTCTTAATCAAACATTAAACATTGATATTCTCTAAAATAACACATTAACAAGTTTAAGAGTTTATAAAATTCATTTCGTTTTTAACCTGAGTATTGTGCTTTCAAATGTTGGCAGTGTGAATAAAAATTACCAAGCATTGCTGTAGGGTATAAACAAAGAAAAACTGGTTACTTTACAATTTTTTTAATTATGGCAACAAGTGAAAAACCTAAAGCAATGAAAAAAAAAACACTGCTAAAAAATTTAAAACATTTTGCCAAATACGGAAGTAAAACAAACAAAACAAAAACTACATGAACACAATTAATCCAACTGATTGATAACACAAAGGAAAAAATGTTGCAAAACCGTCTCTGCAGGCAACTAATTTTCAACCGAACTACAATTTAAAACAATATAATCTGTCGTGCGAACTCTTAAGGCCCAACTATAATGTGCATAAACTAGCTTATGCCAACTTATACAACTGTGCAAATACATTAAATTATATGTGGTAAACTATAATGTGAATAAGATAACTTTTCGTCAAGTTTCGTTAAATTTTATTTCTTTATGCAAGGTACGAAACTGATCGCACTTTCCGTACGGAAACAGCTGATTGTGTTTTGATTTATACATTAATAAAGAAATTTTCTAATTAAGACCTAAATTGTTAAATTTTTTAGTTTTTACTTCAATACAAAATGTAGAAAAAACAACATTTTCTTTATGGCCCATTTTTACAATTATAATATATTTAAATTAAATTTGTATTTACACACACATACATATGTATACCATATAAACGATGAACATCGTTGCATTTTTTAGTACGGTTGGCCACAAACACAAAACAGAAAATAATTTGTAATAATTTTTTTTTTACATTTTCTTAGAACATAAACCAAAATATGTAAATGTGTTTGTGAATGTTATTAAATATATAAAAAATTTTCTTTAAAGCCTTTTAGTTTTAAAATTTTGTTGATTTATATAGAAATTATTTTTGGAAAAAGCACGAAATAAACATAAATGTGCAACTGTGGCAAATAAGTTACTAAATTTATATATGTACATTGTAGCCACATAAATTTCTTTGATAAGTTACCTAAGCATTTGACAGGCTTTTCGTTGAATTTTTGACATAAGCTAAAGCCAGCTTATGCACATTATAGTTGGGCCTTTACATTAAATTGTGGCTGCAACAACAAACATTAAGTTTATTTTGAATAATAATAAATATTAATTATACAAACAGGTTGATCATATGACTCAAAGACGATGGCGGCGTCAGTGTTGCCAGTTTAGTTTTTACTTCTATAATAACAAATATAAATATTCAAAATTAAAGGGTGCCGCAATAGTTCATTCAATTAAATGTATATGATAATACTTTTGAACTGTTGTGGACAGACGGTTTAAATTTGCAAAGAAACTGTATTGCTAAGTAAACTATTACAACAAGTATAAAATTTAGATTCCCATAATTGATGTAATATTGATATAATATTTTTTTTTATTTAAAAAATATTGCCGCAAACTTTCTCGAGTATAAAGGCCCAACTATAATGTGCATAACACAACTTATGCAAGCTTATACAACTGTGCAAATACATTAAATTGTATGTGGTAAACTATAATGTACATAAGATAACTTTTCGTCAAGTTTCGTTAAATTTCATTTCTTTATGCAAGGTACGAAACTGATCGCACTTTCCGTACGGAAACAGCTGTTTTTGCTTCGTGTTATACATTGATAATAAAAAACTTTAACTAAGATCTAAATTGTTAAATTTTTAATTCAATAGAAAATGTAGAAAAGACAATATTTTTCTTTATTGCCAATTTTTAACAAATATAATATATTTAAATTAAATTTGTATTTATACACACATATGTATACGATATAACCAATTAACATCGTTGCATTTTTTAGTGCGGTTGGCCACAAACACAAAACAGAAAATAACTTGTAATATTTTTTTTTTACTTTTTCTTAGAACATGAACCAAATTATGTAAATGTGAATGTTATTAAATATATAAAATATCTTCTTTAAAGCCTTTTAGTTTTAAAATTTTGTTCATTTATATAGAAATTATTTTTGGCAAAAGTACGAATCAAACATAAATGTGCAACTGTGGCAAATAAGTTACTAAATTTATCTAAGTACATTGTAGCCACATAAATTTCGTTACTAAGTTACCTAAGCATTTGACAGGCTTTTCGTTGGATTTTTGACATAAGTTAAAGCTAGCATATGCACATTATAGTTGGGCCTTAGTATAAATATAATCAATGTTTAATTTTCGTTGTAAAGACAAATGATTTAAAATTTGTCTGCTTTGGTTGGTTGGTATTTTGACGGGATTACTTAAAAACAGATTAAATTTCTCTGCAAAAGTGAGGTTTCTGAACAACAAAAACATTAAAAAATACTTTTTCGTCAGTTAGTGTGTTATGTTTTTAAGACTTCCTCTTCGATCTGTGCATGACAAATTATAATCGCGGACAATACTTTGGCGATATTTCAAGTCAAATATTGACGACTTTTCCGAACAAATAGCAGTAAAATTGTGCATTTATAAGTGAACGACATTACCATACATTCTGTCCTTGGTGACCAAAACTTTAATTACACAGTTGTTGTGGATATTTAAGCGACTTGGTTTCAGTGTTGCCGTTAATGACTTTTTATCTACATTTACTTCTGAATTGGTTCCAATGACATTTCTTTTAACTCCTCTTTACGATATAATTTTTTTCGACTTTTTCCTCTTCTTGCATAATCGATTAACCGCTCATTGCTTTATATTAAAATGGAACTGGCTTAAATCTTTCGAATAGTTTTTTTAAACCAGAACCATTGCATCTTCTACAAACGTAAGGATTCTTTTGATTGCAAATACCACTGTGGCTCATTATAAATTCCGTATTCTTACTTTATAGCTTTCTCTGTCTATACTTCTTGATCCTACCGGCCTTGTGAATCCCATGGTCTCGTATTTACTGAACATTAGACATGTGCCCGGTCGTTCGTTTCAGTGACCGGTCTTTTTCGGTCAATTATCAAAGACTGATTAGTTCAATTCGTTCAATCGGTCAATTTTAACGAAAGAAGCCGGTCAAATATCTGGCTCATTTATTTCAATTAAGTCATCCGTTCAATTTAACCCGTACACTATTGAACGAAATGACTTGATATAAATGACCGGATCATTCCGTACACTTGATTGATTCGGTCAATTTAACCCGTTCGTTCGCGAACGACACAGCTCTACTGAACATGCGTTATTATTACAAACGCAGCCATCCACGCTACACTACAGTGTTACTCTGGCGAGACATGAACTACTCGATGCCTTGTTTAGTAACCTTAACCATCCACAGACATCTCCACTACTTCTTTTATCCAAGCCACTCATCCCCTTTAATCCAATAGCCAAAACTCACGTCTGCCATACACTGTTGTTTTGCTGTTACACTTCCCTGCGCTAACCGCTACCGTTCTTTACTTTTTTTATTATAAAGGGCTTCTTGACAATTAGCTGTTACTCTTATATTAAATTAGACGTCTCCACTAAATTGTCTGCCATGGCTTCACACAATAATTGTCTTTTGCCTCTCGGGAGGTTTGTACTGCTGCTTCTTAATTTTTAATTGCATTATAACAATTATTATTTTTCGTTGTATGCATGTCCAAAGGCGGGATCGAACTCACGATCTTCTGTTTTACAGCACGCACCTCTACCAACGCAACCATAGAGGTTGCTCAGCTTTTCTTAGCTAATTATAGTATTATTCTATACACACACCATTACTGGAAGTAACTTTTATTCACCACTCTCATACTGTTAACAACAACAGGGCTTGCCAGATCTTACTTTCGTCATAATATCTTTAGCACGACTACAAAACATGCTGACATGACATTTTAAAAAGGTTCCGATGTACAGTGGCAAATATCACAGAAAGGATGCCAAAAATTTTGACAATAAAGACCGTCTCACACTATAATACGGAGAAATATGGAAAAGAGTTTGACATCCCAAAATACAAATACGTTTTTAGAAATTTTATAGTGATTTTTCATTTTATCAGGGTTGTTTTGCTGCTCATAACCCAACTAACCATTAAATGAGACTCTTAGAAGAACCACCTAGTGAAATATTTCTGAGACTCCCTCATTTCTGCAAGTTTTCGGATCGAAAATTATATTTTTTTTACTTTTTATGAATGCGAAAGCTATGAGAAATAAATAAGTAAAGTTTCCTTTTAGATTCTAATGGATTGCTGAGATTTTTTATTCTACTTGAATGTCATAGTGTAGAAACACACGGTATGTTACGTTGGATTTTTTTGACAATCACAATAATTCTTATTAGATTTCTCTCAAGATCTAATGCAAGTCTTAAGACGTGTGTAATAGAGTGAATGGGCCATAATTTCTTAAAATTCAAATAATAATATATTTTAAAATCCCAAAATAATTTTACAAATAGACAAGTAAGAGTGCTATATTCGGCAATGCTGAATCTTGTTTACCCTGCAGATTTCCCATTAAATATTTTAAATAAAAATCGGCATAATAAGGTCTTTCCTACCATAAAGTTTTTCTGTTAAAATAAAAGTTTTTTTGCCTAGGTTTGTTGTTCCAACTTAACAATAATAATATTTTTTACCATAAACAACAACCACCTGCGAAACTATGTCTGATCAATTGGCGTATTTAAATTTTCTCTTGTTCATCTACTGCTTTGACAAAGTTACTTTAAAGGCCAAACTATAATGTACATAAGCTAGCAGTAGCTTATTTCAAAAACCCAACGAAAAGCCTGTCAAATGCTTAGGTAACTTATTCACCCCTATCGTGAACAAAATGTGAAATTTTTGTTCCCATGAAATTTTCATTCCCCATGAAGGAAAAATTGCTATCGTGAGTTTCATGGGAACGTTTGTTCCCGCTATCAATTCGTACTGAGTACAAATTACAAAGAAGAAAATATTAATAAGAAAAAAAATATTCAAATTTTTTTAAAGTTATGAAAAATTTAGAAATATTAATGACTGGTGCTATTGTGTTCTTGCAAGAGGAGGAGATACTACAACAGAGAACAATTTCATTTCAAGAACGTGACGTCCAAGACGCTTCAAAGCCCTTGATGTTACCATAGACACAAAAGTTCCAATCAATGGACCCAAGTGGGCTGTGGCAACACGGCTACCTGCCTAACATACCCTAGACATTGGTACTGACCCATTTCAATAAAATAAATTTTTGTATTGGATCATTTAAAAAATATTTTTTTAATAAAAAATCTTCATAAATTTATAACCAATAGATAAATCTCTTTGTTTTGCATCTTGACGAGCATAATGTCAGTCTGCACTGCACTAACTGATGTTGAATTAAAAAAATGTGTTATTGATGTAAAAAGCTAAATTTAAGTGAACAAATCTAAGGGAAAATGGAAAAAATTTCGAGGGAAAAAATCAATCCCGATAAGAGGAATTTTTGTTTAAGTGAAAAATTGTTCACATGAATTATTCACGATTGGAGTTTGGAGAAAAGGGAAAAAATTTCGAGCGAAAATATATTCATGATAGGGGTGATTATCGAAATTTATGTGGCTACAAAGTACTAACATAAATTTAGTAACTTATTTGCCACAGTTGCACATTTATGTTTAATTCGTACTTATGCCAAAAATAATTTCTATATAAATAAACAAAATTTTAAAACGAAAAGGCTTTAAGGAAGATATTTTATACATTTAATAATATTCACATACACATTTACATTTTTTGGTTCACGTTTTAAGATAAATGTTCATAAAAAATATTACAAGTATTTTCTGTTTTATGTGTTTTTGGCCAACCATACTAAAAAATGCAACGATGTTCATCTCTTATATCGTATACATATGTGTGTATTAATGCTAATTTAATTTAAATTTATTATATTTGTGAAAAATTGGCCATAAAGAAATATGTTGTTTTTTCTACATTTTGTATTGAATTAAAAATTTAACAATTTAGGTCCTAATTAAAATTTTTCTTTATTAATGTATAACACAAAGCACAATCAGCTGTTTCTGTACGGAAATGGCGATCAGTTTCGTACCTTGCATAAAGAAATGAAATTTAACGAAACTTGACGAAAAGTTATCCTATGTACATTATAGTTTACCACATATAAATTAATGTATTTGCACAGTTGTATAAGCTTGCTTAAGTTGTTTTATGGACATTATAGTTGGGCCTTAACACGAACACTGATGGATATACGGACAGACGAACATAATTCAATTAACTTTGCTACGCATAAGAAGTCAGAATATTTATACTTTATGGGGTCAGAAATAGTTATTGTCGAAATTACAAATGGAATGACAAACTTAGATACACCCTTTTCCACCTGTGGAGAAGGCTATAAAAACCATGCAATTGCTTGTGCAAACTGTTGGTCACATTATGGTTTTTTTTTTTATTTTGTGAGATCAAAATAAAACTGTGTTGGTGTAATTTTAAAACGCCATCTGCGTTAAAGCCGCCACGTAACCAAAGTAGGTTGCACTGGCTTAGGTTAAGTTGCACAGGTTGCTGGCACAAAAAACCGACTTGGTCTTTGATGGTACCTTTGTATTGCCTGAAAAAGATATGTGCAAAGGATTTTCAGGGCTCCATATTAACACTACCATTACCATCATCACCACTAGGATAAACGAGTTTATCCTAGCAACATAACATACCGATAGATCTGCAAGACATGCAGACGTGGACTGCCTAGAAGAGCCGCTCTGTTCCTAGAAAAAGGTGAACAATGGTAGAACAAATGATCCACCGTTTTTCCTTGTCCTCATTACGACAACTTTTACAGAAGTCATGGTATGGAAGATTTATTCTTCTGCCATGGGTATCGATAACACAGTGCCTTGTCAGCACAGCCATTAGTGTGGCCAGCTGTTTTCGTTACCAACTTGCTTCTTGGTAACTTTTTAAAATTTTGGTATGGGCTTTAGAAACGTTTCTCATGTTGTTAATAAAGTTCCTGCACTTCAAGAAAAATTTATTCGGCAGGGATTCTAGTAAATCGACAAACATTTCACGTACTTTGCAACAAATTAAGATGTTTCGTTATTGTTATGATCATTATTTCAAAATTTTAAAGTGATCGTTAATATTGCCGCAGTTTGGTTGTAAGTTGAGAAAACCATTTGAAATTTTGAAGTGCCCCATTCTGTTGTCATGAATCAATAGATCAAGATAAAATATTATCTTTTGCTAAACGAGGTAGGTTAAGGAATTCAAATTGATTTAAAGTCTGACTTTTAAGTTCTAGTGGTGGCAATTAAATAAGCCGGCTGGAGAATAGTAAATTTTTAAGAGTGAAGAGGCTAAAGGCAGCCTTAGTAGATCGCGGATTCTGAATACCAGTCGACCTCCTGTTTGAGTACAGATTTATCTTTGATGTAGCACAGTGCAGGTGTGTTCTATATTTAATTGATCCAAATTTTAAATACCAATGCATTGTCGAAGTGCCAGGAGTTTATTTTGAAATTTTTGAGAAGAGTATTCTCGAAATCTAAATAAATCCTTTTGCGAGGAATAATAATAAGAAAGGAGATGATACATATTGAACTTGGAAATCGTCAGAAATGTGAAATATTAACGGTTATAGTGTGCAAGATAACCATGCAAAAGCATGGCGTTTTATAAGTATAACCTTATACATTTCCAAGTGGAGTACTCTGTTATATATATGTAAATCTAGTTTAGTGAAGTAACTCCAACCAGAAAAGAAAATAATTAAAGCAGAGAATTAAAAATAAGAAAAAAATTTAAGTTTTACATACATATATAAAAAGATCTCTTTAAATTTTTAAAATGCTATTTAAAAAAAATTTTAAAATTTCAGAGGCCCGTAACTCGGAAAATATGGGCGAGAGCCATTTTTTACACTTGATGTTTTTTTTCTTATTTTTTAATTCTCTATCGCCCCATATATTTATTTTTTTGATTGGAGTTACTTTATTGTTCCAAGTGGCATGAAAAAATTAGAGGTAGGTGTAGTGTTTTGCCTGCTGCCTCGAATTAGATGGACCGATCATGCTGATTTCCAATAGCTCCTCTTTCGACGCTATATCTGATCGATTGACATATTTATTTGTTTTGTGAAATCAAGTACGCCGAGACAAACACGGACTAACACGGACGGACAGACGAAAATCGCTCAATCGAGTTCGCTATGCATAAGAAATCTCAGGTCCGAAATAGATATTGCAGAAATAACACACGGAATGACAAACTTAGTTATACCCTTTTTCCACTTTTTGTGGTGAGGGTATAAAAACATCTGTCAAATATAAATATGAACAAAATTTTATAATTCATTTCTATAAATATCTTTTTGTTACATTAAAGGAAACGCATTTGAAAAATCTCGACTTTGATTCGTTTAAAGAAAGGACAACATATAATTATGGATCGTGCAGCACATATGGGTTAATTGCGCCTTAAACAAAACAGCCAGTTGTGTATTTAATTTTTTTTGTTTTTCACTTGTTTTGTAGTTTGCCATTAAAACAACTGCGTTGCTAAAATATGCATCCAAGTGAAAGTAACAAACGCAATCATCCATTCATATTCTCGTAACTCTTTACGCATATACATATATGTATAAACACACATACGTTGAAAACATTGGTCGTTAACTTAACGTATTCGTCGTACATTTAACCATCTATTCATTCATACAAAATCTAAGTTTTTTGTTTCAATATTTTTTTATTGCTGTCAATATGCAACAACTGCACACTTGTTGAATGCAATTTTTTATTCCCGTGAAATAATCACTTTGTATCGCTATTGCTTTTTTTTATGTTTTATTACTTTATGTTGACCACTTTGTGAGTCAAAAAGGCCATAAAGTCTCGCAATAAGTGCACTAAACAGTGTACTTTGTGAGATTTGTTTGAAAATATAGAGCGGGAGTTTTTTTTTTTTTTTGTGAAATTGCTTTCTTTTTCACCGTACAAGTTTATGTATCTGAAATCCTACGTTTGGATATTTTTTTTATTATTTTTGCTTGATTATTTACACCGGTTTATGTGTTAAGAAATTTTTAGAGCCAAATTAAATGTATAATTTTATGGTCATGGTGAATGAACGCTGGTATAACATTAAACATATAAATTAATCTGGATTTATGTGTTTAAATTCCTTTTTTTTTAACAAAAAAAGTATTACTTATCGAAGAAAGACCTTAAAAGTAAAATAAGATATTTCAAGTAAATAAACTAAATTAAAAATTTTAAGAAAAGATTTTTTGACAGATGAGTGCAAGTTTTGAATACACGTCCTTTATTACTTTACTTACAAATAGTTTCTTGTCGAGAGTTAAAATGGCAAAATGGGAGATTATAGACGATTTGCAAAACCAAAAAAAGGATTGATACAATTTTTTATGTTTTACTTTCGATTTCTGATAAGAACGTGTATTGAAAAAGGGGGAGACGAGAGACAAAAAAGATAAATAAAAGGGAAATTAGAGCAGAAGAAAAATTAAGATATCGTAGAAGAAACAATAGCAAAGACACGATGATGAACTGGGAAGGACAAGGCCATATATTTCAGATATAAAGGGTCACCAAAAAAACGCGCCTACATCCATTCTGAAATGAGCTTCGTCACTAAACAAAATTTTGCTTTGGGTATTTTTCAAAGAACGCCCATTTTCATAATAACTTTGAATGATGTAAACGCGTTGTTGCAATGTGTACCTGTCCATGGTTATAACTGTACTACCTTCTAATAAAACAAAATGGCTTATGTCATTTGAAAAGATATCACGTGTACAAATTATATAGTGCTGACATCTAGGCGTCACATTTGGATGACCCTTCTTTACCTTATCGGTGCCGTAAAAGCTAGATCTATGACCTGTGATCTTGTTCATTTTTATACCTTTTACCACGAAAAGTGGTAATATATAAGTTTGTCGTTCCGTTTGCAATTTCTACAATATCCATTTCCTACCCCGTAAAGTATATATAATCTGAGTTCTTATCTTCTTATGTATCCTATGCAGAGCGAAGTCGATTGAGCGATGTCCGCCTGTCTGTCCGTGTTAGTGTTAAAATCAAGTTTACCGTTGCACAAGTTCAGCTAGAGAAAATTTAAATGCGCCAATCGATCAGACATAGTTTCTTAAATTTTGTGTCCTTCGAAGCAGCGGGCAAAACACCACGCCTGCCTCTAATATTATGTTATTTGGAACAATAAAGTAACTCCAAGCAAAAAAACAAATGTTTGAAACGACAGAGAATTAAAAAATAAGAAAATAACACTGAATGAAAAAAATGCCACTCGCCCATATTTTCCGACTTACGGGCCTCTGAACTTTTCATAGAAAAGTACGATTTTTTTTTTGAAATATCAATACGAGTGTCATTCAAAATCTTTTGAAGAGATCTTTAGGGAAATACTAACATTTTTAAAAAAGCTTAACCTAATAAGAACCGATGGCATTTTTATGTAAAATTATATACATGCGGTATCAATTTTCTTTTGATTGGAGCTACCTCATAAAACTAGATTTACACAGATGATGAGGGGTATATAAGTTTTGGCATAGCCAAATATAGCTCTCTTACTTGTTTTATTTAACATTTAAGACCAGCTAAAAAATGACGGTTTTATGCAACTTTAAGTTCTTGCCGTGTTTAGCAAGAATCTTCTATTGAGTAATTGATCGGTACAAAAGTTAAAAAGTGCTCACCTTATTTTCAAAACATTTAATGAGATTCCACTGTCCAACTAACGGAAAAAATAGAGGGATTTAAAATCTTAATCAAAATAATATAAATAGAGAGAAGGGCGTTGCACACCCGGTAAGCTGTTGTAATGCAATAAAGGAAGCCAAGAAGGACCTCGAGAGCTTCTCAGTAAATATGAGACTTAAATACTCTTATGCTGTTCCCATCCAAAATCTTATCAAATTCAAACCAGTTGTATAGAAGTTGCTTTATTGAAGCGGAATAGTAAAAAACTCCATAATTGCAAGTTATTTTTATTGAAGAACGGTGTTACAGCGCACACTGTTACAAGTTTGGCCACCAATGGTCAAAAATGATGTACGAATCCAAAACTTTTTTGGTGATATTTTCAGAGAAAACACTTTAGTTAGATTATTTGCAAAATATGAACGAACATTGTTTAGAAATTATTGAGTTATTTCTGCTTAAAATTAGAGTTTGTATGAAAAATAATAGATTCAAATAATATCACTGTCATTTTACGTGTCATTATAGTAGCCAAATTCAATATTTTTTGATAACGGTTTTTATAAAAATTCAACCCTGGTATCTGCTTAGAATTACACCACTGATGATTATTGGTCATATGTAAAGTACCGTTAGCAAAAACACATTTGTAACATAAATATGGAATTTTACAACAGGGATAAACTTTAATAGCGAATTAAAAAAAACACAAAATACTTATCCCGATTAATTATTTAAATTACCGATATTGATTACTTAACTCTTCAGGAAACTTTTGACAAACATTTTAAATAAACTAAAAAATTTTTGTCCAAGCAATAAAGCAAAGACAAAAATCAAAGTTTGAGCAAAAACAACAATAACTAACAGTAATTCTATTTTCCTTTCTCTTTTTCGGCTCTTTTATACAGTTGAAAGAGGATGAAAAATAAAATATCACAAAACACTACGATAATTTATTTATATGCACGGGCACTTTGCAAATATGAAATTAAATTAAACAAAGGGAATTTTTTATTAAACATATTATTAACAACTGTTGGTTATTCTTGTTTTTGCTTAAACTTTGATTTTGTCTTTGCTTTATTGTTTGGACAAAAATTTTTAGTTTATTTAAAATGTTTGTCAGAAGTTTTCTGAAGAGTTAAGTAAGCGGTAACGAAATGGCCATCGAGACGTGCTTTGACCCTCAATAATCAATATCGGTAATTCAAATAATTAATCGGGATAATAGAAAATAGCATGAAAAAAATTTTATTTTGAAAATTAATTAATATAATAAAAATTACCGTTGTTTAATTTAATATAATTTCTTTTGATTGAAGCTTTTTTAAAGTCAAAATAGAAAGTAAGAACGCAGATAGCATTTTTGTTTTGTTTTTTTTTTTATAAAAGGCATATGTTTTTATTGTTCGAGCACAACTTCGAAAAAAGAAAACGCCAGTAATTCGTAGCGATTTTAGAACATGCATAGATACGTTTTGTGTTTTTCAAAATATAAGCGATTTGAAAACGCAGCGTTTTTCAGAACATATACGATTATAATATATATATAAATGTTATTCGCAAATTTATTTGGTGAATGTTTGTTTAGTGTCAAGATCCCTTCAGATTTTTGATATTTGCAATCAGTTGCTGGCGTTAAAGCAACATAAAACAATTACCTTGATATTTAAAGTAACAAAATTTGTGGAAAAATTGTTTGCAAAGAGTATTGTTTAGTACTGAGGTGCAGAAATTTAAATTCATAGTTTTAAAATTCAGCCGCAAATGGACCAAACACTCGCGTATGATAAGTAGATTCGAAGCTGAGATGAGCAACTGGTCACATAGTGAAATATTTAATCAAAAAGTTTGCATTGTGAGTTATGCTTAGTGTTTTTCACTTTTAATTTTGCTTTTATACAATATAAAAAAATCAATTAAGGTGAATTCTGCTCTTGTTAGGTTCCAAGTACAAGGAGTGGTATAGGCCGATCGTATGTCAGTTATGATAAAACATCACATCAATACTATTACTAAAGCTGCAGAAAAAAATTACGAACGCAACAGTAGATAAGATGTTATCTGTTGATCAAGCCTTAGCTATACATATTGACGTGGGTATTTGGCAGGACCTAGAGTCCTTGCTTCAATCACAATAAAAACTACCAAACAAGTTGATAGCACGGGATAAAATAATGTAAACAATTTTGAAAATTTTGTTCATGGCGTATATGGACGGTAGACGTGTCCTTTGCACGATTTTTTTTAATAAATTAAATTTTTCTTAATTAAGGTATTTTATAGTAGTATACCAAATTACAACACTCTGAGACAACTCCTTCTATTTTAGTCACATCCTTATATGGGATCAAAACACTGTACAGCGTACTCTGGCGGTTAATAGACGCATTATAACTTGAAGCTGGTACAGCTATTTGATTTTTTATTACAAGCAAAATTTTCTTTGTTAGATCACTCATATGTTGTGTAACCATTTTCTGAAAACTACACAAAAATCGAAGTAACGTAATATGTCGACTTAATACGGAATATTATTTTAGTTAATGCTTAAAAAATTTCTTGTTTATTTAATCTCCTGTATATACAGTTGTAGTGTTTTTGAAAAGTTTACGAATAATAATTTTTATTCGATGGAGAGAGCAACCTTGGCCTGCATGGTCATTTTGCAATTTACTGCAAAATTTATTGTTATCTGCATTGGTGCATTAAGTAGTTATTTCTTATATTCTAAGTACATGCGAACAAACATCAAAATTACTGTTAGTGTGCTAAATGGTCTTAAGGTACATGTTGGTTACTCGCTCGTGTGGCTTAAACATTTTTATATTCTTAATTTGTAACCTGGTATACAGCTAATTTTTCCTTCTACTTCTTTTATAATTTTTATTGTGTGTTTTTTTGCTATCGGATGTTCTGCACTGAATAATCTCTTAATTTATAACATTAACATAATATTACAGTTGCATTTGAAAACCAACAACATTGTTAATGTTTCGAATGAAAAAAAAAGAAATACGTTTCTTGACCATTTAAGTGTTGTTTTTTTTTAAAGAGGGAGGGAGATAACAACACTAGTTGAAATTATTTTTGTGGAGGGAGAATAGATTATTCTTGTAACTATAATTTCATTACTGTTCTTGTAGTTTTTTGTTCTTGTTGAAAATTAAAAATTATTAAAAACAAACGTTAAACGTTAATTATGTTGCACGTAAGTGTGTGCACTAAAGCAAATGAACAAAATTAGATGGATGATTATTTATGAAACAAATTTATTTATAAGAAATAATTTCAAACTTTTATTTATGGAATTTCATCTTGTTTCTTTTTTGAAGTTGAACGTAAAAACTGAATAGCCTTGGAATATACAGGCATATCACAAATTCCGATCGATTTTAATTCTGTATTAACAATTCCGATCGATTTTGTTTTACCTTGCTTAGATTCCGAACGATTTAGCTTATTTCGAAAAAATGTTTAATCTCCACCTTTTTAAATAAATGTGGCAATATGGTTACACTGAAGTAAACAACAAGGCTAATTTAAATAAGGACACATGATAAAAGTAAATTTGAAACCCGCAAATAACAAAATTGCAAAGAAACTAAATTCCACTTTGAAATCTAAAAGTGGTTTGATTCCGAAAAATATTTTCGTTTTTCGTTTTCTAAAGAACAAATTTACGGAATTGAAACAGATTTCGATTGGAATTAAGTTTTGTGACATGCCTGATAATTTAATGTAAACAATCTCTTCAAAGTTTTGTATTTTATTATATTTTGTGTAAATAAAAATAACAAAAAATTTAAGATTTTAACTTTTTTAAATTCTAAGAAACCAAAATAGAAAAATAACGGACTTGAAATACAAACAATACTCCACAAATAAAGAAAAGCTTAAATAAAGAAAGTAAAATATAAAAATTCACTTACCAAATAGAAATCTATTGGTTTTTCTCTCGCCTTATTGTAGGCTTTTTGTATTTCAGTCTGTTTAAGTGCATGTGCAATATGCAGCGCACTTGCATCAAAACGTCCATATTTGTAATCAGAATCATTCTGTGATGGCGAACTAACCTCACGACTGCCATAACCATTTGGTGTAGATTGTCTTGAACCAAAACTTCCTTTAAGAATAAAGTTTTAAAATAAATTAAAAAAAATCATTTTTATTTATTTATTTATTTACAAATTTATTATAATTAAAATTACAATAAATCAAAAGCTAAAAGCACTAGCAACACTGGCTTAATAATTTTAAATTTATAAGTTCTTTTAAACAAAATGAATAAAAAAAAAATTTGTAATTATTTTTAAATATCTTGCACAAAATAAAATAAATAAATAAATAAAACTTGTGTGTTAGGAAACTCACCATCGACTTCGGATCGTGCACCACGTATTTGTTCATTTACAAATTTGTTTGTGCGTGGAGCATTTAAAGCTTGTCTTATACCCACGGATGTATTATCCAAATGACCAGGTCCACTCTTTGGTACATGTGAATGGCAATATACCTGAAGATAAAAAAGAAAATTTCATTTTTACATTGTTTTTATTCTGTTATAAGAAATAATTTTTCATTTTCGCTTTGTGTTTTTTTTTGTGGATTTTCATTTTTAAAATTTTTCTTGTTTTAGCTTATAAAGATTTTTCGTTGTTTACTGAATCATTGTTAGATTTCAAAACATTTTCTTTATAGTCTTGGGTAACTATGACTGGAATGCATTTGTTATTTTTTTTTTTTTTTTTTTGTTATGAAATTCTTTAACGCAGAACTGTGGAGCTCATAGAGTGAAGACAGTGTTGGTGGTTTTTCTTTAAAATGAATTAAAAAAACACGTTTAGGGTTTAATTTTATACTTTAATAAACCCTATATATACATACTGTTTGTATGAAAAAATACACAGTGGGGGATATGAAAAAAAAAACGATGATGCTAAATCAAAAGTTAGGAAATTGTCTGTGCTCTTAAAAAATATATAAATTTTTAATTATTCAAAAACTTATAGAAGCCTTTTTGCACCAACACTGTCTTAGATTAATTTCCAAATAAAACCTGTCTTACAACCAAGCGTGTTAATTTTTTTCCTACAAAAATCGTTAGAAAATTGAAAATAAATTTTCAAAATCGTCATAAAAATTAGAAATTATCGTCAAAAAATCGTCACAGACTAAAATTTTAAAATGTCTGATTATATTATCAGCCCTTTGATTGTGTCTAAACATAGTTCTTTTCGTGTTTTACTTTTTAAAATTTTAGCAACGTTTTACTTTGAACTTTCTTGGCAAATAATATTCCATTTTTGTTTCAGAAAATACTTAACTTAAAATTGGTTTAGCTCTAAATGAAAAATTTTGTTTAAAATGACAGATGAAATTATTAGACATAACTTATTTATAACTGAAATTTTAAAATTTTTTTACTTGAAAGCATAATTTAATATAACATGAAACAAAATTTTTATTTAAAGTGTTTCGAACTGCAGGATTAATTTTACATTGAGAATTTTTACCTTTTTACAGACCCCAAGCTAAAAATATACCTCTGACACCAATATATTCCGATGTTAAAAATTTATTTTTATTTTTTTTTTAATTTATTAGTTAAACTGTTTTTGTTTTTATAGAAAATAAATTAATTAGTTTGGCTTTATTACGAAAGAAAAATTACAAATATACACATGCATTTGTTTTCTAAAGAAAACAGGAAAACTTAGGCATCAGTAATATATTATGCAGCATTTGCTGGAACATTACATCCATCATAAGCATTCAAAGCATCTAACTACTTTCAGTTGTATACATTGTAAATATTTTCTATTTAATTAATTAAAGAATTTTGAATGAATGCAGCATTTCATTCTGCTTGCGTCTAAATTTTCTTGTATTCTTTGGAAAACGTCCGCATACATTTGTAAAATAAATTTCCTTTCTAAAAAAAAGATTTTTAGAAATTTAAAATAAAATGAACTTAAACCAAAATAAGTTAAATTCATTTATAATAATTTAATAAATATTAAATTAAAGAATTTTGTTAATAAAAATATGTGAAAAATCAAAATAGAAACCTGGATTAAAGTCAAACTAATTAACTTCATGTATTGGGTTATTTTGTATACAATAATTTTCAATAAATTCGCCAAGAAAGATTTATAAAGTAGTGCCATATTTTTACGCAAACTATTTATTTAAACGAAATTCCTCACATTTATAATGTCTATGTATATTTAAATCTTATATTTTGAAAACTCAGTCCACTGATATCGTTTATGTTCTTTAATTTTCTTTTGTCGTATCGATGGCGTTGGATAATTCTTTAATCCGAACAGTTTCTATGTGTTTCATAAATTTAGAGTAATCAAAGTTCTTCCTGAAGATAATTTTAAAAGATTCATGACTACATTAACCATTTTCAACTTCAATAATATTACTTAATATGTATAGAATAATATGAGTGATACTAGATAATCGTCAAGATATAAGGAGTTTTAAAACGAAAACCACCAAACATCAAAATGTGATATTTATGGAGCAAAATCGTCTTATCCTGCTTTTAAATTTCTAAAAAAATTTATACTCTAAATTCGAAATTTTTAGTATAATTTGGTGTTTATTTGTGTTCCAAGCAAAAATTAAAAGTATGATAATAAACTCCCAGCAAAAAATTTTTGAAAAGGTAATCGAGTGTGGAATTAAGCATTTTTGGCTGAAGTACTTCCCAACTAGATTGCCAACTTAATGATTTTAACAAGGCATGAGACTTTTATAATCAATTCCTGAGAATCGATTACATTAATTATTGTAGGAAGTAATAAGTACAATTAGTACTGTAGTCTCTTTTAACATAAAGAACTAGTTCCATTACTGCTTTCTTTTTTGGAAACTAATGTAATGTGTTTTGTAAGCGAGTAACAAAATACGGCAATCACAAAAGTAAGTCATTATATGGCAAGTACTTTTAAAGGTAATGTCTAATTTTTTGCTGGGCTGTTAACAGTTTAATTGTAACGAAAATTCTCTTTCGGTCAATAGTGAATTAAATAAGTTATCGATTTTTGTGCAAAAAATTAATTGACAAAAAACATATTTTTTGCTTATTGGGCTAATGTCCTCGTATTGTTGTTGCTTAGATTATTATTTATTTATTTACACGATATTAAAACTATATTAATATAGAATTAATATTAAATACAAATACAAGCATTGGCTACTTTGGCCATCAACTACCATTTGTGTTAATTTTGAAACTATTTTAAACTTTAATTTTTAGTTTGGAAATAAATTTAAATATTATATTTATATTACTTTCTGAAGGATTGATGAGTAGATTAATTCCTTTATTTGAAAGATATTTATTATAGCACTCTTTTAACTTAGGGCAGGCTAGGAGAATAAGATTAACGGAATTGATTGATCCACAATACTCACATAAGTTGGTAAAATGATTGTTAAGTAGGTGCAAATGAGTTGTGACAGTATGTCCCATACGTAACCTTGAGAAGGTTTTTATTTTGTATTTGCATATATTTGTTCGATATTTTGGTGGTGTGATATGTTGATTTATTTGAGAAAAATGGGGATGATGATATTCTTTAAGTTTATTGATTCTTTGGATCTGCAGATTAGTTATAATTGTGTTGCGAAGATCATTCTTTTCAGTTGTAGCATCCGTTAATATTGGCGCACGGCACCCAATTTTTGCTGCAGTATCAGCATAATTATTACCCCTTATATCAACATGGCCTGGAATCCATATTATTTTTATTTTATTATTATTGTCAATTAATAGATCACGAATTTTATTAACCAATTCCCATGTGGTATTAGAAGGGTTGGAAATAGCTGTTAAAACTGAAAGGCTATCTGAGAAAATAAGGGAGTTCTTTTTAGATTTGATCGCTATATACATTGCTTGCAGGATTCCTGCAGCTTCCGCTGTAAAAATTGAAGAGATATTGGACAATTGTACAATTGCGTATTGGACAATTGTACAATTGCGTACAATTGTCCAATCGTAAAAATATGCTGCCATTTTTTTTCTCCAAATGTTGATATTAATGCATTATACAGACGCAAATAAACATCATTAGGTGTGATTTGTTTTTTGAAGACAGAAAGAGATAAGTCAATCGATTTACTGTTAAATAACCAACTGGGATGTTTAATTCTGAACCTTGGAAGTTTATCACTATAATTGAGTATATTGCTTTTAATAATTTTATATAATGCTGATTGAACCTTTGGTTTTTTTTGTTGATGAAAAAACTGAAGCTACATCAGCGTCTATAATAGATTTACTGAACGACAAAATTTTGGGGAGGAGTCTGTTTAACGATTCAGAAATTTTATCTTCTAATGAAGGAAGTCCTGATTCAATTAATAAAATTTGAATAGGTGTTGTCCTAAAGGCGTAGGTGCTAGCCCTGATTACTTGATGATATAAAGTTTTTATAATATTTAATTTCGCTTTTGAGATGTTACCAAAAAGGAATAAGCCATAATCAATTTTGCTTAGAATAAGTGTCTTGACAAGATAAATAAGAGTATTAGTATGAGTAAAGCTTCTTGTAGCCAGGTATCTAAGAAAATTTGTTTTAGGCACGAGAGATTTTTTTAACGCCACCATTTGTTCTTGCCAACGGTAATTTTTTTCAAATATGACACCCAGTATTTTTTGGGTTGAAACATTAGGTATAGTTATGTTATTTACGGTTATACTACCAAGTTGGCAATGGTGTTTTCGGCATACATGCAGCACGGATGATTTTTCAAGGGCAACTTTTGCTCCAGAAACGGTATTCCAAGATTCAATGTCGGCAACTACTGTTTTAAGTATGTCAATGGTTTTTGAGTTATCATTATTTTTGCACAAAATATAAAGGCCATCAGCATAGAGACAATGATCTACATATTTATACTTTTTGATGATGTTACTTAGTTGATTGAAAGCTACTTGAAACAAAACAACAGACAGCGGTGAGCCTTGTGGTATCCCGTTATTTAGAGGAAATTTATTTGATATATTTTGGTTAATGGTCACATGTATTGATCTACCGGTTAAAAAGGATTTTACATAATTAAAAACTTTTGGGCCAATATCCCACTCCCTTAATGCGTCCAATATTATGTGTATACCAATTCGGTCAAAGGCTTTCTCAAAATCAATACTTAATATTGATGTATGGTTACGAGATGATAATGTTTTAGAAATATAATGATCAATATACAACAAAACGTCTGCACAGCTTTTGTTTGCTTTAAACACAAGTTGATTTACAGCAACAAGATTATTCTTTTCAATATACCATTTAATTCGATTAGCAATTATCCTTTCCATTATTTTAGACAGGCATGGTAAAAGAGAAATTGGTCTATATCCGGTAAATGAAGCTGGGTTTTTGTTGGGCTTGGGTACAGCTACAATAAGTGCAGCTTTCCATGAATGTGGAATGATACCACTATCAAAAACTTCATTGTACAGGTTGAGTAGCAAAATTTTGCTTTTACTAGATAAATGTTTTATCATCTGATACGATATACGATCGTGTCCAGGTGTTGTGCCTTTAACTTTATTTAGAGTTATAAGCAGTTCAGACATGGTTAGTTTAGAATTAATAATACGAGCATTGTAGTTTCTTGTTTCTGCTGCTATGTACTTTAATGAATTTCTCTTGGCTGCAATGAATTCTGATGAAAAGTTTTTGTCTAAAGAGTAATCAGACCATTTTTCCGCAAAAAAATTTGCAATTTCGATGGGGTGTGTTATAAATCCATTATCGGTCTCAATTGTTGTTATTGGTTTATGTGTATTGTGACTAGAAATAGCATTTATTTTTTTCCATAAACGGGATAATGGGAAGTCCCTGTTTATAGTTTTACTGAAATTTTCAAAGCAAAGTGCTTTGGCCTTTTTGGACTCACATCTGAATTTTGAGTTTGCTTTTTTATATAAAAGAAGGTTCTCCATTAAAGGATGTTTTTTAAAGTTTTGCCACTTTTTCATTTTATCATTGCGGAGATGTGTTAATAAAGGGCTCCACCATGGGACAAAGCGTTCTTGGCGTGGTGAGGTTTGCGGGATATAACAGTTGGCTGCACTTCTTATAGTCTTAATAAATGTAGCATTGTCTTTGTTAGTGTTACCTGATAATCAATCCTTGATTCAAATTGTTTCCAGTCAGCTTTCTTAAGGTTGAACTTACGTGCAGGAATTTTGTTAGGACAATTTTTATCTATAGAAATTGTAGTTTTAATGGGAAAATGGTCACTATGGTGTAAATCATCAAGTGTATTGCAACAGACTGATGCAAGTAAAGATGGTGAACACGCAGTTATATCTACCTGTGTAAAAGTCCTATGGGTCGAGAAGTGGGTAGGATTTCCATCGTTAACAATACATAAGTTGTTTTGCATAAGAGCATTTTCAATAATATTTCCTCGTGAGTTATTACAGCTTGAACCCCATAACACATTCCAACTGTTAAAATCTCCAACTAAGATGATTGGAGTATGTATATTGTTGAAGAGGTCATTAAAGTCTTGCATAGAAAAATTTCGTTTGGTGGAATATAGATAGATACAACTGTAATTTTTTTATTAAGTATAATTTCTATAGAAATATTCAGCAATTTAGATGTATTAATAAGGCGTTTATGAGGTATGTTATTTCGAATTAATATTCCGACTCCGCTTTTTGCAGTCACATTTAATGGATCATTTTGAAAATAAGCACGATATTGTTTTGGAGGAAAGGGAGTCTGATTAAATGCGCAATGTGTCTCCTGCAGTGACACAAAATGTGGCTTGTGTTCATTTAAGATGAGCTGTAGGTCTATGTAATTATTGAAAAATCCTTTTATGTTCCATTGAATCAAATTGAATGCTGCCATAATGAAAATAAGGGCTAAAATTTTAATTCTCCATGTCTTCAAAACTATCAATTGAATGTTGCCTGCTTGAAATTTTTTTGGTTGATGATAATAAAGAAGGGTTTGATTGTGAATCACATGAGTGTGATGAATTAGTTATCTCGTTGGACACTGTATCTATAATTATTGATTTTTTATTATTAGATAAGCTATTGACTTTAGTTTGATTTGAGTTAAATGTATTGTTATTTGTAGAGGTTGAAAGCTTTTTAGAATTATTGTTTTTAATTTGTTCTATAGTATTGTTTGTTTTTAATGTTGAAGTTGGGTTTGTTGACACATTTGATTGGTTTAGGTTATTTATATTGTTATTTTTTTGGTTGTTGAATTTCTTTTCTCTCTCTTCAATCGCTTTATCGAGTTCTTCTGATGGAATAATAAGTGTATTTATTGCTGATACTTTAGAAGTTGCTTCTTTATAAGTGCATTTATTAACAGTTTTATATTTTAAAATATTTTGCCGATGTTGAAAAACGGGACATTGTTTGTTGTTTGATCTGTGTGGGTGATTGCAGTACTTTTTCACATGGTATAGGATCATGAACTGATGATGAGCATACTTCACAATTAGGATTGTTGTTACAATATTTTTTTGTATGGCCCAATTTAAAGCAATTTTTACATTGTATAGGGGATGGTATATATGGTTCGACTTTACATAAAAGAAAACCAATCTTTATTTCTTTAGGTAAACAGTATTGATTAAAATGCAATATGTGGAGAGGTGTATTCAATATTTTACCATCCTGAAATTTAGTAATTTTTTTGCAGTCAACGACACCTTGGTTTTTAAGTCCATCTTTGATATCTTGCTCAGATAGGTCACGCAAGGACGGAGCAAAAACCACACCTTTGATAATATTAAGTGCTGGATGTAAAAAACTTTCCACAGTACATAACCCTGTCAAGCACACTGTCTTCAGAAACTTATTTGCTTGTGCTTCATTCTTAGTAAGGATAAGTAGATTTCCGTCTCTTGTAAAACTTACTTTTTGTGGTGGTTCACTTGATATTGCTTCTAATGCTTTTGAAACCAAAAAGATGTTAAAATTTTGAATTGGTTTTTGGGCATTTTTGCTTTGCATAACGACATATTTTGGGCATTCCCTTCTATTATTTTGTTTATCACCAATTTTTGGAAAATCAAAAGAGTTATTTATATTAAAACTGCTATTTGTTTTTTTACGTTTGGTGGGTGGATCCGGATCCAAAAGAGTGTAATAATTTCCCCCTGAGGAGGATTCCATGGTTAAAATACGTTTTCACCAATAAAAGAAAACAAAGAATCACGATAAGTATTCAAAAATCTGTCCTGAATATAAACGCGAATTAAAAACTTTTTATTATTTCTAATACAATCAAAATTGATGATTTTTTAAATGAATTCAAATTTATTTTTTTTTCAAATGTTCTTTTTTTTATAAATTTATTTCTGTGCTTAGATTATTACATACTCATATATAACGTGAAATAACATCTTTCCCAACCAACAATTTAATTTTATAATTTTTCAACATGTTATCGGTTATCAGTATAATGGGCATGTTCTAATAAACTAATATGCTGGCTGCACCCCAGCCATGAGGAGGTTTTATAAACATTTTTGTCCGTATGTATAGAATGTTGTTGCGGTCGTCTCATGGTACAATGATATTCCTACGAAAAAAAAAACGCTTCAACTCGGCTCATTCTTGTCAGCTCTGCCAAGTGTTTGTTGTGCATAAGAACCTTAGATTATTCAGACATTTGATAGCAATAATTACTGAAATTAGCGAAGAAAAATATGTCACATGAAGTCAAGTTTTTCCAATTATTAATTGCCGAGACAACGAATAAATAAATTATTTGAAACCTTATGGTGGCAAAGAAATTAAAAATCAAGATCTTGAGCCGTTTAAAAGACACATTATGATTATAGAAGGCTTATTCTTTCTACAATCATGGACTTTATAAGCTCTAAGATTTAAAAAAATCATATTCGAGATGCAATAACTTTGCATGAAATTAAAACATTCATTAGACACGAAATAGTTGAAATAACTCGTTAAAACAGTAGTCCCACAAACGCAAAAATAGACAACGACCCTTCAAATCCTTTAGATAAATTAACTTTCGTCCCTAAAGCTCCATTTATGACATCAAAAGATAAAATGAAAATAGTCTATATTGAGCTTTAGCGGCTTTCACAAAACTAGTGTTTTTTAATTGCATCAAAACTCTATTAAAAAAAAATAAAATAAAAATAACTAAATTAAAAAATAGTTAATCATAAAAATCATAAATTTTGTTTTGAAAACAAATTTAAAATTTTTTTTGGAATAATTAGTTTTAAAGAATTTTACTTTGATATTTTACAGAAATTCTTTATAATTAATTATTATTTGAATATTAAGTTGGTATGGCTATTTCGTTAATTGCTCAATTCGACTCATCAAATAAAATGGGAATTGGTTTTTAAATAAAAAAATATTTTTTGTTTTGATCTGGCAATATTGCGAGACAATTATTTTTATGTTCACAGATTTTTAATTCTCACAATATCTTACAAAACTGTTTCCTTCTATTTGGTTTGCTCCGCTTAATATCTTTACCAATAGTCGCTGCTTTATCATATTGTAATCAATTTTATTAACTCATGTGCGTGTGTGTGTTTATGACTTGGTATACATTTATGTATGTGCATATGTATTTATATGTTCAACTTTAAATGGTATTGCTTCTTCTTCCATTTATTTATTGATTCTTTTGCTTAAACTCTTATGGCAGTGATTTTTGATTTCGTTTTGCTGATATTGTTGTTGTTGTTTTCTTTTTTTTTTTGCTTTAAAGTTGTTGTTATATTGTCTACTAAGTATTGCAGCCGCTTAACAGGTCTTATCAAAAGTCAGCCTTATTTAGTTTATGGACGTCGACACACATTCATTCACTTTTTAAAGGCATTTAACGGTCAAACTTATTCACCTACATTTTATGCAGTTGCGATTGTTGATTTAATTTGATTCGATTTTTTCATTTTAAATTATAATTTGCCTTTGCAATCTTGATAATTATTTATTCTAAAATTGCTTTTGATCAAAACAATCATTTTAAATAATTTTACATTAAAATATTAGAAATCAATTCGCCAAGTGTTCCATGCTTTTACAGCGAGATGTCAATACATTTTCTACGTAAATTTATAGTCTCAGCTTTTTACAGTTCAAAAAATAAGGCATTGTGTGTAAAACACGTTACTACCGGAATACTCGTTATTTTATTTTATAATTTGAATTTTTTGTACTTGTCTCTGCCTAGAAAGGTTTACAAAAAAGCATATATTTGTCAATATCCCAGTCTCTATGTAAACATCCTTTAATTTTAAAATGGCTTATTTCTCAAGTAATACATCAAATGGAAATGAGTAATTTCAGAATACTAAGGCAAGGTGACCACAAATTGGATTGTGCGGGCTTTATGGCTGTAAGCCTGAAATAGCGATATGTGTTCTTCAGACTAAATTTGATACATTTCCTTAAAGTTTTCTTAAAATTGAAAAAGTTTTCCTTGTTTCCTTAATTAGCCCAGCAAAAGAATCTCAAAGCTGTACACGCGGACATTAAAAATCCAACCGTACCCGTCTCGCAATTGTTAGATTTTATAAATCTGAAAATAAGGCAGCTGATTTCTACTTGCAGGTAAAATTGAGTTGTTTTCAATAAGCCCTCAAACAGGATAGCAAGAGCGGTACTTAGATACAATAAAAACGCTCTAAGTTAGAAAACTGTCAGGAGTATGTTCAGATTGCAGCTCATCATCGGGTAACTTGCGCTGGCTGACAACAGTATGAGAATCATGTTTTTTTCTTTTTTAATTTACAGCCCGCAAATTATCTCTAATGGTAAAAGTACAGCCTCTTGTATTACAAATACGGTCTCTGTATGTTTAATTAAAAAAAATGTTAAACTTAATACAAAGAGACCATGTTGCCAGTCATGTCAATTTGACTATGGAGAACATAGGTTAGAGATGTTAAACACCAAATCTTGGAACAAATATATGTTATGAAATGAAAGTATTATGCTGGCACCATTCCAAAAATCTTTCAAAAAACTCCAAGGATAGAGGTTTTCAATATTTTTTCTGTACTTTATAATCATGTAAAAATGCTTGGAAGTTTTCAAATGCAGTTAAGCAATTTTAGAAAATTCGGGCTTTGATTATTATTTTCTAATCAAAAAAAAAAAAAAAGAAAAAGAATTGATGCGGTTATTTTTTGTAACTAACTGTTTGTCCCATTTTGGCGAAACAATTCACAGAGAAGATATGAAGGTGAAATAAAATTTTAAATTGGAATCCGTTGGTGCTGAGCGAGCTCGAATTTAATATCATTACAACGTGGCTTAGAACCCACATTGTTACATCTGGAAACTGTTGTATGTGTGTGTGCAGTTTCAGTCGCCATGATTTTACAAGGTAGATTGCGCCCACGATGTCCATTTTTCCATGACTGGAGCATAATCGCAGCTGTCGGCTTTGATGGCCGCTGTATTGTGTTGCTTATTCGCATAGACCTGCACATTGGGAAAACCCAAAAAGTCTAATGCGGTTTATTCACACGATATCGAAGGCCAGCTTACGTCGCCTTAGCGCTGTGTGTCACTCAGGGAATTCCTGTTGAAAGTACATATCATGACTCAATATCATCCAAATCGGGCCTAAGAAGTTGGTAAACATCGACGTGTATCGCTCGTCGTTAAAGGTGATGGCTTGGCTACGATGTTTTGAAAAAAAAAGTAAATTGGGAGCACCTGCAGCCAAAAATCCACACGAAATAGGGTTTTTGTGGCTTTCATTAGACACTAGTAAATCTCATATGTTCGGTTATCGATCCAAATACGACGGTTTAGCTTTCTGACTCAAAAAGATTTTTTTTTAAAAAATTTGGAACAGTTTCCAACTGCTTTAGTTTCAGTTTCATTTAATAGATAAAAGGGCTTAATTTAACAAGAAAACTTCAATTTTTAAAAAAATTAAGATTTAATTATCCTAAAAGTAAAGCAAATAAAAAATACAGCTTTTTTCATATCACAGCTTATTTTATGCGGTAACCTTAAGTATTGAAAACTTTCAAGTTGTGTTTGCTAATTTATATTTTTAATACTTTGTCTGATACACTTTATTGTTTATAACAGGCTTAAGATGGTTTGGTATAGATGCAACTAGTTTTCGCGATGAATTGGGCGAAATATTCTATCACTCCGATTCTTTTAGGCTATTTTTGCTTAAAAACTCGTGTTGCCTTATGTTTCTTCCAAAATGGACCATAGATTTTTAATGACATTGAGGCTTGGTGACTGAGGTGGCGTAATCATCAAATAAGGGTAGTTATAAATTGACCAAAACTTTACAATTCCCGATTTATGTTTCGGATCGTTATCCTGATAAAATCGAAAATTTGATCTTATACCCAGATTCTTTGCATTTTGCAACAAATTGTCCTTTAAAATTTGTAGATACTTATTTTGTCAATGGTTGTTTCAATAAACTCTAAACTCTCAGTACCAACAGTCGACATACAGGCCCAAATCATGACGCTGCCACCACCATGCTTACCTGTTGCCTTTAAATATTCTTTATTAAGCTCGGTGTTAGGTTTTTTCCATACGTAGGACTTATCATCGGAGCGGAATTTATTAAATTTGGATTTATCGGTTAAGATAACTGCATTCCAAATCGATGCGTCTTTGGAATCGTGTTCTACAGTGAAGTTGAGACTGCATATTTTGATTTTTGCGCTAATGGAAGGCTTCTTACGTGCAACTCGACCATTAAAATCATGGTGACGAAGAACACACTGAAAAGTTTCAACGCAACAATGTTTGCCTATGTCATATTGAATATCGAAAGTCAGTTTAGGAGCTGAGAGCCCTGTATTTGCTTAAAATTTTTTGACAATATAACGCTCATCATGTTTATTAAAAATTTTATTTGGTGCTTATCTACATTTGTTAATTAAACGGTTTTCACGAACGAAGCACTCGATAATTTGTTGCGACGTCTAAGTTTTTTTATTCATCATTTCAACTATTTTCCGCTGCGAGTGACCGTTTTTAAAATGATTTACTATAATTTATATATAGATATGTTTTTAGTTTTATAATTAAATTTAAATTTTATATTTTATTTTTTTTAACTCATGTCAGAATATGAGCTATACTCTTATTGAAAATACTTAGGTGTCATAACTTGTAATATGTGATTGGCCATGAAGGCTTTTTATTACAAACTTTGAAATAAATAAATAAATAAAATAAATAAATAAATAAATAAATATACAAAGCTTGGACTGTAGGGCTTTTAACATTTGCCAAGTTTAGAAGTCCCTATTGGAGGACCCTTTACTAAATAAACTTTGCAAACAAGACGACTAAATACGCAACTAATAATAATAACAATAATTTGTATAGCCCACCCGACATAAGTCTAATTAATTGATTGATAAACATAAAAAGTTTAACTGGATTCAAATTAAAATATATTGATGTTAATACTCACTTCCTTATCGTCCTGCTTGTGTTGATTATTGTAGTATGTTTTGAGCGTTAATTTTGTACCACAGTGAACACATTTAAAACAACCCGAATGAAAGAATGTAAAATCCTTCAAAGGTCCAACACGATCCACCTGATAAACAGTTTCATTGCAACGCAAACATGTCGATTCATAGAAATTTGGACGATACATTTTAGCTTGTTTTAATACAATGAAATATTTTATTCCAACGTTAAGCAACTATTGATTGGAATTTATTTTGTCTGTTTAAGCTGTGCAGATAATAATTATTATTTCTTTTTAATTAAAATTTCACTTTACTTTTACTATTTAATTTTTGCTATATTTTCCAAAAACATTTAAACGGCTGCATGCAACAGAAATTAATGAACATTTTGCTGCGTGCAGTCTTCAATTTTTATTGGATTTTTTCGTAATATTAACGTACTTTAGTTTGATTTATTATTTAACATTTATTTTTTGTTTTGTGTTTCATTTATTTACAAAACATTTAATCATGTAATTTTGAATAAATGTTTGTTAGAGCAGAAAATCGTTTTGTTAATTTAAAATTAATTGGCAGAGATGCCTGCTCACGTATGATTTTTCTTGAGTTTTTTAACGTTTCAATAATTTTCACTTAATGGTGAACAATTTCATATATTTGTAACTCGTGGAATACAAGGTGTCTTGCCAAGATATATAAAAATGTTGTTTTGTTTTTCGTCCGAAATTTAACACTTAGTGCGCATTTTTCTTTGTTTTAATATTTCTTCATAGAAATTTACTCAGCTGCGTTTAAGATTTTGACATTTCTCAAATCCATTTCAACGTGCGTGAGTGAAAATTAATTCACCATATTTTTTTTTCTTAATTAGTTTTTTGTGTTTATTCGCTGGTTTGTTTCGTTGAAACGAGTATAATTAACTCCACTTCAGTTTTATTTTAAATGATCTGTAATTAATTTGAAATAAAAAAGAAATCAAAATTAGTTAGTGTTGCAATAAAAACTGAAATATATTTTTTTTAATAATAAAAAAATATTCTTAATTAATGTGTTTTTATATTAAAATTATTTTATTATGACTTAAATTGATGCGCTGTAGTTTTTAATTATGAAGGTATTGATTATGTCAGCACTCATTTATTAATTCATTGTGAATATTAACACTGGTGAGTGTGTGGGTGTAGATGTTTTTGTTTTCTTTTGATAAAAATATTTAAAATTTGATATAAATTAGGTGATTAGTGAAAAAAGAAGTTAACAGAAACAAAAAAGGAAATAAGAGCAAATTATCAGTACTGTTAAATAAGAAAAATAAAATTTGCTATAAAAGCTAAATGGTTAGAGAATCTACGTGATACTCAAATAAATTTGTCTTTATATGGTGTAATATGTCATATTATTTTGAGAATCGGTTGAAAAATATGAACAAAATAAAAAATTACAAAATATAAAATTAATATATTTAAAATAAAAATTTTATAAAACTGTAATGGGATCATTTCTGTATATGAAATATTTTTTGAAAATTTTGATGTTGGTGTAGATAGCATTATGGGGTACAAAACAGAGAATGACAAAAGTATCATTTTAAGTACTCTTCAAGTATTTGAGGCCAAACATGTATGAATGAGTATCGTTACAGCTTCAACAACATACCATTTACAACATATTCATACCAATTTCAACTTAAATATGTACAAGTATTGACAGCTAATGAGTAGACACATACTCATACTTTATTGCACGAAGCACAAATAACTATAAGTTGGATTGGGTATTTTCTATAAACATACTTATAAGTATTGAGTAGGAATAAGTATAAGTATGTAAATACTTTAAGTATACTTATAAGTATTTCTTCATAGGAATATGGCATATATTGTTTTATAATGGTGTGAACCAATTTTATTTTCAACAAAGACATACATTTTTTTAAGTTAATATGATATTTTTGTGGCGATTACATATTAACTGTTAATGTTATAAATATTAATTTAAAAAAGTACTTTAATCTATTTACGACAGATTTGTAATATAAAAGCGAGTAAAATTTATTTTTAATTCAATCTAATTAATACATTGGGTAAGAAGAAGTTAATTGCACCGTAATCTATTTGAAAATCAGTTTCTTTTACAATAAATAAAATAAAAAAGGGTTAATAAATTTTTTTATTTGCTGTAAACATCTTAAGTAAATGCCATAAAAAATAAAAAACACCAAATCCACAAAGGTACTTTTCGCACTTATAGATAGTTTTAATAATAATTTATTCATTAAGTATTTCTTAGAATTTATGTCGTTTAAACGTATTGTTTTAACGAGAATTATAAAATTTTTTAGTAAAATTAAAATAAAAAACAGATAGTGATGATGGAAAATATATAAATATTTAACTTACAATTGAAAAAATATATAACATTTAATTTAAATTTAATCGTTTCATCCTAATAAAAAAACTAAATTAGATTTTCTATTTAATTTCTTCTACCTTTTTTATCCATCTTTTGCTAATGTTCAGTTATAATCAAAATGTTGAACATTCTACACATTTTTATATACATAGTTCCTATAAGTACTTATTTTCTTATAAGTATTTAAACTACTTTATGAGTATTATAAGTATTTTGCCATACTTATGAGTAATATGTAGTTATAAGTATGGGTATGGCAGATACCCAACACATTACTGCCATCCCTAAATTAGGGCGTAAGACGCAAAGCAATGTAATTCATAGCTTTTGCGCTGAAATGTTATCCCTAAATAACAGCGTTAACTTCGTGTTGTTAAAAGTAATGTTAACTCATTTTATTTCATAAAACCCGCTGTATAAGAATAAAGAAGAGATAAAACCGCTAGATTGCCTTGAAAATTACTAAATTGTCACTACTTTTCAACCATAACAAACAGCAAACTTCACTTCCTAACGCACTGTCAAAATTGGATTTTCCAATTGCTAAGCGTTGACGCCAAGCTATTTAGGGATGCTTCATACATTTTGTATGTACATGAGAAATTTTGACAGTTATCTTGCGCTTTACGCGCTAATTTAGGGATGGCAGTTAGTTGTATTCATACTCTCATTTCATTTATATTTTTAAGTTCGATGTGTATAAATAATGTGTGCTATGGGTATTGCATACTTGTTTGATAGCAAATAAGTAGATGTTAGTATTTGCTGTATTACAAGGATGAGTATACTCAATACTCAAAAATATGAGTAAATAATTAAGTGTATCTTCTTTATAAGTACTTATTGTCATTCTCTGGTACAAAACACCTATTTTTGGAATCTTTGTCTGTGTTTCTGTCTGTTTTTCTGCCTGTCTGTTTGTCTGTGTTCGCATAAAAATTACTAAGGAGATTCCCTAGAACCTCGGTTCCTGTTTTTCGTAAATATAAGTAATTTCGTAGAGAAATTAGAGATACAAATGTGAAAACACCCAATTTTACCTGTAAATGTTCATTTTTAACACTGTTTACTGGACTCTGAAATAGGTATTTAAAAATACATTTTTCTAAATTTGAATTAAAAAAACTTAGATATGACACGCAGCACTAGTAGTAAATATATAGGACCCGTCATTACAAGTTACCAATAGTTAAATAGTGTGTACACTGTATATTTACATAAGATTTACTTGGACTTTAATATATTGTTACGTTTTTCCCTTTTAGAACAAACGTTCGGATTATTTTGATTGCAAGTACCACTGTGGCTAATTATAAATCCCGTATTCTTACTTTATGGCCTTCTCTGGCTTGATCCTACCGGTCTTGTGTACTCTATGGTCTCGTACTTACTAAACATGTGTTATTACTACAAACGCAGCCATCCGCGCTACACTACTGTGTTAATCCGGCGAGACATGAACTACTCGATGCCTTGTTTAGTAACCTTATCCATCCACAAACATCTCCATTACTTCTTTTATTCAAGCCACTCATCCCCTTTAATCCAATAGCCACAATACACTTCTGCCGTACACTGTTGTAACCGCCATCGTTCTTACTGCTTTTTATTGTGAAGGGCTTCTTGACAATTATCTGTTACTTTTATATTAAACTAAATGTCTCCACTAAATTATCTCGGGAGGTTTGTACTGCTGCTTCTTAATTTTTAATTGCATTATAACAATTATTATTTTCCGTTGTACGCATGTCTGAAGGCGGGATTGAACTCATGATCTTCTGTTTAAGAGCACGCACCTCTACCAACGCAGCTATTGAGGCTGCTCAGCTTTTGTTAGATAATTGTGGTATTGTTCTGTACACACACCGTTAGTGGAAGTAACTTTATTCACCACTCTCTTACTGTTAACAACAACAGTGGTTGCCAGATCTTACTTTCGTAACAATATAAAAGAAGTAAATGACCGTCTAAGTAAAATAAATTAATTAGACTTTTACTTATAGCATGAACAATCTTTTCAGGTAGTCGCAAGTCTTCCTCCCATTCACGCATCAGAATTACAAGTGTTACCTTTGTGAGAAAATTTTTGCAGTAGTACCCAGCTAACGTTTTTTATTGATTTGTAACCCAAGCTTTGTTTTAACTGCATAATATTCTTTGTCGATTGCCGTAGATGCATGATGATCTGGTTTAACCAGAGCCGTTGCTGAATTTGCCGACAACAAATTACAATTTTTACACATTTTTTTTACAAAAATAGAAAAACGAATATTGAAATTTTAGAATAAAAATTTAAATGAATAACAAGTAAGAGTTCTATATTCGGCTATGTCAAATCTTATATACCATTCACCATATGTATATAACCACATTTACCATACTGCAGATTTCATATTCAATAGTTTAAATATAAATCGAAAAAAATACCAGCCACATAATAATCCTCTCCTTCAAGATTCTAGAAGAGCAGAGGAGTAATTTCAAATTTATAAAAAAAAAACCGAAAAAATAAATTCTTTCCTACCGTAAAGTTTTTCTGTTCAAAAAAAGCTTTTTCTCCGAAATTCTTAAGTTTTGCTTAGGGTTGTTGTCCCATCTATGTAAATTGAAAAGGTTTCTGTATCAGGTGAAAGCTCACAAGGATTTTAACCTCTTGTTGGTTTTAACACGAACACGGACAGACGAATAGACGGACATCGCTCAAGATGTCCATTTTATAAATATAAGCTATTGGGGGAATCTGAAGTAGGTCGACAAAATCAGTAAAGGCGAAAGCTCTTCACTGCTTCAAGCTATATTGATGGCATTTCTATGTTGAACGAATAAAAATTTTTAAAATTCTCCGTTACGAGTATTGATTACTTAAGGTAAAAGCTATTCAGGAAATTTCATGCAAATTTTTAAATAAGTTAAAGCTTTTTGTCCAAAGAAATTAACTAAATAAGAATAAGGTCAAAGAGTTTAAAAGAAATATCAAAGTTTAAGCAAAACAACTATAACTAACGAATAGTTTTGTTTCTCGTTTTCCCTGTACACCAACATTTCTTTCAACCCTTTATACAGTTGATAATGATAATAATAAAGCAAACACAATATCAAAATACACTATTATAATTTCTGTTTTTGTTAATGCACAGGAAGTCGGCAAATCAGTAATTAAACTTTGATTTTTGCTTTTAGTTTTTTAATTTGGTTATTACAATAACAACGATTGAACCAATTTTTGAAATCAATTTAAATATACATATGTATTAATTTATTTCAATCATAAACAGTAATTGCTATTAAAGTGAAATCAGAATCAACCTCTTGAAACTCTTTCTTTTAGAAGTAAAACTGACTGATAAAATTTGAATTGCCAACAATGTCAGTTTTTGCTTTTGAAGTTTTCTGAAATTGGTAAACATAATTTTTAATTGCAAACTGATGTACCCTTTTGCTTATA
Organism: Gymnosoma rotundatum; assembly: GCA_916610165.2. NCBI lineage: Eukaryota > Metazoa > Arthropoda > Insecta > Diptera > Tachinidae > Gymnosoma > Gymnosoma rotundatum. The sequence continues at coordinate 76,469,843 of OU744339.1, read as the reverse complement.
GTTTTGATTTCAGGGCAATTGTTTGAAATTGCATGCTTCTACCAAAATTTTTATCGCAATCGATTAAATTATTTTATTCAATATGATGCAAAAATATTTAAAATAATTGCGATCACAAAATATTGTAATTTAGACATGATTTCATTTTAAAATCTGAAAGAATTTTGAGATAAAATAGAATAGAGAACTGAATCACTTTAGTTTAAATCAGTTTAATTTTAATGCCAATCGATTGAAGCTTTTTGAAGCACTGCCTTATCTGTATTGAAACTTGCAAGACATTCTCATTAATTCATTTAAACCGCTTTGAAATTCATGGCAACCTTATGCTCATTTCGTCACGTGCTGTCTTCAACCTTTAGTGATTTCAGAGTGTCGACGGCTAACTGTCGGCCCCTGAAAAAAATCTTAAAAAGGTAATCGAGTGTGGAATTACTTATTTTTAGCGGATGGACATACCAAAGAGATTACCAACCTAATGATTTTAAAAAGGCATGAGAGTTTTATAATCAATTACTAAGAATTGATTACGTTAATAATTGCAGGAAATAATTAGTATTAGCATTAGTACGAATCTTAAGGTATTCTCTTTTAACTTAAAGAACAAGTTTAATTACTACTTCTGTTTTCTTGCGATTATGTTTTGTAAGCGAATATCAGAATATGGCAATCACAAAAGTAAGTCATTAAACAGCAAGTAATTTTTACGGTAATGCCTAAGTTTTTGATGGGCATCAACATTTAACAAGCCGTATATTTACACTACTGTGCTACTGTCTCAGCCTGTTTCAGGCACAGTCTATGTGTCAACTTCCTTAATCCCCATTCTGGCCAGATGAACCTTGAGAATTCTACCACCTGTCACTAAAGCAGTTATCCAGCTTACGACAATTCTATTGTATCTTCAAGAATTTAAATAAAAGTACTGAAATATTCAATTTATTTTACCTGGAATGTTAATAATTGATTAACCTGCTGCATGGAATTACCTTAGTTATGAAACAACAAAAGTATGCAGTCTTGTCTTTATTTTGGCTGAGATATTAAGATATATATATTTCCCCAATTAAATGCCAAGTAAGATAACTTCAAGATCTATAATAAAGGTTTTTATTAAAAAATATAAGAAAATCTTTTGCTCATTACGAGTTCCGAAAGAAGGACCTCTTAAAGCGCCTCATCGTTTTCGCATTAATGAAATGCGCCTAAAGATCAATACAAAACAACAGAAAATATTCAATTTATTATTAAATCAAGAGGCTTAGAAAAGATGCACTGTATAATCAAATCTTAAATGTTAGCGAGTTGCTAAATAATTTGGAAAAAAGTATAAACCAATTTATAAAAAAATATTTTTTGTTTCAAAATTTTATTGATTTTATTAAATGATTTGTATGTCTTTTTTTTGTCCGCCGCAATGGCCATCAATCATGTCTGTTGTTGGCAAGACAATGCCATCAAGTGTTGGGTACAAGGTTTTACGTTAAAATGAAGCAAAAATGTACAAAAACAAACACCAGTCATACATGTGGATAGAAAGGCATTATAAAATCAACTAATAAAACTAAAACTGCAGAAATGGTATTAAAATATTAAAACAAAATTACCAACAATTTAATAACTTGCCATGTTAATGAATGCAACGAACTTTAAACAAGTGTTAGCAGACAAAAAAATTAACAAATTATTTGAGTTGCAGATTTTGCTAAGTCGTTATTATGCTTTTTATATTTGAAGTTTCTTTTTCTGTGCAGCAACGAATAAAGCAGCTGGATTGAAGAAATTCCTTGACAATAGACAAATTCACACAATTGAGAAGAAAAACAAAATGTTGTAAAAACAATATATTGCCTCCTTCCACTGCTGCAACCATCAACAACAACAGCAATAACGAAGGCATTAAAAAGACCCTGCACTTGCGGTTTATTTTATTTTTATTTAGATTTTTTTGTCTTGGTTTTATATTTTTCTCTTAAATGAATAAATTTGGCAAAAACAATTGAACGGCGATGTGAGTCAGTAAATTACTACATCTTGGCAGGGGTCAATGGCAATGGTGTCATCATCATTAACAATCACTTGCAAACAACTAAACAAAATATCTTTTTATGGGTATTTTCTTTATGACAACAATAACAACAGCAGCAGCAATTAACACAGCATCGGTTACAATATTAGACGTCATAAATGTCATCACACAGTAACAAGCAACTGCAAAATTTTATGGTCTACTCTTCAACTTATTGTTGTCCAAAATTGCATTTCTTAAACATTTAAAAATAATAATTTGAATAATTTTATGACTGTTTTTCTAAAAAGAAAAGTAAACAACAATCTTTGGATCTATATATTCTTAAAAAAGTTTGGTAACAAAATAAACTTCAACAGTGTTTATATAACCTGCAGTTATGTTTTCTTATGTAAAGCACTCAAATATTAATTTTAATATCATGTGTAGATTTGTAATATTATAAATCAAGTAAGAGTCTATAAAAAATTTAACTACTTGGAAAGTAGTAAAAATAAAATTTAAAAGTCTAAAATTAATGAGAGTCATTAAAACTTTAAATGCCGCAAAACTTTATTTCGTGATTTTATTGATTAAAATATGCAAAGCTGAGAAGCGTTAGCCGTGTAACATATAAGTTACGTCAGGGTATTTTAATGATTTTGTAATACAAAAAGATTACTTTCTTTTTGAACAGTTTTTGTTTTCCTTTTTTTCAACACATTTGCATATATACATATAATCCGTCTGGGGAGGTCTTAACTATCTGCAGAAAAAATTAAATAAATTACTTAGCGTATGTGGAATTTATAATTCATGACACAACTTTTCTTTTTGTTCAAGGACTCCAGAAAACTCTCTAGTTAACCTTTTGATACTAAAAAAAATCGGATCTAGTTTTTCCAAAATACAAATAAAAATTAATCGGGTAATGTTAAAAAAAGGAGTAACGATTAATGCTTCTTCTGTTAGTTGTTGGAAGAATTTATGTATTTATTTACTTTGTTCAAATTGTGCAGTGTTTTTATAACGTATCTGAACTAACAATAATTATTCCATATTGTAACGTATTTCCCTTTTACAAACTTATGGGACCTTCTTTGATTGCAAATAGCGCTTCCTTTTTCTAAATTTTTATTTTTTTCTCTGTGTGTTGGCTTTGGTGGTCGAATAACAGCCAAATAACAGAAGTCAAAAACCTTGGTATTCATTTTAATAGGTGCTGAACTTGTAATATCACATTAAGTTCAGCTCTTTGGCAGAACTCCACTATACATTGCAAACTTCTTCTACATTCGACATTGAGTTTTGTAATTTAATAACGGTGGTCACCGCCTCCGTATTAAAGGAATGATCATCATCATCTTAAACCCGTTAGAAGAAGGTATATCTCTTTTTTGGCCGAAATTTTCTAAGAAAAGTTCTTAGCGACAGCACTATATGGATATATGTAATTGCTATATTTAAAGTTTTTAAGATTATTGAAGATTCAGAAAAATTATGGGACATCTTGAAGGTGATTTAAATTAAAAGTTTTAGTATTTTTTATGATTGTATTTTATTGAACAACATTAGGAAAGTTATTGTCGTCTTATTAGAAAATCTGTAGCTCATCTTCAGATTTCGAAAAAATAAAAAATAAAATCGGTAAATATTTTTTGTGATAAAATTGTAAATGTTTTTTTAGTAGGAAGATTTTATGAAGAATATGAATAATTTAATGAATAAATAAAGTAATATCAATACTAATTTGGTTATACACAAATCAAAGTATTTCTTTACTCAATTTAATTTAATTTTTCTTGATTTCTTTGAAAAAGTTAAGTTAATTGAGACTTTAAAAAGTAATATTACAGACTTGATTTTATAAAATTTTGTAGGTAAGAAATAAAAACTTATGTGTATGATTCTAATAATTTAAACAGAAAACCACGTCATGCTATAAGAAAAAGTTTGGTTACAAAAAACTGTCAAAATGAAGAGAAATGCCTTTGCTCTCGGCACTGCAATTGCAGGATGTTACAAGAACAAAAAAAAAAAAAAAAAATAAAAAACAAAATTATAATTATAATAACCATATTAATAATAAGAAAAACAATGATATGGAAAACGAAAATATCAGAAACCAGAGAACTATAATGATGCTGAAGTTTTCGACAAAAAATTTGCAACATATTCAGGGCATAAAAACATAAGGGAGTGACTTTGGACTCCTTAAAAATGAATTTATTAGAAATTTTTTTATTAAACGATTGATAATAACGATTAATACACTTTAATAAGTTCAAAAATTTTAAGTTCCTTAGCTACTGTAGGAGAAATTGTGAACCACACCGAGAACCCATATAGCAGCACAGGTCCGATGCTTACCTTGTATATCAAAAGCTATGACCCCTGACTTAGGTGTTTTTTAGTTAACAGTTATGTAAACATGTTTTTTATTTTTTGAGCCTTTATTATATTATTTTTACTCTAAAAGAAGGTTTTTAGAATTAAAAAAATAAACTTAAACCAAAACCAAAATCAATTTCAATTGATTAATAATATACACAGTTCAACTCTTAATATTATAATAAATTAAGTTGTTGAATTTAATTATTGTTAGTGGAGACTGTCACTTTTTTTTTATTACAAAGCATATTTAGACTGTAAATCCACCTCAAGTAACAGCATTTTTCTGCAACTTTGTTTGAATGCACATGGGAACAGGGTATTCGAGTTCATCTGATAGTCTTTTCTTTACCTCCAAATAAAGTCAACAATTATAAACATTAATTTTTTATACAAATAAACGACATGAATAATTTTTTTTTAGTAAAAAAGTTTATGTATTTCTCATCTAATGACTGATATTTAGAAAAAGAAAAAAAATTTTATATAAAAATTATTCACAATCAAATAGAAATTAATTTATAGGTGGGTGGATTTTATTTACAACAATTTTTTTGCATTTTGATTAAATCTTAGGCCTGATGAAATATTTTTATTTAAAATTATTACGTCAAACAAAATAATTTTTATAAAAACTTGTTGGTGCTACAAATGCGTGGTATATTTTTGTCTTAAAAACGGTGACGATTTTTTAGTGTTACTTTTGGTCAGCGTTTAAGATTAACGTGTTTCTTTAATACTTTTTTATTTTTTATATTTTTTTATGGGATTCTTTTAAATATTTAATCTACGAAACTGTGTATTGAACTTAAGTGACTTTATAAAATTTTTTGGTCAATAACAAAAAATGTTCGTAGGTGATTTAATTGTAAATTTTCACGATGTCATGACAATATTTAATTTGAGTTTTTTTCATCATTAAGCACAATTTAATTAAAATACATTTGGCAAATTTTAAAAAATACTTTGAATATACAATTTTAGGCCAGGTTCGAATATATTCGTTTGGTCAGTAAGGAAATAGCAACCATGAAAATAGATCGATTACATGACATGTTTAAACACTTCTCCTTATGTTTTAGAAGTTTATTTAAAATAATTTTGCGATTTCCACAAATGTGGTCAAAGATTTTTTGAAGATCCAATAATATATTTTTATTGATAAATCATGATATTTATTTAAATCACCAAATATGTTTTAAAAATCATACTTGGGATTTTTTCATTACCTTTATTAATTATTATTCATTAAAATTTGATTAGCATTGTTTAAAATAATGACAATGAAAAAAATTTAACTACCATTTAATGCTAATGATTTTATTTTAATTATAATTGTTTTTAATAATGGTAATGAAATTGCAATGAAATCGTTTCATTACTAATTACAATTGAATCAAAAATAATTGTCTTTATGAAATACAAATTTTAGATTGCAAAAACTTAAAAAAACTATGCATAAAATAAATAAATCTTAACACTCTTGTACATAGATCTGTATTTGAAAATTTTAATAATTTATCATTTTTAAATGAGCTAGATGTAAAACTTGATGTTTAAGATTTGAAGGTGACTTCACACACAACAACTAGCAGCTTTTATAGTTTTCACGAAAGCAAAAATAGGTTCCAATAGTTTCTCATTTTTCATGAGAAATTTAAAACATAAATATTTCACCAAATTTTTCTGATCTAAATGCCATTTTAAAATATTGCTCTACTATGCTTTAAGATGTATATTTAGGAATCTTTATTTATTTATAAGGAACATCTTCATTAATGATAATGATTTTGAACCATTTAATCATTAGTCAGTGGTAATAATTTTGTTATTTAACTAATTATCAATGCAATATTTTTATAAAAAAGCATTACCATTAGTAAAAATAATGATATTGCTAAAAAATAACTAACATTCTTTATCATTCAACGCCAATGAAATCGTCAATTAATTAGTCCATCTAATTAATTACTCCCATGTATGTTAAAGGTAATGAAAACATTTTTTTTATATCTTTTCTTAATCAGTTTTTAGCAATTTCCTTATTATATAATTTTTCAAATGATTGGGAAATATTAGTTTGCCTTCTAGCTTAGCCACATCATGAAGACTTGTCAATACTTTTGTTATTTGCATTCTTCAAGGGTTATACTTTGTAGGTCAACTTTTTTCAAAATACTTTTCATAAATAAGACTCAAGACTTGAAAAGCGTTTGTATGCGTCGAACACTAAACCTGATACAAAGTAGTAGACGTCTTAAGTTTTGTTTTTGTTTTTGTGTTTTTTTTTTTAAACGTTTGTTAATATATATAAATGAGAGTGAGGATTTATTGTTTTTTAATCGCTTTTTATTTAAACTTTAATTAAGAAAAGCATATAATTAAAAGTTTATATCAAAAGTCTTATTTTTAATGCTTTTAACATTTTTCTTTTATTTTAATAATAAAATTTCCTAATACAATAAAATACTTTCATTTGAAGAAAAATAAAAGCTAAAATGTTACATAATAAGACTTAAGAAACGATCATATCTGTGGTTGCTTAAGACACGTTGCGTTTTACTTTTTATGCAAGAAAATTTAAATACCCAAAAATAAACAAAACATATATACATATATGTATGAATATGTATAAATAAAAGGGAATTTGTATTTATTTTTAGTTTAAATAATAATTAATTAATAATATTTCTTTAAATAGATTTTGTTTTACCACCGGAATGAAATGACCCAATTAAAAGTTTTCCTGTGATTTAGACATAAAATACCAAACAAAAATATTTATAATATACTTTTAATATTATATTTCTTTTTATTAAACATTTTGTTAATTATCTTGCATTGTGTTAGTTTCTTTCTTTTCTTTTTAATAATTAAATTACAACAACAGTGATAATAATTGTTACATAATATCACCATGTCGCGACGTTCCATAATCAAATGACTAAACAGTAGGAACTTATTAATTTTTATTTAATTATTATTAAATTAAAGCAAAAAATATACAGACCCCTAACAATTAAAATGCAGAAATTTTTATGGAAGTTGAAACATCATTAGGGCGAAGGCATTAGGTAATTTTTTCAAGGTAATAACTTTCAATTTGAATCGGTTAATCGATCAACTAATTAAAAGTGGTTGGTGGGTATACATATATTAAAAAATTATTTGGTTATTATTTTTTTATAAAATAATTTAAAAGATATGTAAATGGTTCGAAGAGGTCAATGACTGTCCCATTTCCGGAAATCACTCTCCGTTTGAACTACAAGTATATTTGACCGTATGTACAACGCCAATAATGAATATAAATATTTGGTTTTTACTTCATTTAAATAGTTCTGCAGCAGCAATTAAAACTCTGGTGGGCACTATACAATATCGATGCGAAATCGTATCAGTTATTCAAATGATCAATTGATGGACCCTTAAATGGAATAGGCAGGCGGTCACACTACCGAACTAAACCACTGCTTTCAAGTTAAATTAGTACAATTATTATGTGTTGTTTCCCGTTTATATTTATTTATAATAAAACGGCAAAACAAGTTGGCATTTCGGACCATGGAATGACTGAATAAATGAAGAAAATGTAATCTTTAAAATAAAAGCAGCCAGTTCATTTCAGTGCTTATACTTGATTTAAAAAAGTCTTTACTCAATCGAAATGTTTCTTAATGTGCCTAAAATTTTACTAACTTCGTAGATTTTGAAATATTTTTGAAACACAAGAAAGTTTTTGGGATTCAAATTTGGATTATAGAGTGAATGAAATTCATTTAATTTAAGAGGTAAATATATTTTTTTAATTTCGCATATGTATTGTGACAACTTTTATTAAATTAGCGTATTGAGTTTGACCAAAAAAAGGCTTTTCTATTATTGTGCAATAGTATATAATTTGTTTTTCAGCATGCCTAATTATTAGTAAATATTTTTTTTTTATTCTAAGATTACACTTAAAAAAAGCATTGAAACGTGCTTTGGACTGAAAAAATTAACATCGGCGAACCAAGAACCCAGGAAATTTAATTAATATAAAAATATTTTATTTATTGAAATTTTTAATTTTGAATTTATTTTATTCTGAATTAGTTAATTTCTGCATCAATTTTAATATAAAAAGAACAATAGGAAATTTATCTAATTTTTTATTTCCAGATTTATTTATTGTTTCTTCGATACAAATTTTTTTTATAAAAGGAGACCAGGCAAAATATTTTTTTTTTAAGGACTGTTGCTGTAATTATGGACTTATATCTTCTGTGTTCGACCAAGTACTTAATTTATCAATTTTAGGAATATTTAAGATGTCAGGGACTTGCTTTAACCCTTAACAAATTAATCTGAATCTATTACATGAAAGAATAATATATTTTCAAATTGCGAAAAATTGGAATATGGTAAAATTTAAAATTTTGCTTTACTGTCACTAAAATTTCTAAATTATTTGTCAAAATGTGTCTTTATAGAAAAAAAAAAAGAAGAAGAAGAAAATGAAACGAAAGTCGGTCAGAAAGCCTTTAAAAAAGTTTTTATTGTCTAATTTAAGTTTAGTTTTTAACTTAAAATTATATTACGAAAATTAAAGTTTTCTGTTGCTGTTTCTAGGTCTTGTTTTCAAATTGTTGTTCTCTATATTTTTTTCATTTACATGTTTATTTACCTAAAACGTGTTATCTTCATAACAGCGGCTTTAAATTAACTTAAAATAAGTTTACTTGTGAAATAAATTTTTTTTAAATAGCGGCAGTCACAAAACAGACAACATTTAAAATAAAACATAAAAAATTCACTAAAACAAATAAATTCAAAACCAGTGTTTCGTTTTGGTCGCCAACACTAAGAATTTTTCTATTTATTTAATTATGGCTGAATGTAGATAAAGAGCTAAAACAGATGGAAATATTTTCAAAAAGGGTTACTGTCATTACTCGTGTTATGTCAGTAATTATACGTGCTGTTTAATAAGAATAAATAATTAGAACGTCTTCACAATAATATCGTGACAATTTTTCTCTAGATTGTTTTTTTATTTCTAGCGTTAACAAAAATAAATATCAATTAATAGATTTAGATATGTATACTGAAAATGAAGAAATATTTAACGACAATAATTGGATTTTAAACGAACGTGTTGTATTACTATTTATGAGTATCGCACGATTCAGCCTAGATACGCGATCGACATATTAATATTTTTTTTAGAAATGAATAATAAAATATTTAACTTTTTAGTAAAAACAACAACAGTCAGTCATCACCTACTTTTATTATTAAACCTAATTTAAAATGAGATGGGTTCTAGGCAAGGCTATTTCCATAAGCACAATCAATATAATTAACAAACATGTTAATGGTTCGACAGTTAAGTTTTTTTTTAGAAAAATTCAACAACCTATTAAATGCGCAGAGGCGGGCTTCTAGTAGCGGTTCTGACAATATTAGTCAGGCAGATAAAGTTAAACTCGTAAAAAAAAATAGAAATTGCAAACTCATGGATACAACTTACTCCTCCTTAATCAAGAGCTGGAATAAACCCCAATGAGAGGAAGGTGTGTAGGGAGAAGACTTTGTCATTGTGAAGGAGTCTAAGAAGGATATTTAAATATAATAAAAACTGGAGAAGACGGTACTATATGACAAGGGTAGAGAGGTTAATCGTCGCGGAGGAAGATAATTATTATAATTATCATGCAGTGAATAATTTCATTATAATTCCTCAGATAATGTGGATAATTCGATTAAAAGGACATCGACAATTAATTTTCGAAATACGAACATATATTTAGGCAACGATCGTACGAAATGTTTCAGTAGTTTTAATTTTGCAAAATTGTGATCAGAATCCAGAATTTCTATCACAATATTGATCATTACACTTGTCATTCATACTACTGAAAAAGCATAAATTCCTAGCTATAATTAAAGTGAAGAAATCAAGAAAGATCTTTCAACAAAATTATAATAGATAGTATTTTTGAGGAGTTCCGAGTTCTCCTAATTTGATTTCAAGCGCCTTATTCCTGTGTCAAAAAAAAGATAATTAAAAAAAATAAGTTTTAATATCAACTTAGTTTCGGCTTTTGGGTTTATTTAACATTTTTAGAAAGAAAAATTATTTACAAATGTATGCGGACACGTTCCAAATTCAAAAAAATTAAAACAAGTCAAAGTGCTATAAACGGCTATGCCGAATCACATTTACCCTTCACCATTTATGTAAATCTGGTGTAGTGAAGTAACTCCAATACAAAAGCAAATATTGGGGTGACAGAGAATAAAAAAATAAAAATAATTTTGGTACTGCATATACGTATGTATGTATATAATTTTACATAAAAATGACATCGGCTCTTAATGGGATTAGCATCAAAAATCTTAGTATATCCTTAAAGATCTATTTAAAAGCTTGAAAATGTTACCCATATTGATATTTAAAAAAAATTTGATATTTCAGAGCCCCGTCACTCGAATTTTTCCACTCGATGTATTTTTCTTATTTTTTAATCTCTATCGTCCCATATATTTATTTTTTGATTGGAGTTATTTTATTGTTCCAAATTGTTGTATTATAAATACTACTATAAATTTTTTTCACTCTACTTTCACTTTGTTAATTTTAATCATAGTATACTTTAATTAATATATTTAGAATTTTCAATGTAATAAAGAATTAATTAATTAATTAATAAATAAAAAAAAGGGAAAAAGAATAAGAACCATAATAATAAGAACTGTGTGATTTTGAAGATTATTTGGTCGCAAAGAATACCAAGTCAACTGACAGTGTAAAACTTGCCTTGTTGAGGAACCAGATTGGAATTGAAGGTAGAGAAATAATACGGACATTGGATATCTCAAATGAGGATATTAATAACTACGCCAAAGTGATCAAGGCTTTAAACGACTATTTTTCACCAATTAAAAATATTTTATATGAACGATTTTTGTTCTACAACCGCTCACAAAAACCGAACGAGCCAATTGATGATTTTGTAAGAGGTTTAAAGGAACTAGCCAGAAGCTGTGAATTCTCAAATGTATTAGAAATGGTAAGAGATCGTATTGTATTGGGTGTATCAGATTCAAAACTTCAAGAAAAATTAATTAAAATGGAAAAAAACTGAAACAGAACATATTATATTGGAATGCAGAATATATTAAAAACAAAACCAACAAATCAAAAAAGGTTCAAGGGACAAATCAGCTTGTGCATGATGTTCAGCAAGAGGATGGAAATAATGATAAGACAGAAGACTAAGATATTATTATAAAGCAGCAGAAAGGTAAATTTAAATATATTATATTTATATATTAAGAATTTTCAATGTTATAAAAAATTAATTAATAAAAGAGATATTAAGAACATAACACAAATGACACGAAATAATTAGAGGTAGGCGTAGTGTTTTGCCTGCTGCCTCGAAGGGCATGGACTGATCATGCTGATTTCCAATCGACACTATATCTGATAGATCGACATATTTTTTTCCGAGGCAACATTAACACAGACGGGCGGACAGACGGACATTGCTCAATAGACTTCGCTACGCATAAGAAGTCAGAATATGTACACTTTATTTGGTCGTAAATAAATATTGTAGAAATTACACACTTTGTGGTGAAGGGTATAATTAACGCAAGGCACAGCATGTTTACATTCATAATTAACTCATAACAATATCTATATAAAACAACAACATCTATATAAAAATTGTATTTGGTGACTATAGAAAGGGTTAGTTCGAAGCAAAATCAAGTGTACAATACGAGTTACAGAGAGAACGGCAAAGAAATGCTTCAAAATATGTGTGTGGACTTTGTCTAACCAAATTAATAAAAAGATGATGTTTACAATGTATATATCGTCAGTAAATTTTACAGGAGAGACAAAAAACTTCCTATATATCATATTTGCAACTATAGAAGAAAAACCAAAATATAGTTGGTTTATTTTATGGTATTCTACATCCATGACTTCAATCTATAAAAATAAATATGGTAATTACGGAGTTATAACCGATTTTGTAATTTAGCAGCTTTTCTTACATCGATTTAAAATATTATGGTGGATATAGCAGGTTTTCTTTTTTAATTTCAAAAGTACGTTTTATTACAAAAATCCATGTAATAACACTAAAAATTAAGAATAATAATAATAAAATAATTGTAGCTTAGTGGAATTTAACAACAAATGATTTTCAAGAAAACAAAATAGTAACAAAAGAACTAATGCTAACAGTACAATACATAGCTCGTTAAAGAAGCTCGCTGTTATGTATTTTTAAATTTATTCATTAGGTAAATTATCATAAAAGGAACGGTAATCTTCGGGAAGTGATCTCTTTAATTGTTGTAAGTCCTCAAACTTTTTGACAGTGATCTTATTTCGATTTTCGTAGAGGTTTGGAAGCTGCGAAAGGGATTTGGGAACTATTTGGGATGATTTTCTTTGAGGCAATTTTGCCACTCCTCAGTATATCTTAACTTAATAAGTATTTCACCATTTGGGTTATATTGTAATGCACGAATATCAGTGACTTTCGCATCACCTTTGTTGCGCCCAGGTCGGATACTTTTAAAGAATTTCACAGCATCAAATTTTTGGAAAAACGAGTAGTTTAGGTAATTTACATTGTATGGCTTTGGTCTTTTCCTAGCTGATTAACAGACTTCAACATAACCTGCAGGAACATAAATGTCTTTATTCTTTAGTGCCCGCTCGATGGCCTACTTCTAGAAACTTTTGCTCAATAATAATTTTGTGGTTTATGGCCGTAGATAACAAAGCATTAGACATCACACAATTTCTATTCTGATAATGACATCCATCACTGTAAAATATTATTTGAGGCGTCTCCGAGGAATCCACTTTCGGCAATACAACCATTTCAATTAAATTCACCCATATGCTCGCAAACTCTTCGGAGCCTAGCCCTCCTTCAGTTTCGTTCCATAAGAAACAGTATCCGTTTCTATCTTTTTAATTGTAAAATGTTAAATTATGTACCTGTTATTTTGTTCATTAATACAAACTACTAATTTTTGACTTAGGAGCCATCAGAACTGCTTGCATATCAACAGTAAATACGACATTTTTATCACTTTTGTTTCTTTCTTTTTCTCTCCTAGCCTCTTCCTTTTTCTGTTGGTGCTCTAGATATTCTTTTTCCGCTAAATTTCCTACTTTAAACAATGAACATTTTTCGCATTGGTCCTTTTTTGGAATGTATAGAGCCAAATTTTTTGCGTCAAAAGCATTACAAAATGCAGCAATAGAAAGACTCCGCACATCACCAATTCTTTTTATAAAACTGGACATTTTTGTTTGCCACTCTGGTTGAATATATTTTTTTTTGTGGATGTGGCGCGACAGTAATGGGACTCCATAGTAGGCAAAGAATCCAAGAATAGATTTAGCTCTTCGCGATCCTTAGCGTAGCGAGTAGAGGAAACTTTTTGGGTAACAGAACGACGGGCGGCTATAACAGAACTACTGGAGTCTTCAGAAAGTATTTGTTCATTTTTCCAATGAAGCATACTCCATCTTCCAATACGGAGGGTTTCTTTAGATAATATATGAAGGACTGATGTCTCCTAGACTCTTGATCAGATTTTTTTCCCCGATATATATTTATTGGAACTGATGTTACAATTCCTGTAATGTATAACTTTTTTTCCAGTTCATTTCCCAAAAGTTTTTAAAAATATATTTTCTGTCATCTTCTGTAAAAGTCCCACACTTAAAAGTACCACGTTCCGTTTGTCTGCAGTTGCACCTTTGTTTTATTATTTTTGGGTTTTTCGGCACTTCATAATCCCATGGTTTTTTTTCGTTTACCCATATATCTTTTACCAGACTCTCTCAATTTTTTGTTTTTCTCTGTAAACCAATTAGACTTCTGCGTTTGTGATCTTTTACTTCTTTTCTTGCTCTTTTCAGGGTAGTTACTATCAGTTTCAGAATCTGAATTTATGTCATAAGGAACTAAACCCGTTAGTCCACTATTGGCAGTTGTCAGATGTTCATAATCACTTCCTAGCAAAAAATTTTTGAAATGGTAATCCAGTTTGTAATTAAGCATTTTAGGCGGAAGTACTTCCCAACTAGATTGCCAACTTAATGATTTTAACAAGGCATGAGACTTTTATAATCAATTCCTGAGAATCGATTACATTAATTATTGTAAGAATTAATGAGTACAATTACTACGGTGGTCTCTTTTAACATAAAGAACTAGTTCCATTACTACTTCCTTTTTTGGGAACTTATGTAATGTGTTTTGTAAGCGAGTAACAAAATATGGCAATCACAAAAGCAAGTCATTATATGGCAAGTACTTTTTAAGGTAATGTCTAATTTTTTGCTGGGTTGTTATTGGTGAAATTAAAATGGCAGAACCCCGTTCATCTGGAACATCTGACATCTGCAACAGTAAGTTTCAAGTCAAAACCATTATAATAAAACTCCGTTTATTCATAATTTTTCGTCTAAACTGAAATAAATAACGCCCACCAATTTAAAGAAACATACATATGTACTTACCCTTTATTTGAAAAATGTTCCACTAATTACACAAATTGAACCGAATTTAAAAGAATTACAATTCTTCACCAGAAAAATCACTAAAAATAAAATATAATTTTTCGCCTAAATTCAACGGTGTTAAGAAAAATTAAGTTTTTTAAATTAAACTGAAAATTCACTAGAGTGTTGCCCATATTACAATAAAAAACAGCTAATTTGGAGTTTTTAATTAACAAGAAAACAAAAAAAAAAGTATATCAATGTTATGGATTTAGCAGTTTTTCTTACAAAAATTTTTCTATGCGTGGATTTAGCAGTTTTTCTCATCAGACCTTTTTACATACTTTGAAACTCCAATTGAAGAAAAATTATACGTTGGTAGATGCGTCATCCCATTCTCTACCGAACGGCATCAAAACCTCACTTTGCCTAAAAAGTGGATATAGCAGGTTTGCATGTTAAGACGACGATATAACATAAGAAAGATTGATGCGAAGAATGATGTGGCGGTCCAGAAAATGCTCCATTCCATTCTGCATAGCGTCTAGTTTTTTTTTTTGTTTTGGCCACCTTGATGTATTCCAATTAAAGTAATTTCTTTTTTATCACAATTCCTTTTTGTGTGGACATCGCTTATTTCTTAACATGCTTCTGTTTCTAGTGACTGTTGAAGTACCGACACATATTGACACCCTACGATAATTTCGATTGTCTATGTTTATAAGTAAAATGTTTCTTGTACGGTACACTTGTTAATTTTCAATATGATGGTGTTTGTGAAAGATATCATAGAACTGTATTGATTTCAAGATTTTTTTGCTTTTAGTATTTTCTGTTGTAGTGGCCAAGCAAATGCACTTCATTTGGTGTTACACTTTTTATAATACTTATTATTGCTTCTAAGAAATACTTTAATACATTTCCAATTTTAAAGACAAGTCAAACGTGGCCTTAAGGAATATTATTTTATTCTTCTAATAGTAGCCTATTACACAATAAATAAAATTTTTATTAAATCATAAACCAGAGTTGCTTCTTTTAAAATCGCTATTAAGAGATTAGAAATAAAAAATACTCTAAAACTTAAATATTGTACAGATATTTCCATAACAGGGATGAATTTCAGTTTTGAATTTAATTAATTTAATTGAAAGTAACAAGTGTATTTGAAGTTTATATAAAGTCAGTATCAATAATTAAATAAATAATAGTATTAAGGAAATAAAAGGTGGTTCATTTGTATTTGCAATTAAAAAACCTACATTTGAAAAGTGAAAAAAAAAACATTTAAACTATTAGAATGAAATGAATTTGTTTTATTATATTTAAATGATTTCAGATAATTTATAAAACTTGTTTCGCTAAAAAAAATATTTAATTTTCAGATTTAAGCTTATTGTGTTTTTGAATAAACGACGTTTTTTAAATAATCCCACAGGGAAGGCGTTAATTATATAAAAAGGGAATTTTTATTCTGTTACCCGAAAAGCTTGGTTATAATGAATTTATTTAAACGGCATTATTATTGTTTCATATAAGAACTCTTATTGTATTTAATTAATCAAATTTTTACTTTTTTGCTCAATCACAATTCTCACTTAGTTAACTTAGTTCATGATCAGTAGCGGTAGGGCCATATGTCTTCCTCACAGAAATACTTTTTAAATTTATTAATTTTAATAAAAAATACTTTTTAGTTTAGAATATTTGCTGATTTTAAAGGAAATACACATTGTGTGTATTTCTTTTTTTTTTATTAAAGGGTGGTTAAATTTTAAGGGCCGATGTTGATTTTGAATAAAACACGAATTATTTAGGCAATTATTGTCTTTTTTTATTTTGAAAATATTGATATTGTTCAAATATATATTGAACAAAATATCGGCCAAATGGCCTCCGCGTCCTCGGCGGCACACCTCCATTTGATGCTCCAAATTTTCGCTGAGGCATAACTGCGTTCCATAACGTTAATGTGCCGAATTATCTCATCCTTTAGCTCTTAAATTATTGCTGGATTATCGATGTACACCTTTTCTTTCAATGACTTTGGCGGCCAATTGACATCGGGACCACGTTAGATAATAGGGCCATTGAATTTGTCGCACAAAAAAGCCATTGTTTCGTTAGCTGTATGGCAAGTGGCACCGTCCTCTTGAAACCACAATTTGTCCACATCCATATGTGCAACAACGACGAGCGCTTGAGGTGCAATTGTTGCAATGACGACGAGTTGAGGTGTACGGCTCTTCAGCCACACTGTAGCGAACAGCAGCAACATTTTCTGCAGTACGAGCTGTACGAGCATGCACTGGTATTTTCACATCTCCTACACACTAGTTTTGCTCAAATTTTTGCACGATTTTTCCGATTTTACGAACATTTAGACAATTAAATTGACCGAACAAACGATATGCATTTGATTTGAATGCCCCTTTTTAATATTAAGCCTGAATAACTTTAACGCGTTGCTCGATGGTGTATCTTTCCATGGTTCAAATTGAGTTAGATCGAGAAATGTCCAATTAAATGCAGAAAAAACTTTACGTTTAGGTGTAGTTCATGTTCAAGATCGGCCTTAAAAATTAACCACCCGATATTATCATCAACAATATTCCATTTCTGACGGATTGATCAATATTGCAGATAGTTTAAAAATAGTCAGGCCCTTTTTATATGAAAATCATATAAAATTAAAGCAAGAATTTTAATCTAATAAAACTGTCAAAATCGCTTTGCAGTGGTAAATAGCATTTATTTTTCAACAGATTTTTTAAATCATTTCTAATTTATATTAAACATTATGTGCGTGTACACAAGGACTTTTTTGTTTAATTTTTGAAATCAAGCAGCATTTTCGAAAAAAGGGCCAATGATGCCACCACTTTGAAGACCACACCAAACTGTCACTCTCTGTGGATTTATTGGCTTCGCGATAATGACGGGATACTTTTCTAATCTTTAGATGCGACAATGTGACCGTAGCCGCCGCTGGTTTCAGCACTAATCGGACTTCTGTAAGAACCAACCTGAGGAGCTGTAATGAAGTCGATCATCGTTTGCTTTCAATTGGTGAGTCAATTATTTTATTTTTATTTTGACTGAGTTGTACGCCTTCTGCCAAAGAACAACCATATTCTTGTTGGTATGCACTGTACGACGTGGTGGACGTGAGTGCTCTTCACTATCAAGCCAATACTTCGGGCAAAACTTTTCTTTACAATCGTACATTTTGGGCAACACCAGCACTCAAGGCGAATCAATTAACAGGTGGCAGCGTAGGCGAGTTCATTAATTTTCGCCGTGAACACTACTGTCAAACTCCATATATAAAAAATCTGTGTACTATTTTTTATATATGAAGTTTGACATTCGTTTCTACCAGCAGAAAATAATAAATTTTCTAACGCTGCCACCTGGTAATTGATTCGCCTTGCCAGCACTTATTAAGAAAATAAGATTGTAGTATATGTTCAAGCGCAAAGCGATTCATTTAAGTGAGCGGATAGGGGCTAGGAAAAATATATCAATATCAAAATAACGAATAATTTAAAAAGGTTCATGAATTTAGACCACCCGTTATTTGAACTTTTTCAACATTCTTGATATTGTGAAAATATTGGTAAAATTTATTTTATAATTTTAAACCGTTTGACAAATTATAAGGAATGATAATGACAAGACAACAAATGAGTACAAAGTGATATGAGAAAATCCATACAACACCCCGAAATATGGGTTTAAATTGAGAAGAAAATGATCTTTGTGTAAGTAACTTATACACAAGCCTTGAGTTGTGATTTGGTGTTCTAAAGAAGTAAAGATTCCAATTTTTTTTCCAAAGAAGTCTGTAGACAAATAAATTATTAAGATCCGAATTTTGTGCGAAAACATTTAAGAAACCATAATATTTTTTAATTATTAAATATTGCAATGCAATTTATTTCAAGTTATTTTATTTACTTAGTCCAGATTTACACTATGCAATTTTTTGAGGCATTTTTTTCTCAATTTCTTATATAAGTTACAGCGTTATGCGTAATCTAAAAGTGAACAATAGCAGCAGTAACTCTCCTCAAAACTTAAGCAATACCATATTGCTTTTTTACCAAAAAACAAAAATTTCATGCTAGTCCCGCAAAAAATTGCATACTGTAAATGCCGTATTAGAAAACAAAAGAAAAAATCAAGTAAATAAACGCCAACTTAAATATTTTGCAACAAATATTGGATTTAATTAAGCGCAAAGAAATACAATTTTTGTTTGAATATTTAAAGCAGAGATACAAACATGCGAGTACTTTTTGCAAAATTAATGAATGTTTTCGTTTGTTGTATGGCTGACTGAGCTTAAAATCTTTTCTCTATAAAATGACCTTGCAGTTTTCGCAAACTGGTAGTTAATGCTTTTTTACCATTTGGTTTGGCAATTGAAACAACACAAAAGTTTTGTTTTTTCTAAGCAGGTGTAATAGCAAGCATTTTAGAGCATTTGGTACTGTGAATGGTACGAGTGTCAGACAGTGTTTGTTGTTACCATTCTCTGACGTTTAACTGGCCATAAAAAGGCGCTAAAATAAAACATACAAAAACTTATTTTATATATTTTAATAATGCAATTTAAGATTTTCACTTCCGTTTTAATTTAAATTTTTTTTACTTAATTTTGCGGTGTTTCTGTAGTTTTATGTCGATATTAAGTTATTAACAAATCCAACTCAATTAATACAATTCACTTTTTGTTATATTTAAGTATTTCCTTATACAAGTTTGTTATTCCTGACAGAGCCACAATTAAATATCAAAAAAAAAAAAACTATAAAAAATCTTTAACTTTCATTTGTATTGAAGTTTTTTTAAATTTTTAGAGATTTTTGTTAAGTTTCCAAAAAACTTTTTAGGCTAAATTCCATCTATACGTTTCGTTACCAGATGATTTGTGTCTCAAAGATTAAAATTGATCTTTAAAATAAAAAGTTTCTACCATATACAAACTGTTTCATTTAATACGCATCAGCTTGTGCAAAATATTTAAATAAAAGCAAAACAAAAAAGAAATAGTGAAAGAATTAACATTTTTATTTGTTGATTTTCTAATTTCTTGCCAGCAGAGAAACACTTTCATCTGTGTGTCAGTTTGATTGAGCATTTCTATATCTGACATTTGATGTGAACGCAATGTTAATGATTATCATCGTCATAGTCAACGTCATCGTAAACTTTAACATCAGCAGCAGAACTGTGTCGTACAGTGGATTCATACACGAAAATGTTACAATTGTTTTTGCGTAAAATAAATATAAAAATATAAGTCAAATTCATTACTAATCCATCAATCAATCACAAACAAATTTAATTCGATACGAATTGAGTACAATAATTCACTAAAAAAATTTGTAAATCGTTTAATGAAATTTTAATGAGTTCTGTTTTGTTTTGTCATAATTTTTTAAAAGAAAAAAAAATACATTTATTGACATTTTTGTGGGTTTGGAAAGGAAACAATCATTTATTTTTTTTATCTTTTTTTATCATTAATTGAAACGTGCTCTATTTAATAGACTAGATTTAATATAAAATATAAATTATTGAACTAATATAACATATGCAATTAATTATATCGAATTCATTGAAAACCTTCAAACAAAGCGCTTCTTTTATTCATATTTTTTTTATTATGTTATTTTTTCAATTTATTAACGATTGTGACGAACATTCTTTTAAAGATGTTTCTTTTAAAAAGCTCAGGAATCCCTGAGTGAACTAAACCAATCTAAATAACAAAATCAAGAAGAAATAGTTGAGAAAGATTTTTGTTTATGGTTTTTTGAGCTTTCCTGCAAAATAAAAATAAAAAAAATATTAATATTAATATGGACGATGAGATTTAATTTCGTATTCGTGTATTTAGCATAAATTTTTAAGGTGTTTTAAAGTAAAAAATTTCAGACATATTTTGAAATATATAATTTGGTTTTTTTGAAATACTTTATTGGATGTAAATTATTGGCTCTGAACAAAATCAGCTGTAAAGGTTATTAAATAAAATACGCAGGACGTGATTCTATACGCAGTGAGTTTTCATCTGGATAAGAATTAAAAATAATTAGTCAAAAACATTAAGTCATTCAAAGTTAGTATTAGCCCAAGTTATGTAGGAATATAAAAATTAATTACATATTTGCATTTTTTAACATATTTTGCTCCACTGTTTGTCAAAAGTTCACAATAAATTTAAATATTTAAGCCACTATCTATTTGTAAAACAAATCACTATTTGGATCCCTGTTGTTTTAAACATGTTTTTGTTTTTTAATAGTAATTTGCTGTTGTTTTTTTCACTCTTGCTATTAAATTTAATTTCACCTTTTTTATAATTTTCTACTGCTGAACATTCTTTGCTGTCTGTTTAAACGAATTGAATATTTAATAGAAGACGATTTTATTGTCTTTCTTTTCTTTTGCTTTCCTGACGGATGGCCAGCGGCATATTGTCATCAATAAAATTTGTTATTTCGATATTTGTTCACATTGTAAAATTTTAAATAAAACTTTAATGGCTTTAAGTTTGTTGTTGTTACTTAAAAGAAATAAATAAATTAAATTGCATTTTATTTGAGTTTATTTTTACAAATGAATTATTGTCTACTTTACAGTCAGGCTTAATTAGTTCGTGATTAACTGTAAAGAGTTCTATGAAGAACCTGCTTAAACATTTTGCGTATTAATCTAAAAAGTAGTTATTGACTATTTATCTAAAAAATCAAATAAAAAATCTGTGTAAAAAATACGTTAAGTATTTTTCTGTTCGTAACTTTGTCTTTAGTTGTCATAAAGCTTTTAACATTTAAAATTTTTTCAAAAATTACGATTAACTCTAAAAAATTCTCCAAGTGTTACAAGGCGAGTGATGCTTTTGGCTTTATATTTCCTATTTAAGGCCCGTTATCGGAATTAAGAAATTTCAAATATTTTAACTCTTTATTTAAAATGTAAAAAATGAATAAGGCAATATTTTTTTAACATAATAATTCTGGGGCTCAGTGCTAAAAGGGCCAATTTCATAAAAATCAGTTTTGAGAAAATTAGAATTGAAATTTTTAGAAAATATTGTTTAGCTTACAGTTCAGTCAAATTCCAAATTTTCCTTATCAAATTCGTTTTAGGCACGTAATATGATGTAATAAAAACCTTGGTGAAATAAGTTCTTAAATTTTTTTTTTTAAATTAGGGAAAAAACAATGACATTGGCCCTTTTTGAACTAACTTATTATTTCATTTTTTCTTTCTTTTTGTGACATTGGCCCTTATAACAGGAATAATAGCGAGAAGAATAAAACTATTTTGCTGTTTTTTATTATGTTACTACAAATATTAAATTTAAAGGATATACCTACTTATGTACGTTTTTAAATATATATATTCTTAATGTCATTAAACATGACATATGAAAACTTAAAGTTGTTAAATAAGTAAATAATATTATATAAGTATAAAAAAACTTTCATTATTGTGATTATTGTGTCTTTTTTCCACAACTTCATCCTCAAAGTAATCCACGATATGGATAATTGCAGATATCTGTTCAATAAAGTGATTGTAGTACGTACGATTAGTATTGCTAATGTATGGCAAAAGTGCTTTTAAGTCATTCAACTTTTGTGAACTTAAAGGAACTGGTTCCTTGCTGAGCGGTAGAAGCTTGGGGAGATTGTCCTTTCGGGGTTTTCTGTTATTTCTGCATATATCAAAGTTCTTAAACGCATCCTCAAATGAATATTTATATAAAATGTTTGGATTACTAGTTGAATACTGCATCCATTTAATTCGCACTTATTCATTTGAAGAGTTAGTTTTACGATGTACATAATAATTTTTTAAACATGTTCTTAAGTTTAAAAAATCAGCCTGTTACAATTCGATTACTTTTATAGGAGGTCTCCTTGGCACCATGCGCATTAAATTCGCCCAATCCCGAGGCAACTCTATATCAGCAGTAGTACGCTTTTTGGTTTTTATTGCTGCGTGAATACTATCCGCTTCCATATGTGTATGCCCTGCATCAAGGAATTTATGATTAACTGTAAATTTGTTAATGAGTTCATAGTGACATTGGTCAGCAATTTTCTTATAGAGCTGTTCAGGACTAAAATGCAGATTGCCGATTGGAGCAAAATAAAAGTTAGCAAAAAGGGAACCTAATGCAACGGCTAACTCGAAACAACCAAAAACTGACATTGGCCCTTTTAGAACTGAGCCCCAGAATTAATGTGATTTGTATTGAAATATTGATCGATATTTTTCTTCTTCTTTGGAGCAGACAAGAGTGTGGTGTTGATCGAAATAAATTCAAGAATCTTGTTATTTCAAATATAAATTTCTTTGTAAGTTTGTGTAAAAAAGGTTAAAAAAGACCTATATTTTAACAAGAAGGACCAATAGGATGTGTTGATTTTTCAAACTTGAACAAAGAAACGAAAAAGGGGAAATACGGCCATTTAAATACAAAAATCACATGCAATTACAGCCAAAACTCTGGAAATAGTCCACAACGACTTTAATGAAATTATGGTTTTGTGTACCCTGGGTCTTTTAACAACAGGTAGCGCTGTTATTTTGATCTACAAAGTAAAGCTACAGTGTTGATGGTTTTAATACAATTTAAATAAAAAAAAATACACTAATATAGTTTTTTGACTTTTTTAATTATAAAATTATAGTTATGGACAACTAAAATAAAAAAAAAAAAAGAAATAAAAAAAATAAAAAAATAAAATGAAAACTAAAAATGAGAAACTAATAATTATCTTAAGTTTAAATTATTTCTTTGAAAAACATTAAAATCTATTTTGATGTAACTGAAGTACCTGCCGTTCAAGACAAGCGTCATAAACTTTTCTCTAGTATTGTTAGTTGTGAAATTATAAATTTTATTTAATTAAATTTTCAAAACATTTTTCTGAGATTTACTGGGCTTAAAAAGTTACACCGGAATTAAATGAAGTTTAAAAGTCTGTCATTTAAAATCATTTAACTCTTCAAAACACTTGTATGGGTAAAGTAATGAAAAAACTCCAAAAGATATAAAAAACAAACAGACGACATCAAATTTTTATGTGTCTTTTGTAGGGGGTTCGTACCTTAAGTCTTTTGTTATTTTTCCATCTTCAGCAATTTATTCAAAATGACTTAAATGACGTCGGCTGAAGAGAAAACTTTATGACATGTGTACAATGACAAACAGAGGTGTTGATTTATTAAGAAAAAAAAAACGATATAATTTTTAATTTTATAATTTAATTGACAAAGTTCATTTGAAATTTAAATGTGAAGTAATTATGAAACCAAGATGTTTGTCGTTTCATATTAAATGACATGAATCCATATTTTTGCTAAGTTATCACATTTTAAATTAAACTTAAATATCATAAATAGATAAAAGCAAATTAATTTTTAATTTAAAACAAGTTTTTTTTCTCAATAAATAAAATATTAAATATTTTTTAAATGCAATATGGTGTGGATGGTGTGGGTTATTTAATTTACAAAAAAGGCAAACTGATCAAATAATTAAACCATAACAATTTTAAATTAAAATATATTTATGAATATTTAAATTGATAAATGCAATTTCAGCTTTAAGTTATATAAGAGCGACGCTTACTTTGCAATTTGTTAAACCCTGTAAAGATACATATTTTATATCTTAGTTAAATATATAAAATATGTGTATATCAAGTTATATGTACAAGAAGCATAAACCATTTATCAACAAATTATGTATCCTGATTTATTAGATTATTAAGTTGAGACCGTTTTAAGGAGATCAAGAAAGAAAAGTAAGTGGATTATTGTTAATCTAACTTTTGCCACTTAAGAATAGTAGATGAAGAAGTTCAATTTAGTTTTCTATTATGTTGTTTCCTTACATCTCCTATGTTCAAATTTTTAGTCATTTTTCACTTTTAGTATACTTGTGACGGATAAAATGGCCCAGGTAGACCGCATTAAAATTTCTTTGTAAAATAAACAAATGCTTAAGTGCAGGAGACCGAGGCCTTCAGTTAAACTTGCAGATCTTGTTATCTTTTTTTCGACCAATATAATATTATGTATGATGTTCAAGTTTGACAGTGCGAAATGTTTGACAGTTTGTGATGTTTAGGCCAAAGCATTTTTTTATTATATGCACCGTTTTTACTAGTCTTCTTTGAAGATGAAACCTTTGATCAGTTTAAAAAATATTTAAAAGGTTAAAAAATCTGGGGAAGGTCTTCAAAACTGATAATAACTGTAAGCTTATAGCCCATAGTTAATAAATTATTTGCATATGAGAGTTTTAAATTTTTCAATATCTTTGTCAGAAAATATATGATTTTCCAATCGAAAGTTGTTAGACATTCATCTTTTTTATACCCTTCACCACAAAATGTGGGAAAAGGGTACAACTAAGTTTGTCATTCCATTTCTAATTCCGACCCCATAAAGTATATATATTCTGAGTTCTTATGCATAGCGAAGTCGATAAAGCGATGTCCGTCTGTCTGTCTGTCTGTCTGTCCGTGTTAGTGTAAGTCAGTTTACAAAGGCAAACTTGATTTCAGCAAAAATGTAAGTACGTCAATCGATCAGAAAGAGGTGCTAGTGAAAATCGGCATGATCGGTCCATGACCTTCGAGGCAGCGGGCAAAACTCCACGCCTACCTCTAATTTTTTCTTATCATTTGGAACAATAAAATAACTCCAATAAAAAAAAATGAGTATAATGGGCAATAGAGAGTTAAAAATCAAGATAAAAACATCAAATGAAAAAAGTGGCACTCGCCCATATTTTCCGAATTACGAGGCTCTGAAATTTTCAAATTTTTTATAAATATCAATATGGGTATCTTTTTAAAGCTTTTGAAGAGATCTTTAACGAAATACTAAAATTTAAAAAAAATGCTTAACCCATTAAGAGACGATGGCATTAAATATATGGATGCAGTAGCAATTTTTTTTTATTTTTTAATTCTCTGTCACCCCAATATTTGCTGTTTTGGTTAAAGTTAATTCATTAAACTAGATTAACAAAAATGGTGAAGGGTTTTTTAAATGCTGCACACAAGGATAGTAGAGCTTCTCAAAAAGAACGTTGAAAACAAATTATTTTCTCTTGTCTCAAGTTATAATTCGTGTGTGTTTCATTGCATGTTGATCACATAAATTAAATTTACACTCTTTTCAATTTTCTTTTTTTTTCAGTAATTCGTTTATCCTTAAAACGTCTCAAATAGTTTTCTCTCAATGATTACGCATATTTTACATAAATTGCATAGCGGTGTCTGCATACATTTTTCAATCAACCGATAAATCTTAAGAAATACTTTTTACATTGAGGCAGATAAACAAATTCGCCTCGAGTTTTCATTTAAGAAAACCAAGATCAAGTTTAATAGCTAACAATTTAATCATAGGTATATTTTGAATATTTCCAAAAATATGTCAATGGCGATATTAATTGCAGTACAATTCTACAGTTGAATTGATTTTTAATAAAAAAGATTTTCTTTTTTATTAAAATTAAAACGAAAAATTTAAATTACGTATTTGGATAGGAATCTTAAAAAGAAGTGTCGAAAAGTAGTCTTAAACTTTCAAGATTGTTATAGCGCTTCTTCCCACTTATAAATTAAAGTTTTTTTTCCACAGTTTCAACGATCAATTTAAAGTATTTTTATTTTTGTTAATGGTAAAGTGCTTATAAAATAATTAATTAATTTTTAAACACCCATCAAGATTGTTTTTCGATCAAATTAGCTGTTTTTATGGGAGTAATTTTAAAACAATTACGGTCTTACAAGTTTCGAATTTCTTTTAGATTGCATTCAAAATGGATTGGTTAAAAAAAAAAAATTAATGGTCTTAATAATTCAAATTTTAATTTATTGTTAAACTTAATAAATATATTTGTTTTAAAAGTGACTATAAATGAACTTCGTTAGTGTATTCAGATATTTATGGCGGGTTTGCGTAATCACGGCTGCTATGAAATATAACAATTTTCACTTTTTAAATCTACAAAAAAAATTTTTTTGTGTTGTTTTAATAGCGAATTAAATTTTTTAATTTTTCCATACTTTTGAGTTTGAAAATTTTATCTCAACTTAATTTTATATTATTAAATCGCTTAATTGACACAACACCAACTACTAACATTTTCGTTTTGAGAAAACTTTTGTTTTTTCATTTTTTTTGTTTATTTTATTTTGTCCTCAGGATGAATTCTATGCAATTTGAAATAAAAAAAAAAAAACAACAAAAGCAATATTTTCCTTTTACAAGAATATCCAAAAAATAAAGACAACATATTGAATATCTATACTGTTCATATTTCTCTGGCTCACGTACGTATTTTATTAAAATAATTTCGCCCAAAACATTTTCTCGTTATTGCAAATATTACAAAAAACAAAACACACCAGAAAAAAACTAATTCTGTTTTTTTAACGATTAAAGTTTTTTAAAGTTTAAACGGTTCAATGGATTTTAAATTATATTATTGATTTTACTGTTGTTAAAGTTAGTTTTGGAAGTTAGTTTTCACTTAATTGCAATCAACTTCAATAAAATAATAAATTTCTTTTTATTTTATTTTATTTCTTTGTAATCGTTGTAGCTAAATCATACAACGACTATTCTTTGCTTACAAACTTGATTTTACAGTAGACCTCTTTAATATCTAACACAAGTTCTAACAACGAATTAAACTTGTTTATTAATTTTAATTTAAATCTGTTAGTTAAATAAAAATAATTCTTATACTCTTCTAGTAAAAATTTCACTTCACACTGCAGGAAATTTCAATTTTCTTGTTTAGCTCTAATGTATGATAATAATGATGTTTTCTTTTTTCTTATAAAAATGTCAAATTTCTTGTTCTAATTAACATGAAGATTTTGTGCGTAATTAAATATGTCTTTAGCCTCAACGTATCGTAGTTTATCTAGCAGCCTTAAAGTGGCACAACAAAATTTATAAAAAAGAAAATTATTAAATCGACTGCACTTGAATCAACAAAAATATAACGTAGAAGAAAAAGTTTACAAGATTACAAGCGCGATGATCATAAATTGTGGCCATAAAAAAGAAACATCACCAAATAATGTAGAATTTGTTTTTTTTATGATATTTTAAAATGAATGTAGCAAAATTATGGTTGTTTTTAATTTCATAAAAGATTTCGTTTTGATTTGAAATAGCTTAATTTTCGTAAATGCCGGTTTTATTACGATTAAAGTAGAAAACAAAAATTCTAAATGAAAACAAACCTAAGAACAAAAAAACACACAAATGATATTGAAAGTGGTTTCTTTGTATCTCCTTGTCCTCACTTTGCAACTTTTGTTGCACAACTCTTGAGTTTGCTGGTGAGAGAGGAAAGGCGAATACCAACGAGTACACTATTTCATGTACTTGCAATTCTATTTTGTTTTGTCATTCGTAGTTTAAACAAAAACAGCATTCAAGCAAACAAGGACAAAATTGCAGAAACAAAATTTTAATGGGTGGACACGTATGAAATTTCAAAAGAAAATTTAAGAAATTGCAGAAACGAAATTGCATGTCTTGCCGAGGACTATGCAATTTAAAAAATTTTAAACAACAAATTTACACCATTTAGATTTGTAATCACAATATATAAATCAATTATGTAAATAAACACGACATGTTTTTTGCATATGAGTTAAATTTCCAGCCATTTAAGACCTTTTAAAACGTTCTTTGATGGAAATAGAAATATAAAAGATGATAACATCTTAATGGGTTCTGTGTTAAATTATTTATTTGACTTTTAAAACATTTTATTCATTACTTAACACAACTTGAGTTTATTAAACAACATCAACCCAAATTATTTAGTGTTTGGTCAAAGGTAAATGAACATCAATAATTTTAAAAGCAAAAATTATACATCATAATTTAAACAGATAAATAAATGTCCAATATTAGATTCAGTTATTATTTCAAGCATAAAAATAATCAACCACATGCGATCTTTCATTAATTTATATTTTAATTGGTTGCATTAAAAGTTTAATTGTTGTTATTGTTTATTGTGTTTTAAATTGCCATGAAAATGCTATTTTTTGCACAAATTAAAATTTTTAATTTTATTATTTATCTATGAAATCAAATATAGATTACTAGTTTTGCACAATGGGTTTTATTTTGTATTTTATTACACATAAGTGCTATATTATTTCCCAGCAAAAGAGGAAAACGCTTAATATTTGTTTTTACTTTTTTTGTTTTTACAGGTAATCCCGTTCGGTAAGTAAAATAGTAAAAGTGTAGAAGAATAAACTGTTAATGTTAGTATTATTTAGCATTTGAAAATTTCACTCGTACATTGGTATCATTTGCGAAAACTAACTTACCAGTTGCCGCGGTATTAAAGTTGTATCATATGTGGAACAACAGCGGTGGCAATACGATAAGATTGTAAAATGTAAATTTTTAATTATAAGTAAAAAGCTCAGTTTCATATATACTGAAATTAATACCACATTTGAGAGATTTTGTAATCCTTATGTGCCCTTCCATGTACTCTAATACCTTGGATATTATCTGACAACCTTATTTTTATAGAATAATCTGACTGCTTTTATTTTTGGAGAATTTTTATTTAAAAAAAATAATTATTAATAATTAAAATAATTATAAATAATTATTAATAATTAATAATTAGATCGATTCAATTTTCAATTTTTCAATTAAATTTTCAATGAATTTAATTTTTATATGAAGAACTAGAGGCGATAGATTTATTAGAAGAAAATGAAAATTCAACAAATAAACAAATTCATTTAGGTATTAATCAATATTCTACATGCAAATCCAATTTGATTAGAGATCATTCGGAGATTTTGTTCACGATTACAACTATAATGTGATTTTTTATTTATTTTTATGTAGATATTTAATGCATAAATATTCTTTTTTATACAACTTCCATATGGGTTGTGCACAAGTAATATGTAATATTATGTTCTACTCGTTAAAATATATAGTAACAATGAATAAAGTGAAGTTGCTTAAAACAATACTGTACTCACTATAATAAATCAATTTTTGTTAATACTGTACTTGTGATTACTGTATGGTTAACAAACAAAAAGTGCGAACTGGTTAATTTAAACTAAATAATTTTTAGTACAGTTCTAACTATATTCAAATTTTTATAATTATGTCAAAATATCATTCTATATATTATAATAAAAAAGTCATGTGCTTGTGTAATTAGTAAATCCAAAAAAGTCGATTGCTGCCGTTCTATTTGAAAAAGCCAAGTGTTAAAAATATTTTAAAGATAAATGAAAATTATAAATACTATTACAAATAAAAAGTAATCCAAGAACATCTTAATATAAGTTTAATAATTACTATCTTTTGTATTATAATATTTATTATGATATGTTTGTATGCAAGGCATATTATTACATGTAACAAAACTATGCAAATAATTCATTTTATTTTTTTTCAAACAAAAATGCAAGTTTTTCTGGTTAGTAATGCTAAACGTAACTTACTGGCTGCTTCATGAAAACCTTTAAGAAAAGTTAATGCCGAGTGAATTTTGTTACTATTAAGTTTTTGCTTTTCTTTATATAAGATTTTTGAATATTAAAGATAAGAACATCATTTCTTATTTTAGCGTTCTGTACAGTTGAAAGATTTAGATCAAATTGATTATAATTAAAAACATTATACAATACTGTAATCAACAACGCCAATAAAAAAATTCATTTGGATA
Organism: Gymnosoma rotundatum; assembly: GCA_916610165.2. Classification (NCBI taxonomy): domain Eukaryota; kingdom Metazoa; phylum Arthropoda; class Insecta; order Diptera; family Tachinidae; genus Gymnosoma; species Gymnosoma rotundatum. The sequence goes on along the minus strand of OU744339.1, from coordinate 76,439,120 downwards.
TTTATTTTCCATTGAAAATAAAACATACATTTTTAGTAATAATTTTTATCTAGAAATCGTTAAAATTTAAATAATCTAAAACAGTATTCTTTTCCTTAGCTGGGCTTATTGATGATACCAACAGGTAACATTTTTTGGTAAATAAAATAACCCACGCGCCAATGTGCATTTAAAAAACTATTTATTATTTTATTTTTGATAAAAAACCAAAACTCGTTTTTATCAAAAGTTATTTTGCTTTTCACAATTTTTACTATTTTTTTAACTATAAAAACTTAGCAAAAATAAGTACTGATGTCATTTAATAAACATAAAATGAAAAAAAAAAAACTTTTTCAAACCAAAAAATGTTAGTTTTACAAAAATTTCCCATTTTTCCCTTATAAAAAAAAAACTTTGTCCATTTAATTATAAAAATAAAAATTATTGGTTTTTTTCTGAATACATTAACACCTCCGTTTGTCATTTTACACATGTAATAAAAATTTCTTTTCTTCTCAGGCGTCAGCGTCACTTGGAATAAATTGCTAGAGTGAAAATAACAAAAGACTTAAGACACAAACCCTCTAGAGAAAGAGGTGTAACAATGATGTCTTCTCTTTGTAGTTTTTTTAATACCTTTTGGAATTTATTCGGCAATTTATTTATTCACCTGTTTTGTGATTTAAAATATATTTCTGTATATGTTCATGAGTTTTGAAGATTTAAATCGTTTCTAATGACAGATTTCTTATTAAAGTTTTAACACAGTTTTATCTTCAAGTTGAAAACTTAATTAATTAAAAAATACAACGCATACTGCAACGCACTCTTTCTCCTTTATTTATTTGTGCTGTATTTAAATTTTTATATAAATAATTTTTAATGGTCTTTAGAATCAAACTACAGCAATTCGTTTTTAATGGATTCTAATAAAGAATGATTTGATGGGTAGAGCATAATTCACACACGAGCAGTATAAACGAAAGCTGAAAAACTCAATTTAACAGATTAGAAAAAATAAATAAATGTAGATATTTTGCGATTAAAGACAAGAAAATAGTAATACTAAAAACAACAATTTAAACTAACCAAATCACTCAAATTTCTAATTCTTTAATCCATTGAAATTGAGTTTTTTTTATTTTATTTTTCTTAACCACTCTCTCAATCCTACTCTCGCTCTTGTCTTCTCTCTTACAAATCTTTATCAACTTTTCTTAAAAAAAAAAAAATAAAAAATATTTATTCTAATGATATTTGATAACAAAAATAACTTTTCGCTTCGAATTTAAAGTAAATAAAACAATTTTGTAAACAAATTCCCTTGTTTTCGTTTTTATTTACACTTTTTGTTTAAGAATTGTTAGCATATTTTTACTTGACTCCGTTCAACAAATTCTTTTCAATCCGGTTTTTGTTTACAGTATTGGTTTTAAGTTGTAATAAATATTTTCTTAACTTTAAATTGTTTCTATTGTAGGTTTTAGAGGAATTATAAAAAAAAATATTGCGTTAACCCTTTGTGGTTCATTTAAGATCTCTCTTTTATTTAAACTGAATTTAATATTTATTCAATTTTAAGTTATGCTAGGGAATAACTCCTTGAATTATAGACCCAATAAAAAATTTCCCAAAACACAAAAATTAAAAAACAACAACAATAGTTCTACTGAGGACAGCAACGCAAAAAATTTAAGCAAATTATCCAAGTCAATTTTTAATGTTTTTCAATTTATCTGACCTTTTTAGCTTTTATAAAAATTGCTTTTTTATTAATTACATTGAATTGATAATACCTTAATTTTTCATTGTGTATCAATAGTTTATTTTTTAAATATTGCTGAAATTTAGGTTTTTATTTCCAGAATATTATGTGTTTAAATATCAAAATTCCTGTTCCATCAAAGTTTTAAATAAAAAATTCAGAACTTTGTTTAAAGTTTTATTGAATCTTACAAAAAAATTTGGATTCTTTATCTTTCTATTTTGACAAGATTGAAATCTTGTCTTTTCCAAATATACGTTGTGCGAATATTAAAAAATAGAAAACAAAAAAGTAACTTATAAGTTCAGAGGAATTCATCGAAAGTGCCAGGCAGGTGAATACAGCGGATGAGTTAAATTTTCCGACTTGAGCATTTTCAAATAATTTTAAACGATTTTAGCAACATGAGGTCGAATACTGTAAAGGAAGTATTTAAAATTTTTATGTTTTTTCTTTCACTTCGGCCATTTCGATTTTCACGGTATTTTTTTTTCGTAAAGTCCAGACTATTCGGTTTTAATGTTTTAGATGTTATTTATAAAATACGCCTGGACTACACTATAATGCAATCTGATTATTTGTCTTTAGTGTTGGTTCACGGTGACGAATTTCTAGCCTCCGCACAGTATTTTTTCTACTTCTCATCCTAAGGCATAATTTAATTAAAAAAAAACTTTTTGGCTTTTAAGCAGCAATATGTAAGTTTAAATTCATCTCTAAATAGATTTCGATTTTACTTTATAAGGCATCCAATTACCCTGCTAGCGAATCATTCGCACTGATTTTTATCTTAGTGAAACTGCTTGTAGTATCTTCATAGCTTTTTGCTTTTTTAATATTTGAACTATCGAGAGTGGGTCTCGTCTTTACAACCTTAATAAAAATTAAATTGCCATACCAATTAAATTGCTTATTAAATGTGTCCAATATCAAAACACATGTTTAATCATTTTCCATTTCTTAAAATTCGATACCATAAGATAATAGTGAATTTACGTTTTAGCAGCAGTAATGTGAATTTTGAACTTTTTTTTACTATGTTTTGATGCCAAAAAAAAATTCGTCAAATTTCCAAAAAACTCACATTTTTGGATAAAAAACTAGATTTTCTCAAGAAACTGTGCGTGATAGACAGAATCTGACTTCAAATTCGTGTTCAGCACATTTAAAAACAGTAAGAAAGCATATTTTGGTTTAATGGAGGATTTTCGTGCAGAACAGTGTTATTATTAATAAAATGTATATACAAAAAAACAACAATCAGAACTTACAATAAATTAAGAAATATAACATTTAAAAATAAACAATAAAAAAAATTTTACAAATGACCAACATTTAAACATTGCACTACTTATTTTAATGTCACAGTTGTACTTTTTAAATTTTTTATTTTAGTGCAACACTATAGCACCGAGTATACATAGGTGACACGAGAATATAGTCATCTCGTTTTTTCTATGCATCTCTTTCTTGACATCCTATCGACTTCAATTTTGTTTTGATTTGTGTTTCTCGCGCAAGGAAAAATTAAACGTACTTCCCTTAAATATAAACACAATTATACTCTGCTGTAAATAAAAATATATAAATTTCATTTATTTTTTTTCTTAATTTTATGATTTTCATAAAACCCACCCTTATTTTTGCCTATAATTAAACGTTTAATTTTTCCTTGCGCGAGAAACACAAATCAAAACAAAATTGAAGTCAATAGGATGTCAACAAAGAGATGCATAGAAAAAACGAGATGACAATATTTTCGCGTCACCTCTGTATACTCGGTGACTATAGCTTGCGCTTATGTTGTCAGTGTGTTCTTTGTGATTCATTGTTTTTGTAATTTTTTGTTGTATATGCAAGCTCTCAATTATGAAAAGGTTTTTCTCCATTTTCTCTTTGTCAAGTATTTTAATCGTATCGAAGTCAGCTGTGTGTCCTGTTTCTATGATGTGTTGAGCTAGTGCAGTCGATCTTTTTCTTTTTTCAATGTCCATCTTGTGTTCATTCTTGTTTGTAATGCTCTTTTTGTTGCGCCTATGTATGAGATCACAGTTTTGCTATTCTGTTCCCTTACAACTTATTTCGTATACAATGTTGTTTTGTTGTAATTTATTAACTGGCGCTTTTACGTTTGTAAATATTGTTTTAAGAATTTTGTTTGGTTTATACGCCAGACTAACTTTTTCCGTTTTTATTACTTTTGGTATGATTCTGTTATCAGTGAGTCCCGGAATGTACTGTACACTGAAAAAAGTTTTTGTATCTTTAACCGTTGTGTTGCTGGAATGTTGATTTTGTTTGTTCCAATCGCGTGTAATATAATCATTTGGTCTCTTATAGAACATACTCGTATTATAAAACAAGGCCCTCAAAACATGTTTAAGCCTATTCAATTTAGTAGGCTTAACGTAATAATGTTTTTTCATTGGAATATCTACTTCTCTTACGATGCAAAAAAAAACTTTTCTCGTTTCTGTTTTAAGCAGATGAAAAATTGTCTTTTTAACCGACTTCAAAAGGAGAAGGAGTTTATCAATTCGACAGAATGTTATTTTTTTATATTTGTGTCTCCATAACTCACTCATTTCTGGATCGATTTTGAATTTTTTCTTTATTTGAAGGGTTATGCTTACAGATTGTTCTCGTTTTAAAAACAGTTTATAATCTTAAGAATTAAAGGGTGTCTCCACACAAAATACATGTTTTTTATGTGTATTATAAACCGTAAAGGGCACCACTTTAAAATTAAAAAAATTTCATATCACTACAGCTGCCAATGGCAAAAATTAAATTAAATATAAGCATTAAAGAATGTCCCCATAGGCGACGTAAGTTGCCTATATAGTCCTATCTTTTGAACTATTATAGACAAACGCTTGCAAATTGGACAGAATGTTAGTTGCTATGACCGTTGTAGTAACAAGTATTAGTATTCAAAATTATAAATTAGAGGGTGCCCTAATAGTTCATTTAATTTGATGTATATGGCCAAACTTTTGAGCAGTTGTAGACAACAAGTTTATTTGAATTATTTGAATTTAGAAGTTAAAGGGTGTTCCCATAATTAATGTAATTTGACGTATATGGCCGTATCTTTTGAATCGTTACAAAAAGTTGAAAATTAGACAGATTATCCAAGAAGTAAAAATATTTTAGATTTTAAATTAAAAGAAGTTGCAATAGTTGATGTTATTTGGTGTATATTGGCAAACTGCCAGAAAAGTGAACAAGTATAAAGTTTGGAGATGTTATATAAGACTGTCTAAATAGTTAATGTAATGTAACATGTGGCCATTTTTTTGAATCGTTATAGGCAGACAGATGAAATCTGTTTTAAAGTCGGTTTTCTTGCAAGAATTATAATGTCTTTGAATAAAAAGACAAGTCTTACGATTGACTTGATTTTGATCCATACCGATGAAGATGTTAATGTAATGTAATTTTTTATCTTAGAATTTGTTTGTCTCTCATTTCTGACAGATTCCATATTGCGTATTTGTGAATGCTTCAAGGTTCAAAAAGTGTTTTGTATCAAATTCGAAGCAATGTGAAGTGGACAATTTTCACAGGAGTATCATCTCTTTAAAGCTTCCGAAAACAGCTTTCATATTAAAACATAAAAGCAATCATCTTATAAAATGTATTCTTATATTGTTGTTATAATTTTCGGTAATAACCGTCGTCACTGGCTGTGTACTTTGGATGTTCGGCGAGCGCTTTCGATGTGATAACATCATTTTCAAGCCGCGTTTTTGTTTAAACTGAAGAGATAGTGTAAAAAATAGATAGTGTAAAGAATAAAAGGTGGTGGGTTTAGGTAATTTTTGTCCGTTTAAATAGTATTATGCAGGTAGATTGCCTGATATCTGTCTTGTTTATTGGGGTAAATAGTTAATATTTGGGTCTTTTATTATTGGATAGGTAAGTGTGACCGTCTGTGGGTGTTTTTCGTTTGTAAGAGTGTTTTAGTAATTTTAGTGGTGTAAAAATCTTGTCAGAGGTTGTGTTTACCTGTTCGTTAATAATGTCTCTGTTAAACGTTCGTGTTTTGTAAATTTCCATGTTTTCAAGAATGTCTAGTCTTCGTCCTTTTTTACTTGGGTGTAATACTGTCATACATTCATCTATTTCCTTTGGTTCGTGTCCATGTGTGTTAAGGTGTTTTGCGAAATTGGAGTCTTCCCTTTTCTTTTGTATGATCGTATGTGTTCTGTAAACCTTGTTTTTAATGTTCGTCCAGTTTGTCCGATGTATGTATGGTTGCAAGTACAAGTAAGTCTGTATACTCCGCTGGTGCTAAATTTATCCGTTGTTTCTATTGATGTCTTAAGATTGTTACGTAGAGTGTTGCTTGTTTTTAATGTTGTGTGTAAACCTTCTTTTCGGAAAAGGTTGGTTAATCTATATATTTCTGGTCCTGTGTAAGTAAAGATGTGTCGTCGTGTTGTGTCGATAGTTTCCTTGTCTTCTTTCTTCTTGTTTTTGTTGTTGTATTGTCTGAGTAGTTTGTCGATGGTTGTGTGGTTGTATCCGTTATTTTTAGCTATAGTGTAAATTGTATCGAGTTCTTTGTTGTATTTATCTGGAGCGAGTGGGACTATTTTAAGTCTGTGAATCATGTGTCTAAACGCTGCGAGTTTATGTTGAGTTGGATGGTTTGAGGAGCTGTGGATAGTTGTGTCTGTCATGGTTGGTTTTCTATAAATGTCAAAGTTTAATGTATCAATTCCTCGTATTATTGATATGTCAAGATAATGTAAAGTTCTGTTTTGCTCTTTTTCCATTGTGTATGTGATTTTATTGTGTATTATGTTTAAGTCTATAAGAATTTGTTCGGCGTTGTCTCTTTCTAGGATGCATATAATGTCATCTACGTATCTGTAGTAATGGGTTATTATATGTTTTTCCATCAGTTTTTTGATGTGTAGTTGTTCTAAGTGTTGCATGAAAATCTCTGTGAAGATTGCGGATATACTGGCGGAATCAACCCAATTAATTTAATACTGTATTCTTATATGTTTATCTTTCACAAATACTTTTTGCATTTTTTCTCCTAATTTTTCCGGAAGTTGAGAAAAAATCTTATCTTTTCTCTAATAGAAATAATGACAAATAGGCAAAAAAAAAAAAAAAGAAAACAGCAATAGTTATCAAATTAATTATTGATCATGATTTTGCAAGATTTAGAAAATAATTTTCAGTAAAAAAGCAGATTCGTTAAAAAAAAAAGAAATAATTAAAAAAATTAGCAAGAATTTTTTAAAATGCAATTAAAAATAAATTAAGCAAAGAAAGCAAAACAATATTCAAATACAATATTCAAACCTTTACTTTGCCACTCTAAAGATAATCTTGAATAATTAACAAAACGTTTCTAAACATTTTGTAAATGAAAATTCCGTTGAAGGTTATTGATTTCCCTTCAAAAATATTGTCAGTGAAGCAAAGGCTAGATAGATATTGTTTTTACATATTTCGCATTTAAAAGTAAAATAGTGTCCATGGACATTGTGTGGTTTTTAGTATGGACAAAGTGTTACTTTTGACGATTTTATAATGTCTGCATTTAACAAAAACAATAGTTTCGTTTACCAAAGATATTATAGATAACAGCTTTCTTACATATAATACCGTAAAAGATACCTATAACATCCACGTACGTTATGACTCTACGTTGATGGATATTATGTCCTTGGACGTTATGACGTGCCACCCTGCCAACAATCATTGAGTTGTTGAAGTTCTGTCAGAAACTTGATAGAACAGTTTTGATTTTTTCTTACAAAAACGAATCAGAAAATGTGGCCATTATCTTATATTTTACGATACATTATTTAACATTTATGAAACTACTGCTGATTAGCTTACAGTTGCCAATAAATATCTAAATACGAACACCTTTATTTTTGACCTTCTAACTATCTTATAAGCTAAAGAATTAAAAGCTTTAATGCATTTGTCATTCGAAATATGATTTTACATAAATGACGTTACAAAGTAAAGTTCTATAATTAAAGTTAAAGGAAGAAAACGAAATATTACGTGTAAGTGTAGTCTTATTTTACTAAAGGGCCCCAGGTCATATAAATTCTTTCATCATTAGTATGTCCGCAACAAAAACGAAAAAGGTTTACGACGGAACTGGGTATTAAAAAAAATATATTTCTATTACACTGCCATTGCAAAATAATCATTCAAAGACAAACGATTTTTACAGCCAATCGACCTTTTCTACAACACCAGGCGACGTGCACAGGGTAACATTCAAGTAGGGCCTTTTGCAAATGAATATGTCAGAAATACTCTCTCTGTAATCAACTGCCAATCAACACAATTAATAGAAATGATGGAAAATAAACAAAACCAATTAATCAGAAAGAATTTTATACGTATGTAATAATTAATCAAAAATCATAAATCAATATTGCACATTTATTTTTCCTTATTTTTTAGCCGACTTCAAAAAAAGAATGAGGTTATCAATTCGTCTGGATGTTGCTTTTTTTAATGTTGGTGTTGTTGGTGAGTTGTAACTCAGTCATTTCTGAACCGATTTTGAATTTTTTTGTAATTTGATAGATAATGCTTACAGATTGGTCCCGTTTTAAAAATAAATCATAACATTAAAATCTAAAGGGTCTCCCCATACAACATACATGCTTTTTAAGAGTATTATGAACCGTAAAGGATGTCAATTTAAAATAAAAAAAAAACTGCGTTCCCAACAGCACAAATTAATACAAATTAATACCTAAAAATTTAAGGGTTCCCTAAGATTGCTATAATAATAAGTATGAATATTCAAAATTTTAAATTTCAGGGTGCCCCAATAGTTGATTTTATTTGTTGTATATGACCAGACTGTTAAACAGTTTTAGACAGACCGTTAAGATTTTCAAAGAACCTATGTTGCTTAGACCGCTATAACAATGAGAATAAAATTAGGATTTGGAAATTAAAGGGTATCCCAATAGTTTATGTAATTTGATGTATGGAACCAAACTTTCAACCTTTATATCCAGATATCTGAATTTTATAAGGAACTTTCCTTGCTCCAGTCCACTATAACAACAAGTTTCGAATTTCAATTTAGAAATTAAAGGGTGTTGCCATAATTGAACCGCATTATATAAACACTTGAAAATTAGACAGAAATTTTCGTCCGCTAAACCAACAAGTATAAATTTGGATTTGGAAATTAAAAGGGGTCCAAATAGTTAATATAACTTGATGAATGTGGTCAAACTTTTGAACCGTTTTAGATAGATAGCTGAAATCTGTTTTGAAGTCTGTTAAATATATATATATATAACGCTCTGTAGATAAGCTATAAAGCTTTGCGGATCCTATTGTAATATTTATAAATTATTAAATAATAGATAAATTATAAATAAACTAAACACAAAACTTTTAAAGTGAAGTAGTAGTAGTACGTATGTATATGAAACCAAAGTTTTCACATACTGTAAAGAAAAAATAAGAACAAGTAAGAGCGCTATATTCGGCTATATTAAATCTTATATACCTTTTACCACATATGTATAACCACATATACATATAAATCGGCATAAGAAATTCTTTCCTACCATTTCATTTTTCTGTTCAAAAAAGGCGAGTAAAATTGTAGAATTTGCTTATAAACTTTCGTTTGTATTCCTGTTTGGCCAAAATACTTTAAATATTGGGAAACCCTTGAATTTCCAAATCAAAATGTTATGCTTAGCCTAAGAGCTACTTGTAAATTTCAACCGTCTGTCTAAAACTGTTCAAAGGTTTGGCAGTATGCATCAAATTAAATCAACTATAGTGATACCCATTAATTTAAAAATTAAAAATTCTTACTGTTTTAGCGGAATTAACAACACAGGTCCCTTGTAAGTTTCAGTAAGTTTGGCCACTTGCATTAAATTACAACAACTATTGGGACACTCTTTTATTTCTAAACCCAAATTTTAAACTTGTTGTTATAACCGAGTTAGCAACACAGGTTCTTTGTAAATTTCAACCGTCTGTCTATAATTGTTCAAAATATGGTCATATACATCAAATTAAATGAACTATTGGGGTACCCATTAATTTATAATTTTTTAACTTTTTTTTTTATCTATTATTATAACGGTTATAGTAATTGACATTTTGTCCAATTTTCAAAGAAAAAATGTTTAAAATCGCATCAGAAATGACTGAGTTCTGCGGGCACAAACATAAAAAAGCAACATTTAGACGAATTAAAGAGGCAGGTGTGGCGAAGGACATGGACCTATCTTGCTAATTTTCAAAAGTAATATTTTCAAAACTATGCTTCATCGATTAGCGTATTTTAACTTTCTGTACCTCATGTAGTGTTTTGGTAAAGTTGATTTCAACAGTTGACGGACAGACGCACATCGCTTAATCGACTTCGCTATGCATAAGAACTTAGAATATACACATATTCTTTATGGGATCATGAATGGAAATTGTAGAAATTACAAACATAATGACAACCTTAAAAACATCCTCTTGCACTTGTGGTGAAGGATATAATAACAATTCAGAAAAATAAATAAATGAATAAAAACGCGTTAAGTGTTGGTAATTAATTATAAAAGAAAAGAATAATTACAACAGCAAAAAAAATAACAATTTCCGAAAAAATGTACAACTCAAATAAAATTAAAAATAAATATGTAGATAATTATTTGATAAAAAAATAAATGCAGCGTGAATTGTTTTATTTGTTATGAAAAGTATTAAAATTTTAAAATACAGACAGCAGCGTCAATTAATTGCTTGTTTTTTTTTCGTTACGTTTACGCATTTTTCAAAATTGTAATTTTTCTAAAAACTTTATCGCTTTCATAAAGAATGTGTGCTGTTGTCTCATTCTCTTCTAAAAATAATGATTCTATATGATTTTCCTTCGATCTCAAAGAAACCCAGCAAGCAACTGTCACTTTGTTTCTCCTGTCAAATATTTTTGATTGTGTAAAATTATTCGGGCCAAAACAAAGCCTGGCTCTTATTTGAATCAGCGCTCTGTGAGTAGTTAAAACTAAGAAAAAATTCTAAAACTAGCTCAGATTTAAAAGTCCATGAAAACAAAGACTGTATGTAGAACCCAGTGAATATTAGAATAGATGGATATACAATATGTATGTATGTAGACAAATACTAACGATGTACTTTAGCTTGAAATTCAATAACCCATTTCATATTATTTTTTCATTGGAACTAAAATATACAGTCAGCAACCCACAAATGAGATGTTTTTTTCTTATTGGAAATGTATTCTTCTCAACTTTCTAACGCTAAGTTTTCTGCCGGATTTATAGTTTAGTGTGAAGTATGTCAGAACTTATTAATGTTGTGTGTTCTTGACGAGTGTTTTATAACAAGCATCCAACGCAATCAATTCAATTATAAACGCCATATCTATGCCGAAAAGTGTTTTCATGGCGTCTGTCAAAAAAAAAAAAAATCATGCCAAACCTTGTAGCCTTCTTTTAATGACTTTTTAAGTCCAGTTGTCAATACGAGTAACAGGTAATTTTCATGTCCATAATAACGCTAAGGTTTTTAAATTAAGCAGAATATAGAAATATGGTTTCGTTAAGCACTTGTTAAGCCAGGTATTTTAGATTTCAGAGGTTTTCTAACTGGGTTAATAGAAAGTCTATCTTAAATTTATCAATTCATAGCAAATTTAAGAAAATTCTTCATGATATGTAAGACTTGTCATTACAATATTTAGCAAACTTGATCTTCATTCCGGATCAAGAAACAGATTTTATTTTCTTTACCAACCTTTAAAAAATCCATAGAAAACTTTTGTTTAGACAGATGAGTAATAATTTTTATTTAATTTTCTGCGTAACTTATTCTTTATATTTACATAAATTTTATCATAATCTTTTTAACACATTTTCTTTTCTTCAGAAGAAAAACTTGCAAAAGTAATAAAAGGGAAAATGAAATTGGCACGAATTTAGTTATACTCAAAAACAATTGGTTCGTCTTAAGTTTTAAAATTAATTTTAAAACAAATCAAGAACAGAGAAATTAAAAGAGTAACAATTTTTAAAGTGGATCTAGTAAGTTTTTAAGCAAATCCGTCATTCCGTGTGTTTTGGTTATCTATCGGATTGTTTTTTATCTATAAGAAAAATTTATATCACTTCTCCTCAATCACTTTTCTTGAAATGCATCTGAAGGAATAGTTCACTTGCGTTACATAGAATTTTTTATTTTTATTTTATTAATTGCATAAAAGACTTGCAATACAGTCAAATGATTATATAAAAAAAATTATATCGTATAGAACATTCAGCTGAAAAAAACTAAACACTGTTTCCTGAAGGACCGAATTGAAGCTCACGGGTATAAAATACGTGAATTCAATTATGTACGAGAAATTGAGCAGGAATGCAATATATAAGTGATGCAATCGGTTGTTTAAAGACTTACTTCCCTTTTTTGTTTAATTTCTTTGCTGATGAAACATAGACTCAGCACTGAATATTAGAAATGCAAACGCAGTCAGGTTAATCCGCCCCAAAGGAAGCAGACAGCATAAAACTGGCTGGTTACTTTATGGATTAAGTTTTTGTGTATTTGCATTAATCTGTAGTGGAAAAAATCGAAAACAGCGAATAGAAAATATTATTCATCATGATTTTGCCAAAAAGCAGTATTCCTACAAGATAATACTCGGAAGTAAACTCAATGAAAAAAACTCACGACTTGAATTTTTCACTTTATTTCTTTTTTTCAAATTTACTTGAATGGTTTGAGTAATAGGTCAATCATTTCCGGGGAAACTATTTTTTGGAGTTTTCGAATTCTCACTTTGTACAGGGCTTATAAAATTGGTGAAATATTGGTTGGACTAAGTAAATAGAGTTTCATCTAGCAATTCTAGCAAGTATTAAAAAGAAGAAAAAATAAGAGACATGCTTTATTTTATGTTAATTATCTGGCTTAACCTCGAATATTCGAAATTTCGAACGTCATCTTGTATTTCGAACAATGGAACATAAACTGGAAATTAAAAAAAAGTATTAGATTTGATATATAAAATTTTCCAAGAAAAGTTTTGGAGTGCGTCATTATAAAAGTAAAAAATGCAACAAAAAAAGAAAAAAGTCGAAAGAGCGGATTTAGTAAGAACCTTTTTTGGAATTCCATAAATTTAAGCAGATAAAAATTACTATAAATTTTTTTTAATATATAATAAAAATCAAGGTCTATAAAAATTGTTCGAATCGTTATTAAATTTGATAACTGACAAACGCGCGTGCTAATTTATATTATAAGAGTGTGTAAAAAGTCTAAATCTTAATTGGATCTACATTTGTTCAAATGTAAACGAAAAACTTTCATGTGTGTATAGCATTAGTACTAAAAGACTTGCTCTATTTTATTTATATACAAATAGTTCACAAATAATACACAAAATAGATTGCAAGCCAAGAAAGACATTAGACGGCATTAAGTTAAACTTTAACTTTCTTTTGCACACATTTGGTCATAGAGAAAGAGTCAAGAAAATGAGAAAAAAAAAAAAATAATAGAAATATATGTGAAAAGATACACATATGCAGACATATATTCTCATATAATAAAACGGGTATCGTGAGTATAAAACCTTCATACACAACTTCAACAATAATGTTTTGTGTCCACAGAGCTTTAAAGGAATTTATTTATGTAGCATCCATTCTGCAGTTATTTAGTAAGCGATAACCAATAGGAACATTTAGTTTAATACTAAATGAGCTTGCTTGGATTTAAAGGAAGGCAAGTAAATAATATTAATAAAATAAGTAACACAGTTGAAGGACAGTTGAGTCGTTGACATATTTTTCATTCAAGTTTTCCAGCACCGACCATTTGGAATCCGATACATTTTGGCAGAGCACTACTATTAAAAATGAGGGATTTCCGAAGGAAGTTTATACAAGATATGTGATTTAGATAATCGTCTGTACCTGGCGCGAGGCGCTTAGCAGACGGTGGTCCAACCACTATTCTGTGCAATTTTAAGACCATGGCTTGCAGGACCATGAATCTAAATCTTACTAAAGGGTCGGAGCCTACCCATAAACTCCACTGTTGAGAGTGTAACAGAGCACACTTTTATCTATTCCGCGCCAGACCCGCAGATATAGACTTTTATTTAACTACAGCCACCACGTGGACCCCGATAACCGGCTACAGATAGGGGCGACTCTCTGTATGGGCTACCGGTTCCCGTGGTTATTATCATTAAAGGATACTGGTGCATCCTTCGAAAGTACCCCACTGTCTATCCACATTCAGTGCCTGCACACCAGGGGACTGGTTCCCCCTATACTCCGAAGATACCTATGCCACAGCCTATGTTCTCTCAGCCAGACCGAAGTGCTCCCGGGAGAAGTTTTTACAGGCAGCCTTAAATGGTGACCAAAGTTCCGTAAGGTTATGCCGATAAGAAGCTGATGTGGATAATATATTTGGTGTACTAATATCCAGTACTGGATGGGATTAAAATGAGGACAGTGCATTGGCATATTCGAAGTAAATGCCATAAGGAAACTCATTATCACTTACTCACTACCAATTACGCCGTCCTCTGTACTTACAGAAATCACTTGTTTAGAGCTTAGGCCGTAAAAGTTGTGTGAGAAATTTTTGGAAAGCTGAAGATAAAAACATAAACCTAAATTAATTTCAATGCTAATTTATTTTAGCTGTGCTTAACTCCTAATATAATTATTTCATCATTTCCTCATATTTATTATTTAAGACTACAAAATGAAATGTATTTCTGCAAAGAAAGCATATCAATATGGCTATTTCGCTACTGCTCATTTAGCTTATTAGTGGATTCTACCCAATTTTTGTAAAGAAAACCTCAGAGTCTTATATCAAAAGCAGAATTGATTAAATCAGAACTCTATTAAATCAATAAGGCAAAAATTCCATAAAAACTCGATAAATTTTTATAAAAAAACACAATATCCATTGGGTAACGATTTTTCTTTTTCATTTTTAAATTTTCATAATAAAATTAGTTCTTTTACGGTCCTGTGTAATTAGACTGTCGCATTGTGCGGAGTGCAACAATAGTTGGAGTAAAGTGAAGTTGCAAGAAATGATCATGAACAGTACGAAATGTAAAAAAAATTGATACACGGGGATTATGAGAAATTTCACATACTAAACCACTCATACAGTGGCAGCGGCAGAAGTAGAAACAGCATTAAAACTTACAACAGTCAGTCAACGCTTGTAGATGATTTCCTAAAATTCCAAATCAAAAACAAAAAACACAACATTACCAAAATGTAATAACAAATAAATAAAACTCTTTATGTATGTAAAGTTGTATAAAACAAACCGAATAATAATAATAAAACAGAGAAGAAAAGATAGTTAGTATTAGTGGCAGCAGTAACAACTGCCAGCAGAATCAGTTATTTGTTACAAGTATGAATAAGTTTGAAGAATAAAAAAAAATGAATAAAAATATTAAATGTGTGTTTGGGTGATTGTACGTACGGGAGGGAATTTTTTAAATTGTAGACACTTGCTGCTAGAGACTGGGAGACATAAATTTTTTGTTTTCTTTCTTTTTTCTATACAACTACGACACACTTGCATGGAACTTGTTTGATTTGTGGATTATAATTATTTTCCTTCTGTTTCTGGTTACAAGCAAATTTCTTTTTACAATTTCAAAACTCTTCTTCAAAAATGTTCAAACGAAGTTTTAATAAATTATTTTATATTTAATTACACAGAAAGAATGCTTGTTTTGTGTGTACAGTAGAATACTTCTTCCACTATTCACTTCATTTTCTAATGATATTCTTATATATTTCTACACATTCACAAACTCCACACAATCTTTTTTTCATTAACTTAATTAGAATAAGAATCACAAAAACTTGCTAAGTTCAACTTGTTTTTCATTATTATTATTTTTATTAGATGTAGATGCATATGGTGTTGTTGTTTTAGATTTATTTGGCCATTATTTTAAAACGCCATTAAATAATTAATTAATTAATTTAGGTATTTTTTTATGTTTTTACTTTTTGTATCCGCTTTTAAGTTCAGTCAATGGCAACGTTTGATTCGTAACTGTTGTTGTTGAATTGGCAACATTATGTTCAGGCCGGTTCGTTAACAACATTCACATACAATCTCATACAGAAACTCAAATTCAAATACCTATATAAGGCCAATTACGAGCAAACTCTCACTCGCAAACACAACTTCCACTTGAAGTTCAATTTTGTTAAAACTAGACTTTGTTATCGGTGTGGCCATACAACAAAAATAAAAAACGTTTAAATGTTTTGGTTTTTAAAATTTCTATGCATCAGAGCTAAATGAGTTCTTTTTTTCTTGAGTTCAGATAATATGAAAAGCCAGCACAACTGCTGTTATAATACGATTTCGCCTGTTTTATTTGAAGTGGCTTATGTCCCGGCGTAGGGTACAAATTAAATAGGGCGAAATGACACCCTGATCCAGTTTGGAAAAGTACATTGCAGAAATGCGTGGCTAAGAGCTATCACGGTTTCTAGTATGTCAACTGCGAACAAATTTTGTCTTCTAGTTAAACTTAACTGTATACAGGTGCACTTTTTTCTGCAAAATACTATAAAAATCCCAAAATAGAAAGTGGACACGCTATAGAAAACAGAGGAGGCATCGCTCACGAATGATGCTGGAGAAATGTACTTTCTTGCCCAAATGGGTGTTTAAGTCTTTCGTGTCAGCAGATACTCAAGTTGGTACGGTTTACTCGCATTCGTAGGTGAGTGAAGAGAGGAAGACCAGTAAAGGTGTCAAATTGTAGTTGGATAATTTCGTTGCATTCTAGCAGACACAAAGAAGATTAGTTCATCCGAGTTGCAACAACTGCGAAAACTGTCAAACACTTTTCAACAAAATTTCTCTGTTTCAAAAGACTTAAATTTTATGTAGTTTTTTTTTTATAGGAAACAACTTGTGTCAAAGAAAACTTTATTGTTTCTTTTAAATTACTTACCATTAGCTAAAAATATCATCAACAAGGTCAGTATTAAAAACTCTTTCATTTTATATTCTTAATCAATGGCTTATGTCGGTAACGGCTATGGTTCTCATTGTCAGCAACCAACTGATCTTCAGTAATTTTAAAAAATTAAACAGGACATTTTATCTGTCATATAATCGACTTTTCCCCGAAAATAGTAGGTGAAAATAATTGATGCCAAAAAATGTATAATTTTCTTTAATTAAAACATTTTATTTTACTATTTAGGCAACAATATGTGTTTTGTCTGGCAGCACTGAAACTTACTTCCATTAACAACAAATAAATACACATGTAGTTCATTGTTGTTGTGTTTATTGGCCATAAAGTGAGATCATCGCACACAACAAAATGTATGAAAAATATTTACGAATCGAGTGAATATTTGTTAACCAACTTTCGAGTAGCAACGTCATACTCACATACATACGTACGTTCATTCACTTGTTTTGGTATGCTCAAATATTTTTATATTGCTTTTTTAGATTTATTTTTCATTTTATTTTTTAATGTTTAAAATAAGAGAAGATTTAATACTTATGCAAATAATATAAACCAGTGATACCGTTTGGTTACATTTTACTTTACTTTTGTATTCTCCACATAACACATATATATCTCCTGATATCTTAGCCAATTTAAGTTTTTGTCACACATGTCAGTAATAATTAGTATTCATTAAATTATTTAGAACGAGAGCTTTTAATCATTACACAAGGAAATAGCATTTTTGTTGCACGAGATATTGCAACTATTTTTATTCAATTTGATTCCATTTCTGTAGTCACATTTTTTTAAGTAGCTTTTATTTTCGAGTTACATAGAAAAGTAATTTCTAGGAAAAAAAAACAATTTTACATACTTGAAAATAAATCTAAGGCTGAAAAAATTTTCGTTAGTATGACTTTCTTGCTTTTTCAGGTTCATTCTCACTATTCTTAATGATCCAGCAATAATCTGCCATCATATGGATATCCCAGTGACCCTGGTACCGCTCATTCATAGTCCGAGTGACTTGATGGAACCGTTCCTTCTGTTTTTCACTCAGATCATCAAGATTTTCAGGAAATTGGTCTATATGGCTGTGGAAAGAGTGAACCTTGAAAGTGCAACAACATTTCAGCAATCATTTTTGTTTCGAAGAAAATTTTGTACAATCCAAACTAATTCTTCCCAGGCATTTTTTTAATTTTAGTCATCAACTTGTAAGATTTTCATCTTTAATCAACCTTCTTATTTGTGGTCCATCAAAAATGCCGACTTTCATTTTCTCTGTACTCAAGTTATGGAACTTCGTAGATATGTATTTAAAACAATCACCATCCTTGTTGAGAGCTATTACGAATTGTTTTATAAGCCCGACTTTGATATGAACCTCCTTGATATGACCTCTAGGCACTAGGGGTTGTTTAATCACATTCAGTTTTCCCGGAACAATGGAATTACTAGCGGGCCAGTCTTTTTTAACCCAGTGTTCAGACTATGCTCTACTGTCCCAAAGGCAAAGAGAACAAGAATATTTTGTGTAGTCTCTTTGTTGTCTTAAAAGTAAGTTGACAGTTTTTAGATCTACGCATATCTTCCACTTGTGCTCAGTGTACTTAATTTTGTATACAACAGAAGCTATATAAGCATTTTCTTCTTAAACTTTAGTTGAGTGTGCAATCGCTAAGCAAGCTAGCCTGTTACCATTATGCATCAGTACACATTTCAAGATACGTTTAGAGGAAACGATAAATAAACGCCACTCATTTGACCAGGAATATTTGAATAACAAAAAAAGTCTCTTTTACGGTAGTACGAAATTCTCGTTTTCTGGGTTAATAGGTTTCTTTGTTGTTTAGAAAGGTCTACATCTCTGATGAATGCGCTGAGCTCTTCTTGAATGAATGATTGGGGTTCCAAAAATATATCTGGTGCAAAGTCACTTTCCTCACTTTCCTCACTTGCATCACTTAAAACACATGTTTCTTCTTTTATTTCCTGATATTTTTCAGTAGATAATGATGTATGTGATTCTGACATATTGCTGGAGTACAAAAGTGGCTGCGTTACAGAATTTATATTTGGGTAACTCCATTTGGAGCGGTTTGTTTTGTTAATGGCGTTTACATCAACGGCACAGAAATAACAATCATCGACGTGATTAGTAGGTTACCGGCAAATCATTAGTGTTTGCTACTTGAACTGAGGTCTTTTTTTATTTCTCCGTAATCTCAAGGCTTCTATGTATGGCCATATTAGACTTCCACGGTTTGTTGCGGGTATTGAAATTAAATCCGAAGATTTCATGATATGATGTAGTCGGACACAAACAATTTAAACTTTTTAAATGTATATACTTCACAAATGTTACAAAAACAATTGGAATTGTTTTTACACGTTTTCCTCGACGTAGACATTGTAAAAAAATAACTTTTTCGAAAATTTACTCGGTTGTACGATGGTAAACGCTAAAATGTGGTAATAAACAGTCACTATCTGAATCTCGAAAACAACTGAGGGTAGCTTTAGAATCAGAGCCCTTGATTTAGTAAACAACACCTTCCACCCTTTTGGAACACGCAAAAAGTCTAAAATTGTTGCTTTGTTTTATTAGTCATTGCATTCTTCAAGTGTCTAACAATATAGGGTGTCTGAAAACTCAACGTTTTGCTATTTTTATTGTTTCTCGAAAAAGACGTCGTATTTTTATGGCCGAAAAGAAAAATTTTCTTTTTTAATGACAGATTAATTAACTTTTGCTCACTAAATGCAATATAGAGTTATGGCTATCCATAATTTATAAAAGTATATGCGTGAACATATTAAAATTTAATTTTACATGTTTGATTGGATTATTGGAAATTAAAAACTAGGTGCTCAGTTTTTGAACTTAACCATTTTTAGCCTTAAAGCATTATTTTCAAAAAGCATATGCAACCACAACGTTTCACTGTCGATTGGTTGATCGAGTAATGACTGTAACTAGTAGTCGATATGGCGGAATGATAACTGAGTTTTTACTAACTACATGAGACAGTAATGATGCCATAGACTTGTGACTCAATTCAAATTAAAATTTATTCCGCTAGCTTATGTAAACCAATCCCATTTCATTAACTTTTGTAAAGTTAGCAGTTTAAAACAAGTCCAAGAAGAATATTTAAGGTCGCTTTAACTGAATTACGAGAGCGTAGTACTTAACCTATTTTATTTTTACGTTAAGTTCGAATAATAGCAAATTAACTAAAAATTTACAACATGCTTCCTGTGCCCTTGAATTCATTATAAATAGTTATCATAAAAATTAAAGTAAACATTGTGTTCGACAAATGCAGTATGCTTAACGAAAACCCTTTGACGCATATATCGCTACGTGTTTTGTATGGCAGAAAGAATAGTATAAATTGCAGAATTTTAAAAGTTTAGGTAAATAGAAGAAATATTATACCAGATATAAGTATGAGAAAATTACTTAAAATCGTTTCCACTATGCAACAAAATCGTTATATCTTAGATGGTAGATGGTAGTTAGATATCTCATTAAATCTAAATTGAATTATAATTTTAAAATAACTTAAATTAATCATTAAAATTTATTATTAGTCGAATTATTTACGTATGTAACCAAGAGATTAATTTTTAGGCAGGCCCAACTTACTTTTTTTTCTTCTGTCTAAAATATTGATTTAAGAAAGAAATACCTTTAGATAGTGAGTTAAGTTTAATCCAGGAATAATTGTGGATCCCTACAGCGTCCTTCGCATCACTCTACCTTGGGCAGTGTGCATTGTAAACATTAGTATTATTATTATTATTATTATTATTATTTTAAGGAAATATAATGCGAGGAAGATCTTATTATCAACTACAAATAAAGTTGGGTTATCTCGGTTTTCCTTAATAATCGTTATATTTGATTTTGCTTCAGCTAACCTTCGGCAATTAACGAATACAATTTTAATTTTTTTATGATTATTCTTTCCCAAGTTTTTTTACCATTTATATTTCAATCATTTTTATATTTTTTACTTAAATATATGACTTCGAGATTTTTTTCTTTTCTAGAAAACACGTCTTCACGTCAAAACTTGTAAAATTATATATAAATATGATAAAAATGTGCTGCTAATTTGTATTAATTTTTTTGAATAAACGGCCTAATGTAAAATTATAACAGCGATAATTAAGTTAACAGTCATATTAAATTCCAGTGTGTAATTTGATTGAGTTAAAAAATCAAAGCATACCTGAAGGAGAAGGAATATAATTACATTGAAACAGTTGTATACAATGCTGTACTTAAACAGTTTTGCCATTTTCAGTCTGGCTAAAGCCTATAACAACCCACTTTTTTTTGCCTTTCTGGCCACGTTGATGTTTGTTGAATACGGCAACTTTTTAGTCTTTTAGTTAAATTAATTCAATTCTTATTTCAGTGTAGTACAGCGTTGCCACACAAGAAATTTACTTCCTACCAATAATTTTCAAAAATCCTACCAAAATCGTTAACAGCCTACCAAAAATTTTAAAATGCAACTCTTTAATAAAATCAAAATTTTTATTTTGGCTTATATAGTAATATAATAAAAAATTCCAGTTTTTATAAAAAACATAAAAATATACATAAAATAACAACATAAAAGCAATATTTCATTTAAAATAACGGATGTATGTATGTGTATACAAAATGTATACAGATAAAAAAACAAAAGGAATTTAAAATACAAAAAATATCACATATAATTCATTGGTTTCAAAATAGTTTTAGAGCATACTATGCAGAATTAACACCCATCCCTTTCCTGGAGCCAATCAAATTCGCTCAACCATTCGGTTCTAAATTTTCTTTTGACTGTTTCTTTACTAAAAGTATTATATTATTTAAAAATGTTTTAAAACAAAAATTTTAAGAGTGGTTCTACCTCGTAGATGGAATGTCGTTTCTGAAATTATATGATTATATTATTTTTATTTAATTTTGGAGCTTTTGATAAAAATCTGAAAAAAATACATGCAATATTAGTAAATATTTATGTAATTAATAGATACATATTTAGAATTAATAAAGTTTAATTACTTTTCCATTTCGTCTATTAATTTTTTAATACATACACTTGAAAATAAACCTTCACTTAAAAATATTCTAAATTTCAATTTCATAAAATAGTTCGCGTTTCTTAAACCAGAGATGGTTATAGCTTTAATCATCTCTATGCAAAAAAGCAGAGATGTTTTTTAGTACACCCAAAACAGTTTTTGAAAATAGTGGTAACACTATCAAAGTTATTGTTTATTTTATTAAAAGTTACATTTTTTTTATTTTATGTTCTGAATTTTTAAGATGAAAAATTTACTATGCTAAAAAATTGCTACAGGTGGAAAACCTACCAAAAATTTAAAAAAATTCAACAAACCAACCAAACTACCAAACTGTTTTTTAAAAACGAAAAACTACCAAGTTTGGTCCGATTGGACCAAAGCGGCAACGCTGGTGTAGTATTTCTTTATATATATATATATATATATATATATATATTATTTAACTTAAAATTTAATTTACTTTATTCGTGCTTGATTCCTTCAAAAATAAATATTTCATGATATTCTCATGAAATATTTATTATTTTAAACTAAACTAAAATATGAAATGTATTACTGTGGGGAAAGCATATCCATATGGCCATTTCACTACTGCTCAAATAGCTCATCAGTAGATTTTACCCAAATTCTGTATAGAAAACTAGAAAGTCTTATATCAAAAGCCAAATTGATTAAATGAGAACTCCATTGAATCAATAAGACAAAAGACAATAACAACTCAAAAATGTTTTATACAAAAACAGCAAACATTTAGCAACTATTTTTATTTTTTAAAATTTTTTTTTTTTTTAATTTTTATATTGACATATTATTTAACGTAAATAAAATGTGGAAAAATATACAATATTAAATAAAATACTGTGTTGTAAAGTTGAGTGGTATACCCAAAGTAACTCAAAATAAGGGAGATAAAAAATAAAACCACGCGAAGTCAATTTAGTTACAAAATACATTTATTATACCCTTCACCACAAAAAGTCGAAAAAAAAAGTTTGTTTTTCCGTGTGTAAATTCTACAATATCCATTTACGACCCCATCAAGTATATATGTATATTGTAAGTATGTATATTGTATGTAAGTATGTATATTGTAAGTTTGCCAAAAAAGGTGTTTCTGGAAATCAATATGATCGGTCCATATATATAAATATAAGAAAAAAAAACATCAATTGAGGAAGTTGGCGCTCATCCATATTTTCCGAGTTACGGGGCTATGAAATGTTCAAATTATTTAAAATATCAATATGGGCATCATTTTAAAGCTTTTGAAGAGATCTTTAAGGAAATAGTAAAATTTTTTAAAAGTGCTTAACCCATTAATGGCATTTTTATGTATACATATGTGCAGTACAAAATTTTTTTTATATTTTAATTCTCTGTCACCCCAATATCTGTTAGTAAACAAGATTTACATACTTGGTTAAGGGTATATATATTGTTTAATTCAATATATGTATATATAAACTGAAAACTGTATTTAAGTCTAGTTATGAATTTCGTAGTTATAATTTTTGCATAAAAGATTTTTTTTATTTGTAAAATTATTTCAAGAATTTTTATAATATTATTTATTATATTATGCTAATATCCCATAACATTTTCAAATAAAAATGCAATTTATTTGTTGGTTTGGAATAGCAGGAATCTATACGTATTTCGCCGGTTGCTAAAACCAGCTCGTGAGGAAACCTTTATCCAAATTTTTAGAAAAGCCAAAAACATTTCCTTTAAGTATAAAAACTTCAAAAACAATACGAGAGTTATTTTAGAAGCCAATACAGAAATGTTAAGGCTTTAACAAAAATTTTTTTTGTCAAACAAAGTGAGATGGTTTTGGTAATGATCTCCATCCAGATCCTGAAAATGTTATATATCCCTATAAAATTTACGATCTCTACTTTTATACTATAGAAAAAATTGTTGCGGTGTTTTAAGACATTTTTTTTTCCTGCGACATTTCAAAAATTTCATCTTTTCTATTTTTCTCATTTTGCATAGGTACGTACGAGCGCGAAACCGTTTTGTATCATAAAATGTATAAGGTTTTAATACTTGTAGGAAGAATTTTGATAGAAAGTTTTTAAGGGTTCAGTGTAACATAGATATTTTAAATAGGCTATTGCTAAGTTCTTACACACTAATTACTAGCATAAGACTCACTCCAAAAAAAAAAAAAAACTTTAAATTTAAATTTATCGTGCTATTTTCCCGGTATTGATTATTGTATAAAGAAAAATAAAATCAAAGTTGATTATTGTTGTTTTTGCTTGAATTTGGATTTTTGTCTTTTCATTATGGTTTGGACAGAAATCTTTAGTTCATTTAAAATATTTGTGAGAAGTTTCCTGACGAGCTAAGTAAGCGATAGCGAAATGGCCATCGAAACGTGCTTTCACCTTCAATAATCAATACCGGGAAAATAGCACGATAAATTTAAAGTTAAATTATATTATTAATTATTCCCGTGTTTTTAATTTAAAAAAAAAAACAACAACAAAGAACATCATTACCTATACATAACACTGAAGAGGATTCACATTCGGAAGAGATTTTTAAAGAATCACTCATCATCATCTTAGAGCAAAGTACAAGTTGTTTTAAATAAAATAATTGTTATAATTTTAAAAATATTTCCGTACCAATCATAAATAAGTTATTACTATAAACAAATTAATTGTTTTCAGAAAAATAAAATACTATAAAGTAAAAAATTACAAAAATATCTTTTTAATAATATTCTTGTAAAGCGGGGTGAGGCATTTGAAAGTTTAAAATGAGTATTTGAAAGAAATTGAAAAAAAAATTTCACAGTTTTGTGGATGGGGTTTGATGGATACCTTCTCCTGCCCATAAAGATTCATTTTCATAGTTTTAAGTCGTATGTAATTCATTTCTTTAAATAATTGCATTATTTTTTTTAAATAGTATTTTATTTCTCCTCTCACAAAAGGGATCGGGACTAAAAATGGTATTTTAGAATCTCTTGAGACCAACTGTAAGGTTTTGAATATTCTCGAACTTAGAAGTTGTAAATGCTAATTAAAATGGCGAGAAAATTAAAGAAAAGCTCGCACTTTTTTAAAGGTAGGATTAGTTCTTCTAAGGGGAATTTTGTTCTCTCTGGTACGATTTGTGTAATTTTATGGCTTATTCAATGAACATAACTGATTTTTCTGCCAAGTTTTATTAAATTAACGCACTCAGCGAATTTTTAGACAATATGAACTAAAAAAATTAATATCCGGCTAGATTGGCAAAATACAGCTACGTGCGACATACGTCTTATGTTTTCTAATTTTTCTTTTGAAATAAAATCGTTAAACCTTGTGTTTTCACTAATTTACTTTCGCTTTATTTAACAAAATCAACAAATTAGCAGATTATGATTATTTTTTTAAAATATTAAGCTAAAAAACTAAAAACAAGACACTAAAAAAATCAAATATTGTCGTTTTATTTGTACATACGTATACAGGTGTTTAAATGCTACGTATTAATTAAATATTTTCATATATAATAATAAATTCATAAATATACAGGAACTTAAATTAAAAGTCAAAAGTAAGCTACCTCGTGGTTTACAATAGTATAAAATTAGTTTGAACTTAAAGAATTTAATTTCCAACAGTTTTGCATTTTTCTTAATTTAACATATTTCGTTTGAAAAAAAAGGTGCATACTTTAAGGCTTTTCGTACTAAAAATAAAAATCAGTCTTTCGAGTTGTATTTTTGTATCCAAGTCACTCTGTTAACAGTTTCGAAACCCAATTTGTAATGCATCGCTAAAGATGGAATATTATCGACGCAAACAAATGAAAATAAATCAGTATTGTGAATGGAAAATAAACGTTTTAACTCCATTTTCATTACTAAAGCTCCATAGCCTTTATTTCGTTCTGCTGGAATTGTGTATAGAAATCTAAAATTTTTTGAAAATAAAAAAGAAATTGTTATTAATTTTAAAAGAGAACGCTTAAAATAATTACCCTGGTGTAAGAAACTCATTTGTCGAGATCCAACAAATAGGCTGATCAACACCTTGACGAAAAAGACCGACGCCTCCATTCATCTCAATTGACTGGCGTATTAAATTTAAAGAATTTTCTGTTTTATAAGCCCAGTGATCATCTATTATTTTTGAATGTTTAAGCGCATCTAACGGACCTAAGTACAAATCTTTAGGTAAAACCCTGCTAAAACAAATGCTATTTATTGTTTTGAATATTTTTAAATAGTTATTTCAACATACAACTTTTCTGTTAATAATTGTCTTATTTTCTCGTTGGTTATGCGTAAAATATTTTCCAAAGGCAAATACTTCCAGCTTGAATGTTTTTGGGACACCACAGCATTTACCGCCTTAAATACAGACTCATCGCACAAGATATGTAAGCTTTCGTTTTGCCAATTAATTAAATTGGTCTTTTGCAGACATTCCTTTAGCTCTTCTCTGGATTTTTCTAAGGTAAATGCTGTTACCAAATAATCCTAAAAGGAAGGAATAAATAAGAACCATATATACCTTATTTTGTTTTTTTTTTATAATTTGTATTCGTCTGCTGGTCTAAATGATCACTGGCAAATAATTACATAAAGTAGTAGAAAACCAGTAATAAATAAATTTTATCCGTCAAACTGATCACAACTTCTTATACTTTTATATTTTTATTAATTTTATTTATTTATTTGCATGAAGAAATTTTCATTTATGAATTGGTAAGAGGAAGACTTTTTTAATTATAGCAACTAAGAAGAAGGAAAATGTACTCATTACAGCCATGCATAGACACGATACTGATTTAAGATATCAGATGTATGTTATTACAATTTTTTGTTGATACAAAGTAATATGATTACAGTCGAACGTTATTTAATGATCACCAAGCAATCATAGAGAAAAAAAGATTATTTTTCATTGCGGCAATCCATGGATATATTTTGTACAGCGGCTTAAATCATACTCGAAGCGGAAAGATTTGTCGTATTGCGTATGCCTTCTTCTAATTACCAATTGTTCCGTTTAGCGAATATAGTCTATATAAGCAGCGCTACAATTCCACACACAAAAAAAAGACATTTGATCAATTCCTTGACCTCCTAAAAATATATAAGATTTTTTATGTATAATTAGTATAAAAAAAGCTAGACCTAATAAATGAATAAAGCAAATTTAAATAAGTAAGAATGCTGAATATGACTGTGTCGAATCTTATATGCCCTTCACTAAAAGAATTGTTTTTCTTTTTTTTTTTTTGGGAAGTGTTCTTAAATTATTAATTGGTTTTAGTTATGTTTGTTCATATTCGGCTTTGAATACAATTTAAAAGTTTGTATTGCAAGAAAATTTTTTTTTGAAAAAATTTAAATATTTGGTAACATTTTCGTGAAAAAACATATTTTGGTGAATTCAAATTCTTTGCTCATCTAAAGTTTATTTACTTGAATTTTCGGTTTTTAATGAAATTTAAAATTTTTTATTGCAAAAAAACAAATAAGCAAAGTTTATTATTTTGTTGAAATGTAAGCAAAAATGTATGTATTCGTTGAAATTTAAAATCCAATTACGTGGTAATAGTTTTTCCCCTTGATTTCGGCTTTCAATACAACAAAACACAAATTATCACACACAAAAAAAACACAATTAAAACTGAAAAACGAAGGAAAAGAGGCGCTCACCTTTTTGTGAACATATCTCCACCATTTATGGACTTATGTTGCTATTTTTCAATAGCAACTCTGTCGGAACTATGTGTGAGAGAATAGTGGTCACAAATTTACTGTTGCTCATCTGGGGACGTGGAAAAACTGATTTCAATCTGATTGCGGACAAACGCACAGCAGATGGTCAGACGGAAATCGCTAAATTGGTTTAAAAAACCCAGACAAAAAATAATAAATGCCAGAAAACGAAAGAATACAATCATGATTCGGAGAGAAAAGAAGGTTTCTCATTTTGTAGTGTAAATCAGTGATGCCAAATTTTTAAAAGCCAAAAAGCGTCGACTAAGGATCAAGATGAGCTAAAAAGAGCTTAAAAGAGATTAAAAAAAAGAGATAAAAAAAATGCGGAATTTTATTTATCTGTCTATTTCTCTATTATATTTGTTGTTTATATAGATATTTTATTACATTTACAAGGAAAGTTTTAATTAATTTTTGCATAAGTATATTTACTAACTGTTTACATATAGAATTTCGATGATAAAATTTTTATTTTAAATTATTTTTCCAAAAACATTGTCAGCAATATTTTATATGAAATAAAATCATTCGGTTCCTAATTTTATTCTCGAACAAATTCATAGCACATAATGTTCTTTCTTCATCAGCGGAAATGATAATAAATTTCAATTTATGTAAAAATTTTTAATACTTGAATTTTTGAAACGATGCAACTCAATCCAAAATTAGTCTGTTTTTTTCTAAATTCTCCATCGTTATATTACAATAGACTATACCGTATATGCCTCCCTAGTGGCAAAGAATACAATAACCAAAGAAGTAGTTGCAAAAAAGGTTGCTAATTTATAGAAATTTAATGTGATTTAATGTGAAATGAATTAATAAAGGATCAAAAGGGGAAAACGTATCTAAAGATACAAAACGTGCCAAACGAGTTGTTTACAGAAATAAGCGCTGTGGTTACTCTTTTTATTGAAAAGGAACTAAAATAAAAAATTTTGCATCTGCGGTAACCAACAAGGACTAAAAATAGCGCAAAAACAGCCAAGTTTGCATCACTGGTATAAACTTAAAATAAGGCATCGATGCAAATTAATTTCAAATAAAGTTTCGGCAATCTAATAATTATTGATTAATATAAATTTCAATTAGAGCTCGCACTACCAAGATCATTAGCCGCCACATTGATCGCATTTCATTAGTGGAAAACTGTAAATATTTTGTCAGTGATAAAGATTTAAGAAGGATTTGTCTTCATCTCCGCGACTTTGCATAATTTACTTAGAATAATAATAATATCTATTCCGTCAAAGTTTAAGCATTTGTTATTATTTCTAGATTCAAAGATCTCATTTCTGTGTTAATTATTATTTTAATATTCGTATCGTGTGTAGACAATTTCTTCAGAAGTTTCTTTAAAACGTGTAATAACAGACAATAAGTGGTTTGAAAGCATTTTGTGTCGAGCATTAACGGCGTTACAATTTAAATTTTGAAGGTCTATTTTTCACCATTTTAAACTATTCAACAAACACATGATGTACAAATACATTTATTTATAAAAATATTACTAATGCTGCTTTAAACTTACTTTGTTTCCACTTATTGTTATAATTGTACAATTTTCAATTTTCCCATAACGATGACCATAAAATCTCACATTCCAACGATCCGAAATTATATTTTTGCGATTTTCATTTAACGTGTCGTAGTGATACAAATAACTTAATAAGAAATTATATTGCCGTATTTTGTTAGGCAATTCTTGTTTTAAAATGTTTAACGAATTAATTAATGACTCTTTCGTTGATTCAATTAAAATATCAGAATTAGTAGGCATTTTGAGGTTCTTGTGCTACCGAACAACTAAATGTGACTGAAATCTTAACCCAGAAGGGGTAGTTTTTAAAGTAAAATAAAAAACTGAATTGTTTAGCCGAAATTGTAACCTCGCGTGATTAGATTAAAATACACATGTTGATAAAAATATTACATTAAAACACTGTTGTTACAAAATTTTTGAACGTGTGGAAAATTCCATTTTACTTAAGAATATTGAACTTCTTAAGTAAAATGGAATTTTCTTCAGTTATCAGTAACATAAAACATAATAAACATTTTATTTGATGGAGTGTTGGTTTTAAATTTTAAATTGAAATATGTGAAAGTTATAAAATATTAAAAAGGTAAACAAATTTTAATACACAGAAAGCAAGGAATTACTGGAAAATATTACACTCTTAAAATAGTGAAATAAAAAATTAATTGTTATACTATTTTACAGATGGCCAAAGCACTTATAGTTTCTTTGTAATATCACTAAGGTGGGACTTACACAGTCTCCCGTGTAAACGACCTTAACTTTTGTTCATGTTGTTTTATATTTTCATTTGAACCAACACTCCTACTTCTCTTAATTTTAAGAGTCATTGGGCTGGAATTAGAAAAAGTTAATACAAAGGAGGGTAGAAGGAATCTCTGTAGTACGTTCATTTTCAATACAGACTTCTCGGTTATAAAAAAAAAACTTCGCTGTAAAACATGTGCCGCTAACTGGCCAATCGATCACAAATGAAGAACGTGTTGTTTCTTGATTTCGTTGGGGCATACTTCATTGCAGTTAAAAATGACTTGTACACGAGAGTTGAATTCTATATTCCTTCGGATATGGATGATACAAATAGTAAAAATACTAAATACTATTTGTGTCACCGAGCATCAACCTGCCTTTTTAAATATACACGGGGTTTTTTATTTTCTCTAAATTTTATCATGCTGTTTTTTTTTGTACGTTGTTATAGTTTTTTCCTTATTCAATTGAAAACCGAAAATTCAGAAAAAATTTTGTATTATGAAAAAAATAGATTTTTCTTTACCAAGCATTTACAAAAATTCAATAAAATATTAAATTTCTCCAAAATTTCCAAAAAAAAAATATATATACATTTGCCCTATTCACAAGCCCCCTAGTACGTGCTAAGTGCTAACAAAATACAAGGTGCTAGCTGTGTTGTTGGTAATTTTCATGCAAACATGCGATACAACACTTAGTACTTTTTTTCATATGTTTTTCAAACGTTGTATTTGTTTAAATGTTTTACGTTTAAATGAATTATTATTTTTGTGTTCATGTGTGAATTATATTAAATTAAATTGAATTAAAAGAAATTTTTATTAGTTTTATTTATTTAATTTATTGATTTGACTGATTTATTAGAAAGTGGAATAAGTCATTTCTGTTGTATATAGTAGGAGTGGGTATATTGGAAACATATGTTAAGGTTTGTTCTCTGCCAATATAAAAACTGTTCTTTAAGATTTTATATTGCTTTAATGATTTGATTTATAATATTTTGTATGGTACCGCCATCACCTATACCTTACGAACACAAGCACCATTTCCTGAAGATCCCAAGCAGTAAAGTACAATTTTAAGCTGTAAGTCAATGCGTAGTTGGAGCCTTTCGCCAATTGTGTGAAAAACATCGTCATTTTTTAAAAGGTTGAATATATAGGCAAATTCCTCTGGCCGTAGTCGTATCATATGAAGAAATCTGTTTTCATCAAAATATCTTAAAACCCGATTATGCCATAATGATGATTTTGGTAGCCCTAAATGTATAATTCTGCGACTGGAGAGCAAGTTCATTAGGTTCATCCTAAAAAAGTCTTAAATTTCATCCTCACAAAAAAAATTTATTAATTTACTTTTTTCTGTTTTGGCTTATAAATAACAAATGATGAATAGCACTTTTCTTCTTCTTATTTCCTTTTTGACGTATGAAGTACAATGTACAATGGCACACTGATACAATGGTTGTTCACAAAGAAGTAAACAAAAGGTAGTATGCAATACTACCTACACCTTAGCAGAGCTTGTGAATACGGCAATTATTTTACAAGAAATTATAATTTCAATCGAAAAAATTTGATTTTATTAGAAAGAGAAAATTTAGTAAAAAAAAAAAATATTGAATTAAAGTTTCAAAATTTCAGCAAAATATTAAAAAAAAAAGGAAAAATCCATAAAAAATTGAACTTGTTTTAAACCGAATAATCACAAAAAAAACCTTGAAAAATTCAAGAAAATATCAGAACGGTAAGAGAAATCAAAAATTTTTACTGCAATAAATATAGAATGGCATACAAAACACACTATACATTAAAAAGACTGTTTAGTTAAAATAAAGATAAAATACCGAATCTAGGATTATCAAATTTCGTCTATAAAATTCCTTGTAGCGAAATTCCTTGATAACGAGATTTGTAATAAAGTATATAAAAAACTAGAATTGCCGGTCATAAATCTAATCAAAGATATAGAAGTATGAATAATATGAAAAAAACTGCATTATCGTCTCATTGTGCCAGATTAAATCACTATCCTAATTTTAAAAATGTTTCAGTAATAAACACAGAAAACAATTATAAACGTCGTTATATGTTAGAAATGTTATATATAATTAATACACCAAGAGTCCCTAGAATTAATTTTAAGGCAGACACAGATAATGTAGCTCAGATTTATAGACACTTAATAAATAAGAAATAATATTGTAAATTATATTTGTTTGAAAAAAATTTTTTATATGGCAAAACAATTTTTTGTTTCATGTTAGTTTGAAAAAAATTTTTTATTATTTTTTTGTTGTTGTTTTATTTTATGTTTAAATAAATAGTTGTTTTCCTCATGATGCTACACAAAGGAGTAGAGAAATATTGCAAAAATAAAAATAAAAGTTAAAGACCTTGTGCTTGATAAATAAATTAAAATATTATTATTGTAGAGTTCTGTAAACTCTGTTAAAAATTTTCCATCAACAAAAATAAAAAGTGCTGATAACTAACTGTATTAGTATCATTATACCGGTAAAATTGGAAATGACTTATTTTTACGAAAAAAAGTATTCTTGATTAGAAATGAATTATTAAAAAAAAAAAAAAAAAGGATTTCTTATTTGAGCGAAGTTTCTAAGGGACCTCACAAAATTTTATTCAAATTCATCCAGCAGTTTTTACGTGATGCGAACATAAACAGACAGACAAAAATCCTATCGACTACTATCTACACCAACAACAACAAGATTTTCAAAAATATTTTAAGTACAGAAATGATCCCGTTACATTTTTATTATATGATGTCAATAAATGGAAATAAGGAACATTTTGTTTAAAAATTGTCCAATAAATCTAATATTATAAATCTATAATACATCTAATATAATAATTTAATTTTGTTAAAACGGGTCAAGGGGTTATATGTACCTTGCGAACCCCGACCAACAGTTGGATAATGCCCAATTTCTCTTCCTTATTATAACAGATTTCCATTAATTTTGTTTATTCCTAAAAAATGGTGAATGGCGCAAACCAAAGTAAAAAAAGGTAAATGTAAGTAAAGACACATAATAACAGCAATTTTAAGACCTCAAATAATAAAATTTTAAAGATACTAAATTCCACTTTAAAATTTAAAAATGCTTTTATTTCGAAAACATTTTTCGTTTTTTGAACAACCAATTTGCGGAATTAAAACCACTTTCAATCAGAATCTTAAATCTTAAGCAAAAACCAATTATTATTCCGTTTTTTTTGCTTATAAAATTAACTTAAAATTTTTATTTATTGTTTTATAAGTTCACAAAATTGTAAAATAATATGAATATCTATTCTTCTTCTTCACTTTACATTCACTACAAATTGATGACGGAAAATTGACGATACCAAATACCCCTTTTTGGTAATGAAAATTTCATTGGAATACAAATTTCACATTTTACTTGTGATAGGGGTGAATAATTTAAAAGTTCGAAAAAAAATTATCAGCAAAGAAGAAATACTTTATTATTGTTGTTATTTTTGGCCACCAAATTTCTATTTATGTATAATCTTATATTTTAAGCTAATCAGGCCTGAATTAATCCATGTAAATAAAAAACAATTTTTTATTACATTTTTCCCCAACGTTTCGTGAATTTTTTGTTCACTTTCTCAAGGGGTCGTCTATTTAATTAAAAAGAAGAAAATTTAACACAGTTACAATTAAAAACAATTACCGCGAAAATGTACAAAATATGTTTACTTACACTATGACAGTAGAGTTTACATTAATAAATTAAGGAATTTTGATAAAATTAACAATAAAAAACAATATTAAACATGAATTAACAAACACAAAATTTTTAATTTAAACTGTTCCTTAAACTAATGCGAGTTTATAACTGGCGCTTAAATTGTCTGTGTCCTCTTTAATGTTCATCGTTTTGTTTATTTTTTGTTGTATTCTTAAGCTTTCTATGGTGCATCTCTTTTTCTCGTTGTTTACTTTGTCTAGTATTTTTATATTGTCAAAATCAGGCTTATGTTTTGTTTGCGTTATATGCTGAGACAGTGCTGTGTTTTCTCTGTTTTTGTTGACATCAGCTTTGTGCTCATTTACTCTTGTCTCTAAACTTCTCTTAGTTGTTCCAATGTAAATAAGATTGCAGTTATTATTTTCATCCCCTTTACATTGAATTTCGTAAACTACATTGTTTTGCTGTAGTTTTGCTATTGGCGTTTTTGTTTTTGTAAAAATTGGATTTAATGTTTTGTTTGGCTTGTATGCAAAGCTTATGTCAATTTTATTTTTATTTATTGTTGTTTTTATACTGTTGTTGTCGGTTAGGCCAGGTATGTATTTTACACTGTAAAATTGTTTTTCTATGTTGGTGTTACCATTGTTGCTGTTTTGTATTGGTTTGTATGCTGTTAATAGAGACTTTATTAATTTTATGGGGAAGCTGTTATTCATCAATATGTCGGTAATTTTTTGAATATTTTGTGGATGGTATATATTGTCGCTGATATCCAGTACTCGTTGGGTAAGGTTTTTGGCCGTGTTTATTATTTGGGATTTTGGTTGCGTTGCATTAAAATTGATTATCCTGCCTGATGAAATTTCTTTTTGATACCAGTCAAATGTTATTTTGTTTTTATTTTTAATCAGCATCATATCAAGGTATGTTATCCTATTGTCCGTCTTTACTTCCATAGTAAACTGAATTTTGGGGTGGTATTTATTTAATGTGTCAAGTATTTCTTCTTTGTCGTCAATGTCGATTATAGCTAAAATATTATCTACGTATTTTGCTACGTACTTTATTTGAATATTTTTGCTCTTCAATTCGGCTAACGCTACGTCCAGTAAATTGTCTAATACGATGTCGGCAACTGTAGGTGAGAGCGGGTTTCCCATTGGCATACCAAATATTTGATTATATACTTTGTTGTCGTATACAAAATAATTGTTGTCATACAGGCAAAACTTTAAAACTTCTAAAAATTTTGAACGTGGTATTTTGGTTTTTGTTTTTATTAAGTTCCACTTATCCATTATATTGTTGATAGCAGTGTTAATTGGTATATTCGTGAAGAGTGAAATAACATCAAAAGAAACTATAGTGTCATTGGCGTCCAGTTTTATATTTTTCAGTTGTTGTTTTACTTTTAAAGAATTTTTTACGTTATATTTATCAGAAATTATGTTTTTGAGTATTGATCCTACGTATTTGATGAGCTTGTAACAAGGTACTTGAACTGATGACACTATGGGTCTGAGAGGCATGTTGGTTTTATGTATTTTCGGTAGTCCATAAATTCTCGGAGCTGTTGCGGCGGAACAAGTAAGCATGTGTTTTTTCCAGTTGTCTATATATTCATTTTTTTATGTAATTCATTTATTATCTAGTTATTTGTTTTTATTAATTTTGAAGTAGGGTCTATTCTTATAATTCGATATTTGTTCTTGTCCTCTAGTAATTTTTCCATTTTTTTATCATAATCTTGTTTATATATTGCCACCGTTTTGTTACCTTTGTCTCCTTGTGTTAGAATTATGTCTTTATGTTAACGTAAAAATTTTTTTGTTTTTTCAAAAACAGCTGAAATAAACTTTTCTTTTTGATTGTTGTTTATATTTCTTTTAAATTGTGTGACCCTGTTTGCTAATGTTGTTCTTCTTAGTTCTTTTTCCCCAACTCTGCTATCTTTAATTTGTTGGATGCACTGCTCAATATCTGCTATCACATGTAGTGGTGAAAAACTTTGTTTATTTACGGGTATAGCAAATTTTTTCCCAAGAGACAATAGCCACTTGCATTCCCACGGTATTTCTATTTTAGTTCTATTTTCAAACCAATGTTCATTAAAAATTAGTCCATGTTTTTTAAATTGTTTTTCTTTAAGTGTATTTAACTTTTTAATTTGTTTTTCTTTGGTATTTGTCATTATGTGTCTTGCTCTCTCTGTTTGTTTTTTTTATAAATGTTTCAAAGTCCTCTGTTGTCACAAAATTTTGAATACCTGTTTTAAGGTTGTAAAGTTTTCTTCTAATCTGTTTCAATTCAGTGTTTGTTTGTGATATTTCTAGATTAAGAATTTTCTTGTGAAAATTTAATTTAAATTTAAGCGCCAGTTATAAACTCGCATTAGTTTAAGGAACAGTTTAAATTAAATTTTGTGTTTGTTAATTCATGTTTAATATTGTTTTTTATTGTTAATTTTATCAAAATTCCTTAATTTATTAATGTAAACTCTACTGTCATAGTGTAAGTAAACATATTTTGTACATTTTCGCGGTAATTGTTTTTAATTGTAACTGTGTTAAATTTTCTTCTTTTTAATTAAATAGACGACCCCTTGAGAAAGTGAACAAAAAATTCACGAAACGTTGGGGAAAAATGTAATAAAAAATTGTTTTTTATTTACATGGATTAATTCAGGCCTGATTAGCTTAAAATATAAAATATAAGATTATACATAAATAAGAAATACTTTTATTGGTTCTTGTTCGATCCCTCACTGTGGCAAAGCCGATTTCATTTAGATGAATAAATTAACTTCACTATAGTGAAGGATATGTAAGATTTGGTACGTTTAAATATAAAACTCTTACATTTCGCAGTGGAGGCATTCTTTTCTGACTTCTAGTTGAATCTTTTTCACAAATATGCAATTTATATTAAAGGGGCACAAAAAATCATACAGATACAACAAAAATAAAACTGTCATGTTTGGGGGTTTCTTCATTATTATTTTTTTTTTAATAATTTATTAAATAAGATTTATAAACTTTTTTTCAACTTATGTCTTAAACAATATTTTACTGATATTTTATAACAAAGTTTGTTGTCAATAGTTCAAAATTTTTAACAAATAAATGTGCTTTGAATAAAATAAATATTTTTTCCGCTTTTGCGTAACATTAAATTTTGTGATTGCAAATATTAAATTGTTTTATAATTAATTTATTAAATTTTAATCTTCTTAGAAATTAGGAAGACACTTGAGGTGCTTTCATAATAGACATTCGAACCAGTATTTTAATTAAATTTAAGTTTCTATAATAATTTACTAAATATTTAATATTAAAACTAAAAACTAATTCAATGCACTGCTATTATTGCTTTTTAATGTGTTTTTCTTTCTTTTGTAAATATATTTTTATAATCAACATTTTTTTTATGATGAATTAATTATGTAATTTGATTATTATTTTTTAGTTTTTGTATCATTATAAACTGTTTTTGCGAGTGTAGTTGCTTTAAGTAATATTAACTAAATTATATGAAACGTATGTGTCCTTAAAGTTAATTACTTACGACTAAACTTTAATATTAACTACAAAATACTTGTATTTTTCATTTTTGTATAGAATGTTTTTTTTTTTAGATTTAACAATAAATTATTTTTAATGTATATTTAAATTTTTTAAGTGAATGTTGTAATCAATTGTTATTTGCTGTTATCGTTTGGGGTGGCATGTCGTTCATAGAACGAGGTAACGTGTAGGATTTTGAAGACTTTTGGTTGAATAAATCGGAAACATAATTTGCCTGAAAATAAAAAAGCAAAAATGTAATTTATGAATTGAACTTTTATTGAAAAATGTTTTGGAAAGATTTAAAATTATACAACGTCATATGTTATGCTACGGGAATATATTTATTTTTTTTTAAATTTAATTAAAAATTATTATAGTAAAAAATTACAAAAAAGGATGAATTAAAAAACACTTTTTAAAGGGATGTGTAAAATAGTTAACCACAAATACACATTTTTCATTTAACAGAAACTGATCAGCTGATTCGTCACGGAACAGAAAGTAAAGACTAGTTTTGCCTTAAGACTCAAAGCAATCTGATGCATACCTAAATAAGAGTGTTAACTTTGTGTCTAAGAATAAAGAAGAAATAAAACCGCTAGATTGCCTTAAAAATAACTAAATCGTCATTACTTTTCAACAATAACAAAACAACAAACAAACAAACAAGCAGCAAACTTCACTTCCTAATGCACTGTGCACTGCGGATTTTCCAATTGCTAAGCTTTGGCGCCGCGCTATTATGATTTGCTGTATGCATTTTGTATTTACATGGGAATTTTATAGATAGCGTCTTATGCCCTAATTTAGGTTTGGCTGATACATTCGTTGCTTTAACTATTGTTTTTTATTGTTATTTATATATAGCAGCCTTAAAGTATACTTTGGAATATAAATAATAAAACTGCTGTAAGTGAAATATCTTCGCTTCTTTGTGGGAAAAACTGTATTTATTAGTACATATTCATATTAACTCTTTCAGGTTTGGTGGTCAGTTAACTAACCACCTATTGTTGGGTGTTTAAAACATGTTTTCGTGCCATTTATTGAGAAAATGTAAACTAATTACTTTTTTAAAAGTCACTGTTGATCGTTTATTGCAAAGTTCAGTCGTAAGGGTGCCCT
Source organism: Gymnosoma rotundatum (assembly GCA_916610165.2). Taxonomy (NCBI): domain Eukaryota; kingdom Metazoa; phylum Arthropoda; class Insecta; order Diptera; family Tachinidae; genus Gymnosoma; species Gymnosoma rotundatum. Next base: position 76,400,788 of record OU744339.1, on the reverse strand, counting down.
GTTAAATAATTATATAATATTATATATTTTTCTGAATATATGCCAATCTATTACTTTTTAATGCGACTTCCCTCATTAATATAATAAAAAATATTTTTCAATTAATTTATTTGTTCTTACTTCCTTAAGACTTGTATTTTTATATAATAATATATAAATATATATTTTATTATATTCATTGATAAATAATGTAAGTAATAGGGAGGTTAGTTTACTAACCACTGTGACTGTAGTATATTCTACATTATTTGTTTTTCTGTTTATATTTATGTTATACTAAAGAACGCCTTGAGTACTCGATGGCCTTGAAATTGAAAATATTTTCTTGGAAGATTTATCTTCTGATTGTGGAAGTGTGTGCAGTCTTGAATCAGACAATTGGGACCATGAAACCGATATGATGATACTCTCAGATATACCTGATGGTGATTTTGACTCGGATGATAAAATACCTTTATCGAATTTGTGTTAGTTACCCGCAACCTACAGTGGTGAAAACACAGGAGGTAGATGTGTCCATAACCATATAGTAGAAATAGAAGGTATCACACCTTATTTTGGTTAGATAATTTAGTTGAAAAAATATAGAAAAAAGTAGGCTCTAAGCCCTCCCGTTCTGCGCCAACTTCGCCATTAGCAGTTAAAATTAAGCGACACAAACAATCAGTGCCAGAAGAATTACGTCTGGAAACAGTATGCAGAAGCCAGAGCGATCCACATCCCGAAGATGTACAAAATGCAGCACCAAAAAGAATCCAGTGCGTACAATATGGCAATGCAAATCCTGCAAAGACCCCCTCTGTATATAAACAAATCAGACTTGCTTCTCCGATTTTAATCAAAAGTAGTTTTGTGTTCTTAATTTGGCTGCAGATCCTAAATTTTGTTCGAATATTTTTATGCCAAGCGCCACGGTGGTTAGATAACTAACCACCTCATTACAAAAAAACCTAAAGTGCTAATTTGTTTTTTTCTGTTTTTTATAATAAGAATATGTTATTTTAACTAAAAATGCATTCGTTTTGTTTAAAAAGTTATAAATGCAAAACCGTGCCTGAAAGAGTTAAGTAACTTTTTTTGTTTTTTAAGTTGGTTAAATAGATGATGTTTATAAAATACACAACTAAGGTAGATATATGCGAAGAATGCTGATGAAGGTTGTAGCGGTCCACAAAGTGCAGCATTTCATTCTGCTAGCGTCTAATTTTTCTTGTTTTCTTTGGAAAACGTCCGCATACATTTGTAAAAATAAAAAAGATTTTTAGAAATTAAAAATAAATGAACTTAAGCCAAAATAATTTCTATATTCATTTGTAATTTTTTTCCACAATTTATATAATCTGATAGTTCTAATTACGGTAATTTCATTTGGCATTTATCTTACATACTTACAACTTACTTTCGTTATGTTGCCTTTCGGCATATATTCGACGGCTTAACATCCTTAAAACTAGGCTTTAAACCATTCTAGTAAAAAAGAATTTTTTTGGAAATAAGCAGATATAGAATTTTTTTCATGCTTTGTTCTGCAAAAAAATCATTCAGCATTGTTGGAACACAAGCTTCCCAAATTGCTAATGAACAGCGACCGAAAAATTTCTGCATAAATGTTTTCACATAAAAAAAAAAAAAACATGAAAAAATAAATATTTGCGAAAAAGAAAACTTTACAACTGAATATCGTCCTACTTTATTCTAACCAACTATGGTTTGTATAAAATCAAGTTGTAAACTATTGTGCAGGAGCTATAACTGTTTTTTTTTGTCGTGTATGTATTCGATGCCTTAGAAAAAGCAAGTAAAAAATTTGACGCTTACGACCACCGGCATCCAGAAATCACTAAATCAAGAATCAGAAATAGAAAATTTTGGACCTTTTAGACTTTTGCATAAATGACGCTGAGTATATCATACTTTAAGATTAACTAAAGGATTGTAGAACCGGTTTTAGTTGTTAGATCAATATACATATATAGGATTTTAGAACAAACGGTCCAAAATGGCATTTTTATTTTAATTTGGCAATTTTGAGGAGGTTAGAAGGTCAATCACAATAGCATCTTCCCAAAGAGGAGAGGAAAATTATAGATTTAATACGAAATTTTGGTTTTACCGGAGAAGAAAATTAATATTAATTGAACATTAAAAATATCCTCTAAATGTAATCTTTTAGCACGTTTTCGCTCAGGATTTTAAAATACATTTAAATTATTATTTAAGAACACACTGAGTTTGAAGGTTGCCAAACATTTTATTATTGTTAAAAGAAACGCAAAATTTCCAATTACGTCCAAGAAAAAATATTTTACGTTTAACCACAAACAATCATAAAATACGGTGTCACAATTATTTATAATTATTTGCAACTAATTTAATTGATCATAAAATATGGCTGTAACAAACAAAAGAGAATAAATATGTCAAACGGAATTAACGGTATTTAGTTTCCACCAATCAGTCAGTCCACATGAAAATTAAAATGAACATTTTAAAATCGTTTAAATGGAAAAATATTTTAATTCATTCTATTAAGAAAAAAATTAATAATTTTTAAGATCTAAGTGACGTTCAGTTGAGAGTCTAGTCATAAGTGGGAAACACTCCTCAAAAGCAGAAAAATTATGATTTGCGTGTCCAATTTAAACACACAAATCAAATGGCAAACAAACAATTGTTTACATGTACGAAAAAAAACAAGTTACTTGCTGCCGCTGTTGTGGAATATTATATTTCCAGCTTGGTTAACTGATAATAATTACAATGGCGTGGAACATGAATGGGATTAAAAAAAAAACAAACAATAAAATGCATCAGATCTTGAAAATTTAGAATTATAATTACATCTTCTTTATGAAAATATACTTTTCTTATGCTGCCTCGAATTTCACCAAACTTGATTAAACTTCTTTTCTAATTTATTACTATTTCTTTGTGTTTGGCTACCATTTCCTTTACGCTCCTGTAAACGCTTGTAGTTGCAGTTGCTCTTTTGTATCATTGCAACTGCGTTCATGTTTGACTTTTTGATTACTTCTGTTATTTTACCTGTTGTTATTGTTGTTGCACAAAATAGTGTTTTTTAATGATCTCTATTTTTATATTTTTATAGAATATCAAGCAGGAAATAAAACAAGATTCCAATAAAGTATTTGATATGGATGAAAAGACACGAGTAAAACCAAGTACTTTTGCGGTACTTTTCTTTCGATGTGATGTTACGACTATCACCTAGGTATTGGTCAAATGAACCCGATACACTCACGATATTATTACAAAAACCAGCTGAGGGTCGTCAAAGACTCTTAAAAGCCTTTAGGTGTCAATCTTTTTTGCAAAATTGCCTTTTTATACACTTCACCACGAAAAGTGCAAAAAGGGTATATATATATAAGTTTGTCATTCCATGTGTTGTAATTTCTACAATATCCATTTTCGCTTCTTATGCATAGCGAAGTCGATTGAGCGATGTCCGTCTGTCCCTCCATATTAGTGTTGCGTCGGCAAACTTGATTTCACCATGTCCATGTCCTTCGAGGCAGTAAGCAAAACACCACACCAAGCTCTATTTTTTTCATGTCATTTGGAACAATAAAGTAACTCCAATCAAAAAATAAATATATGGGGCGATAGGGAATTAAAAAATAAGAAAAAAAACTTATATCGTTATACTATTTTGCTGTGGTGTTTTAGTCTTCACTTCTTTCTAATCAAAAAATTGTTTTCAATGGAGCATTCCTTCCACACTAATTTTATAAAAAAAATTTGTATGATTCATTCTTTTTGAACCTCATTTAACATATTTTAAGGCAGTTTAAAATTTCTCTGTCCGTACTTTTTTTGTTTAATATTTATTGCATCTTCTACATATTTTTAGGTGAGACAAAGTCTTCTCTTTTCACTTCCTACAAAATAAAAAATAAAACTGCTTTTTTTCGGCAAACCTTTATTACATTATAATGTGTATAATTGGCAGTGTATAATTGGTCTTTTTCTTTAATGCTGTTTCTACAACTGCAAATTATCGGTCGTTTGGAAGAAATTACTGAAAGTTGTTTGAATTAAACCTATTCCACTTTCAAAAGAAATATTTGTGCGATAGAGTTGTAAAGCAAAACTGTTTTTGTTTATAGAACTTGAACGTACGTTTTGTTTTTTAATTTTTATGGTTTTAAATACAGTAGGCGCTCAGCTAAGACAAAACGGCAAAAATTAAAGGTTAAGTTAAGCCTCTGATATGTACCCGTCCGTCTTTCACCGGGCCAAGCATGTGCAACTCTCATGTACATCCAACCATTGTTTTTTTAGTTTAGCATTGCATTTTGGTACTAAATTTTTTAATTCATTTGAAAAGCATTAGCTCTTTTTTGGCATAGATTAAGCGATATATCTATATAATATCAGCTCACAGTGATAATAAAAATGAAAATGTATGAATTCATGTTTTTTTTGTTAATATTTTTGATCTCTTGTTTTTAAGTTTAATTATTTTTTATAATATACAACTCAAAACGAAGAGGGACTTAATCATACAATGTAGGAATTTTTTAACATAAATTTACTCGAGTCACTTTCTACACGTGAATAGAAACATTTTTAAGTTTCATAATTTTGGCAATCAAATCTTCTTGAAAAAGTTAATTTAACTTCATTTTTTTTCATTAAACTAAACATTGTGTAATGACTAACTTTAAGCGTAAGAAACATATTATTTTAAGTCTTTCTTTTATTTAATAGAAAATTATTCTATACATAAAGGTCTAAAATTTAGAAAAAAAAATATAAAATTTGTTATAGCTATGTAAAAAAATGTAATATTTAAGTGAAAATATTTCATTCAAGGTCCCGATACATTATGAAAGTTAATGATTATATTTGTCAAAAATAGCATGTGTGTCCGAGAGGCAGCTTATGTCCAGTTCAATCAGATTTTCTTGCGAATAAATCTTACGGTGGCATGTCATAATGGCCATGGAAAACGGTTTCGCTTACCAAAAATTTTCTGCTAGCCAGTTTATAAAAACGTGGACATTATGTCGCACCAGAAAGTGGTTAAAAGTGCTTATTAATTAATCTACCTTTTTCCATTAATTCTAAAAGATGGAACAAAAATACCAAAACGAGTTCAAATAATACTTTCAGAAATAGTGAAGGTTCGCATGTTTTTTTATTAATTAGTTTTGATCTCAACTTGAAGGTCTACTAACTTTAAGTTAAATAAAAATTAGAAAAAGATCAAATTCAATGAATTTAGATCCAATAATGTTGAAAACTTTACGCATATTTTTCTTTAAAAATATTGTCGCATTGTGCTTTCTGGGAAATAAAATTGTTTTCGCTTAAAACATATTTAAAGTACTTTTTGAAAATTGAAATAATTTTTAAATTTTAAATTAAAAAAATCGTCGAAAAATCGTATCCTTAAAATTACTGTGTTTTGGTAAATTTTTAAATTCAGAAAATCCTTATTTGGAAAAAAACAGGTCTTGGTTGGCGAAAAATTAAGAATTTTAAATTTCTTGTTTTGATTGCTATTAGAGTGAAATCAAACACGCAAACATATTTCTACAGGTCTTAACGAAGCCATTTAAAGCATATTAACACTTAAATGGATGTCCAAATTATTATTTCTAAAGATATATGTGTTAAGCATGGATTTCGCTATGGTGGACTGTTGCCCGAACATTTGTCTAAGCACCCTGATTCACCATGATGACCGGCATCTATTATCGCTTGCATATTGAAATAACGCGATCTGTTGATCAACCGAAAAGTATTAAAATCATCGCAAGAATTCTTATAGCAAAGCGAAAAGTATGCCCAGACAGAACATGAACACAAACACGTGTTCGTTACATTCAAAACGTGAGCAAATTGGTACCGAACCATGAAGACAAAGTGATGAAATTAAAAACTCCTCTGACCATTCAAAAATGTTTTTTAAATTTTGCTTACTTTTCTCAATTTTGCCCACTTTGCAGTTTAAGGAAATTAAGTATAATCGTTTAAAAGAAAAGTACGAGTGATTTAAAATTAACTAAATGTTAAATAAATTTTCTGAGGCGTTGGTTTAATTAAAATATTTTTCCTTTATTTTAAGGCACAAGGCTCATTATATATATGAATTACAAAAAAAAGAATGTTAATTATTTTACTATCAAAACTAATTGTCTTTACTATCGAGAGAGGGCCCAACTGTGTTCCAACTAAACCAATTATCCGGCATCATGTTACTCTAGAATGAAGGTGAACATTTGAAAATATAAGTGAAATGCATTAAAGAAAAGGATGATGGCATGAGTTAATGGGAAGGAAAGTGACTAAAAAAGTGTAAATTAAAACAATTGTTAAATAATGCAAATAATATAACAACTAAAAATAGCTGCAAGTGATAGGCGTGAAGAAGGGACAATTCCATGCTTTGAAAATTAATTATAAATTTTTTGTATAACAAGAAAAACAACACTTTTTCACATTCTGATTATTGCATACAGTGAAAACAAAAAAAGGGACAAAAAAATTTTATATAAATATAAATTCTAATGGAAGGGAAAACTAAAAGTAAAACATACCACTACAACAGCCACTAAGGAGCCAATTGCTGAACCTGCCAACACATCAGACCAATGATGTTTGTAATCGGATACACGTGACAAGGCTGTATACCAGGCAATCATGATGAATAAAAATTGCAAAAAATGTCTCAACAGTTTTGAACCATTCCAATTCATACGAGATTGTAAATATAACTGAAATGGAAATTAAAAATAAAATTCGTGTTAATTTTTGAATAGGAAAATAAAAACTTACCGCCAAGTAGACCATGGCATAGAAGCAAAAGCTTGAATGACCACTAGGAAATGATAATCTAGAATCTTTTAACATGCGTTGCGTTGCCGTTGGGTTGCCACACTGAAAGTCTATTATATATTTCTCTTTATTTTTTGGATCTGCACATGTTGAGCCATCTGGCATAATGGGTTGACAAAGCTTAAAATATTTAAGAAAAAAAACTTAGATTTTTATTGTGAAAACTACAAAAATAATTTAAAATGGAAGGTGGTAAGCAAGTGGTAGCAGTTAATTATTTTTACTGCCTATTTATTGATGTACAAAAATTTAATTTTCTGTATCTTAGAACTTTCAGTGGCCTTCTCGTATAGAAAAATGGAGATATTTAATTCTATTTGCAGCACGTTTTGGATTATAAAAAAGTCTGTTTCTTTTTTAATGTATCCTCGAACACTATCAGCATTTCTGCAGAGTTTTATTATGAAAAAAAGTTGACACTGTAATTTTTTCTACAGCTGTCTATATAATTCACCATTAATTTCATGCTGATCGGTTTTCATTATTTAAACATTTGGTTTTTAGCTCAAATATTTACTGCCATATTTATAAAAAATAAAATAACTTTAAAATGTGTTTTATGACAAATTTTCCATTTAAATTTCCTTTTATTTTTCCTTTTTAATAAAACTTATACTACTTCCTCAGTAATTAACCAGTTTATAATTTACTACAAACATATTTCCAATCAATATAAAATAATAAAATGATCTATTATTCAAATAGTACGCGTGTTATTTATGGAATAACTTGCAAATATTGCGTGATTTAAAAGTGTAATGTAAACATAGAAGCGAATTTATAAACATGATATTTAAGAAAAAAAAAATACTTAAAAAATCCATGATAACTAGACTTTAATAAGACTATAGTTTATGGTGTCTTACACTAATCCTAAAACTTCAAATTAATCTTATGCAAAATAGACTGAATCAGCAGGTGTTTGTTATTCTGTTGACAACAGTATTTAGCAAACAGTGGGACATGCGAAGATACCTGGCTCTTACAAGCAAAACGACGAATGGTTGCAAGTGTGTTGTATAATATAATTTATAGGCAGAGGTGTAAACGAAATATTTCTTTAACCGCTAACACAAATTGATATTAAAATTTATGTAAATAATTATTTTAAGTAGTGACAGTGATAGAGGGTTCTTGACTTCGATTATCTGTAAAGGAACACAATAAACTTAAACAATAAGTTAACAATAAAATCAAAACTCAAAATCGAAATGACATATTCTTAAGACACTCTAAAACAAAATCCCTTCTGAACTTTTTTCTCATTAATGAAATTATTTTTACCAGTGGCAACTTTACATTACATTCTTGAAGCAATCGCTAAACGGCTACTCAATTAAACTTTACTATTAAAAGTATATGTCGTTATAACAAGTTTTAAACAGCTAAAAATAGGTGGTAAGATAACTGACCACCGAATGTGAAAGAGTTAAAGAAACACAGAAAATTCTCTCCCTGCAAAGATGGTTTATAGGGATTATTAGAGAAAGTATGATAGTGTGCTCAAATGCTTTTCGACCGATAATTCTAGATTTTTCTTTTCATCATTAAGTCTCAAACTCAAATGCATGCAAATGCTGGAAAAACATCTTACAGACAACTCTTTATCTTAGTTGATATTTAAAATTGTCATATTAATATTATGTCAATACAATTATCTAGTTTTATGTATCTCAAATCCATCATCGTTCGAACGTGCATGTATGTAGTTGTCTTGCTTCAATTCGCACTATATTATATTTCCCAGCTGATCATTTCTAATTACGACAATTGCACCGAATACTTAAATTCTATAATGACAGGAGATTAAAGGTGTTCCCGTTGAATTAGAACACAAATTCATGCATAAATTTGGTCTCCATATCCACTTTTGACACGCATCACCGACTTATTGTCCAGTGCAATTATAATTTTTTTCGATAGCACTGTACAATCTATAGCGGGACCGAATGCAGTTTATTGCAAAAGCTCGATATATTTATCGTTCGTTCATCCGCACAATAGCTTTTGTATTGAGGTCCAAAATGTAACAATAGGTCGTTGTTGATATAAGTTAAAGTTGTGTTGTGATAATTAAACCTTTCTTCGCCTGTATTTATCGGCTTAGAGGGAATGGAAATGGACAAACGGCTAAAATTGTGTTAAATAATCTGCAAGCAGGCGTACTTTAATATATAAATTTTTCTTGACTCTGACATAACAAAATAAAATGGAATTAAATATTGTTAGAAATTTTTCGATCCTTAAATAAACCAAACTATCAAAACATTTTATTCCTGTAAGTCCTGCAAATTACACAAATATATTATTTGACATTTCACTATCAAAACCAGATCAATTATTTTTATTTTATTTATTAATTTTTTACAGTTGAGTAATAATGCGAATGTATTACTCAATGTATTACATTCACCTTGAAATAAAATTTGAATCTCATTAAGCAAATTGTAATGATTTTTTCAAGTATTTTTTTCCAAATCTTTTAAGCAGCTTTTTTGTTTCTCTAAGTTTATACCTTTTAAAATGAAAATTACAATAAAAATAAAAATTAAATTTATTAAATGTATGAATTTGTTTACTTACGAGTAAAAACAAACTGAAAGCAACGTTCAAGTTAAAATAAAATGCATGCGATGCCAAGTCATTATGATTTGGCAAATTTATTTTTTTGCAATTTGATTCCGTTTCGTGATTTGTATGTGTTTTCCTTTGAATTGTTATTGGAGTATAATGTGAGTTTTCTTTTGATCTATAAAAACGTATTGTTACTCATATGATCCTCTTAATGTTTCATTTTTTTTGTATTGTGCAGTGTTATAAATCCATGAGAGATCGTTTAAGAATAGTGTGAGAATTTATTACAAATATTTTTTGTTAACTTGGGTGGCGAAAACTTATTGAAATAACAAAAAAAAAAAAAAAACATGAAATAAATATGTTTAATTCTTTGGGTTTTTTATTGTTTATTAATCCGTCGTTTGTGTTTAGAAAATGTGTAACTTGCATTCCTTATCTCAATTGATTTGTTGTTGCTGTTGTCTTGTCCCTAGATTTCTTGAATTCATTCATTTTTTATAACAATAGCAACAAAGCTGTTCTCTGATTGTCTAACACAGGTGTGTTGTAGACTATAAAAGAATATGCAGGCGTAAAATTCTTAAATCTTTTAGAAAACAAACGATTTTGATTTGAAACCGTTTCAAAGGTTTTTAAAATTTATGTTTATTCTGTAACAAAATTAATAATTAGAATTAGTTCATGACGTTACAAAATCGGTTATTTCTATTACAAAGCAAAAGAAAAAATAAAAAATTCTTAAATTTTTTCGTTAACAAAATTTGTCTTATAACTTTTTTGTAAAGGCTTGTTGACTCACCCTAGTATTGTGTTTTTGCTATTAATTTCAACACGATAAACTATTCCTTATTTATTTTGGAAAGATCTCTCACCAAGAGCAACGAAAAATCTTTATCGAAATTAATAAAAAAAAAAAAAAATACAAGTGAGAGTGCTATCTATATTCGGCTATGCCGAATCTTATATACTACCCTTCACCATCTATGTAAATCTAGTTCAGTGAAGTAACTTCAATCAAAAAAGAAAATATTGGGGTAACCGAGGTTAAAAAAAAAATGGTACTACATGTATATAATTTTGCATAAAAATGACATCGGCTCTTAATGGGTTAGGTATTTAAAAAAATTTCTTTAAAGAGCTCTAAAAAGCTTTAAAATGATACCTATATTGATATTTTAAAAAATTTGAAAATTTGAGTCCCGTAACTCGAAAACTATAAACGAGCGCCAATTTTTTCACTCGATGTTTTTTCTTGGTTTTTTACCCTTCACCACAAAAAGTGGAAAAGGGATATATCTAAGTTTGTCAATCCGTGTGTAATTTCTACAATATCTATTTCCGACCCCATAAAGTATGTATATAAATTCTGTAATCGCACATAAAAAACACTTGTATATAAATAAAGAAAATTTTTATTTGATTTTTTTTATTGAAATTTATATTTGATGAAAGAGTAGTGTGTGTAGCAACGCAGATATTTTTATTTCAGAGACCTTGAAAGTGAACTTGCTTTTAATTTTTAACCACAAATAGATACAAAAATATACACATTTATGAAAATGTACAGAAACATCTGCATAATGAAAACTGAATTGTTTAAAACTCCACGCCTAATTACGCTAATAACTAAACGAAGGAACGCTCTTAAAGATTAAAGTTGTGTGTTGTTTTTTTCCTAAAACGAGTAGGGATGACTAAAGAAAAAATCCCTCATATTAGCAGTAATTTTCAATTGCAGCCCTACAATGAATTTTTAAAAAATAACATGACAAGTTCTGGCGATAATTTACAAAAGTATAAATAAATAAATATACTTCCAACTCTTCAATGTACTCTGACATAAAAATAAAGATAACTTTTAAAGCGATGCGAGTTCAGCAAAAAAAAAAAATTATTAAAATCAGTTGTTCAATAAAAATAAGTTTTAAACAAACATATGATATCTATAACATCAGCAATTAAAATCTTTTTCGTCAAAATAACACTGCATAAATCAAACAAGGAAAATAGGGGAACTCATTAAATTATTACTTCCCTTTAAAGTAACGCTTTCTTTTAGGAGAATAAAAGAATAGTTTTGTCTTATTTCTTATTTTTGGTATATAAATAAAAAAATTTAAATTGAGCTTATGGATGTGTTGTCTCTCCTACAAAGTTGATAATTTTATTTATTTCAAACGTTTATTTAATAAAAAGGCAAAAAGTCATTATAAAAATTGGGCGCAGACTTGACAGATAGGACCAGATAAGTGGCGCTGTATCTAAGATCTTAAAATGTTTTATTTCCGAATTTTCTTTTTAAACTTCAAAAATATTACTGCTGTGTTTGAAAAAGAAGCACAGGGTGGACAGAGAATGTGTAGAATGATCTGATGTAATAATAATAATTAATGTTAATATTATAACATCAGATCATTCTACACATAAAGATTTATTCCAGTATGTTTTAAACGTTAATAAAATAGAAAAACAATTATTAGATATTAGCATTTCATTATTAAATCGTATTCCATATTAAACTACACCAGTTCAATTTAATGTTTGCCGGTAATAGAGTTTCTTAAGTCCTCAGTAATTATATTTTGTTTAAAATTTTTAAAATAACGGAGGTGCATTGGGGGTATATAATTGAGCAAGTCTGACATGTCTTTATATATTGCTGAAGTAACAACACGAGAGCCTGCATACAAAAGATGCATTTTTGGAATAGCGCCAAGGTCTTTCTCTTTTTTTTAGTGACAAATCAAAAGTTAGAAATTTATCTTGTTCATCTAAAGTTATTTTAATAAATATTTTATAGGGACAATTAACTTTGTGTATTCTTCATATGTACAGTGAAAAGTTTCTGTCGCTGGTAGCTGTTACGCTTTAATAATCATTTGAGGCGTGAAGCAAATTTCGCTTTCTCACGGGCATTTCTTTTACACAAAAGTCATAATTATTGAATGGATTGAATGGTCTAAAACTAGAAATTTGTGAAAACGTTGATATGTCTCTTTCAAAACAAACGGCTCATTTGACTAATTTATTTTTCAAATATTCACTAAAGAGTTTTTTTGGTGTAAAAAACAAAAACGTTGCGCATACGCTTCCATAAAAAGAAGGATACTTATTGCAACATTTTTCTTTTTTTCAAAGTTGAGATCTCTAATTTTATAAAAATAATTTTGTAATAAAAATCTAGGTATAAAATAAGCCAGATAGATAAAACCTGCGAATACGATGGCACCCTTCATAAAAAATAAATCTTCTAATTTATATAGTAAACTGTAGCAGACTCGGATTTTAGTTCCTCGAATTTCTAAATTGTTTCTTCGTTTAACATATTTAGATTTCTCATGAATCGTATGTTTCAATGGTGACTTATTTGGTTTAAATAGGGGTAGCAGTTGGTAGGTCCAATTAATGATTTTTGGATATATCAGCAGTCGCGGCGAACAGTTTTTTCTACATAATGCAGTTTTAATGTAACGAGGTGTTATGAGGGCGACCGAAACGTTTGGTTTCACTTGCGCTGGTACGACCACATCAGAACTACAAAACCACCTCAAACTACTTTTTATCAATTAAAATTTACAGTCTAAAGTGCCCATAGTATATATCAAGCCTTTCCTTGACTTCGGTGAGGCCTTTGAAAAAACTTAAAAAACTTAAACTTAAAACCATAATAACAAAAACTGAATTTCCTGTTTTTTTTACAGACTGAATTATTAAATATTTGATTGTTTTTAAAGCTTACGATAAGTTCGAAATATCTTACCTCTAGGAAGTGTGGCCTTAAACGTCCAATCGAATATTTTGCAATGTCAGTTGATAACTGACTGACAGCAGCACCAAAACCAAAGATACCTAATTTCTTGTAGCATTCAACCATCCAATCGGGAATTTCGAAGTCCATAAAAACGTATCGTCTTACAGTCGAGTTACCATTTGAACATTTTTTCTGATTTTCAGATCTAATGATTTCCACGATGACTATCTGAAATATAGGAAAAATTTTGAATAATAGTAAAAACTACTCTTATTTAGTTTTAATAATTTTAAATTCATTTAAAAGCTTTACATTATTCATTTTAAATGGGTTGTTCGTATAAACTTGTGTCCTATAAAAAATTTTAAAATTTCTATCCAGTATTTTGTACCGGAGTGCATGTCGCATTGTAGACATTAATTCTTAAACGGTTTCTTAAAAGTCATTTTGTTTTTAAAGATATTATTTTTTAAATAATTTAACATGTTGTGTTGAATGTTTGAGCCGAAAACATCTAGGTCCTTTAAATCATCGCCTATTTTCTCATTTTTTTTTTCAAATTTTCATATGATTTGTTGTGCAAAAGGAGTATGAACTAACTTTGCCTTTTTGGCAAATTTTATATTGTATTCTTTTTAGGTATCAATAACTCTACTTAAAACTGCAAGACGTTTTTCTTTTCTATTTCTCGAATAATTGCTTCTTTTAAAAACACTCTCTGGACTGATGGAGCTTTTACCACATATCGTGACTACTCTTGGCACCCTACTGACAACGGACATCTCTCATAAGCATACATAACCGTAAATACGCACTCTTTTTGACTAACTCTAATCGATATTTGTGGTAATTGTCTTATTCAGTGCAATAAAATGTCAAGAGATTCAATATTAGCAAAATAAAGGCCGCAGAAATCAAAAAAATTAGAAAAAACCATTCGTCCCAAATGGGAATCTAGAATCATCAATGGATGATGTTTATTAAAGCGTTTGGATCTGCAATAGACAAAATATGTTTTGTTGGTTTGCTAAGACTAGGTGTCATATGCCAAATTCTGTAAAGGTAAGGAGAGTGAACTAACAGTGCACCTGGGTTCATCTGATTTTCCTGCACCAGATCGATGGTTACAAGTTATGCACTATTTTAACTACGGTCAAAGCAGTATTGTTAAGTTTGTGCAAAACGAGAAAATTAGGATAAAGAGAATCGTTCAAGTTTATATAGTTTATGTGACTTTCTATATCTTGAAATAGGCGACAGTGTGAGGTTTATATAAAAAGCCGAATTATTGGCGATGAGTTTAAAAGTTTTGCACTACACTGTACTGCTCCGTTTTGTAATTTTAATTATGCAAAGTTCACAAACTAATTGCCTGTATGGCATACAAATTGTTGATATTGATGTAAATTATGCACTTGTTTAATTTATCAATTTGTCAGCGCTTTTTTTATAAAATTTAATTACATAATTAGGCTCTTGTAAAATTATATAATAATTAATTCACTTTATAAGAAATATGCCGCAAAATTAATTCGTCTTTTTTACGCAACATTTTCGACATTTAATATAAAAGGCTGATTTAAATAACTCGCCATTCTGCGACACAGGAAAAAAAAAACAAACAGTGGAACTGACAAGTGATTTAAATGTAAAGAGTGTTTTTCCCCTAAAGAGTTGAGTAATTAAAGCATCTGTTTTTTCATTTTTTCGTTTGTTTGTATCCAATGTGATTGTTTTCTTTTTTTATTAAGTGTTTAAAAAATGTTTGGGAAAAGTGTCAATAATTTAACATGATTTCATAATTGCGCTGCAACAATTAAACTCTTGTTTCGTTAAGAAATAAAATTTTTATTATGAAAGAAAAGAGAATATGTGTTGAACATGTGTCATTTACAAAAATTGACCTAAATTTTGTAATGAAGATTGAACTGTGAAATTTATAAATACTTTTAATAATTCAAACCCCTTCGTTTCATGACTCTGTGTTATATTTTGTACAAATGTTTAATAGGGAAAACACTAAAAAGATCTCGAAGTAATAACAGTTTATCGAAATATTAAAATAAAATTTTTATTCGAATGTATGTATATGTGTATGTATGAAATTTATTAAAATGTTCTTTTGGGTCAAACTTGATCAGTGAGTTTTATATGGGAACCATACTCCTGAATGGAAATTACATAAAAATATCTTTCACTTGAATTTTTACTTTATAAGGCTCTTTTTTTTGTTTAATACACGACTGAAGTTTATTTTCAATTAATATCTCACACCTCATAAACTATTTTACCAGTCAGTCTGTTTCCTATTTTTGTAATAGTTTTTATTAGATTTGAAATCATATAAAAAGAATGTATTTTTCCAAGTATTATAAATAAAAAAACATATTGTTCCTTTTAATTCAATCAATTTAATTTTAAGTACGACTCCTTCTGCGAAGTCTATTGAGCAATGTTGAAATAGTGTTGAAATCAACTTAGCCAAGAGGTAGAGAAAATTTAAATACGCCAATCGATCAGAAATAATTTTGAAAATCAGCAAGATCCATGTCCTTCGAGGCAGCGGGCAAAACACCAGACCTTGTTTTTGCCATATCACTTGGAACAAATCTAGTTAAGTAAAGTTAGAACAAATCTAGTTAAGTTAAATACCGCCCATCGTGATACAAGTAATAAATAACCAAAACAAAGTTATAGTGTTGGCAAAATATTTTACTACAAGTTTTGCTTAGAATTTGCAACAAAAAATGTTTTTTTTTTTTTTTTTTTTGAAACAGAGGCAACTCTCAAACGATTTAATTTTCCAGTACAAGCTATCACTTTTCAGTACTAGCTACGTAGTTTAGCAAAGATTTATTCACACTTTTTAGTTTTAGTTTATACTTGTGAGCTTTGCTAGTACTGAAAAGTTTGAGCTAGTGCTAGTACTAGGTACTATGTAGTATAAACTGCCATTTTATTCACTCTGTCTTGGCAGTATTTGAAAATAATTCTTGCAAAAACAAACCGACTTTAAAACAGATTTTATCTGTCAGACTATAACGGTTCAAGAGTATGGTCACATACATTAGATTACATTAACTATTGGGACCCCTTATATCTCCAAACTTTAAACTTGTTCAAATGTTTAATAGTTTGGCAATATACATCAAATTACAGCAACTATAGGGGCACCCTTTAATTTCCAAATTCAAATTATATAACAGTTTGGCCCTTTAATTTATAATTTAAAATTTTTATACTTCTTATCGTACCAAACAAAGTAGTGGACATTATGTGTAATTTTCAGGTTCAAAAAATAACACCATAAAGTTTAAGTCAAATTAATTTTGGGAACACCCTTTAATTTCTAAATTTAAATTAAAGGCTTCTTGTTATAGCGGAGTTAGCAATACCGATCTCTTGTAAGTTTCAGCTGACTGTCTGTAACGGCTCAAATCTTGCCACATTCACCAAACTATATCAACTATTGGATCAGCCGTTTATTTCGAAATCCAAATTTTATGTTTGTTGTTATAGTGGAGTTAGTAATACAGGTTCAAAAGATAGGCCCATATAAGTAAATCTACATCAATTATGGGACATCCTATAATTTCTAAATTCAAATTATAAACTCGTTAATATAGCGGGCTTAGCAATACAGGTCACTTTTAAGTTTCAGCGTTCTGTCTATTACGGTTGAAAGTTCGACAACATGTTTGAAATTACATCAACTATTGGGACACTCATTAACTTCCAAATCCAAGTTATATATTTGTTTTTATGCGGTTCGTTGTAAATTTCAAGCGTATGTCTACGCGTCATTACAAAGGCACCTTTATCTCTTTGAATTTTAAACGATTACTTTCTCACGGTACTTGAGATTGTCCTGTCTTCGGTAATTTTTCTTTTTTATACTTTTTTCTTTACAACAGTTCCAGTACCGTATTAATTGTAGTGAAGTTATTATGAAAGCGCACTGTACCTTGCGTGTAATTTAATATTTAATGAATTTTTAACAACAATTTGTTACTGCATTTAAATAATCAATCAAGTAGGCTTTTAATAGTGTTTTTTTATACCCTTTAATCCGGATGAAAGAGGGTATATCTAAAGGCCGGGGCACATAGAAAACGCCATACGTTAAGCTTTGATGTATTAGACTGACAAGTCAGTTAAAATACATCTTTTCTATGAGTGTTGTCACAATCAGTACGTCTCCATTAACATAAAGTACGAAAGCTGGGCAACTTTTAACTTTTGACGTACGTTGATTACTTTGACAGCTATCATTTGCTGCTTCTTCTTGTTTTGTTTTCGCTTTTGCTGTATTAAAATGTGTCTTTGTTCGACAACAAAGTACTAATTGTGCAAACCTCATCCGTCATTATTTTGACTTCAGTAAACTACGCCAAATTACAACGTGTGACGGATTCTATGTTCCCCGGCCTTAAGTTTTTCATTCTGTTGGTTATTTCAGCAATACCCCTTTCCATTGAGCGATCTCTATCTGTCCATCCGTGTTCATGTTGAAATCAACTTTGCCAAGTCACTAGATGAGCTAGAGAAAATTGAAATACGCTAAACGATCAGGTGTAGTTATGCTATTGCAAAGCAGCAAGCTCGGTCCATGTCCTTCGAAGCAGAGGGCAAACTGCACACCTGCCTCTAATTTTTTCATATCCTTTTTTCAGCTTTCATTAATATTCCAGCAGGTGTTTGTGTTTATGATAAAAAAATTAATGAAAAAGGTAAGAAAATTGGCGAGGTTTTCTCTACTTACTACTTATTTACCACTGGATTATACAAGGATCTGATCCGATAACCTTTTCATTAACTAAGTTGGGACAACAATCCTAAACCAAACGTCCAATTTAAACAAAAAAGCCTTTTTTGAACAGAAAACATTTATGGTAGGAAAGAATTTTTAATGCGATTTCTATGTATATGTTGTTATACATATATGTTGAAGGGAATATAAGATTCAGCATTGCCGAGTATAGCACTTTTATTGTTCTATATTGTATAAAATATTCGATATAAGACAACAACCACTTTGACTCTCACATACAAATCAGAGCTTCAACAAAATTATGTTGTACTTATTCTGATACTTAATATCTAACATTTTTGCGGTTAAGGATTCCAATTCTAAGGATATGTATCGTGTGACAATGCCTTGGTTTTGAATCTTTTTATGTTGTTACAAAATCCTCTTGAGTAATAAACAACATTTCAAGTATCACTCACTCACCCACTACTCACTTTATCAAGAAGCCGTTTATAAATTGACACAGTATGCAGATGTGTTTGGGAATTACGATGTGATATCGACAATGTCTTCATTTCATCGACAATGTAAATACACATTGCCTTTTTTTATTGCAATAAAATTTGAGAGGTCATGTCTTGTAATGAAGAAAAAACCAAAACTATCAGGTAATAAACAAATTTTAAATTCAAACAACAAAAAATAAATAAAAATTCAGGAACTAAAAAATTGTTCACAAATTTTCCAGCCGTTGCATTGTGTGAATGTGTTTTCATATTAGGAATGTTAACTTTTACAAAATTCTTTAGTTTGTAATTTAATGGTTCGTTAAACAACAAGCCGCAGCTGTATCAAGTGATTAGATAATGAACTTTTACATATTTTTTTAATTAATTTATTTTTTTTATTTGAAAAGAATGTTTTAATTACATAACTGCAAGGCAACTGCTTTTAAAGCAAAATAATTTAGTTTTTTCCTATTTTTTCTATATTTAAAAACTGTATAGCAAATATTTACTAAAAAAATAAATTGACGAAAGATACTTACCACACTTATTGGCAGCACTAGACCAATAACGTACAACAGCCAATTTTTAATCGTCGAATCTTTGAAAGGATGCATCAGAGATTCATCATCACAGAAGAAACCGCGTTTGTATGGATATCCCCATAAATAGAAGAATAAAATGGGAAAGCCAACTGTAAACGAAATGATAAAAAAATTGATTAACTAACATCTCCAAAAAGAAAAACTTCACAAAATAAAAATAAAAACAAAAGTATAAAAAATGGAAATTGTTTATAATAAAATTTCTAAACGAACGCCAGAATCATAAAATATTTACAACACAACTTCCTTAATAATCCAATGAAAAAACAAACTTTTTAGAAAAACAACAAACAAAATTGCAAAGAAATCAAAGGTGAAGAAATAACGTCATAAAATCAAATTTTCCACAGAAACATAAAAACTTACAAACATTTTCAATTTGTTTCGTTTTAAGTTTTACAGCACTTTGACATGCATTTTTGTTTGTTTTATTAATTTCAGTTTCAAATCGCCTTATTTCAAAGAAATATAATTTATTTATGAAATATTTCCATGTGACAAGTGTAACAAATTGGTTTATAAAGATGTCATAAGATTCTTTAAAATTTGTGTCATAAATGGAAGTATTTAGAATGTGAGAATTGTGGACTCGGCGAATGTTTTATTCAGTTTTATATTATTCGTTTTTTTCCTACTTTAAATTTTAAATATGTTTTTAAGTGTGAGAAAATCTTTAAGTGGCCATTAGCATTTTTTACAAATCAAACAAAAAAAAAAAAGAAAAAAAACGTTGCATAGTGAATCATTCATATTAAAAATATCCCATCAATCTTTAATAAATTGAATGCAAACAAAACATCAATGCAGTCAAACTACATAAAATAAAATTTTTGCTTTGTTGTTTTGTGAAAGCTTTAATGTTTACTAAACCTGTTTTATTAATTCTCAATAAGATTAAACAACTTAAAAGGCAATTTTTAGGAGTTTTTGGAAGAATTATTTTAAAATATTTAATTATACATCCATACATACATACAAGGCAGTATGCCTTGTAGGTAGATACGAATAATGCCGAAAAAGGGAATTTGCTATTCAAAGAATGCCATATTTTTTGTTAGTATCGGACTTTTATTTTTCTCTTTACAATTAATCACACATAATTGCTAACTTAAGCCTATCTGAAACAAAAATTGATTTAAAAATTTTTTATATTTAAAAACCAAAGATTTAAGAAAAAAACAATTGTTTTAATTTTACTTTTTAATTATAAACATGTGTAATATTAATTCACTACAAAAAACCTTTATTGTTAAAGTTTTTTCCTAGCTCAACTCGATTAATTTTCCGCCGAGATTGGGAAATAGAAAGAAATCAATCCTACATTTGTTAAAAAGGAATTGTTTCATAATTTATATTTCGCATTGTAAAATAATAGAATTATAGCGAACAACTCAAACTGATTAGTAAATAGCAATTTTGCTAAAACAAACATATTAAATTGGAAATATTTTTAAGGGGTTGGCAAAAAAACCTTATGTGGGGTAACAATAAGACTGTCTCCGTTTTTCTCTTTACCTCTCCGAGTTTTAGTGGCAGTGCTGTTGCATTCAGGGGATTTTATATTCTTAAATGTGGATTGAAAATACTGTTTAGGATTTGTGAACTTTTAAAAGTTCTGGGATACGAGAGCTGCTATATATATTTATGGCCTGGCAACACTGAGTGCTGCCAAGTGCAATCTGACATTTCCATTGGAAAGTTTGTCATTTTTAAGCATAATCGTACTCAAACCGTTTTGACGTACGACCATTATTTGTGTTGTTTACAGTGACTTGAAAAAATTAATATAGAAAAAAATGGAATTAACTCGTGAACATTTTCATGCCATCATTTTTCACAACTTTCGACGTGGATTATCACGACAAGAGTGCATTGATGAACTTACATCTTTGTATGGCGATGAAGCACCCTCCTATAGCACTGTGAAAAATTGGTACAATGAATTTAATCGTGGCCGAAGCTCGCTCAAAGACGAATTCCGTGAAGGTCGTCCAAAAACGGCTGTTGTGCCAGAGAACATTGATCCCGTGCGTGAACTCATAATGCAAGATCGACATGCGACATATCGAGAGATAGAGACATCCTTGGACATTTCTTCCACCAGCATACATTCGATACTGCATGAACACGTGGCCGTAAGAAAGGTTTGTTCTCGTAGGATCCCGCACAATTTGAAAGTCGCTCAAAAAATGGCTCGTGTCGATTGGTGCAAAGAAATGTTGCAAAAATAAGATTGCGGTGCTTCAAAAGACGTTTATAAGATCGTCACAGGTGACGAATTAGGGATCTATGCGTATGAGCCTGAAACGAAACAACAATCGACCGTGTGGGTCTTCAAAGACGAGCAAAATCCAACGAAAGTTGTTTGTGGAAGAAGCACTTCGAAGGAAATGATCGCCTGTTTCTTCGGCAAAACTGGTCATGTGGCGACTGTTCCGCTTGAGCAACGTAGGACGGTCACTTCTGAGTGGTACACTACAATTTGTTTGCCTGAAGTCATCGCAGAAATTCGAAAAACCAACAAGAGAAGACGAATCATTGTTCACCATGACAATGCGAGCTCTCACACATCGGCTCAAACCAGAGCGTTTTTGACCGGCCAAAACGTCGAATTAATGGGTCATCCGCCGTACAGCCCT
This sequence comes from Gymnosoma rotundatum, assembly GCA_916610165.2. NCBI lineage: Eukaryota > Metazoa > Arthropoda > Insecta > Diptera > Tachinidae > Gymnosoma > Gymnosoma rotundatum. The sequence continues at coordinate 76,379,093 of OU744339.1, read as the reverse complement.
GACTTGGCACCTAATGGCTTCTTCTTGTTTTCGCACATCAAGAAAAAAATGCGTGGTCAACGATTTTCGTCGCCAGATGAAGCTGTTGAAGTGTTCAAAAACCATGTTTCAGAGGTGTATCAATCGGGGTTTGAGCGCATGCAAAAGTGTATAAATCATGCTGGAGAATACTTTGAAAAACAATAAAACCATTTTTGATTATAAATATTCGCATTTTCACTATTAGGCCAGAAATATATAGAGCAGCCCGCGTATTTCATGATATTGTATTTTACATTATCTTTAACAGTTAGGCCGACTTCCTAAACGCCTCTTGCAATGCGTAATTTAAAAAAATGCGTATGCAATGCTAAACATGTTTTAAATGCAAACTTGCGTTGCAGAGACATTTTTTGCATTTTATCGGCATTTAGGAACGTCGCTATGCAACTCATACGTAAAACATATGTGAAAAACATTGCATAAAATTGAATAATTTTTTTGAAAAAAAAAGGTTACACAAAATTATTTATCCATTTTGTTGGCAAGTGCTGAGGAATTATCTCAGGCCAAATCTTCCAAAAAATATTGATTTGCTATAGAAACCTATTAAAAAGAAAAAGAGAAGAGACAACTTTGTTAAGGACAATAAAAATCCCTGAAACAAGTGATCAAAAATAAATATTTTTTTAAGAATTCATTGAATTAATGGATGATGGCATTTTTTATTCACATTTCATTTTAAAAATAACATTTTTAAATTGTTTGCATACAAAATAAAAATGATGCCTGATTTTGACTTCTGATACTCATTAAAGTGAGTTGCTAAACAATTAGGAACATTGTACGTTGCCAAAAAATTTAGATATGCGTTCACGAAGTGTATGCATTGTAAATATGCATTGCAACTTGCGTTTAGGAAGTCGGCCTATGTAGTCATTCTAGTATTTTATTCTTTAACGTTCAAGGCCTTCAAGATAAGTTAGCAATTAAATAATTGAAGCATTAGAGTTTTAATTAGTGGACAAAAGTTTAACGTTTATGGCAGAATTGGTACCAAGAGAAATACTTATATACAGAAATAAGAAAAAAAAATAACATATTAAGAATGAGGAGGTAGCCCTGCAATACGAATTTAAAATCAAACAATTCCACATAACCATACAAATGAAATTAACTATACTACAAGAAATATATGCATTTCTATACTAATGCTTTAATAAATTAAAATAGAATTATTTTCAGTGGGATTTTTGTAGATAAAATAAACTGGATTAAGGGGATTTCGGGAAAAATCCTTTAGATTGGACGTTTGTCACTGAAAATTATATGGTAACTCTGGGTAGTATTGATGTTTTCAACAGATCTTGAGTCTCATTTGCTAACGTTTCTTAGCTTCTCGTATCATATGTCTTAAATTTGGTCACTCAATTTTGAATAGACAATGTTGTCGTCTCTATTAGAGACACACATTATATAAATATAAAAGACAAAAATTGTATAATTCCCGCATAATTTAAAATACTAAACTGTCATAATTTCAAATAAATAAAAGGGCAGCATTTAAACAAACATTTACTTCACTCGTAATTACTGTTAATTTTTTGAGACATGTTGCATTTATTATTGGGTACGTACAACCAAATGCAAACATATTTACATACAAACATAATTCATTCCGACCTCCCGTATGAATTACAAAACATTCAAGTGTAATTAAAGTGACGTTAAGTTTTAGTAGCAAAATTTATAGATGCAACAAAGTAAAAGCATTCAAAGTAAAAGTATCTTTAAATACAATTTTATACGACGAATTCACATGTTTTTAATATGATTCCTAACTCGTTACTTGTATGGCGTTGGCAATAAAAAAAAAAATTAAATATCATTCCAGAATCAATGGCATGGCCATGACATAAATTTCAATTATGCGTAATACCTGCAGAAAGCAACAACGTTTTAATGAAAAATAACAGCACGTTACGAGTTCAATGTTAAATTGGAAGAAAAAAGTATATTTCATTAATTCACTTGTTACCCACACATTTTTATTGTTGCTTGTGGAGAATTTTTTAAAAATGCTGGCACAAAAATATTCCAAGTTGATTTTTTTTTATTTCTAACTATTCATTTGAATAAAAAATAATATTTGTTCCTAAATCTACGAAAGATTATTCATTAATTATTATTGGACACCATTATATCTGAGTTAGAACAAGTTTCTGTTGCCTATACCAATATTATAATATCAGGAGATTTTAATACCAATTTATTAACCAATTCTAGTTCAAATTTTTGTACAACAATGACTTCGCTTAAATTTCACCCTGTTAATAACTCAATGCGAACACATTTCACTAAGACGAATGCCTCTCTATTAGATCTCTTCCTCGTCTCTGATAGCTGCAAAGTATCTCATTATGACCAAATTTCTGTCATATATATTCAGAATACAACGTCATGAAAAATCATTTTGTTATCGTGACTTCAATAATATTGATATGCCGACACTTGGGAATGATCTTTTTTCTGCTAGCTGGGACGATATATTCTATATACCATCTGTTGATGCACAAGTCGAACATGGTCTTATCTATCAGCTATTTAATAAACACGTCCCACTCAAAAAAAAAAGATCTAATAGAAGAGTAAATCCCTAGTTTTCTTCGGAGACTAAATCGGCTATTGAACGGCGGAATCTACTGTAATATTTCACTGGCGCGCATGCGTACAGCACTATGGCAACACAAGCGCAGTGTTGTATCGTAGTGGCATAAAATACAGCACTGTCAAGCAAAGTTGGTTGCAGTACTGTTTGACAAATTGGACAAGCCGCCAACTTAATTAGGCGCTGGCTTGTTTCCGGTCTTTCTTGTTTGGACTGTGAGAGGGAATAGGGTGCAAGAATTCAAAAGCTGCAAATATCAACAACATCCTGAAGGGCAAAGAAAAAAAATAGTGAAGTGGAAAATAAAGGAAGAATTGAGTTTTCGTCTAACTAAATTCATTCCAGCCAGAAATTTTTAGTGTCGGGCAGGTTGCAGGAAAAGTGGAAATAGTGTTTTTTTGTCCCTTTTCATTTCTCTCAGAGGAGGCGGCGGAAAATAGAAAAATTAATGTGGCGACGCCAACAGAGTGATTTGATTGAGTTTTTGTTAAGGATGTTGATCCTTTTTATTCATGGTACAGGTTGGGGGCATACTTTAACCCAATTATAACCATAAAACTTAAAATACAAACAAGACCAAATAAAGGTGCATCCAACAGGTATTCGGAAAAAAAATGAATAAAAAGAGCAGAATATATAAATAGCCGATAGGAGAAAAACAAAAAAAAAACCATTTGCAATCCGAACAGCAGGCCAGAAGCCCAGGCTAAAAAGGGCTAGGCAAGCGTCACCACCACAAAACGGAAAAAAATACAAATTCTTTTAATTCCGCCTGTAACCTCTTCACTGTATAAAATGAGAAACTTTGGCTGCAATATAATCACCCTACGCACTTGCCGACAATATAATTACACCACGTACACCTCCACAACGTTAATAAATGATTCAAATACTGCAACCACAGCAGATTAGGACTCAGCCCAGGATAAAAAGGGCTAGGCGAACATTATCCCTCACCCCAGTCCACAATAGCCCAGTTTAAACATCCAGTCAACCGACATCACAACCACAAATCAAAATCCAACCACCACTGCAATAGCCCAACATCAACAGTTCTAGTCTGCATCACCACACTATCCGGAGTGAGCCTGAACAGCATACAGCAACCATCACATCAGCAAACGCAACCCATCCGTGTCAAACTACACCATCTGGAGACACCAACAGTCAGCAAGATCATTTACAACGGTCACAACAACACCATATCAAGACCACAGATAAGTATAGTTAATTTTTGGGTAGTGTAGATCTGTATTGTTCGGTAGTTTAGGTATAAGCATAAAACCCGGTTCGCGTAAGTCTCGTTTCGAGCGTTTTTAAGTTTTTTTTGGCGGTTTTCTTTGCCTTATTAAAAAGAAAACCGACCGTTTCACTTGTTTTATTTGCGATCGTTGCGGCGGTCGCGCCGTTGAGGAAAATAGTGAGAGGCAGGAGATTTTGAGCTTGGGCCCAACCAAAACCCCAAGTTCTCAATCCCCCAGCAGTACCACTAGGCAAATCAACGGCACCCCTCCTGTGTCTTTCAAGGCACGCTCGATTTGGAGCACACAATAGCCCGGTTGATAGTCATTACCATAGACCAAAACATTTTTGCAATTTTCGAAATTTAATTAAAGTTTGATTCAGCAAAATTTAACAATCTAATTTTTTTTTTAAATTCTGAATTTATTTAAAATTCAATTCAATAGAAATTATCAAAATTATTCAAGAAAAATGGAAAAGCGATAAACATTTTTGAGATTCAAAATTTAACCGAAATTTAATTTAATAAAAATTAAAAAGCTACCTAATTTTTGGATTTCAAAATTTAATCAATATGTAATTCAATGAAAAAAAAAATCTAATTCTTTTAGATTCTAAATTTAATCAAAATTAATTCAAGAAAAATAAACAGAAACATAAGTTTTGGATTCCAAATTTAGCCCAAATTAAGTTGATAAAAATTGAAAAACCGTATATTTTTTTTTGATTCTAAATTCGAGCGAAATTAATTCAATAAAAGTGAAGTGTAAAATAAAGCTTAAATTCCTAAATTAATTAGAAGTAATTGAACCACCGGAAAGACAAAATCGCGATTTGTTAATTGCAAAACAATTTCGTTAATTTGGAATCAAAATAAAATACATTCATTGAAGTGAAGTAAAAATTAACGGAATATATATATATAATAATATAAATAAATAAATGAATTTATAAATAGATAAGTAGATACGCTACATGATTTAAGTGATAAAATTTCAGGTTTATTCAAATTTCCCTAAGTTAAATTAAATTAATGCAGATTAATGTAAACAAATCATATCACCTAAGACACAAGAATTCAAAATGTAAAATATAGCTTCATAGATTTTGTAAAATATCGTTCGAACGTAGGGTTCCTAAATTTAATTTTTAAACGTAATTTAAGAATCATTTTGATGTAAATAAAAACAAAATTTTTATTGTAATATATGAATTGAACATCCATTGAAATTTTGAAATCATGCTTTTGTAAGAGTAAATAACACGGGATCCAGGTAAGGTATCGAGTGAAGTTGTCATTAGGGGAAGCTTAATTTCTTGGTCGGCTACCACGGTCATGGGGAGGGTACCACTACGGCCCATAACATCAGGGTCGGATTCATCGCAAGTAGAGTGTTTTCTAAGGCACTGGTACAATATTTGTCACACCGTTGTCCTGCCATAGCCCGCAACGAACCACCACCCAAGCCCGCGAGCTTAGTCGTGCACATATCAAAGTTGCCAGTGTGCCGGGCGATTGGAAGGGACAGCCAATAGAAGCTGGCTATGAACCCGTGGGTAACATGGAGGTGAATAAGAGAAATTCTCCAGCATTTGGCATCTCGTTTGGTCATTTTGAATTTTAAGCAAAAATTTCAGCAGGGGTTTTTATTGGTGAAACGTGACACTACTTTTTAATCGACGGAAACGTTACAAAACACCACAATTGCTTGCGGAACATCACAAGGCGAGAAGAGAAGTTGTAACAATTATCAGGCGGTAGAAGCTATCATATTACGGCAATAAATTTCAGAATGCAGTAAATACTAAGCATACATGGATGCAGATTCGTGAAATGGGAGTTGTGAATTCCAATTACAAATCAGATAGATTAGATGTTAATGCTGTTAATAGGAAATTTGCTAATATTCCGCAACCTCCGGTAAAAGTGAATTTTTATGATGGTAACAACAATATATCTACAATAAACGATTTCCACTTCCGACATCTTACTTTAGATGACACAATTGAAGGCATTCTAAAAATTAAGTCCAATGCTGTTGGCCTTGACGACATCCATCCTCGTTTTATAAAACTTATATTGTCTTATATAATACGTCATATCAATCACATTTTCAACACGATTTTAACAACTAGCACCTTTCCAATTGAGTGGAAGTCAGCGAAAATTATTTCAGTGCCTAAAAGTGATGGTGACTACCGGCCAATATCTATCCTTCCTTACATATCAAAGGTTTTTGAGAGAAATTTCATAAACAAATTTATAAACACAATAAAAAACCGACCATCAGTCTGGTTTTAGACCTTAACACAGCTGCACTACAGCTTCAACCAAGGTGGTTGAGAATATCCGTGGCAATATAGATGAGAATAAGTTAAAATTTTTGGTCTTACGTGATCACTCCAAGGCATTTGACACTGTTGACCATCAAATGTTGTTATTGAAGTTTGGCAATAAGTTTTGATTTTCTACAACCGCAACAAAATAAATATCTTCGTATTTAACTGGTAAATCACAGATAGTTAGTGGTGGTATTGTCTCTTCACCCTTGTTTACAAGCCGAGGTGTTCTGCAGGGGTCCATACTTGGCCCACCTTTTTACTTCATGTATGCAAATGACCTTCGTTTGCAGATCAGATACTCTAAAATTCAAATGTATGCTGATGACGTACAGCTATATCTAAGTTGTTCAAAAACAGCTAAAAATTCTAATATTAATGAAATAAATTTTAGATCTAATTAGAATTTATCAATTGGCATATGCTAATGGACTACTTCTTAATCCTATTAAGTATAAATTTTTAACAATCGGCAAAACTCCGGCGGTACTAAAAGGGAATTTGTATATTTCTCTTAATGGGACAAAAATTCAATTGCCAATTATAGCAAAAAAATTTGGGCGTTACTTTTAATAGCTCGCTGACATGGTCGGATCACATTAATCAAGCATGTGGCATAATTTATGGAAAGATTAGAACCCTATGGCAGACTCAACACTTTACACCCATGAGGATAAGGATGATGATTGCCAAAACATATTTAATTCCTTCTCTTTTATATGCCTCTGAGAATTTTGCTGGATGCAATATGACTTTGAAACGAGAGCTCAACATAGCGTTTAATAATATTGTTCGATATGTTTCTGCTTTTAAAAGATTTGATCATATATCACCGTATTTAATACATGTCCTTGACATGCACCTCGATTACTAGATGAAGCTTAAAAATTTTATTTTTTTCATAAAATAATAACTACAAAAAAGCCTGACCCTCTTTATGGCAAATTGGTATTCACATCGTCTGCGAGAAACAATAATAATATTCGAACATTTAAATACCGAAAGAGTGCTTCTTTTCACCAGTTTTCTATATATACCATTTACCTCTGAAACCATCTCCCTCCAAATATTCAACTTAGTAGCAACGCAGCGCGATTCAAAAAATTGTTAAGTAGTTATTACAGAAATTCATAAAATTGTTTAAAACGGTAAACGGTATGTAACTTATCTGATTCTAATGCTGTAATTTATGAGATAATTGATCTTGTTGTAAAATAAATAAATAAAAAATAAATATATAAAACATATCTTTTTTATATATATTTCTCTTTTATTATTTTTTATTGAAATATATGTAAGTGCCAACAGTAGGGTCATTTATGGACAATACATTCCATTAATTCTTTTAAGTGGGTGGCTCAGTGTTAAAGAATCTTTGAATGACAACGACATATGTACTTTATTATATTTTTAATAATTTCTTAGTTTGGGCCTACCACTGCTCAACACTAATTCGCTTACCAAATACCAGAGATGATTAAAACACAATCTGAAAATGGCGATAACGTGTACTTTTAAAATTAAGCTTTTCCGCCGTTATTTTTTTTATTTACATAAAATAAAAAGACCTTGTGCTTGAAAAATAAATTAAAATATAATTAATTAAAAGGTCAAATAAAAAACTATATTAATAAAGTATGAACAGTTATTAAGTAACCATTGTAATTTCTCCTACAATAATGTTAAGTTGGCTACATTTTAAGTAGTTGCTAAATTTTAATAAATATCTAGACATTTTCCAAGCGTGCCTTGACCTTGCCTTTCCTGCTTAATGAAATTCTTATAAAAGAAAATCAAACCAAAAGAACTAAGTGAAACTATGATTGCTCTCTTTCTATTTACGGCCAACATAAATCCAGGAAACTGACTCTTATTGAAAACAAAGTGATTCGTTAGTTGTTTTAAGTGCTGATTGTTTGTGTGTATGTTGCAATGGTTGTTGTCGACTTAAGTAAAAATGCAATACATTCGTCCATGGTTAAAGTCTAAGCGGTATTTTTTTTAACTTAAACACAAGAAATGTTCATTCGATTTTTTGTGTCTATCCGTTCATCTGACTGTATTTTTTTTCTAAAGAAATCTAAGCTGGGATTTTGTACATTAGCGGTTTTATATTTCTAATGCAACTAAATCTTTTTGCATTGTAAACGTAAAATATTTAACATAAAGATGACAGACAGATTGCCTGTACTTAAGGAATTTTAAAATATATTTAATCATATTTTTTTGTTAATGAGAAATAAATATCTTTTTGTGTCAGAGACAAATATTTGGTTTTCGTTTGTCTTAACGGCAATTGTAGAGGCAAGTTCAAATTTATTTTTTATCAATCCCTTAATGGATTAAGGAAATGGTTTTTAATGTAGTTTTGACGAATGATAATTCAGGAGAGTATAGAGTTTCTTAATTATATTTTAATAACAATTATAATGTAAAAGACCTTTAACTTTTAAGGTTAAAATTAATCAAAAACTTATTAGGAATTTTACATTTTTATGGATTCAGATTTTTCCGATTCTACTTACTGAGGGAACGAACGTCTTAGTAACTGAGTCCAAAAAATATTTTCATTTCATCAAACCTTAATAAAAACTACACAAATTCAATTATGCAATACAAAAAATATATATACAATAATTTCGTTGTGAGATAATTATTAAAAAAAAAAACATTTTTAAATATAAATAAATTGTCAGTGAAAGTGCAAAAACACTTTGGCAGCTCACTATGCTATTGATGCTATTTGTTTTATTTTAAATAACATCTTACAACTACATATTCAGTTTAATGTGACATAGCCGACCACCATCGAAAAATTTGAGTATAAAAACAACATGACAGAAGATAAATGAAATTAAAAGATTAGTTTTTTACTCATGATCCATAACGTCACAGGTAAGAATTGGAAAGCAACAGGTTAAGGAACAATTAAAAACGTTCTTCTTTAAAGTCACCTTAAGTAGCAGCTTATGAATCAACAAAAGGAGATTAAATTCTGCTTCGTTATTATATTATATTATATTAATCTTATCTAAAATTATTTATTAATATTTACAGCTGACTGGGTTTTTTCGTTTTTCAGAGTAGTGAAATGTTTTGTTTTCTTTGTGATAAAATTGTAAATTAATGAATTTGAACAAAAAATTTAAACTGGTTAAATTCCTTTTGTTAATTATATTTTTTTGTATTTATAAAGATTTGTAATGGTTGTTTACTATCCCAAGTCCCCCTATTTTCAGTGACTGACTGCCTGTTTTTGTGTGTCTATCTAAAAGTCTTCGACTCTTAAGAAAACAATAGAAAATCCCATTTAATTCTGTTTTCTTTATTTTTTGTTATGAAGTTTGTTTAAGAACTTCAATTCTTTTTTATGTATTTTAGCTTTGACTCAAAAATTTAGTTTTTAAGTAGCATTTCGTCTGTTTGTCGATATAAATGCGAGTACAAGTAATAAAATAATTAATTAATAATGCCATTGTTTCTCTCTCCCCCTAACTTTTTTATAATTTTATGACTGAAGACTGTCATAAAATATTATTCTATGTTGCATTTAAGTCGATTATTTTAATATAACAATCAAATGTTATTATTGTTTTCTTAAACATCTTTTTATTTGTTGTTTATTGACAATAAAAACTGAATAATTATTAGTAACTTGATAGCTGGGTTATAATTTTCAAGTGTTCAGTTAAATTAATCTTGCTTTTTTCTTTTTATTTTTTTATTTATTTTATTGTTTTAATTGTTCAGTTTCTTAAGATAAAAATTTCATTTCGAGATTAATACAAAAAGATAAAAAGACCACTAGAAAAGCTCTGTGAACGAGAAAAACTCAAAATATTTTTTTCTTTTTATCAAAGAATCATTCTAAACTACAATGTTTGTATGCCAAAATAAATATGCACTGGTTTTTATAAAAATTGGAATATGTCTATTTTTTCATGTATTAATACATTTAAGGGTTTGCATTTGAATCAATTTAAAACTATTGGCCAACTTTAGTGAATTCGAGTGATGTTTTCTACACTATGCACCTTTTAGATTAAAACATGAAATAATAATTACTAAAATTATTTGAAAAAATAACCGGTTTCTTGTCTCCACATGGACTTATACCACTTTTAAAAATAACATTTTAGAAGAAATAAAAATAGGAGCAAATTTAAGTCCATATTTTTATAGACCTTAGCTTTACTAAATAAATTTTTATCCATCTACAACAAGTTATTTCACGAAATGGTGATGTTGGTTGGCCTCCACGGTCGGCTGATTTGACTGCTCCGCACTTTATTTTGTGGGGATATCTGAAAAGCCAGGTTTATGTAAACAACCTAGAAACGCTTAAGCAACTCAAGCAAAATATTTATGATGAAATTAATGAAATAAAGCGTGCAATATGAGAGAATAAAATGATAATGTGCTCAAAGGGCTCTCATTTGTGAGGTTAACAGAGCCGGACATTTATCTGATATTGTATTTCATACATAATATATTTATTACATAAAATATTTATCAATTTAGGATCCATTCTCTTTCATTTAATCAAAAATTATAAACAAACAAAGTAGCATAACTTTCTGGCGGACACCCTGTATATATCACGACCTCATTTTACATCTTTCATAATGAAACACAACATTTTTTGCAATATTTAAAAAAACTCACGGGGATGATGAAGTCTCAGTTCTCTCTTTTGAAAAACGAAATCATAAACTCCCATAACACCTAAAATAACTTTTCGTAAAGCAACATCGGATCCATTACAAGATAATTAAATTAATTAAAAAAACGCATTAACAAAAACTAAAAACATAAACAAAAAATGAATAAAAATATTAAATGTGTTAAAATCTAATTACATTTTTACGATTCCAATGTTCCATTTAGTGTTAGTGTTGTCTTTAAATTAATGGCAACCATTAAATGAAGAAAAAACTTTGAATTACAGTGGGTCTTAAAACGAATTTTCCTGCTTTTTTTAAAGATATCATTTATATTACGTGAAATTTGTTCAATTAAAAAAGTTTCCATTGATTGCCTAAATAAAAATAATAAAAAAAAAAAAAAAATAAATTCCGCTTTAGTTTTGGGGCACTGTAAAACGAGTTTATTTCTTAAGTTAGTAGTAAGACAACAACATTGTATTAAAAAATATATGTGTTAAATTCTTGGCAAAGTTAAAAATACATCCAAGCCCTTTAGCCTGTAAAATCTTAAACGATAGTGTTTACATCCAATTATAAAATAGACAATGCGGTTTTTGGGTCGAGCCTTAGAAAAAATATATAAATTTTAGCAACATATATGCAAAATTAGTTTTTGTCTAGCATTGGTTAGACCTAAAATATAAAATTGTTAGATGTAAGAATCTCACACTTACTGTTAGATCAATTATAATTAAAGATTAAATTAATAAATTTAAGTGAAAAAACTCTTCTTATTAGATTTTAACGCTTCCATTTTGCTGTTTTTGTTTTTTAATTTACTTCGTGTTTACGTTTATGTCATTCAAGAAACTTAAAACTTTAGTACCATACAAGTTTGTTGGCTGACGTATTAAAAAAGCTGTAAAAATAAAATACAATTTTTTTTCCCAGCAAAATAATCTTGCTTCTTCAAACCCAATTCCTCTGTCCTTAACTTAAACCATGAGACTAAATATGTAAAAATCAGATATTCTATGCGAATACTTCATTGGTTTTAATTTTATTTTTTATGTAGTAAATGAGTACAAACACCCTTCGTATATTTTAAGGTTCTGCCTAAAACAGTTCAAAAGATGATGCTGTTCACATAAAAATCAAGTCCTTTTGTTATTGCACCGGTGACTTTTTATTTTAACAAACTGAAGATATACAAAAATTCTTCGACACAGAAGATAAAATATTTACCATCCTAATATCCTTCAGTTTTGACTGCCAACAGTGGTCATCATTGTAAGGATTAGAAAACCATTAGAGAACCAGTCGTGATTACAAAAAAAAAATTAGAGAAAATTGCATTAAACTGACAAAAGTTCTACAAGAAGAAGCAAACGATTTGCTTCGGATTAATACTTACACAGTATTGAGTTTTAGGTTACCACTGGTGTGTGAGTAAAATACTGTGTTCTTATTTTAAGCAACATGAAATTATTACCACAAAAATAAATTAAGAATTAAGAAAGTATCACTAATATAAAAAATAATTATGCTCATTCGCTTTTTAGCCCACAGCGAGTAGGAGAAATACTTTCGAGTTCACTGTAGTTTTTTATTCAACATATGCAACAAGAGTCTTATCAGAACTAATCGAAAATGTTAAGTGTAAATAAATGTTTTCAAATGTTTCAATAAAAAAAAGTTATACGAGTATTGAAGGTAATAAAAAATTACTCACAACATTTAGATGAGGCCTACACAAATTGTTAAAGAAACACCAAGGTTTTTCTAATTTTGCAGTTTTTAGCAAAAAAATAAAACTGGCTTTAAAAAAGAAATTCCTTTTTTTAATGGAATTGAATTGAAATTTTCTTAAATGAAGAGATTTAAATGAACTGGATATGGAAGTGTATTTATTTTCTTACTTATTTATCGACTCTTTAATGTTTCCCTGGTTTTGTTGTTTGTGGTAAAAGATAAAATGGCAAAACAACAACAAGTGGATGTCTAAATACCTACTTCGATCTTTTGTATTACAAATCTTAAAAAAACCTAAGGAAATTCCTAGAATAAAAAGAATGTTTGCTCAAAGAAATTCTTTTAAACTAATTAAAATAACTTTAAGACTCAGAGAACAGGTCTTGTCAGTTTGTTGAATAAATGTGCAAGACAGAAACGTTCTCTACTAAATTGCAAAACAATTTTATTGTCATTCCTTTTGCAGAACTAGATGTAAAAGGTATTTTTGCTATTGTTCTTTTTTGTTGTTTAGTCATTATTGGTAGTTCAGAAAAATAACCTTTTTTATTTTATTTACTTATTTGCTTTTTAAATCACTCACTGGCTTACAACCTTTTAGAAGATCTATTTATCTGCTTTTTCTTTAGTTTTCATTGTTAAATAAATTGTACATGTCTCCTTACAATGATGATTATTGTTGGATGTCAAAACTGAACGACATTAGGGTGGTAACTATTTGTTCGCTTATTTTTTTTTACTTCAGAAAATTGATTTTATTATTATTTGAAACTCTTGGATCTAGTCAATTTCTAATATTTTAATATGAGTAGATCTAAGAAGGTCAAAATTATCTTTTAAAAGGAATATATGCCTTGAAAATTCTAAAAGGCGAAACAAAAAAAGATAGAAGCATGAAAACGTCTAAAAACGCTTCGTAAAAAGCCACTTCATACACAAAATAGTGTAATGAAAAATGTATGTCATGCCTGGACTTAAATGTTTCTATTTTGGGCCATTTCTTTGCAAGACTTATAGATTTTTAAAACAAACTAAATTTTTATTAAATGTCTGTAAAAGGCGTAGAAGTCATCATTCAACTGGTGGATTAAGACAGTATTCGAAATTTTTAAAAAATAAAACAATACTTCTTCTTGAAAAGCTGTTAGGTATTAAAACGTGGCAAGTTTCCACAAAAATGTGTAAACTTACTTTTAACCTCAAGCTCAGACATTTTTCCTTTGGAAACCAGCAATTAAATCGTCACCTTGTTATATTTTAAAATTTAAAGAAATATTGTGGAGGAAATAACAATGAAATCTAACTATGCGAAAGGCCAAAACGGTGTAAACGCCAATTCGATTAATAATGTGGATTTTTTCTTATATTTTCTGAAGTATTATTTCTTTTGCCTTCGTTCAAAAAATAAAGCGAATGAAAAACTTTTTACCGTGTCGCTGAACATTTTATTATAAGTTAAAAAAATAAAAACTTTCGGCAATGTCTGACTCGTGCTCAAACGGGAAATTTTCCCTAAGAGCAACAAAAGGAAGTTTCATCAGTGGTTGGGTTTTAATTTCTACACATGTCATCTTTTTGAGCCTTAACGACATGAAACAATAACAAAAGCCCCAAAACGCCAAAATTTTTTTTTGGAAAATTTATATTCCCTTTGAATATTACAAAATCAATTGAATATCAATTTAATTTTAATTTTTTATTCAATATCCAGGATTCTTCAAAACAAAATCAATTTTATTACGATAGAACTGAATATTAAATTTCATCCACAAGAGGTATATATTGGGATTCGATATGTGTAAACTGAGAGAGGAGCAATGAAGTGGACAACAAAAAATTTGCAGATCTGTAATTTTGTAATTTCCAATATACTTAATGAAATTTACGAACATTTTATTGTATTTGCGAAACGAATTTTAATTTACTGCCAGCAAAATGGGCCGCCTTAATACTCGCCTGTGTGTATAAATATAACATTCGTATATATAAATCGTTCATTAATTCTTCTTCTGAAGATCTTTTTCTACAAACATCATCAGTACATGTCATTTACGTTCAAATTAATGTCTTCAAACAAAGACATAAGTCATACCAGGGAGCAAAAAAGGCTTGAAATTGAAAGAAGCGAGCCATGTTAAAAGAAAATATATTGTTAAAGTTCATTGTCTTTAATGATCAAATTATCCGTGATCAGGGTCACAGACCAGTCAAGATAAATAGTTAAACCAAAAATAGCTTAAACAACAACGCTAACAAAGCGCTGACAGGAATGTCTTTGCAATGTTATGACCTTTTGTGGCAGACTGATACTTAAATATTTATAAAAAAAATTAAACATCTACTGGTATTGAGGCAAAAAAAAAAAAAAAAAATTGTAGACATTTAAATTCTTGTTTAGATTTGTATCTTAAAAATTCCATTTTAGTTTTTTTCTGTTAAAAAATTTAACCGAAAGTCTTAAAAATTTGTACGTAAGACATTTTTAAAACCCTATTTGAAATAATAATAAAATTTTATTTTTTACAGTTGTGGTGGGTTAAATAGTCATTATTTAAACAATTCGATTTATATTATGCAAAACAAAAACAACAACAACCAGTCGCAAAATTAAGAAAACAGATTTCTTGTTAATCAGGGTTATTTTAATGTTGACTATGCATTCAATGAGGAGAAGCACGGACTTTGCTCAGGAACTAAAGAAGAGAAGTTGCCATTGACTTAACCACTGTCGCTAGGTTTACCTTTTTGTATATTATTAATATTTTCAATTCAAGTAGCCAGTTAAAGTAATGATAAGTTTTTGGAATTTTTTTTGAAATCAAGTAATTTTAAATTTTAAGGCAACAAATATGTTTATGTCAAATTATGACGACACTGCAGGAATAAAAAGGACTCAAAATCAAAACATATACTTAATATAAAATAAAAACAGTCATAAAAGGATGTACTTATGTATGAACAACCCTTGAGAGTCATTTAAGTTTTAATAAAATTTGTATTTTTTTTAATTGCGTTAATTTTTGTGTAATCGCGAATTTTTGTGAAATTTTCTCGATAAATTTTTGCTATCTTTTTTTTTATTGAAATTATGTTCTTCTGGTGAAATTTAATTTTATCAATTTAGAAATTGAAGGAATTTCCTTTTTTTGGTAAAAACTTTTTTTTCAGGTCAAAAGTTAAACCTTTTTGGTTTGTAAAAATTTGGTTTATTTATGATTTGCTAATAATTAGACAGTATGTTTGTAATTTGGTTTTCGTTAGTTGAGCGATTAAAATTTTAGTTTGGTGATAACTATTCTTTTATTTATATTTAAGAGTAGAAATATATCCTTACGGTTGCGGCGACGGATTCCGCATGTCAGAGAAAAAACAAATCAAATGAAGTGCGGCGACGGATGCGGATTTTATTGTCAGTTTTTATTTTTTGTTTACTAATTTTTTTATTCGTTTTTATTAAAATATAGATAAAAAAATTTTGTAAAATGTAAACAATCAATAAATTGAAAAATTTTAAAATTATTCTTGTTTTTCAATGACTTTTTATATTTTCTTTTTCTTCTTTTTTCCTAGTCATTCACAAAAATATTAACAAATAGTATTTTTTGTCAGATAAACAGTAAAACTGTGGCAACATGCTGAAAAAGATAAAATTAAAAAATGAGAGCTTGAGAGAAAACGCACTCAAATTAAAATAGATTCTAATTTCATGCGGATTCGTTGAACGTTTTTTATTGTCAAAACTCCATATAGAAAAAAAAACAACCGCATCCGCAACCGTGAGGTTTTATTTCTATTCTAAATTTCTAATACATTTTTAATTTTTGAGTTTTGCTTTTTAGGTAAAACACCGATTTTTATTAAAATATCGTCCACAAAGTTTGTGAAGATGTTGAAAATAATAGACGAATACGCTTAACCGAATTCCCCTAAAATCTAAATAAATTTCATAGAGTCGCAAATGATAATTGTAAAAGATCCAATGTAAGAAAATAATATCATTATAAATCGTAAAATAAATAATATGGATGGAATAAAAAACCTATTTATTGTGATATGACTTCCAACTGAGTCCAAGATATCAAGAAGCGAAATAAATTTAAAACCAAGTCGTCTGTTTGCTTTCTTGTAATTCTTATTTAGTCAGTTAAATCTTAGACTAACGAACAAAAGTTTTTTTTTTTAAATTTGCCTTTCCGATTTTTTAATAATAATAATAGTTGTTTGTACAAATTTAGCACAAATACGTTAAATAAAATGACTATTTTTAATTTTATATAACTTTGTTTGCTTATATTTATACAACTTCCGATAAAAGTAGGAAAATTGTTTTTATTGCTGAATTTATAATTAAATTTTTTGTTTTGTTTGTTTGTTTGCTTGCTAATTTTCATATTTTTAGTTATTTAAATTGCGATCTAATATTTGCCGATGCAAGCACCGTTTTATCTTTCGTATTTGTCAACATACAAAACAGTATAAACCACAACAAAATATATTGTGTTGATTTACGTGTATTATTTTTTACAGATTTTTATTTTTCTTTTTAAAAAAAATATGTATATTAAAACGAACTTGACACATAATGCGGTTGTGTCAATTAAGAGTAAATCTATTCATATGAACTTGTCACCTATTACGAGGGCTGCTATATATATTTCTGGGCTGGCAACACTGAGTGCTGCCAAGTGCAATCTGACATTTCCATTGGAAAGTTTGTCATTTTTAAGCATAATCGTACTCAAAACGTTTTGACGTACGACCATTATTTGTGCTGTTTACAGTGACTTGAAAAAATTAATATAGAAAAAAATGGAATTAACTCGTGAACATTTTCGTGCCATCATTTTTGACAACTTTTGACGTGGATTATCACGACAAGAGTGCATTGATGAACTTAAATCTTTGTATGGCGATGAAGCACCATCCTATAGCACCGTGAAGGTCATCCAAAAACGGCTGTTGTGCCAGAGAACATTGATGCCGTGCGTGAACTCATAATGCAAGATCGACATGCGACATACCGAAAGATAGAGACATCCTTGGACATTTCTTCCACCAGCATACATTCGATACTGCATGAACACCTGGCCGTAAAAAAGGTTTGTTCTCGTTGGATCCCGCACAATTTGAAACTCGCTCAAAAAAAGGCTCGTGTCGATTGGTGCAAAGAAATGTTGCAAAAATACGATTGCGGTGCTTCAAAAGACGTTTATAAGATCGTCACAGGTGACGAATCATGGATCTATGCGTATGAGCCCGAAACGAAACAACAATCGACCGTGTGGGTCTTCAAAGACGAGCAAAATCCAACGAAAGTTGTTCGTGGAAAAAGCACTTCGAAGCAAATGGTCGCCTGTTTCTTCTGCAAAACTGGTCATGTGGCGACTGTTCCGCTTGAGAAACGTAGGACGGTCACTTCTGAGTGGTACACTACAATTTGTTTGCCTGAAGTCGCCGGAGAAATTCAAAAAACCAACAAGAGAAGACGAATCATTGTTCACCATCACAATGCAAGCTCTCACACATCGGCTCACACCAGAGCGTTTTTGACCGGCTAAAACGTCGAATTAATGGGTCATCCGCCGTACAGCCCTGACTTGGAACCTAATGACTTCTTCTTGTTTCCGCACATCAAGAAAAAAATGCGTGGTCAACGATTTTCGTCGCCAGAAGAAGCTGTTGAAGTGTTCAAAAACCATGTTTTAGAGGTGTCTCAATCGGAGTGGAAAAAGTGCTTCGACAACTGGTTTGAGCGCATGCAAGTGTATAAAACATGCTGGAGAATACTTTGAAAAACAATAAAACCATTTTTGATTATAAATATTTGCATTTTCACTATTAGGCCAGAAATATATAGAGCAGCCCTCGTATTTGGTCATGAGAAGAGTGACAAATAGTTTTTTTTTACAAAAATGGTGTTCACTTGAAGATGCAAGCCGAGTGTTAATCTCGACTACCAATCGAACTATTGAAAAATATTATATTTCGAATGTTTTATTCAAAAGTATAATTTTGGGCATGTCATATATGTATGCTAAACAAAGATAACTTTTATATCATGCTGTTATATTTTCTACGACTTCTCTTTTGCAAATTTAATATAAAACATTATTGAGTTCTTAAGATTAAACTCAAAATTACATTAATTTGTTACTTTAGGTTAGGTTGCACAGGCCGTCGGCGCAAAAGAAAAGACCGACTCACTTGGGTCCCTAAGGTCCCATTGTGTCTCTTTAACTTTAACTATTTCATAATATTATTTTTATGATGTAAAAATAAATTTTATTAGCGAAATTCATTTTTGCATTTGAAAACAAAAGCATTGAAAAAGTGAAATAAAAGAATTATTCGCGAACATTAACTTAGAAACATTAACCTAAAATTTTGATTCAAATTCCTAAGAAATTAGATTAAGTTTTCTGATAAATCTTATTTTCGACTTTCGGTGAGTGTTCTAGAAAATTTTCCTAGAATGTCTGAACTAAGCACAAAATTCTTAGTTGTTATGTATATTTCTAGACTAGATTTGGGACAAACACTTGAAAGGTGATGAACCGCAGTACAATAATTCTCAATCGATTTTGCTTGTTTTAATTCGTTCGTTCACAAATATAAAATATTTTGTGTTCGCCTGCAAACGACAAAAAAAAATTAGAAACAATAATAACTCGCGAAGGGGATAAAAACACAAGAATAAAATATAAAATTCAATTTACAAAAAAAAAAAAATTAGATCGTCAATAGAATTTGTTCTTATCTTCGTCTTCTTTACACTCTGAAAAAAATATTGTCAATCTCAAGCCCAGTAAATTATAGTGAACGTTGTTAATATTTGCATAGATAAAACAATTTATTGAAATATTCTTTATTTGTGATAAAAAATAAAAGTAAATGAAAGTGTTTAAAATATAACGCGTGGTTGTTTAAAATAATAATTTACTTCCGTCAAATACACAGAACCATTTAAAATGATTGTAATGAAACTTTAAATTAAATTGTTATTTTTATTTATAAATTTCCGTTTTTTAAATTACTAAATACTTTGCTGCTGATCAATACTATAGCGAGGGCAATTTAATATGTCTTTTAAAAATAATATTAGCAACACTAAAATTTTATAACAAAAAAGGCTGATAAAAATTGGCAGTCAAAAAGGGCAGGCAAGTTTTAAGGAAATCATTTTTTAGCAATCTACTTCTAAGACCGGTTGTAATATTTTTAATAATTTTTATTGTAATAAAAAAATTTAACTTAGCCCTGTCCCTTTAAACAGTTACAATCGGAATTTATCGATAAAGTCCGGTATATTGTTTTAATAGATGGCAAATTGAAGTCAACAACGTCGGAATTGCTACTAGTTTCTATATATTGTAAAATCGGATCAGAAATAAAAATAAACAAAATCATTTGACTGAATTTTTAGTTTCTTTTAAGCTTTTTTTACGCCACTCTTTGCTACTGATAAAACTTGGTTGTAATAGATTTTATTAGTTGAATCTGCTAAGAAAAAGCAACCGGGGTAAAGTCGACAGTTTTGGCAAAGTTTTTCAAAAAGTGCATAAAATTAACTCATTAATGAAAAAACTTATTCATCATATTATTCGTTAAAAAAGTAACCAAGAATAAAATTTTATATTCTGGCTGTTTAAGGAACCCTCCATGTATATGTGAAAACTATTGCTTAGTTTTTTCGTGGAAACAAAATGTAAAAGCCATCTGATTTAACATTTTTTCCTCTGTCGCTCTGTTTAACTTAAATCTTCATTTACAACTCGTTCGTTGCATTTCGAAAATCTACTTAGTGGTTTTCCAAACAGTCAGTATTTGCTATTTGTGGTTAACACCCACGTTATACCTTGTTCAGACATGTTTTCTTAATTGAGTTAAGTTAATTTTATTTGTGCAATTTATTTTTGGTGTTCTCACATGCTCAATTAAGCTTATTCAATTAGCACAACGCATATTAATTTACAGGTAGTGCCGTCCACCCAGCTGATTTCTCTTTTTATTTTGAAAACAACATGGCTTTTTGTCGATGCTTTGAAGTTGGAAGTGTCAAAAGCCATTTTCGAATGACCCGTAATTTTCTTTTTATTTCTTTGTTTACATTTTTTTACTTGCGGTTTTTCAATTTTATGAATTTTTCTTCTCACTGAACATAGTTTCCAGAGTAAACATACCTGTTGACAAAGGTTGCATATGTACTAATTGCTTAATTTATTAGTTGACTTCTTATATGGTAAATTGAGCTCAATTAAGGCCTTAATTGCCTCAATTCCTTAATTGCGCAATTAAAGCGTATGTCTGAACAGAGTATTATTTAATTTTAAAGTTGACATAAAAGTCATCTTTCCTTAGCGTACTACATGTGTAGCAAGGTTTGGCCTTTAATTGATATCATCGTTTCTAAAAAACAAGAACTGATGCTGCTATAAAACAACTGTAAAAACTTACTCATTAAACCTGCATATTATTATCATTAATATTATAAACTTTTAAGCCGTTCTTTTTCTAAATTTAGCAGCAAGAGTGGGAAAAATGTATTGTTTTTTAACACAACTTCTGAATATTAATTATTTTTAATTAAAAACATTCTTCAAATCAAAAGCCAATTTTTTCAAACATTTGTCTTCTCTTTCAGCCTTCTCTAACAATTATTAATTGTTTATAAGATTATTGGTTCTAGACCGAATCTTTTAGGACATTTTAAGTCATGTGTCAACATGACTTAAAATGTCGAACTTACCGCTATAAATTATCGTTGCATCAGATTAAGGAAACGTTTCTTGTGAAATATTTTGGAATATTTTAAGCTTCAAATTAAAAGCCTTAAATCACTAAACGATAACAAGAAAATGAAAAATATTGTGGATAAATGTGTGTCAGGTCTGATAAAAGAAGAGCCATCAACAAATAAATTTTGTTTATTATAAATTTATATGTTTGTAAGTATGTTTGACATGTGTAAATATAAAGGAAATGTTATCAAATGACAAATATAGAGACTTCATCAATCAATGAAACCTCCATCACTCCCACTAAAAAAAACCAGCAAAGAAATATTTTTTCTTTTTTTTTTCATTAGATATTCTAAAAAATATTTCTTTTTTCTTAGTATTTTTATACCCTTCACCACAAAAAGTAGAAAAAAGTATATCTAAGTTTGTCATTCCGTTTGTAATTTCTACAATATACATTTCCGACCCCATAAAGTATATACATTCTAAATTCTAATGCATAGCAAAGACGATTGTGGTGCTACTGGAAATCCAAAAAACCACGCCTACCTCTAAATTCTTCATAATATTTAGAACAATGAAATAACTGCGATAGAGAATTAAAAATAAGAAAAAAAACATTGAGTGAAAAAATTGGTGCTCGCCCATATTTCCCGAGTTAAGGGCCTCTAAAATTTAAAAATTTTTTTAATTATCAATATGGATATCATTTTAAGGCTTTTGAAAAGGTATTTAAGGAAATGCAAAAAATTTTTATAAATGCCTAACCCATTAAGAGCCAATGGCATTTTATGCAAAATTAAACATATCGCTCATTTACATCAATAACGTCATAACTCAAAAAATTTCATTTCGAGATAATAGCAATTTAAGTTTTTCACTTGTTCTCATCATTGACTAAAATATCAGACTGCTTAAGCTCCCACTACAATTAGTAAAAAGATTTATAATAAAAAGAATAACATTTAAGAAAACTTTCATCAATTATATATTTATTTGTGAAAAGAAAAACGGAGTTTCATAATTGAAAATAATACATTACATGCGATAAGTCGATTCATTTAAAAAATATAATTTTTTCATATATACTGTCACAAAACAAAATGTGATAGAATGTTTTAGAAAGCGATATGATCTTTACGTTATGAAGTCTACTCCACAACTCAAAATGTTTCGCCCTTATGGACAAACAAAGACTCCAAACATGAAATGTTTGAACGTGGAAATTACACAAGACATAAAGATGAAACTTACACACAACATAAAGCATGAAATGGCGAACACTTGTTCTTTTTGTTTAACTCCAAAATTTGAATATTTGAGTTATGACGTTATTAAAGTAAATGAGCGAAATGTTGTACCATATTTTTTTATTTTTTATTTTTTGTTCGACTTAGATGCGATTTTATTAATACGGTAATAATCATTCGCTATATCTTATTTTATTATCATTAAACTTTTTTAGAGTTATAAAATACAAAGACAATAAGAAGTAAAATTTCTGCCAACAAGTCAAAGAGTTTTAACTCAAAAGGCCTTGTTCTCTACGTAATGTAAGTATGTAAATATTTTTGTTTATTACAAAAAAAAAAAAAACTTTTGTGCTCGTTAGCAATTTTAAATTTCTATTTGGCTCAAATTAATTTTGTAATACATGATTAATTGAATTAACTACATAATTGACTTAAAAGAAGAATATGATCTAATTAAATAATTAATTGTATCAATTAAAAATTTAATTAAAGTTCAATCTGAACAAAATATTTTTCTGTGTATATAAAACTTTTAATCGCTTCAAAAATTTTTGTGATTGGAAAACATTATCGTTTAGTTTTCAGGGTGCTTGCAGGCAGTTTTCGTGTAAAAAGAAAAAGACTCAATCATCAGGTATAGTTAATTATATGAGTACGATTTTTTTTTTATTGGCTTGTTATAAAAAAATATAACAAGTAAAGTAAAACAAAAAAACTTTTGTTTTTTGAATAATTTTTTCTTTTGATTTATAACAATTCAGTTTTTAATTATATACTAATATTAACTT
This sequence comes from Gymnosoma rotundatum, assembly GCA_916610165.2. Lineage (NCBI taxonomy): Eukaryota > Metazoa > Arthropoda > Insecta > Diptera > Tachinidae > Gymnosoma > Gymnosoma rotundatum. Next base: position 76,355,687 of record OU744339.1, on the reverse strand, counting down.
AAATAGCTATAGTGGAAATATCAGGACGGTTCAGTAATTCGAATTTAAAATCCGTTATACTAAGAAAAATTTTATAGTCAGTTCCTCGAATAAAAGCTCTCTACGATAAAGTTTATGAAAAGCGTGAAGTAGCTTCTATTATTTTTTCCAACACTGTACATACATAGCGTCTTGAAGCCTAAAATAATATCACCTTATTTAACACTTTTCAAACACATTTCATTTAAGTTAACAAACTTAATTAATTAAAAAAATTTACAAGATTTTCGATAAAAAAAAAGTTTTATTAGCGCTGAACTCTGGGAGGTAATTTTATTGGTTCATGAATATTTTTTAAAGTTTAAAAAACCAATAACAATGACACATGTTACTGATTTGTATCACTTTTAGAAATATTAAATTCTTTCGTTTTTGTTTTAAGTGGTTTTCACTGCTACATAATATTGTCTGCTTTCTAAGTTCTAGTGACAATATATTTGAAAGTCATCGACATATTTTTTAATGTTTATCTTAATATACATTTTATTTTGTAACTATCATAAACTTGGCTCTAAACGTTGTACGGTTATTTCCTTGCTATCTTTAATTTCATGGATTCCCTCCAACTGTTGAATGTCATAAACATTTAGCTCGTGTTCATATATTCAGTTAATTGTGTATTTTTATATTTAAAAGCAATATCGCAGTTGTACAAATGTTGGTGTACCTCATTGTTTAAATTAACAATTCTAGATATTTTTCAAGTGACAGATTTTTTAAAGAAATCTCCTGTTTTATTCGATTAATAATGTAGAATTTTAATGGGACTTCATAAATATGTAACATTTCCAGATAATTTTCTCTAGTCGTGCATGTTTTAAAAGATGCTTTATCATTTTGTAGTTTTGGTTAAATATTTCTTGAAAAATTATCAACTGGGAAATATCTAACGGCTGTGATGTCGCACTGGATTATTATCTAAGATGTGAGTGCATTTAATCGATACAAAGTTTATTTTATAGGCAGCATTTTATTAGCGGCCGTTGGTTGTAATTTAGAAATAGAAAAACATAAATTTTAAAGTAAAAAAAAAGAATTTGTGTGTTCGCTAATGGTTTTTTTTATTTTTGTAAATATATAAAGACTAATTATTTTGAGTTAAAATTTATTTTAGTTTTTACTAGTGATTAAAAAAAATATATTTTAAAATTTCAGTAATTAAATACCTAATGGTAGAAAGAAACGAATCGCTTTTAAAATACTTTTTTCATGGCTATCTCTATTATATGTAACTTTGGGATTGCGTATTTTTAAGAATAAACTTAAAATATTTATATTCAAACAAACAAAAAAAATAGCAAAAACTATTTCTTTATGGCAGTCATGACATTACTTGTAGTGTTGACTTTTGTTTTGTTACTTATATTTAAACATGATGCAGGAAAAGCTTAAAATGCAATCTAATGCAATCAGTTCTTCACAAGGCCATAAACAATATAAAACGCCTTACGTGGACAAAAACAGAACTCGAATCATTCCTAGTAAAGCAACAAAGTTTATGTTAATGCTGATTTTGGAGAAGCATTTAACTTCAAGAAGCTTGTTTATCATAATTGTGGTAGGGCATGTGGGGGTTCGGCTTTACTGATTAATGCCCGAATCAAGAACTATTTATTAAACGATTTTTAAAAAATTATATTAAGCTACAAATGTCTTCCTCGATCCCTTTCATCAAGATCACTGTATTACCCTCCAAGAGGTTCTATATCTAAAATACAGCGAACTCTTTAAATCAATAGGATTTTAATGGCGGCTGGCGTTTAGAATGCAAAGTGTATATTCTGGGGATCATAACTCAGCGAAAAGATCTTGAAAATCATGTATTGTTTGATGTCATTGTTAAAATGGGTTTGAACATGATCTCTAGTGAGCAAAAAATTTACAAATTTAAAATTGGCGTTTCACCAGGTATTAACGGAGAAGTAATTGCAACTCAAGTCTAATTAGAACTATCTTTAAACAATCCACCTTAAAGAAACCACAAGTACATAGATTACCGAGGGAAGGCGCTTACATAAATCTAAGCACTCGCTGCTGGCAAGCTATAGCTTTGGGAGCAACAGAAGATGTAAGCCTTTCCCTCATTATTCTTGATCAAAGTGTAAGGCGAAAGCGAAAATCTGTAACCCAAGCCCAGCCTAACATCAAATGAACGAAGCTGCTTAGAGAACTAGTTAAATCTAAAAGAACAGCATTTCTAAAGAAATACCTATGCCAGGCAAGCAGTAGACAAAAACCATAGTAAAGTAGGAGGTTGAGCAAGAAACGACACTGAGAAAGGTAATATATTTATCGAACATTTAAAATAACTTTTATTTCAAGTGTATCGCCCGACAGGGGAGTAGCCATCAGTGATTGCTCAGTCTGCAGTTCAGCTTAGATTTACTCTCCAAAAAGAGAATTTCTTAACTTAATCAAAAGAATGCCCCTAGCATTCACAAAATGATTAATTGGATCTGATCTGATCTTTTTTATTTTAAATGCCTCACTTTGCCTTGAGTATGTACTTCCCTGAAGACAGGAAGATTTTATTTATCACTACAAGCCACAAAAAGAATACACAAAAATAGAATCATACAGACTAAATACTCTTTTAGCAAACATGTCGAAACTATTAATAATGTACAACACACCAAAAAATTACAAGGTCCGGGCTATAAATTCTGATAGAGGAGACAAAAAAAAGATATACGTGTATCGGCGTTTTGAAAGTTTCCATCTGGATTTCATTTCAGAGGGGGTTAAAATTTCCCAGCTCTGGCACATTCCTATTGTTAAACGGCATAAGAAACCATGTGACCCTTACATTTTAGGTAAAAAATGTGTTCAGCAAATTTATGTAAAATGTTACGGAGAACATTTTTGTAGAAATGTTAACCCTCTAACTCCTCAAGATATGGGTCTTTTTTGTCCTTCTTTTAAAAAATAGCAAAAAACATCATTAAAACAGGGTTTTAGAGGGTTAAAATGTTCCACAAAAATGTTACCCGTTAAATTTTACTATAAGTCCCTGAATACACCAAAAAGGAAAATTCAACCATAAAGTCAGAAATAAGACGTATTAAAAGAGAGCTTAGGGTTAATTTCGCATTTATTAAGAATTTTGTTTTAAAGCAAATTTGGATAGCATTATTTACATTTTTTTTAGCTCTAGGCAATTCCACTTCATTATCATACAATGTCCAGCATATTTCAGCGATAAGCGAATGAATGCTTTTACCTTTATCTTACGAAAATTGTTATTACTTACTGCCCTTTTATAAACCGCATTTTATTACGTCTGAAAAGGGATAATAATTGTGGTTTTAAAAAAACCTGTTATAGAAAAAACCAATTCGAGAATGTCCATAGACTAAAAAACAAACAGGTAAATATAGATTTAGATTAGATTTTAATATGCCCAATTAGGAAGCATGTTTTTTGCCAAATTTTTGTGTTCATTCATGAATCTTAGGTTTAACTTATTGTAATAATAACTTTATCATAAACTAAAATTAAATTTGTTTAATTCGCACTTTTTTTTAGCGAATTTGTTGCATTTTTCATCTTATTCGAACTAAGTTTTGTTAACGTATGACAGTTCGTAAAAAATGTACGTTCATGTATACGATAACGTATGTTATAATCTGCGTTATTGTTAATTACCATCCGTTAACGTATGTCATAATCCGAAAAACGTATTTTTACGATACGTGTTGTACGTTCACGGATGTAACGATTCCATCCCAGGTCAATTTGGATGTACAAAATAATGTAATTAGTAATTGTGGTTGTTAAAACTCCACAAATTTGGAAATGTCCCTAAACAAAACCAGGTACTAGAATAACAAACTGTTAAACCATATTTAAAAGTCATATTTTAAATACTTGAAAAAGCTTTAAAATATTTTCTATAAATTATTTTAGTGTTTCATCAACGGGGCTATTCCTTCCATGATTGGCAACTAGAACGATTAACGATGGTGTTAACCATATTATGCAAAGGCTTATTTTACTAACAGATTAGTAATGATAATTTCTACATACAATTTACATTTAAAACAAAAACCAAAAAAATTTTTTTTCAGTTCCCGTTTTGGATATAAAATATGTAAAGAATACTTAATTCTATGAAGTAGTGGTCCTAGGCATTTATTATATGAGTATTCCCCTTGAATCTGTATTTTTTATAATCGTAAAATAATTGTTTTCAGAATAATGATAAAACAACACCTTATTGAGGCCATAAATACATTTTCAATTACTTCGCAAAATTATTTCTCCTCTTAAAGATTGTAAATAACAAGTAAGAGCGCTATATTTTATGCCGAATCTTATATACCCTTCACCATATAGTATATGTAAATCTAGTTCAGTGAAGTAATTCCAATAAAAAAGCAAATATTGGGGTGACAGAGAATTAAAAAAAACTTGGTACTGCATATATATTATTTTACATAAAAATTTCATCAGCTCTTAATGCCATTTCCTTAAAGATCTTTTCAAAACCTCTAAAATGATATCCATATTGATATTTAAAAAAATTGGAAAATTTCTAAGCTCCGTACCTCGGAAGATATGGGCGAGCTCCAATTTTTTCTCTTGATGTTTTTTTTTCTTATTTTTTATTTGTTATAATGGCTTAATTTTTTGGTCCAAAGGTAATAATTTTTTTTTTTTGTTCTAAAACTATAGTTTTATTTTTGAACTCTCGCTGAAGGTCAACGAAATTCAATGCAGTTTGGTATTCCTATGCGGTGGTTAGATCCAGGTGAACATAATGACGCTACGTGCTACGTGTGTCATATTAAAATTGAATAGATATAGGCGAAAGAGTTTTGTATACAAAACTGTGCCATCAGCCATGCTGCCATTTCCGCATTCTGACGAACTCCCAGTACCTGTGCTACAACTTCAAAGTCCTTGTCATTATGTTGATGGAACAATCGCTGAAACAGGAACCTTTTATTCCGTTCATATGTCAACAAAAATTCATTTTTTAAATTCCCATATGGATTACTTTGAGAACCAGTTGTCAACAGAATCTGATGAGCATGGTGAAAAATTTCATCAGACATGCGCACTTATTGAAGAACGCTATAAAGGTAAAAGCATTCATTCGCTTATCGCTGAAATATGCCGGATATTGTATGATAATGAAGTGGAATTGCCTAGAGCTAAAAAAAAAAAATGTAAATAATGCTATCCAAATTTGCTTTAAAAAAAAATTCTTAATAAATGCGAAATTAACCCTAAGCTCTCTTTTGTTGCGTCTTATTTCTGACTTTATGGTTGAATTTTCCTTTTTGGTGTGTTCAGGGACTTATAGTGAAATTTAACGGGTAATATTTTTGTGGAACATTTTAACCCTCTAAAACCCTGTTTTAATGGTGTTTTTTGCTATTTTTTAAAAGAAGGACAAAAAAGACCCATATCTGGAGGAGTTAGAGGGTTAACATTTCTACAAAAATATTCTCCGTAACATTTTACATAAATTTGCTGAACACATTTTTTACCTAAAATGTAAGGGTCACATGGTTTCTTATGCCGTTTAACAATAGGAATGTGCCAGAGCTGGGAAATTTTAACCCCCTCTCAAATGAAATCCAGATGTAAACTTTCAAAACGCCGATACACGTATATCTTTTTTTTGTCTCCTCTATCAGAATTTATAGCCCGGACCTTGTAATTTTTAAAAAAATTTGATTTTGTTGTACAGTATAATTAATCTAGATGCTTGCGACAAAAGCAACAAGATATGGCATCAAGGCTTATTATTCAAATGGAAGCAAAAGCTATTAAACTGTTCGAATATTTGTACTTAAAAAGAAGAAGATTTTCTAGGTTTGTCCTAGACGATTCAAGCCAAGTAGCATTTGTATCCTTACATCTACGTTTACCGCTGGCATTTTATTTAAAGAATAATTAAACAGAACCAACTCTGCTAGCCCGCAACGCGTTAAATTAACGTTGTTACATTCGTCAAAACAAAATCCTAATAAATTTATTTAAAGAACTACATTCATAAAAACTTTCGTGTAAAAGCAAATAGGAAAAAGCATATCAAAAACTTATGTTTTAATTTTTGTATTTACAACCTAACTGCTGCATTCATAAAAATAGTTTAGATTCCAAATTACGGCAAATAAATCTATAAAAAAGATAAGAAAATTTTCCTTTTTTTGTTTATTTTCAATGCAATAATTTGTTTTCTACGTTGATGTTTGTTTGAAAATATTGATTATTTTAATTTCATTATTTATTATTTTTTTTTAGTTTTAAATTTTATAAAATAAATAAAATTATTTACATTTGAAATTTTTCTTTCGTTTTTCTAATTAAATAATTGAGGTTAAATTCCACATTTAATTTAAAATTTTTTCGATATTCTATTGGTTAACCATGGATAGTGAAGGATACTTCAAAGCCTACTTCTAAAAAAATAAATTTCCGAACCTTGAAGAGTTACAACAATGTATGTCTTAGTTTTGCAAACTTTTCCGATTTAACAAATGCTAATTCGAATAGCAACCACCTATTTTTATAGCTGTGCGATTAAACGCTAAATATAATAGGTTTATAATAAACTCATCTACTCTAATCACATCAGGCATATGTGCACGCAAATAAAAAAACGTGATTGCCATATTGTTACAAAAAATAAAATACTCCCCGTAGAAATATATTTTCTCGCGGTAAGCAAATAATTGTTGTTTTAAGTAATACTATAGTCACTATGAACAAGTTCTTTTATGAATAAAATTTTATTTGATTTATTTTTTTATTTATAAAAAAAAAACTAGAAAGAAATTATTTAGATCTATCTATCTTAGCTTGTGTACTTGCTAAACATCATCTATTGAACCAACCAATACGTCTATTTTTTAATTCTAACTGCAACTTATACGAAAATAATGAACGCTTTTCTTTTTACTGATAGTCAATCATCGATTAAAAATAATAAATAACAACAATCTGTGAAAGTTACAGGCAGATCAACAGTAATAGAGATAGAGAATTAAAAAATAAAATTTTCAAGTTTTTTAAAATATAAATATGGGCATCATTTTAAAGCTTTTGAAGAAATCTTTAGAGAAATACTAAAATTTTTTAAAAAAGCTTTACCCATTAAAAGCCGATGACATTTTTATGGAATATTATATAAATGCAGTACAATTTTTTATATATAATATTTGCTTTTTTGATTGGAGTAACTTCACTAAACTAGATTTAAATAGAAAGTGAAGGGTACATAAGATACGGCATAGCCGAATATAGCATTCTTACTTGCTTTCTTTGGTTTTATGTTGGAAAGCTTTAAAAATTCTACTAATCAATCAAGACCTGGGGGGCCTGTTTTACTAAACTACAATTCTAAAAGTTTACAAGTTACAATCATAAGTCTAATTCTTACAAGTTGCTGGTGAATTGTGTTTCATTAACATTTTGATAGCATTTGTAATTTTTTTCAATTACTACAATTACAAGTCTTTTTACATATTGTGATATTAATTTTACAATTCTTGTTTTTAACCGACTCCAAAAAAAGAAGGAGGTTATACAATTCGTCTGGATGTTGCTTTTTTTATATTTGTGTCTCCAGAACTCAGTCATTTCTGATCTGATTTTGAAAATTTTTGGTAATATGATAGATTATGCCTACAGTTTGGTCCCGATTTAAAAACATCTCAAAATATTAAAAATTAAAGGGTGTCGCAATACAACATATATATTTTTTATGTGTATAATTAATTGTAAAGGGCACTTCTGTAAAATTTAAAATGACTGCGTATTGCTATAGCTCCCAAAAACAAAAAATTATACAAAAATAAATCTATAAATTAAAGGGTGTCCCATAATTGATGTAGGTTGACTTATATAGGCCTATTTTTTGAACCGCAATAGACAAACGCTTGTAAATTTGACTCAATGTCGATTGCTATGGCCGTTTTAGTAACAGCTGATAATATTTAAAATTATAAATTAATTTGGTATATGGCCATACTTACAAACAGTTGTAGACAGACGATTGAAATTTACAAAGAACCTGTATTACTAACTCCTCTATAACAACAAGTATAAAAATGGATTTGGAAATAAACGGGTGTCCCAATAGTTGATATAATATGGTGTATGTGGCCGGACTTTTGAACCGTTATAGACAGACAGCTGAAATTTACAAAGGGTTGTTTTGCTAAGTCCGCTATAACAGAAAGCTTATTATTTGAATTTAGAAATTAAAGGGTGTTCCCAAAATTAATGTAATTTGTTCTATATGGCCGTATTTTTTGAACCGTTGTATATAAACCCTTTAATTTAAAACAGAATGTCCACTACTTTATTTGGTATAATAAGAAGTATAAAAATGTTTTATTATAAATTAAATAGTTGATATAATCTGATGTATATGGGCAAACTGATGAACCGTTACAGACAGACGGTTGAAATTTACACAGAACCTGATTGCTAAGTCTACTACAACAGCAAGTATATAATTTGAATTTGGAAATTAACGAATAACCCTATAGTTGCTGCAATTTTTTGCATATTGCCAAACTATTGAACAATTGAAAAAGTATAGAGTTTGGAGATATAAGTGTGTCCCAATAGTTAATGTAACCTAACTTAGCACTTAAGCTGTTACAGGCAGACAGATAAAATCTGTTTTGAAGTCGGTTTTTTTTCGCAAAAATTATTTATTACTCAAAATGCTCAAATATCAAACAAAAACGCAATACAATTAAACATAGTTATACATACGTGTGAATGTATATATTTTAGAGTACCCATGAACTAGAAGTTATTTTAAATTCTTTTGCAATTATGGGTACTCTAATATATAGCGATGTGTTTTGATTGTTATCACACCACTAATCAATCATCTTTTCTAAAACTTTTTCATGGCTGTAGTTCATTTTTAAACTTGTTTGAAATAATTTTTAATAATTAAATAATGTGACATAGTTCGTTTTATTAAACACTAGCAGTGCCCACGACTTCGTCAACGTTTCGTTTATAATTTTCTCAAAAATCAAATTTAGAAAAAGTTGTTTTTAAATATTTTTTTTGTAAAGTTCTTTAAGTAGTGTTTAAAATTTTTCATCTGCAAAAGTAAATGTGCAGACACTGTTTTAGTAACATGATAACGGTAAAATTGTATGCTTCCATATTCGTATGTCTACTTTCTTTACGAAATAACATATTATTCTAAGGGACCTCCTCACAAAATTTTATTTAAATCCATCCAGCAGATTTTACGTAATGCGAACAGCGACAGATAGAGACAGACAGACAAAAATTCCAAAATTAGGTGTTTTCTATTAGATATCGATTACTATCTACAACAAAATTAAAAAAAAATTTATTTACAGATATGCTCCTGTTACAGTTTTATAAAATGCAAAGGAAATCACATATTTAAATATTAAATAATGAAAAATAAACAAAACGAAAAAATAAATCCTAATTATATTAAAAACTCAACATTTGTGATTTGTGATTATTCGCACTAATTTGAACTAAAAAAATTAAAAAAATCAAACTTGCTTTTATTTTACCATTCAAGTGCACATTTAGTTTAGTAAAACAAAACCATTTGTAGAAGTATGACTTGTAGACTTGTTATTTGTACAATTCACTTGTAGCCACAAACTTGTAATTATATTTTTATGAATTACAATTATTCGCAAATTCACAATTTTACAAGCATAAACACTTGTAATTGTGAACTTGTGTCTTAGTAAAATAGGCTCCTTTTCGAGTTAATATATTCTTAAGTATCATAAAACGCAAAACGTTTCATATTTATTTTTATACTGTAAAATGTGATATCTGTGGTTCTGATGAGTAACAACCAAATTTGTGAAATCAATTTTATTTTATAAAATAAATTTTGTGTTAAGAAATTTTGGAAAACTTTTTGCAGAAGAATCCTTGTTATAAGCCATGAAAATATTTCTACAACCTTTGTTCACATAGGCTGTTATCGTCTACCGTGTGTTTTTTTTTAGTAAAAATAAAATACTTGTCGACAAACTTTCCTAGTGATACAAACTAGTAGGATAAATATAAAGTTATATCTCTCGAGAAGCTTGAAACAAAATTTAATTATTGAAAGCTCTACTCTCGTAGATGTAGCCGGGAGAATTCAAACGAGGATATACTTAACCAATTTTTTCTTACCTTATCTTCAATTATTACTGACTGGCAGCATTAGAATTACTACTCGTAGTCACTAGCTTACCAAACGATAAACAGAAGCTTATAGTAAATCTGACCACCTTAAATATACAGAAGGAGATCTAGATGACTTTAGCTATAATTAGTATAATGCCTCCAAAGATATTCTCCATTAACCACAGCTAACCAAAAAGTTTGAAATTATTAAAAAAAAAAATTTCCTTATTTAAACAGAAACACTATATTTTCTGTTTTTAGAAATCAATATTCAAAATACTGTATAAAAAATTTTAATGATTTGTAAATTATAGCTTACAACCAACAACAAGATTTATAAATAAAAGTTCATCATCAGCATTAAATAAAATGAAGCAAAAAAAACATTAATTATTAAAATAATCATTTAAAATCAATTTTGCATTAATTTTTGCAACGCTCCCACTAAATACCTCGCGTTCATTCACCTGCTGTGCGCTGGTTCTGATTTGTTGGCAAAAAAAAAAAATATTACCGAAACCTCTCTAATACTGTTGAGTGCCTTGCACTTTTTTTTCTCTTTTTTTGTTAATAAATGTGTCATTGTTTTTTATATGTTATGGAAGTAACTCAGCATAATTTTCTTGGCAAGAAAAATGTTGCCCCTTTTTGTAAATCAAAAGTATTTAAATACTGCAAAACAGAAGAATGGTATTTTTACATGAGACATTTTTTACCTTTGTTTCGACTTTAAAAATGTATTTGTACTCATAATATTTGCACTTTTTGCAGACATCTTGAGGCAAATGACATTTTTATTCAAATTTGCTTTTCGAATTAGTTACTGGTTTTCCTCTTTCTTCGGTCATTTACAGTTCACAATTTAACTAAAAAATCATTATCGACTGCTTAATATTTATTGGGATTGGGTAATTTTTATAGTTTTCGAATAACTTAACGAATACAAAATTTGAAATTTAGTTCGTATTCAATTACTGAATTCAAAAGCGAAAAATATAAATTATTGAAATAGGACTTGTCACTATAATTTTCATATACTACATTTACACGCACGTCTTATAAGCAAATAAAAATAGAATAAAATGAATAGAAGATTTTATCGCGTAATCGGTGAATTAAGTTTTTATTTGCGAATAGCTTACTTACAAAAACAATTCCTGATTAAGTACACTATTTGCAAATAAGGTGTAAAATGCTGCCACATTTTTTGTTTGTTTAATTTTTTTTTTTGCCAATTAGGCCTTATAAAAAATTTAAAAAGTTAAATTTTGAGGGAAAAAATTTTTGTTCAAAAACAAAAAACTTGCGTAAATAATTTTTAATATAAAAAATTGAGGTAAAAATATTTTGGCGGGTATAATTATAAAATGCTTAAATGTTTTCTATAGAGATTTTATCATTTAAATATAAAGTTGCTATGGTACCCCTAAAAATTCAAAAATATTCTTAGAAATAAATTTTATTTGCAGATACGGGAATTGTTTGTTCAAGTAAATATTTTGTTTAATTTTTTGCTGCGTAGTGATTGTGGAGTCCGTAGCATTATGTGTGTTTCTTTTCGCTTCTACAAATTGAGTGTTTCCGAGAAAGATATTTTGTCGGAAGAGCGTAAAACTGATCTGAGAATACTTAATAGAGTGCGAATATTGTATGCTTGATACTAGACTTTTTTTTAAAGTCCAAGCCGAAGCTGTAGCAGACGTTATTTCTTGAGCAGACAATTGAGAATTCGAAACTGTTCATTCCATCAAATATCAAATATCATCACTCAATTAAAAAATATAAGAATAAAAAACTACCAGTAAAGGAACATAATAGGGTGAGGGCTTTCAAGTCACCTATGGGATCAACGTCGCGGTCACCGAATACATTAGCAAAGTCTTACATAATCTACAGAGATGAAAAAATAAGAAACCGTTAGTCGCTTTTCAGCTCGCATAGACGTGAGCACATGACGGACCTCAGAGAATATCAGCCCAATTATGAATATTCTCACGGAATTTCTTTCCCACGGAAAAAATTTTTCTCGAGAAAAGATTCCTCCAATTATGAATTCCGTGGGAATAAAAATATGGAAATGTGGCATCATCGTAATTTGAAGGGAGTTTTTTTGTTTATTTTCATATAATTTTTATTTTATTATTCATAATACCTACTTTTTTCCCCCGAATTTTTTTCACTTTCCGCAGTCGATCGAAAGGGGAAAAAATTTATAATTGGAGAAAAGGGAAAAGTGAAAAAACTCGCGCGGAATTTTTGTTTATAATTGGGCTGTATATACTTTATGGGTCGGAAATGGAAATTGTAGCAATTCCTCTTTTTGTGCTGAAGGGTATAAATTACGCAATGTAGAACAGTGTTGCCATATATATATATATATATATATATATATATATATATATATATATATATATATATATATATATATATATATATATAAAACAATAAAGCTAGCAAAAACAAGTTGAAGGTAGTTTAATCTATTACACTTTTTAGCAAAAAAAACTGTAAGAACAAAATTTTCCATTAGACGTGTTATGTTAAATACTTAGGCAACAGACAGTTAATCTTTATGATAGTGCGTTTCGGTATGTATTGGAAAGATATGACATGAAGGTGTGATAGTTTGAAAGTACGTAAAATGACAGATTGTTAACAAGAAATGACAAACTTATGGTGAAAGGCCAATGCTAGCGGCATGCGTCAACAGTATAACTTATTTGAAAAAAAAATAGTTTGTTAATAAAAATACTCATACAAAATTTTTAACACGTTGACTTTAATTGCACTTGGCAATGCCTTTAAAAGCGGCCGAGCGGCAATGTTGAATTTAGTTCAACTTTTCGGTTTGCCGCTTTAATTTGTCAAATCATCCATAGTCTTCTTTTTGTGTTTATTTTTTACTAAATCATTGTTTATTTTATTTATTTGTTCTTTTAAAATTTTTAACAATTAAATTTTTTTATTTCTGCGTCAAAAAACTACAAATGTTTTATATATTTTACACAAGTTTCTACTTCAACAAGCTGCGTTCATTTGCCTATATAAAAAAAATTCAAACGGCAAAAAGAACAGCTGATTGCCTAGCTAATTGGCTAGTTTATATTGATCGGATCAGCCTTTTTAATTTTAATATTAACTTTTAATAATTTAAGAAGTTTAATCAATTCTTGCTTTCGTTGGCAACATGAAAATTAACTTTTTACGAGGGCTGTTATATATATTTCTGGCCTGGCAGCACTGAGTGCTGCCAAGTGCAATCTGACATTTCCATTGGAAAGTTTGTCATTTTTAAGCATAATCGTACTCAAAACGTTTTGACGTACGACCATTATTTGTGTTGTTTACAGTGACTTGAAAAAATTAATATAGAAACAAACTGGAATTAACTAGTGAACATTTTCGTGCCATCATTTTTCACAACTTTCGACGTGGATTATCACGACAAGAGTGCATTGATGAACTTAAATCTTTGTATGGCGATGAAGCACCATCCTATAGCACTGTGAAAAATTGGTATAATGAATTTAATCGTGGCCGAAGCTCGGTCAAAGACGAATTCCGTGAAGGTCGTCCAAAAACGGCTGTTGTGCCAGAGAACATTGATGCCGTGCGTGAACTCATAATGCAATATCGACATGCGACATACCGAGAGACCGAGACATCCTTGGACATTTCTTCCACCAGCATACATTCGATACTGCATGAACACCTGGCCGTAAAAAAGGTTTGTTCTCGTTGGATCCCGCACAATTTGCAAGTCGCTCAAAAAAAGGCTCGTGTCGATTGGTGCAAAGAAATGTTGCAAAAATACGATTGCGATGCTTCAAAAGACGTTTATGAGATCGTCACAGAAGACGAATCATGGATCTATGCGTATGAGCCCGAAACGAAACAACAATCGACTGTGTGGGTCTTCAAAGACGAGCAAAATCCAACGAAAGTTGTTCGTGGAAGAAGCACTTCGAAGTAAATGGTCGCCTGTTTCTTCGGTAAAACTGGTCATGTGGCGACTGTTCCCATTGAACAACGTAGGGCGGTCACTTCTGAGTGGTACACTATAATTTGTTTGCCTGAAGTCATCGGAGAAATTCGAGAAACCAACAAGAGAAGACGAATCATTGTTCACCATGACAATGCGAGCTCTCACACATCGGCTCAAACCAGAGCGTTTTTCACCGGCCAAAACGTCGAATTAATGGGTCATCCGCCGTACAGTCTGACTTGGCACCTAATGACTTCTTCTTTTTTCGGCACATCAAGAAAAAAAGGTGTGGTCAACGATTTTCGTCGCCAGAAGAAGCTGTTGAAGTGTTCAAAAACCATGTTTTAGAGGTGCCTCAATCGGAGTGGAAAAAGTGCTTCGACAACTGGTTTGAGCGCATGCAAAAGTGTATAAATCATGCTGGAGAATACTTTGAAAAACAATAAAACCATTTTTGATTATAAATATTCGCATTTTCACTATTAGGCCAGAAATATATAGAGCAGCTCTCGTACTTGCGTTTTTTATACCCTCAAGCTACTTATAAAATACTTCGCGACCATGATTTTTAGGGTTCCTAAAAACGTAACACAATCCTTTATGTAATCTTCACAAAACAATGTCCGCTATAGTAAAAGTAAAACAAAAGCTTTAAATAAAAGGGTGTCCAAATAGTTTTTAAGTGTGTATATAGCCTTGCTTTTGAGCCGCAATTGGAAGACACTAAGTTTTAGTATTATATTTGTTCGCTATAAGCACACGTACAAAAAAACTAATAATAAATATATAGTGTAAAGGGTGTCCTTATAGTGCCAAGATATTAACGTATGTGGCTTTAATTTTTTACCGTATTAGGAAGACATTTGGAATATATACAGAGTACGAACATATAAAAATATCCTCCATAAAAATAAATGTGAAGAATAAATTTTATATTTAGCGGATGTTTCCATAAAGGTTGCTATTTGAAAAATATGACTTTATTTTGTAAACCGTTTTAAGCAGACACTTGAAAGTTGCGCAAGATATGTATTGCATTTAATTATGCAGAGCAATACTTAAACAGAGTCAAAGCAGTACCACCGAGTATGCTTAGTGGCAGTACTATCAATAAGATACACTAGCAACATTGCTGTGAACCACATATTTAACCAAGGTAAATTTATTTTACTAGGTAGTGTCGTCCGCCCAGCTGAATTGTATTTGAAAATGTCAAATTTTGTTTGTGTTTTACTACGTTTGTTAACGAATTTAAAAAAAGCAACAGCAAGCATTTGCAAAACAAAGCAATCTTTTGTATTTAGAGCAATTATCTTTTATTTCTCTTTTTGTTTTTGACATTTCCAACGGACAAAGCAACAATAAAAAGCCATGTTGTTTCTTCAATGTATTTGTTGTAGAGCCGCTACTACCTAGTAAAATAAATGTACCTTGATATTTTAACTTTGTCGATTGCAATACAGCTGCTTTTTTGGCTTTATTGGCCTTAGATGCCAGATTCATTAGTTTATCATTCTTTTTCAATTTTTTTGCAACATGCAAAGCTATAGATGTTTCGTTTATGTTTCCAGAAATTTTGAGAAAACTAACCGTAAGATTTAACTAATTTACTTTATTCGTGCTTGATTCCTTCAAATATAAATATTTCATGAGAATATCATTTGAAGGAATCAAGCACGAATAAAGTAACTTAATTAAATTTTAAAAGATTCCGAATAATAAATTTTTCGTAAGATTTAACTTTATTGGAATTCTGAGTTAAAAGAGTTAAAGATACGTATATCGAAAATATTTTAGTACATACACAATTTTTAATTATATTGCAGAACAAGTTTTGTTTAAGAAATTTTTTGTTTTTTAGAATTACCGAACAAACAAAATTATTTTTATTAAAATATTTCAACTGCATTTTAGATTAGATTTAGTATTTAAAAAAGAGTTACATATAAATTCTTTTGCGTAAGATTATAAAAACATTTCAAAACTTATCGTACCAGAATTGTAAAATTGCCTTTTTGAATTTAAGGATTATTTTTTGAGAATTACGCAGTACTTTATATCAAATTTTTTTATTTTGGATCGCAAGTTTCAAAAACTAGTCCGTTTCCTGTGAAAGTAGACATGTTTGAAAATAGTGTTAATACATTCCCGCTTTTTATATATTAAATTGATTTAATTTTGTAAAGTATAATTCCACAATGATTTTAAGTATTTTCAATTGAATCATACAAATTTTCTATGAAATTTTTATGAAATTCGAAAAAATATCATAGTTCAAATTCAAATATTTATATTTATTTAATATTTTTCACTTTTAATTTGTTATACCCTTCTCCAAAAAAAATCTACTTGCAATAACAAATTTTAAATTTCATTAAAAGCTAAAATTTTTTTTATTAAAAAGTTATTTTAAGAAAATAACTACAAAAGTTTTTTATTATGAAAATGTTGTTGAAAGCAGTCATTGTTACATCATATCGTTGAATTTTTCAAATGTTAAGGATCCTACCATGATGACAACAATGTGGCGGTATACTTACATCACTTTCCAAAAATATAACATAAAAAATATACATATACAGTGGCTCACAGCTTATTTTATGCACTGCATATTTTAATTTTTTAAGTCCTGTAACAATAAAACCAGTAAGAATTAAAAAAAGAAATTGGTATCATTTAATAGATAAAAGGGCTTAATTTAACAAGAAAACTTCAATTTTTAAAAAATTAAGATTTAATTATCCTAAAAGTAAAACAAATAAAAAATAAAGCTCTTTTCATATCACAGCTTATTTTATGCGGTAACCTTAAGTATTGAAAACTTTCAAGTTGTGTTTGCTAATTTATATTTTTAATACATTGTCTGATACACTTTATTGTCTATAACAGGCTTAAGACGGTTTGGTATAGATGCAACTAGTTTTCGCGATGAATTGGGCGAAATATTCTATCGCTCCAATTCTTTTAGGCTATTTTTGCTTAAAAACTCGTGTTGCCTTATGTTTCTTCCAAAATGGACCTTAGATTTTTAATGACATTGAGGCTTGGTGACTGAGGTGGCGTAATCATCAAGTAAGGGTAGTTATAAATTGCCCAAAACTTTACAATTCCCGATTTATGTTTCGGATCGTTATCCTGATAAAATCGAAAATTTGATCTTATACCCAGATTCTTTGCATTTTGCAACAAATTGTCCTTTAAAATTTGTAGATACTTATTTTGTCAATGGTTGTTTCAATAAACTCTAAACTCTCAGTACCAACAGTCGACATACAGGCCCAAATCATGACGCTGCCACCACCATGCTTACCTGTTGCCTTTAAATATTCTTTATTAAGCTTGGTGTTAGGTTTTTTCCATACGTAGGACTTATCATCGGAGCGGAATTTATTAAATTTGGATTTATCGGTTAAGATAACTGCATTCCAAATCGATGCGTCTTTGGAATCGTGTTCTACAGTGAAGTTGAGACTGCATATTTTGATTTTTGCGCTAATGGAAGGCTTCTTACGTGCAACTCGATCATTAAAATCATGGTGACGAAGAACACACTGAAAAGTTTCAACGCAGCAATGTTTGCCTATGTCATATTGAATATCGAAAGTCAGTTTGGGAGCTGAGAGCCCTGTATTTGCTTAAAATTTTTTGACAATATAACGCTCATCATGTTTTTTAAAAATTTTATTTGGTGTTTCTCTACATTTGTTAATTAAACGGTTTTCACGAACGAAGCACTCGATAATTTGTTGCGACGTCTAAGTTTTTTTATTCATCATTTCAACTATTTTCCGCTGCGAGTGACCGTTTTTAAAATGATTTACTACCAGTTCTTTCTGTACTAATGTTGTGCGTGGACCCATTTTAAATTTCCCGAAATTAACCAAGTTATTGACAAAATAAGACCATCAATTAAGTGCCAATCATATCGAAAAGTACAATAGGGTAGAATTAAAAATAAAGTTCCGCTAGACAACGCATTCTGAAAGTATCGTTACCAAAAGAAGTAAATGGATAAAATAAGCTGTGAGATGAAAAAAGCTGTATATTTCACTTTTCTTGTTTTTTAATTATGTTAATATTAATTTTCTAAATAAATAAAGTTTTCTTGTTAAACTAGACCCTTTTCTCTATTTATTGATACCAATTTCTTTTTTTAATTCCTACTGGTATTATTGTTATAGGACTTAAAGGATAAAATTATGCAGTGCATAAAATAAGCTGTGAGCCGCTGTATATTTTATATTGATTAAATTTTGACAATTTGAGTGTAATATATAATCTAAACGTATAACATATGTATCTGTGCCAGAGTCTGTCTCGATTTATGTTAATTAATTATTTTATCATAAACTTTTGTTGCTAAGCTTTTCAAAAGCAACAATTTTATTATTTATAAATCGATCAAGAACCCATTCTATCATTTGACCATGAGGCCCTTACATTTTTCTATATAAACATTTGCCATTGTACATGATACGAATTTCGTGGCTTAAAATAATTCTTTTATAATTTCCATATGAAAATTTTAAAAATAAAAAGATGTGTACGTACATGTTAAAAAAATATATTTCCAAAATACTAAAAAGGTAAAAATTATATGCATTCGAATTAAATATACCTAAAGAATTGTTATTTGAACAGCTTTTACTTAATTGTTATATATTCGTTGAATTGTTGACCTAAATACGCAACATTTATTAAGTCTCAATAGCAACGTAAAAAAAATTTGTTATCACAAGCTTAATCACATATTAATTCATATTAATTAATTTAGTTATTTTTAAGTTAAGTTAGGTTGAATTTTACAAACTGACACATTTATCTAAGTACGGTTTCCATTTTAGTACCTTTAATTAAAACGGAGTTTTAGAATCAAATATTAGCTTCATTCCTTTTGAAGTAAGTTTTAAATAGTTCTTTTTTAGCGCTAAGAATTTATAAAAACTTGTAAAAAAAATTATTTTCAATTCTAAGAAATATTCTGAAAATGTTAAAATAACCGACTTCAAAAAGAAGAAAGTTATCAATTCGTCTGAATCTTGATTTTTTTAATGTTTGTGCCCGCAGAACTCTGAACCTGTTTTGAATATTTTTCTTTACGTCAAAGGTAATGCTTACAAACAACAAGGTAAAAAAACCTTAAACATTTTTGATTTTAATGTTTTCTAAGAATTGAAATCTCTCCTCCAGAATAGAAATCTTCATTGATCGCCATGATATGATTGACAAGGAAAGCTCACACAAAAGCAGAACTATGTAATATAGATAGACCTATAAATTTGTTTTCTAACATTTAAAAACTATCTAAATGCTTTACCCGAATATCACAAATATATTAAAACTAATCAATACGAATTTGACAAGATACAAATTAATATCGCCAAGTTATTCATTTTGAAGGATTTGGGTAAAAATATAAGTCAATAAGGGAAACTTACGTTAAAGCAGAAGAACGGCCAGTGAAACAAACTGGCAACCCTTAGCAAGCACAGTACGAGCACAACTTACAGAAAAAAATAACATTCTGTTTTATTCATCTAAGTTTTTCAAGTTCTTAAAATAGTATGGCTTCAAGGCTGGGGCATAATGCATGTGTCCATCAACATGCAAACTCTTTTAAAAAACTATTTTACTGATCGGCCTTTTTTTAAGAAGGCTTTTTAATAGTTGTTCCAGCGGGTTTAAGTCGAAGTTGGCCAAAAATACAATGTGAGATACAATTTATATTTGATATTTTTTTTACTTAGACTGTAAACGTCTACTCAAGAACTCAATTTTAGAATCAGTGCGGCGTTGTTAAATTTTGTAAAATAAATTCATTAAAATCTTTACGTATAATTAAACGGTAATAAGATCATTTCTGTACATAAAATATTTGTTAAAAATTTTATTGTTGGTTTAGATAGTAATCGATATGGAATACAACACATCTATTTTTTAAATTTTGGTCAGTCTGTCTGCTTGTGTTCGCATCACGTAAAAACTGGTAAATTGATTTGAAAAAAATTTTATGTGGTTATCCTTGGAATCTTCACGCAAGGGAAAGAACATCGTTGTGATATGGTCGCAATAACCATATTACGTACTTTGTAATAATGTATAGTTACGAAGAACAAATTATAGTTGTTCTCAACGAAACTTCAGTCAGGAGACACATTTTTTGTTAAAGTTTAAACATTAAGTGGTTACTGCGCACAATAATGCAACATGGTTGGTTTTAACTTTAAAATATTCGAACCACATCCAAAGTTTTTTTACTTAATAAAAGTTAGATAATATGTTTAACAATAATATATTATTAATAATCAAAATGTGATTAAAAGCAAACAAAATAATGCTTGCGTTTAAAAATATTTTGTTTTAGGACTTCACAGAATGTTTTTCCATCAGTTTGGTAATTTTTTTGTAAGCTTAAAATTGAAAATGTTTTTTACTGTTAGAGGAAATGTGTACACATTAATAGAATATAGAGAAATGAAGGTCGTTTTACAACAGCAACCAGGCAACATAAGTTTTTTACTAGCCGGTCTAAAATAATTATTACATTGCGAAGTTAAGTTTTAATAACATTAGTTAGTTTAAGACACACTGAAGATTAATAAAAAATATTATAAAAACAATTTTAAAACGCATTTTCAAAATGGACACGGTTCGTAAAACAAAGTAAAAATATTTAATAATAATTCATTATTATTTTCAACAGTTTGAAAAAAGTACATAAAGTTCAATGGCGCTATTGTAATCCATCCCTGGATTTCGCTCAAAATAATTATAAATGACAGTTAAGGTTGTATTGCTCTATATTTAGACAATAAAAATATTTTTTTAATTTTTAAAATAATTACTAAAACAACTTTAATAAATTACATATTTAGATACACGAAATGATTAGAAAAGTAAATGAAATAAAAAATAAAATAAAAATAATAAAATGAGGAATTTTTGCACATGTGAGCAACTGGTTTTTCTCATTTGCATAGAGTTATTTTAAAAACTTCATAAAAATGTGAAAAAGCCTACAATGAGTTAGAAAAAAAAACCGGTTAATGGCATTGAAAACAATTACACTTGTTATTTTTGTTGCATATAAAGGTATTTGCAGTGGTGTTGCCAGACTGGAATATTTTTCCCTTGATTTTTAATTTGTCTTAATTTGTATTGAAAAGTTTATTTATTTTCAGTCTTATTCACAAAAATTTCTTATTGTAAGCTTAATGTGTACTTTAGTTATTATACACTTTTTGTCTTATTAACCATTAATAAGAATTTTTATTCACAAACATTTAATAACGCAAAATTAGCTATTAAACGATTTTAATAGTATTGTAGTTTTATGTTGGCAACATCATGTCATACGTCAATTTACGTTTAGTGATTCATAAAACAATGAACCAAATACCTGAATAATGGTTTTATAATTAAAAAAGAATAATTAAATCAACAATAATATTACTTGACATAACTAAAATTATCATTATTTTATTATTATTTATTGTTTTATATCAGAAAAAGATATAAAATAATGTAAAAAATGGTGTTAAACGTTTTTTATTAAAACATTCACTGAACGAGTACAAAAAAGTATCCAAATACCGAGCTTGGCAATACTGTTTGTACATCACTATATTATTTTCAAATCAATAAAATACAATTCTTTAATTACAAAAGAACAATTAATTAAATTTTGATATTTTACTTATTCTAAGCATATTTTCCGTAAATATTAATAGTTAATTTGATATTTTTACCTGGAAACGTATCGTTTTCTTTTATTGCAATATTGTGCAAAACAGATAAAGTGATAACTAAATTTAAGCGAAAACGCTGCTTCCAAACCACAAAATAATTTGGGCGTTATTGTATTTGATTTCATTTGCATTTTGTGGCCTTAAATGGTGTAAATAATTACATATAATTGTAATTTATACCCGGAGTTACCTAACAAGCGCCCTCCTAAACCGCCATGTTTTAAACGTTGCTTGATAACTGACTTATTAAAGATTCGGCAATCATACGTACTGCTTCTCCATCTTGCTGCTGAACATAAAATGTGTTTCGTAAGTATCTAAAACTATTCGCGTCGGATACTTACCTCTCTTCGGCTCAACAACGAAAAGCCACCAAAACCTGTAACTTGGCTGAAGCTCCACAGCCTCTTTGATCTAATTCTATCTCATCCTTGGCCATTATTATAATTTTTTAAGCCGTTTCCTTATTTAGCCTGTATCTTGGAATTAAATAGATGATTAGGTAGGTGAAATAGATCACTTTTCCTATTAGAAGTTTTAGGACGTTTTGACATTTTGGGCAAAATTATCTGCAATAATTTTCCATTTTATGAAATATTTGCTTTTATATTTAAGTATGTTTTAAAAACTTACCTATTATAGAAATAAAATTTATTATATTCGTTGTATTTTTTATTAATAGTTTTTCACACTTTTTCAGTAAAAAATTTTACTGGAAAAATGCTTTTCAAAACTTATTAAAGGTTTAAAAAAGGGTAACTGCTACATTAAATATTTGAAATTTAATAATGCTTAATAACAGCGTAATAACAGCGTAATAGTGCTATGTGAATTGTGAATACTACTTTTTTCTTACTAACCTCTTATTAAGCAGTTTAAAATTTTTGTGAATAAGAGCATACGATGTCGAGTGTACTATCGTATCCAATAATACTTCGATACGTGTCGAGTAAGCTAACCATCGCATACGATATGTATCCAGTCGTAATTTTTAAGAAAAATTTAATAGTTTTATAACATATGCTTAAGTCAACTTATGATTATAATCATGGCGAAATAATACAGGTGGTCTCGATAGCGTATTCATTAATTTCGCCGTAAGCTCTAAATGTCAAACTCCATATATAAATAATATGTATAACAGTTATAAATTTGTGATTTAAATATCCTACTTAAAATGTGTGGAGTCTTTTGCTTGATAAATGCGAAACTATGTGTGCAATATATGTTTTTGTTGGAAATCAATAATATGATGACACTATTTTTAAAACTCAATACGTAATGCAAGTGTTATGATATGTTTAAAATAATAGTTAGAGTTCTTCAATTTGTCATTTATCACTATCTCTGTATTTATCTTTTTTGAATATTAATAGTATGATCACTCTTCAATATTCAGTTATAAGGAATATTAAAGTCCTGTTATCTTAATTCCATATCTGGAATGATTGTAAAGTTTTGCTATTGAAATTTCAAAAGCGTCTGTCAAGGTGATATAAATATTGAAGGCAGGCAAATTTTATTTGGATTTTTACAGAGGTCTTGACCAAATAAAGATATATAATCGTTACCATTAATTTTTTTCAAATAGGTCAATATCGTAGCATATCCACCAAAAGGATGGCCTATATCTTGATTAGCGATGTGACTGCGAAAAAATCTTTGTTTGTTTTTTTTACTTCTTGCAATTTTTAAAACGTGAAGTTGATTATGCGAAAGATTTTCAATTACAAGGAGTTCGGACCAATAGATCGGCCTTAAAGAAAAAGTGACAATTTTATGTGCTGCAAAGTGACTTGTAGCTGTTCTTTTTTCATGTTCTTCCATTCACTTCAAAAAAAAAAAAAAAAACGATTCTATGCTTCAACCTTAGATTTAACAAAATAAAAAATCAGTAAGATTTACATTAATAGTTCATTATATTTAAAAGAAAAAAAGTAATAATATAAACTCGTAGTCCTTTGGACTAAAATAAGAGATCACTGAATTTTTTCTTTATAGGCGATATTCATTTCATTAATTATTTTTAACAAAGCGAAACAAAATGGTTTAAAATAACCCTAAAAAAACTTTGATGAACAACCTCTACTTATTCGAAATTAACTGTATTTAATTTGATGTTTACTGATTAAAAATAATTTTTTTTATTTTATTTTGCTTTTCTCAAACCAATTTATGACAAGAAAACTATTTTGTACAAAAAAAAAAAATATAATAATTTTCTCTAAAAATCGCTCTAACAAACACAAATCATCTGGCAACCCAACTCTACATGTTAGTTTTTTTCATACACTGACAACAAAAGAAAGAACAAATCACTGAAGAATTGTGTGATGATTCTCAACCAAAACAAACAAAAAACTTTGCAATTTTTTTATCATTTTTCTCTCTTTATAAAATTCAAATTATTGGTGAATGGTTTTGCTAAATTTTTGTTAATTAAAATAGTTTTAATAGTTTTTTGACTTACCGCACATCAAAATTAAGGCATCTAAAGCAACTCGATAAAGAATACGTTTATTTGCTTCCATTTTAATAAATATTTCACTGTCTTCGTGGTTATTGTTGTTACAGTGCTGATGATGATGGTTGTGGTGGCTTAAATGGACTTCAGTGTTGTTGTTGTTGTTATGATGGTTTGCTAGAACTACAACTGTCGAAGCCAAATTTGTTGGATCTGTTACCGAAGAAGGCAAAATTGTGTGATTGTTGCGGGCCAAGTTACGCGTTTCAAAATCACTAAACGTTTTTGATGACGATGTCGTTGGATGTGCCGTTTCTCGTACTGAATTAATAAATCTATCGTCGGCCCGACGCAAAGGTGTTGTTTCACTCGCAGACGATTCGTTACTCATTTGTAAGCTGGTTAAAAACAACGTGTTGGCAAGCAAAATAACACACACGAAAAAACTCTTGCTCCTCGAAAGAGAGACACACTGATAGAGAGCTCCACCAAAGAAGAGCAATTAAAAAGAGCTTTTGTTGCTTATTTTTTAAAGGTTTTTTTTATTATTTTTTTAAGTATTATTTTATTTTTTTCTTTATGACTTTGAACTTGATAGCGTGAGTAAGAGAGTGAAAAAGAGAATTAAAGTGAAAATACGCGCATTTTTTTTAAACAGGCGAAAAATATAAGTGATATGCTTTTTACGTTAAAACTTTTTTTATTCTTTATTTTTATTTAAAATTTATTTGTTTTGAAGTCACGCCAAACGAACAAGGAGAAGCAGTTAAGCATTAAACACATACCTGAATCAATTATTTTCAGTTTTCAAAATCCCCTTTAATTTTGATGTTAAATACATCAACAACTTTTTTTTTATCGAAAATATGAAAACGTTGTTAGTAGCATATTTAATGAATCATCATCTTTATAGGCCAGGTAAAAGGGTGATAATAAAATTCCTAAAATAAAGAAAAATTAAAAATTCGATTATTGTTTTGTACAAGGAGAAGTGTATAAGTTTTTATTAAAAAATAATAATAAATATATTCTTCTCAATGTTTGAAAGAAATATGTTTTCACATTTTGATCTCTTATTATTTTTTTTTTTTTGCTAAATTGCATTTCTTTTATATTTTGTGAGTTTCTTCTTTTTTATTATTTTATACCAAGTCAGCTTAATCAGTTATTGGGAGGAATTTATTCTTTAAAAGTTATAATTTATTAAGAAAAATTAAAGAATAATTTAAAGACGCAAAAAACTTTTCTAGAAAATTAAAAAAAGAAATTAGCCAAAGGTATTGCTTTATAATTAAGGAATAAGAAATAATCGGCTCTGTTCTGTAAACCGAATCGTTTTCAAAAACAAGTGATTTTCCAAACTTTCGAAATTAAGTTCGAACTTTTACTTAAACGCCAAAGTCAGCTGTTGATTGAAAAAGTAAACAAATTTATTATTTTAAGGCAAGAATTGTAAATGCCCGGAGCATTTGTATTAAGTTACAATTATCTCAGAAAACGAAAAATACTTGAAAAAAATATACAAAGGAGACAATAAAAAGGGATGCTTCAAATCCATAAGTTTGATTTGGTGAAAAATTTGTTTTTAAATTAGATTTGTTAAAATTGAACTTTTATTGTTAATTTGTGTTTACAACAGATACTTCGTATGTGCGTTTAAAACTTTTACCAAAAAAGTGTTTTTATTCATGCACCTAATTTTCATCAAGCTTGAGGCAAGAATATGAATATGTGTTTTTAAACTAACTTTTTATAATATAAAATATATTAAAATGTATTTAATTTAACTAATACTAATAATAAAGAATTTAAGTTTTTTATTCCAATGGTTCTTTACTTGTGTTTTCAGTCATTTTTAAGAATAACATTCCATTCATTTTACTTTCTACCAGATTTGTTTACTTGACTTTAAAACGAGTAAAATTGTGCGAGTTCGGTTTAGAGAACGCCAAGAAAATGTGATTTCGTTTTAAAACGAGAATTTAACTCGGATTCGTTTTACAGAACAGGGCCGAATGTGATGTGTTTCTATTTCAAAATATATTAACATGGTGCATATCGGTGATGATAGTGAGAATAGTATTTGTTTTTTAGTTTTAGTCATTACTCATGAACGTGTCGATCTAAGAATTTAATGGAATTCGGTTTGACCGTTTGTGAATTATAAAGCCACAACGCACTTATACAAATTTTTTGACATATATGCTGATATATATCGGCACAATTATACACAAAAACGTCAATAAATACCGAACATATTAACGGAAAACAATATAAATTTAAAAGTTTTATCAGCCAGAAAGACGTCACTTTACTTTTGTAAAATGAAAAGCAATAACGTGAATAAGAAAACTTTAAACATTTATTTCGTTTTTCTGAGTATGAATAATTAAAAACCTTGGCAGCCGACAGTTCAAAATAAATAAAAAAAATACTACTCTACTCGAGAGAACAGTACCTTTTCATTGTGGAGTAATACTTTAATAATGAAAATCATCCCCGTCAACAAATGCAATTTTTGTTTCTAAAAGTATCTTTCAGTTGTTTTTTATTCTAACCAAAAAATTATGTTTGTGCAGTTTAAGCTTTTGCGCACATTCTTCCTTAAGGCTGAATTTTCGCTTTTTATCTCTATATCTTCCTTTTTCTTTCGCTCAATGGATAATTTTATAGCTAAATGATGAAGTACAATTTCATTTTGATGGTTTAGTTAATCGAATGAGGATTCAAAAAATCAACAAGTAATTGCCGAAAAATCTGACATACATAGTTTGAAAAATTTAACTAACTCCAACAAAAGAGTGTAATTTACCAACAAGGAGCTCATTTTTTTATAACGCGTCTTTTGATAAGTACTTCTGTAATCAACACGAAGAGACATTGTAGCGATAACAATGGGGTTGCGTCATTAACCTTCAGGTACGTAATCCAAGAAATAGTAACTAAGGCGAAATACACCAAAAGAAAGGTCTAACTTGTTGCATCGAAATATCAATTTTTATTTCGTGGTAGCGCAACTTATTTTATCACTTAAAGGCTTTTATTTAAATATTTGTGCTACATCAAAAATAAACCGTTCTACACGATTATTGGATTTGCACCATCAAGCCGTGTAAGCTAAATTTATTTTACAAATGCTAAATAGTTATACTTTCTTCAGAGTTTACTGAAGCTGTGTAAACTTATAATTGGTGACTTATAACGGTTTGGAAACCCTAGTCGCAGCCGAATTTGAATAGAAAGTTATTTGCCTTCTTATGGTAGAAAAAACTCCACTATTTTTAACTAATTTATTCTAAAAACATTTTTTTAAAAAACTGGACAAGGATTTTATGAACGACACAGATGCTCCACTCTCGAAAAAAGCTATGGATAGTGTTCATTAGGGTCAATTATATTGCTCTATATAAACACTTTTTTCCAAATTTAGTTTGCAGGCAGTGACCCTAGTGAACACTGACCACAAGGTGGTTTTGCATCCCACCCTTCCAATTGCCCATTTTGGTCAAGATATCTAAGAGAAAAATAGGACTGTGGTGAACTGACTTATTATAATATTAATTAATTAATTATTTTAAAAAAAAATTCTTTAATATTTAGTATCGCATTAAAAATTTAAACAAAAAAAATGTTGCACAATACAAATTACTGTAAAATGAATTCAATCCACATAATGTCTGATTTAAGGTAAATTCCATTTATATTAAACGTCAATCACTATCATCACTTTTGTTTGGTTTGTCGATATAAAAGCTAAATGCAAGTGAATCACTCTTAAACCGAGTAATGGTTGACGTTGGGTGTGAGACTGAAATAATGCATTACGCTCAGCAAACATAGAACTGAGTGTTCGAATAAAAGTCATACTCAAACAATTTGAAAAGAAATAGGTGCATTAGTGATCTTTTACTTTGAGCAAAAAAACAACAAACGCTTGCATGAAATTAATGATGAATGAAGGAGTAGAAAGTCAGCCAGCTGCAAAGAATAACGTCAGTCGTTGTCAGGTTGAATACAAAATTTTATAGTTAATTACGCGTCACTGGTTGAATGAATGAAAAGCTTTACTTTTCTCTTCTTTGTCGATTGGTAGATTATTTATCAAGTGTTTTTATTGTTGTTATTATGTGTTATTGTGGATGACGTTTATACGGTTCTGCTCGATATTAATCAATTGATAGGAACTTAATGAAATGTTTATTTATGTGAGGAATGATTAATTTTTTCCTTCTTTTTCTTTGACAGTTTAAAATAAATTATGATATTTATATATTAAAAAACAATCGGTTGCAATCATTTGTTGAGTAACCTGCAAAGCTTTTGAAACTAAAAAGTAAAGAGAGATGAATAATGTTAAATTTTGTGAAAGCTTTACAGTCGTAAACAAAAAATCTGCCTCACTTATGTAGATGCGATAAGGTTTCTTTTTGAAAGGTGGCATATCACAGGAAAGGCTACGGATAAGAGCTACACACACTTTCTAGTAGCCACAAAAGTGAATATCAAATGTAGCAGTGCAATAAGTTTGCAACCAACTTTATAAGAAGCAACTGACTCAATTTCCTTAGATTGGCAAGAATGCCTTGCCCAGTGCCTTGCAAGCACAAGAAAGGGGTTCCCACAAGGGTAAAAGTTTTCTTAAAATTCATTAGATATCAAAGAAATATCGATGCTGAACATTAAGTAATTATGAGTCTTGCTTATTGATAACCCTATTCTGGTATAAAAAAAAACTTTATAATATTTTTTTTGGTGCCAAATTCTGCCGATTTAATAGAGACTTTGCGATCTAAGAATTCCTAAAATTTATTAACTATGTTTTTGTCGATACTTTGATGCTTGTTTTTATTAATTTTTTTTCTATATGAGTCTATCAGTAGTTCTTCGAAGATAATATTAATCATCGTATTATTTGGTAACTGTAATAGGCAGCATATTTTGTTCAAATAATTCCCTTATTGTGTTGCTTTGGGACCGTCCACACAAACTGAATAAATATTATCTTGTGTCTAGAAAACTACAACAGGAAGAAACTTAAAATTTTAAAAAGTAATTCAGATTTTAGTTTATATCATCGCGCGAATTACAGACTAAATTGGAACAGTCGACGTTGTACCTCCCAAAATTATTATCATATACCTAAAGAACTATATAGGCAGAGTGTTGAAATTCTTATTATGGTGAATAATCAAATAAAAAGCTGCACCGGGCATGGCTAGTATTATAAAAATAATAAAAGTTCAAAGTCTGTTCAAATCAAAATATAGGAGTTATTGGTTCGGGGTGTCAAGTACAGCTCTTAGTCTCCATATACCATAAGAACATACTGGATTTCATTATGATATATCACTGGATCTGTAGAATCTATCACTAGCCCAGAGACATCATCCTGAATTTAGTAGAACTGGGTTTAAGAAACTTCAAAACGAAAAAATTTATTTTTTTCGCGATACAGATACTACGTATAGTAAGGTAAAAATAATAAGCCTAGGACTTTTCAAAGTTTAGCGGAACAAAGAAAACCAATTAAATTCTATTTTAACTAAACACAATTATTAGTGTTAATCAAATGAGATAAAACTATTCCTGAGCTGTATTCTTTTCTGCTATTAATAAAAAAAAAAAAACAAAATAAATAAATAAATGTCAAGAAGTTAAATAACATAATGCAAATTTACTTCCTGCGCTGTGTGAGCGATAAAAAAACGAAACCTCAATCTAGACATTTTTCTACAGTGAATAAATAAGAGCACATTTTATTTTAACAATGATCTTAATTATTTGAAAACTATTATAAGTTCAGACGTTTTGGAACTAAGTTTTGAAACGACATATGGATTTGATTAAAAAATATAAAATAACTTCATTTAGCTCCAAGCTATATTTTAAAGAAGCAACAAGAGTACATTCACTCCACCGATGGTATTCATTATTTAATTTCGAATAATTATGCTGATCAAATTACAATCTAAACATGATCTAAGAATTTAATAGCCTGCTTACATTTTAATAAAAAGTCCATTTGTCTGGTGGCAGTCGGGCTTATCAAGAATTGAACAAACTACTTAGTAGCTGTTTAGACTACTTTTGTTTAATGGAAGAAAGTAAACACAAAAGGAATGAACTAATAAATAAATAAATGCAGGCCCCAAATGCACAAAATATACAACTTGTTCAAAAATATTGATTTTTCACATGACTACTGACTGACGTCCAGTTTAAAACAAACAGTTTGAAAATTTATGCATCGAAGAAATACAAAATACGTTTCCATAAATAAACAAACAAACAAATAAATAAATTGCAAATACTATTTTTCAATAATTCCATTCATATTCAAACGTTGCCTGCTGTCAAGCACGTGCTGAGTTAGCATTTTGTGAACTTCATTTGTCCGTCCGTCATTTCATGTGAGTTGCATGCGGTTTCCGTTCTGTTGAAATGGCAAAAGAAAAAGTCTTTGATGCGATTCTTATCAGTCTTCTTTAAGTAAAAAGATGAAAATAAAACCAAAACATTAAATGAATGAAAAAATAAACTTATTTTATACATAATTAACTCTGAAGCCTAAAAAGGAAAAATAAATTGTATAGAAAATAAAACCTTGGGGAAGAAAGTGTTTATTGAAATAGCACAAAATATGCGTGTACGTAGGCACACGGTTAAACACTCAAGACCGGAAAAACTAGAATTATGAGTTGTTAAAGCACTTTTAATAGTGGATTAGGAAAAAAATAGTTTTATTTAGAAGGTATTACAAAATGGTTCTAATTTCCAGACAATATTTAAAGGTTTAAATTTTTATCAAAAATTTGTTTTTTGTAATTTTAAATTCTTCGCTTATTCCGCTAGACATACACAACAAAATTTGCTCTAGCAATAGGTATCTAGAAACTATCAAGACTATTCTTCATGAATTTGTGTGCAGTTTCGTAGTGGTATTTTTGACATCAATGTGCGGCAGGTTGAAATAGTTGTGGATGAAGATTTTTTTGTTTAAAAGAATTAGGAAAAAATAACACAAAGCATAAGTAAAGGAAGTCTTTGAATTGTTGTACGAAATGTATGGCATGCTTTACCATCTTGTTCGAGCCAAAAAATTTTTTGTTTTGAAAAAGAAAATCGGAATATATTTATTGCAACAAATAACAGCCTGATTTTAAAGAAAATATACAGGCTTCATTCCGCTATCCTCACCGAAAAGTAGCATGAATGCGATCATGATTTAGCAAAACATGCAAATGTAAACATTCAAGTTATAATTTCTCTTTTTACTAATCTTTATTTGGAACCAATTTTAAAAAGAGTGAGATTACCAGTTCGTAACTCTTTTGTTTTAAACCCTTCACCACAGACAGAAAGGATGTGAATAGGTTTCTCATTTCTTTTGAAGTTTCTACAATACTTATTTCCGAACCTATAATAGGTCAAATGTTTTTCAGATGCTGTTATGTTTTAGATTACCAAAATATATACAGTGAAATCTCTCTTGGACGGACAACGATGGGACCATTGAAATGTATCCGTACAAGAGAAAACTACAAATATAAATCAGTAAATTAAAAATATGAATTTAAACTTTTATTTAAGAATTCGTTTATTAAAAAATACAGAAAATTCGACTGAATTTAAATAAACAAAAATCATTAATTTAGATACGAGTACTATGCATATGAAATAAAACTTACAAATTACTATGTATATATAAATATTATGTTAATAAGAATTCATCCATTTTTGTTTGACGTGTTTTAGTCCTGGCAATAACATCTTGAAACTGTAACTGATAAAAGAATATTCATAGCTTCCGTATCACCTCGGCATTTCACAAAAGCTATGAGATCATGCGTTTTAGCCAGAGCCTTTTTATATGTTAAGATGTTATTTCCTAAAGGCTCGGTTTCTTCTGTGAGTCATCTGAGATTTCCTGAACCTCTGAAATTTGTTTGGGTAATGACAGTTGTATATCCAAAGATGATCTCTCAACTGTTAAATGCTCGTCAACGCTGAATGGCAACAAATGAGTTTAATGACAGCTCATCTTCTGGCTCAAACTCAGTATCAAATACTAACTGACTTTCCTGGCTGTAGAACGTAAAGCCTGCTTTACGAAAGCAGTTTTGAACTGTTTCACAAGAAACTTGATCCCATGTATTTTTAACCGACTTCAAAAAAAGAAGGAGGTTATACAATTCGGCTGAATGTTGCTTTTTTATATTTGTGCCTCCAAAACTCAGTCATTTCTGATCCGATTTTGAAAAAACAGCTCAAAATCTTAAAAATTAAAGGGTGTCCCCATACAGCATACATATTTTTTACGTGTATTATGAACTGTAAAGTGCGATTCTGTAAAATTTAAAATGACTGCGTATTACCATGGCTCCCAAAAACCAAAAATTACACAAAAATAAATCTAAAACTAAAACTTAAAAGGGACCTGCATTGCTAAATCCGCTATATCAACGAGTTATAACTTGAATTAAGAAATTAAAGGGTGTCCCATAATTGATGAAGATTTACTTATATGAGCCTATCTTTTGACCCGTTATAGACAAAAGCTTGCAAATTGGACAGAATGTCGATTGCTATGGCCGTTATAGTAACACGTATTAATATTGAGAATTATAAACTAAAGGGTGCGACAATAGTTCTTTTAATTTGGTATATGGTCATACTTTTTAACAGTTATAGCCAGACGCTTGGAATTTACAACGAACCTGTATTGGTAAGTCCGCTATAACAGCAAGTATAAAATATGGATTTAGAAGGTAAAGGGTGTTCTAGTAGTTGATGTAATTTCAAATGTGTGGACGTACTTTTGAACTGTTATAGACAAACAGCTGAATTTTACAAGAGACATGCTTTGCTAAGTTTGTTATAACAAGAAGCTTCTAATTTGAATTTAGAAATAAAAGGGTGTTCCCAAAATTAATGTAATTTGTTCCATATGGCCGTATTTTTTGAACCGTTGTATACAAACACCTTAATTTTAGACAGAATGTCCACTACTTTATTTGGTATAATAAGAAGTATAAAAATGTTATATTATAAATTAAATAGTTGATATAATCGGATGTATATGGGTAAACTGTTGAACCGTTACAGACAGATGGTTGAAATTTACACAGAACCTGATTGCTAAATCTACTACAACAACAAGTATATAATTTGAATTTAGAAATTAAAGCGTGACCCTATAGTTGCTGCAATTTGATGGATATTTCCAAACTATTGAACAGTTAAAAAAGTATAAAGTTTGGAGATATAAGTGTGTCCCAATAGTTAATGTAACCAAATTTATGTGGCCATACTCTTCAACTGTTAGAGACGGAGAAATCTGTTTTGAAGTCGGTTTTTTTTCGCAAGAATTATTTTTTGTATTATTTATTGACTTATTGGCTACATGACAAGGGGAATATCGTCAAAATCTAGAAATTAATACCAAAAAATCTCAGCATCACAATAAAGTTTTGAATTGAAAATTATTAGACCAATAAAAATATTTACTGGAAAATGTCATGTATTAGTTATTTTGTGCGTACTTTCCGCTTAACTAAAAGAATCCTTTTATTCCTTTAAGCAAGTGTTATCAGTCTCTTTCATACCCCAGTTTATTGACGGCGACTTTTTTCTAGAGCACAATAAAGTAAGCCCACAGGCGTTAAATACCTCAAATAGTCTCTTTTGTAATCTTAAAACTTTTATCACTCTTAAAACTCTTATACAATCCGATCTAAGGACAGTGTCATCTTTATCGAATACATCTAAATAAGCCAAAGACCCGGAATTTAAGTGGACAGTGCGGGCAGACTTAAGTTGGCGCCATTATAAATAAACAAATATTATTATTTTCTTTTGAAACACATTGCTATAAGAAGGAAGCAACATTGTTGGCAATTCAAGTATTAACTCAAATCAACTTCTTGCACAAGATTGCATTGACGCCTACCAATGACTTTGGCAAATACTCTTCATATTTGAAGTACGTATGTGTGACTGCGTTGGATCATTCGTTAGTCATTATTTCATAAAGATAATGTCAACTATAAATACCATCATTTATAATACTTTTAGCTGTAGTGTTGATGATGTGTTTACATTTCAATATTAAAACACAGTCGAGAGGTTATTGAGCAAATACAAAATGAATATACAAACATAGAAGTACGAGCCGTTTGTCTTTCAACTAATTCTTCTGCAACAAGAAAACATTGAGCCGGGTAGTTTGCAAAATACAGAAGTTCCAGATAAAATAAATAAATATCTATACTTTATTATTTTGCGTTTGCATTTGTTAAACAAATATTACAACTTGAATTTAATATATTTCAGCAGTGGTTAAGTTATTGTCTTTGTTTGATCATACATTTGCAAGAAAATCTTAAATCGATTCCTGTGGTTATTCCAATTTAAAATCAAAAAATAATTTATTACAATCAATCAAGAGATTGTGTTTCGTTCTTTACATTATATTGATGAAAACTTCCTTGCCACAAAAAACAAAAAAAAAAAACTACACAAACTATTTCTGTAGCATGGGGCGGAGCAGTAAGCATGTTGAGTTACAAAAATAGCTGCAACATATTTTTTTGGTTAAAGTTGCCCAACAACAACCACATCAAGTTTCTTAATGCAAATCCAACAAACCGCCAATTATGCAAGAGCAACAAGATTGAATGCTACAAAACACAGCGTTCGCAGCAACGACTACAGCAGAATCACAGCTGATAATTTTCCACAATAAAGAAGAAAGAAAAACACTCAACAACAAATCACAGTTCTTAGTTTTTAAAGTAAGAAAGATCCTTCTATAAGCGAATGATGGAAAATGTTTTTAAATATTAAAAAAAATCTAGGACACGCGTTTATGAACTGAAGGGCAACACGGTCTATAATGACTACTTTAAAGATTAAAATATAAAAATCAAGAATAAAATAATAACAAATAACATTTGATCGCGATTAGAAAAATTTTAAATTTTTCGTGTGAAAATGACAAGATTTAAGCCGACTTAACCTTATTTCGGGAATATCTTAATTTACTTTCTTAAGTTAACCTCCATGGACAGCAATTATAATTACTGCTATTTAAAGTTCTAAAGCTAAAACATGAAGTTTTATCGTGATAATTGCTTGTATTATTATTATTATAATGTTCCTGCCACAATTTTTAGCCTAAGGGCTTGTAGAGCACAGTTCGTGTTTAGTTAAAAATTTGGTGGTGAAGGGTTTTACACGAGTGAGCTAATGCTGGATCAAATTGTTCGACTGAAAACTAAAATTTAATCTATTAAATATCATTTGAATTTACTCTATATTCTCATGAAATATTTTTTATTTAAAACTACAATTTGAAAGTATTACTGCGGGGAAAACATATCCATATGGCCATTTCACTACGGCTCAAATAGCTCATCAGTGTATTTTACCCAAATTTTCATATTAACTAGAAAGTCTAATATGAATTTGGCTTTCATTTCATAAGTTGTTGTCAATTAAATGTTTGTCCGCCTTTCATAAGAATCTATTTCTCGAGCCATAGTAATTGCCACTGCAACAACAGATAAAAAATCAACACAAAAATTTACAGGGGAAGCTATTTGAAATTGTTGTCGAGTGTAAAGCAGTGTGTCCGCTATAATACCAAGTATAAATAATTAAAGGCAAAGGGTGTCCCAACATAGATGTGATTTTCACATATGTGGTCTCATCTGTTAAACTGTCACACAGGACTTGTGGCCGCTGTAATAGCAAGTATAATAAATTTAAACTCAAAGAGTGTCCACAAATAACACATGATTTCAACGTATATTTCTCTAAAATTTAAAATGATTTTTGGTTGGTTAAAAAAAATTTTTAAATATAATATGGACCTTTAGCTTATCTAAAATATGGTAGAAGGCTTCCTGATGAGTTGAGTTGAGCAATTAACTAAATGGCCATAGTAACTAGCTTTACCACTAATAATCATTATTTGATTTTATTTAAAATATTTGGGTTATTAGCACATTGAAAAGAGAACTAGTATATTTCTCATTTTTTTCTCCGTAATAAACAAGAGTTCGCATGTGGGTCAAAACCGCACTAAAGTGTTTCGTTCTAAAAATTTATTAAAAGTAAGACTAAACATCTGGGTTCTTTAGTAAATTCTAAACAATTATTTTGATTTTTTATTATTTCATTATTGCAAAACGATCATGTGTCTTATCATATTTGTCGCTCTGTATGATTACAAGTAGTTATTTTTATACCCTTCAAAACAAAAAGTGCAAAGGGGGAATATCTAAGATTGGCATTCCGTGTGTAATTTCTACAATATCTTTTTCCGCCCCCATAAAATATATATATTCTGACTTTTTATGCATAGCGAAGATGATTGAGCGATGTCCGTCAGTTCGTCTGTCCGTCCGTGTTAGTGTTGCCGAGGCAAACTTGATTAAAAAAAATGTTAAGAAATATTTCAATCGGTCAGATATAGTGTCGAAAGAGATGCTATTGGAAAGCCGCATGATCGGTCCATGTCCCTCGAGGCAGCAGGCAAAACACCACGCCTGCCTCAATTTTTTCATGTCATTTGGAACAATAAAGTAACTCCACTCAAAAAATAAATATATGGGGCGAGTGAGAATTAAAAAATTAGACAAAAAAACATCACGTTAAAAAATTGGCGGTCGCCCATATTTTCCGAGTTACGGGTCTCTGAAATTTTCAAATTTTTTAAAACATCAATATGGGTATCATGTATATATAAGAAAATACTGAATTTTTTTAAAAATGCTTATCCCATGTCATTTTTATGTAAAATTATATATACACAGAGAAAAGAGATTTGTCGTGAGAACCGAATTTGTTGCTAATCGAATTTGGTCGGTTGTGGTTATTATCGGAAATTCGATTAAGAGGACTGAATAAATACGGTACTTCCAATTATTTTAAAAATTAATTCGATAGTCGATAAAAAGTATTATTGTGAATTAAATTAAACAACGATATTTTTTATATTTGTCTTTATTTAGGATACACAAAGAAAACGAATAAGACATTTCTTGACTGTAACAATAACTTTTACCTAAGCACTCCCACTTCCTTTCATGCTTTACACTTTTGACTCCATTGTCTTCTGTCTTACATTCCACTCTGCACGCTTTTCTACTGTAAAGTAAATACAACTTTTGAAAACCTATTTTATTTACACATGTTTTGAACTCACCTCTTAACGTTATTGGAGAAATTTTCGCAACTTTCAATAAATCTTATTGCATATTTTTTTATAAATTTTAATATTTTCCAAATTTTAATATTTTGTATATAAATTTTATTTTTATCATGTCAAAAAACTAAGAAGAAAGAACGCAATCGATATTTGTAATTCTAACTTCCAATATTCGGGTTTTGGTACTAAAGTGCTGAATAAGTTTCGTTGCATTACACAAATTGGGCAGGTAAACTTTGTTAACTGTTGTTGCGACCAACATTTAAGATCTGATATACATAGTTTGTTAGTTTATAGTACAAAAAATCTGTCAAGATTATGTTTTTTTTTTATTATACAAATTAAATTATGATGTTAGTAATTGAATTTTGAATATTTTAACTGATTTTTTACTGATCTTTTTTCTGTGTGTATTCAGTACCAATTTTTTTTTCTTTTTTAATTTCTCTTACCCCAATATTTGCCTTTTTGATTGGAGTTATTTTAACGATTATTTTAGTGGTGTCAAATAACTTTTTGTAAAAAAAAATTGCAAAAGTATCAAATCAACAAGAAACAAATGGCGTTGATTTGATTTTGACTGGATAAAGACAGCGCATAAACATATGAATGCGATTTGAATGTTGAGAGTGTGGAAAAATTCTCATAATAAAATAAAAATGGTTTTTCGCTTTCTTGATGCTTTCTTTCTTTTTGTAGATTTTTATACTTTGATCATTTGTACTTATCGTAAGATAATATTTAACAATTTTAACATAACGCTGTTCTGCTCATTATTATTGAAATTTTCTGGTTTATGGTGCCGGTTGTCATATAGGAATTGTAAATCTGCGATTTTAAAATTATATTTTTTTTAATAAATTTAAATTCTATGATACACTTAAATCACAACTTGTTTAGTCATACAGAAATAAAAATTTAATGTTGTTGATTTGTATTTTGTTTTTTAATTAGGTGATTTACTTGATTCATCTTCTCTTGTTTATCAGTTGGAATTAATCTAAATGTGCCTTCATTTGTTTAAAGCATTTTAATTCATTAGTCACATGCACTTTATGGAATTAAGTTTTTTTTTTAACAAAGGAATAAATTACAGCAATAATTTAAAATCCTTCTACATTAAAACAGTTGAAATGCTTGTTGAGTGTCACAATTGAAGGTTATTGTTTTTACAAGTCGTGTCCAGCGTTACCGTTTGTTGACTAAAGTATTTTCCAAGTTATGGGCTTCTGAACTTTTCAAAGGATTGTGCATCACATTTTTTAAGATACCAATGTAGTATTCTCCTTTCCTCATGTCGTTTCATTAATTTGACGAAATCTGTGCCGTTCAAGTTCAATTTCTACATATTAAAGCCGTTCCAAATCGGCAGAATAAATTTTTTATATTTAGTCTGTCGATAAATAGATAAAGCATCTTAAGCAGCCTTTTTAAAATTGAAATTTTTCTTCTACGCTCCCTTGATAACCATTTAGAAGAGCAGCAGTATTACAAAAGCGTTAATGGCAGGTCTGTTACAAGATGTAGTAGCAGTATCGTCTGTATGCTTTTCCACAATAGAATTTTCAATATAAAGAATTTTCTTTCTGCGCACCTTAGTATTGACCCAAAATAAAAATTCAAACAAATGTTCCACAAATAAAATGATCTCTTACGTTTTTTGTAAACGTCCAAAGTAAGAAACATTCGTTTATTTCACTTTAAAAGAGACACTTCTGTGGGGATTGTCTTTATTTATTTGTAAGAAAATAGCTGGTCGGTCATAAACTCTTGTCGTGATCACAACATATTATTCTTGAAGCTTTCCGTTTAAGTTCCTTGTCCGTTTTTTATCTGTTTAAGTGTATCTGCTCTAAGATGAAAATGGTCGATAAAGTTTGTGGCTAATAATTTCTCTTAATTTTCTTAGAAATTCGAGGATACCATTGTTGTAGCTGACGCATAGTGGCATCTTTATTTGTTTATTAATTTGAGAAATGATGTGAGTCACAGTAATTTTTAAGTCATAAAAAGGTTAACTGTGATTTTACACATTTAAAATTTGCGAAAGAGACGTGAGCGAGTAACAAGAGCTCTTCATAACAAATTACTTAAAAAATATTTATGAAATT
Source organism: Gymnosoma rotundatum (assembly GCA_916610165.2). Lineage (NCBI taxonomy): Eukaryota > Metazoa > Arthropoda > Insecta > Diptera > Tachinidae > Gymnosoma > Gymnosoma rotundatum. The sequence goes on along the minus strand of OU744339.1, from coordinate 76,315,972 downwards.
ATACGTATATGTAGAATCTTCAAATACAGAAGTTATATATTGTGTTAAAAGGTTTACAATTTCTTTAAAAAAAATCGAAAATTAATGTGCTGTTTCTGTATTACAGGCGATCAACTCGTCTGAAAAATTTATATGAAAAGCACTCAGTTTTTTGAGTTATTTCCATACAAATTTTTCAGACGAGTTGATCGCCTGTAATACAGAAACAGCACATAAAAATACTAAAAGAGAATTAAAATAACGAAATAGACCCGTCACAACAGATGGAAATAGTACTTAAATATAATTTTGCCACACGGTGTGTTACTTGCACTTGAAAATTATATTTTTTTCAAGACTTTAGCCCGGCTTATTTTAAATTCTCTCTTCACTTCGCATTCCAGCAGAACTGTGAAACCTTTAAAGAAATGTTTACGTGTATATATTATTCAAATAAAAATTGTGTGATATGTATGTGATAAATGAAACTAAATTAAATCTCGAAATCGGCCAGTAAAATTCACATTTGGCAGCGAAATATTCTTGAGAATAACTAAAGCAATCTTATGCATTTGTCATGACGATCTACGTCCAGTAAGAAATTTTCTTTTTATAAAGAAAACGTTTTTACAAAAAGTATATTTTTAAATCTAGGAAAGTATGACTATGCTGGTATTTTTAAACTTTTTATTATTTTGCCACATTTAAGAAAAAAATGTCGTTACCTGTAATAATTTATTTTAAGGTTTTTACTTGTTTTTAAAAATGTAAGTCGTAAGCAACACAAAAGGTAAAATGTCTAAGATGGTCTACTTTGTGTAAATATTACGCTGCCTCTAAAATGTCACAAACTCTAAACTTAAGCTCTAATACTCTTCTGCTATCGATAAACTATGCTTTTAACGGCTCTGCCGTTTAGAAATAACTTATTTAGTTTCAAAATATTTTGTTTCACGCCATTGGGCAGCACTTTACTTCGATGCACCAGATTCAAAGCTAAAATAATCACAGCTGATGCACCAGTATTCTGTGTGTGCCTTGTTGTAAGAAATCAAACTTTCCATCATCACTTTTCTTCACCCCCTAACGCCACTACTAATTCCCTTTTCATATGTACATACGAGTATATTAAAAAAAAAAAACAAAATTTACCAAAGAATAGTATTTAAAAAAAAAGATTTCTCTAACAACCGAAAATTCACCAAGGAAAGGCAGAAAGAGAACCCACGAGCTCATCAAAAATCACCTTAAATAATTAGAAAAAAATTACTAAAAAACAAAAAAATTGCAATCGTTGCTAAACCAACGGTTAACAGAAAGCAATAATAAATATATGTAACGATAAAGATAGAAGAACTAGAGCTTTGGGTTCATCTAAACAACTTTATGGTAATTGACTACGAGTTCAGAATGCATAACATTCTGCAAGTCTTTTGTTAAAAATAAACCACAAATTTTAAACTATTTTTGTTTTAGAAATTTAATAGTTAAGATACATATACGTGAACTAATGTCGAACTAAAAATCTTTTTTTCAATTTAATAATAAAGTAGTTCCATTGATAATTGAATTTTACAAAACAAAAAAAAAAAAACGTATTCCACCACAAATTGCCGGTTTAAAATAAATTAAAAATAACCAATCAAATTTTTCTTAAAAGAGCATAATCAGCAAATAAGACGATTATTCATCAAATATATAAGACAACCTCTCAACTTCGTGTAAAAACATTCCATTTTTATTTACTTTTGCTTTGGGTGTTTTATTAATTAAACTCATGGCGAAATAATACTAGGTTCTGGCATGGCGAATTCATTAATTTTTGCCGCAAGCGTTAAATGTAAAAACCCTATAAAAAAATTTACATATTTTTTACATATGGAGTTTGACATGTAGTGTTTACGGCGAAAGTAATGAATTTGACATCGAGACCACCTGCATTATTTCGCCATGCTTATAACCCATCACAGGCGTTCTTTTTCATTTTCATTTGAATGACAAAGTGATTTAAGTAACTATATAAATATATGTATGTATGTGTATACATTCATATGCACAAAAAAAAAATAATTTTCTGATGAGGTGGACGAGAATATTCATTTCATCAAAGTTATGTTTCCGTTTGTTTAAATGATGTTTAAACATGCAAAATGTGCATTAAATTGCAACAAATCTCTAGCAACATTTTATTGGAATGTTTAAACACATTTATATTTATGTGTTTGTGTTTGCTTATTTCTGTTTGTGGGATTGTGTGCATCTGATAATGCAACAAAAAAACAAGTGTATATTTATGTATCTTCAACATACATATATATTTTCCATCTGCTGACAAACAATTTAAACATGCTCGAATGACCAAGTTATTAATGCTTTTACAAGAAACTTGAATATTTATATTAATAGAAAAAACTAAATTTATTATCATCGATAACATTAAGTCATTATTCTGGCAACACTGGTTGGACGCAGGCACAAGTACAAAATATTGAAAGAAATTACAAAGCGCTGAAAATCCTTTCAATCTTAACATTATAAAAATTCTGAAAAATGATGAGACACTATGGGTATTAAGAAATGACGCATGTGCAGATTTTTTTCAGTTGAATTTCAGAAGGAAATTTTCTCAATTGCCAATAAAAATTGGAAAGCGGAAGTTTGTTTTCAACCTTTTTTAGTAGGTTTTTTTTAATTAAATATAATAATTTCTCGTTGTCGTAAATACTTTAGGCTTAAGACGTTAAAATGAATCTTGATTTTTTGGAAATTATTAAATTTGTACCGTTTAAAAGAATTAAAAAAAACTCAAGCATTTTTTTCTGGTGGTAAATTCTTAAATTTAATAGACCTAATAAATCTTGCTTAATGCCTTTCCAAACGTTAAGTAATTTCAGTTTAATCTACAGTCGGCGCTCAAGGGTAAAGGGGACTTCTCATTTTGTGCCAAACTGAAAAATATTTTCAAAATGACATTTATTTCAAATACTGAAAAAATCACGTTAAGGTGGTTTTTTGAAAAATGAAATATGAGATTAAAATTTCTCCAAAGTCAAAACACATCGAGATTATCAGGCATGTCACAGAACTCAATTCCGATCGAAAGTGGTTTCAATTCCGTAAATTGGTTCTTTGGAAAACGAAAAACGAAAAATTTCTTCGGAACGAAACCACTTTTAAATTTCAAAGTGGAATTAAGATTCTTTTTTTTACTATTGGTGGTTGGTTTTCAATTTTACTTTTATTATGTGTCCTTATTAAGATTAGGTTTGTTGTTTGCTTAGCAATATTGCAACATTTAAATAAAAATATGGAGCTTAAATAAAAGAGACTACTCTGCCTTCAATGATCACGGGCTCTCAAATATTTTTTGGAGTATGTGGAATAAAGAAATAAATGTCCATTTACGTTTAAATCTGTACTTTGAACTCCGGGGAATTTTACAGTAAATTATAAATTTTGTTTTAAAATCGGCTGTGTTTGGATAGGGGGGGAAGAACGGTTCCAATTTTTGACCTAAATTTTCTTGTATTCGTACTTGCTATAAAGTACTTTAAAAATATTACTAGTACCGAAGTAAGTTTAAGTTTCATAAGCACAAAAATTCATCCTTTTCGGCGAAAGTCCTTAAAAAACAGTATTTTTTACAATTCCTCAGTTTAGAGGCTTTTAATTTTTCACGAAAAGTGCTATCAGATAAAACTTCACACTAGTTTATTCTTAATTTTTTTAAGAATATATCAAATGCCTTAAAGTAATAATCCGATAATAATTAAGTGCACTACGCATAAAAAACTAAGTAAAGGTCGGCCAAAATTAAAAACAAAAAAGTGTAAGCCTATTTTCTCCTAAACTAAAAGAGATAACTTATGCACACTTTTTATAGATATTTTCTAGATCTAATTAAATTTAAAAAATCTTAATATTTGAGTTACAGATAAACTTTTTTTGACATTTCCAAAATTTTATTTGCCGGAGTTACCCAACATTGGTGGCCTACCCTCAGCTCCTCTTAACGCTAGAGGACCTACCACCTCTGCTTTGCCTTTGCCATGTAAAATGAAAAAGTCTAAGCCATGTCTTGCATAACATTATCTTTATAACATTAATTTTTATTTTTGGTCTTCTTTTCCGAATTTCTAGGTTATTTGAAAAAATTTCCCTTATTTTCTACAATTAAATTTATTACTAAAATTCTGTTTTTGTATGAGTTTTTAAATTTTTAAACAAAACAGTAAAAAACAACAACATCATGAATCGTATGGAAAGCAAAGGAACATTTAGTTTTTCTAAATTTCTGCCAGTTATGATAATATCTTTAAGATCAGTATATCTTTAATTTCCAAATCAACAATTACTTTACGGAGTCGCAAACCATTGTTGCAAAAATTGTTAAACTTATGCCAAACTTATTTTTGGATTCACTAGAAATGACTCGAAAAAAGCAATATTATTATTTTTAGAATATAGTTAAAATAATAATAATAATAGTATTAATAATTATAATAGTTAGAAGACTCGTTTATCTGTTTTGAAGACTTTGCAATTTTTGGGAAAAAATATTTTGTAAACATGAACGCAGTGACTGACAGACAAAGATGTATCGACAGACAAATATACTCTATGGAATCGGTAAGAATTATTGCACAAATTACAAGCTATATGTCAAACATATGTTTGCACAATAACAAAAACAATTTTTAATTATTGCTAATTGCGTCTATTTATTGTTACTTCAAACTTACTAAAAAATAAAAGTTTTGACTAATGGTTTGATTCTATTTCTAGCAAAGAGTTAAAAAAACGTTGTAAGCAAAAATTTTCCTTAAAAAAAATCATTTATATCATCTCAGTTTCAAATGTTTTATCCATTACTGTAAAAAAACTTTTAACAAATTAATAATTTCAAAAATATCTTTCTCACTCTCTCTCTCTCTCTCTCTCTCCCTGTCCCTCTTGTGATGCTTTTTATTTTACTCTTTAATATTTTCTTCTATAAATAGAAAGTGGAACTAAAAACAAAACTTTAGTAAGGACATAAAACGATGCCAAAAGAATGACCGCAGTAAAACACTAAAAGATGAGAAAAAGAAGTACAAGGTTACTTTTATATGACGTAACAGAATTTGTAATGAATTTAACATTTCTAAAAATAAATAACGTTGAAAAAGACATTCGTAATTGGCACATTGTTAAATGCTTCATACACTATAGCCTAAGTAAATATTTTAAAGGTTAAATAATTAACAGCCACTTAAAATGTTTATTAAACAGCCACGAGATTTTAAAAAATAATAAAAGAAAAAAAAAAAACAAAAGTGCAACCGAAATCAATTTATGGCCATTTTTTTTTAATGAATTAACAATTTTAAAGAATACGAAAAAAGTTTTATGATATTTTTCTTTGAGAAATAAGTTAAGCAGAAATACAAATAAAAAAAATTCAAAAACGTTTCATATTTCATTGTCTTGAACATGACAACTGCAGCATAAACACGCTAAATTGACAATCAAAATTACAAACGCGGACACAGACACAGACCACTTGGCTGGTAAATTTCTTAAAAAAAAGAAAAATGAAATAAAAGAATAAGCAAACTATACCGACGGAAGGAAAACTGAAACCGTCTCTCGCTCGGTAGTGGTTGTTTCAAATTTAACCATCGGATGTGTAGACTTGTGTTATCCACAAACAAACAAACAAAAAAAACAAACTTGCTTAAATTGTATTTTACATTAAAAATATTAAATTGCCATAAATAGTTTAGCGAATTTAGTGAATGTTGACATGGTAATGTGAAACAATAGAATTCAATACATTTTTTTATTTTCTTGCTTTTCCTCTCAAGTCTTTTGAACTTGTTAAAAGTACAAAGAAACAAAAATCCCATTAAAAATTTCATTTAAAAAAATTCAAACAATCAGCACTCAATAATTGCGTAATGGAAAAAATGCAATTTAAATAAAGTAAATTAAAAAATTAATTTCAAATTCAATTAATTTGCATTCATTCGTTTCATCACATGTAGTCTGCCTCTGTACTGGTTACACTAATGCAGCAAATAATTCTCTGGCGCTTAGCCAAATATTTAAAATGCAAATATTGACATTAAATTAGTAATCGCAAACAGCTTCTGATTTTTCTCCACTATATTTGCGTTAATTATCGTATTTCTTTGACGAGATTTCATTCTTTCTTCAATTAAAATTTTTTTATTTTAAGAAATCTAAGTGCACATAAGTGCAAAATTCGTGTAAAACAGCGGCTTTGGTCAGCAGCGAGTTTAGTTTGTACTATAAGTAATCAAGACACTCTATAAGCACAAGCTCTTAAAAATTTTTGGCATTCAAGTCATATGTATAGGACTAAACGCACTAATACCTTTAAAATAATGAGCTTCCGAGTAACTTGACTTGGCACCTTTTGCAAAAAATTTGTGCGGCTTTGGTTTAAGCTAAAGTGATTTCTTTACGAGAACCGGCGGCCATAGTGGAGGTACTAAATTTATTTTGTCATTAAAAGACGTGTCTCATGCCCGATCGAACTTACAAAAGGGTTATTAGTCAAACGACCAGCCACTTGTTGACATTTATGAACAGTATACTCGGAAAACTCATTTGGAATACATGGATGCTTGACAAAGCATCAATCTATATTAATGTACTAAAATTTTTGCCATGCCCATAATAGCCGTTCCTAATGTTTTTTTTGTTCGTGACTCTAAATTTGGAGAAATTTCTTGCAAGCATTTACAATCCAATTTTATGTAATAGACTACGGACCAAATCTGTTTCAAACTGTTCTATGTCAATTCATGGCGTCCAGCATCTATTTAAGTAAAAGTTGTATGGAAGAAGTAAATGAAAACTTATATAATCTTCACAACATTTCAAGCAAGAAAGTGCTTTTAATTACCTTTCTTGATTTTTTCCTTTTTTAAACTAAAAATCCATAATAATGTTTCAAAAATGGTCATCCGTTTTAAAAAGAACTTTTTGAATTTTTATGAAAAATTGTTTATGCGATTTATTCTGCAGCATTTTACGTTTGAAAGCATTTGCCATCTTCAACAAGTAAACATTAACTTGAGAGGTTCATGTGCTATTTATTGATTATTCTTTTGTTTGTTCTTTAAAGGTTCATGCAAACAATATTCTAATATTTATTTATATTACAACACCAATTTTATACGCCTGATTGTAAAATAAACCAATATGAGTTTGTTTGTTTAGAGCAAAAATAAATATTGTTCAGTCAGGAAGAGTATATTTGTATCAGTACTAAATAAATTTCCAACCTTTAAACAACGCCCACCTACTGCTACTTGTTCATTATCCGTTCGATGCATGCTTTTGTTCTACACATATCATTGACAGGTAAAAAGATACTCAGTACCTACATGTACATCGTCGATATGTAATAAAACACAATTGTTAATAAAACTATACAATTTCCTTTTTTAGGGTTTCCAGAGTTTTTTTTTTTTTAATCGAATCCTGGAACTTAAAATTATTATCGCCAAAAATCTCTAGAAGCTAGTTTATCTTCTGCTCTTGAAAATAATGCTATTTTGGAATTATTAAAGTCTGTAACAATTTCCATTTTGTTGCTTGTAGATAATCAAGGCAGAGTTTACACCAATTATTCCTTATCTGTAAACAACTTTATTCTAGCGGCATCTTGAGATGTACCAACAGTTGTTCAAAAATGGTTTGTATGGATAGAATCATTTTAAAAATAATTTCCTCATTTTTAATAACAAAGACGAAACTACAGATTTATTTCTTGCTAAAAATAGTGACCCATAATCGTAGACACTCTCTAAAGTCGGTTTATTTTAGAAACTACTTTAATTTCAAAACCTGTTTTTAACTTTTTTGAAACTATAGTCAAAAATAAAATATATTCCAAGTTGAACCGGGTGACACATCAAATACAGAAAATACTTGTCCATAATTTGTAATAAAATACAATTAAATAGATTGTCCATATTTGATCAGCTGCTAGTATTTTATTTTTTGAAAGATATAAACAAGTAAAGTTGTTAATTAAAAAAAAAAAACTAAAGTTAAGTAAATTTGTGTACATTGACAAAAAAAGAAAATGTAAAATGAAGTGATTTCAACAGATTTACTTGAAATTTAAGTTTATGTTTTAGAATTTAATTTAAAAATTAAAAATCGACTTTACCTATAACTAAGAACTCGAAAAATTTACTTTATTTAAGATTATGATTCTGGGCCAATAAGCTCAATCTATTATTAAGTTTTGAAGACTTTTTACTTGTTCATTTATTTGTTTATTTATAATAATTAAAACATAAAATAGCATTATTTTGAAAATACCTATCCCCGAAAATTTTCCCAAAGCAATTAAAATTTCCTTCGAAAAATAATCCATCCCGAAATAGAATTTGTTATCCCCAGTTTGGGACCCCACTTTAGGGACAAATCCCCTTATCTGACAACACTGTTTTCAACAACCACAAATAGAGCAAATACAAAAAATAGATACAACGAAATCTCAATATGTTTTTGCCAGCCAATATTTAGTTTACACAAATAAATAGATTGACTGGCTGATAGACATACAGACATAAAGACTTACTGCCTGTCTTATCGAATGAGTAAATGTGTGAATAATGAACCAGAAACCTTGACCATGATTAAAGATTTTCTGTGATGTGAAATATAAAATGCTCTGAAAACATCACTCTTGTGTAAATAAAAATAAATTGTGGGCGTTTAGATGCCATTATTCATTTTCCGACTTGGTTTCAAAAAGAATTTATTCGGCCTTATTACGGTTGTCGAAAACGACATTCGAGAATAGTCGTAGTCCCTGTCGATAGTTAGTTTTTTTGGTACTATGTAAAATTTTCGACAATAAAATATTTTGTAATAGATCAAAACATAAAATTTTAATAAAAAATTTTTGCAGTAGCATTTTAGGCAATAAATTAACACTTAAAAATAACAATAAAAAACAAAACGACTAGCTCTTAATTCAATTTGAAAACTTTTGTATTTCATTAGCAATTTTCTTAAAATTCAAATTTAGAAAGATGTGTTTTTAAATAAAAAAAATTTTCCACATACAAAATAAAATGTGCAAACAACAGTTTTAGTACGATTATACAGGTAAAATTGGGTGCTCTTACACTTGTATCTCTTTTTTCTATACAAAATATCTTATTTTTATGAAAAGAAATGTATTCTATATTAGACTCAAGGTTCTGAGGTACCTACTTACAAAATTTTGTGCAAATCCATACAGCAGTTTTTACATGATGTGAACACAGACACAAAAAATTTGTAAAGTTAAGAAAAAACTTGAAGCTAGTGTAGAATAAAACGTTCAGTTCTTCTAAAAATGTTTGTATTTCCTTAAAGACCTCTTCAAAAGCTTTTAAATGATGCCCATATTGATATTTAAAAAAAATTTTAAATTTTAGAGACCCGTAGCTGAGAAAATATGGACGAGCGCCAATTTTTTAATTGATGTTTTTTTCTTATTTTTTTAAACGCTATCTCATTATATATTTATTTTTTTGGTTGGAATTACTTTATTATTCAAAATAACATGAAAAAATTAGATGTAGGCGTGGTGTTTTGCCTGCTGCCTCGAAGGACGTGGACCCATCATGCTGATTTCTAATAGTAGCTCTTTCGACTCTATATCTGATAGATTAACATATTTTTTTTTTTTTTGGAAAGTTGATTTCAACATCAACACGGACGGACAGACGGACGGACAGACGGACATCGCTCAATTGACTTCGCTATGCATAAGAAGTCAGAATATACATATATACTTTATGGGATCAAAAATGCATATTGTAGAAATTACACCCAGAATGACAAACTTGCCCTTTTTCCACTTTTTGTGGTGGTATAAAAACAGCATGCAAAAAATAAATAAAAATGAGCATAATTTAAAAATCAAAAGTAAACTTATCTTTTGTTAGCGTTCGGTTTAAAAATTTACGAAAAAAAATTGTGTGTCGTGTACATAAATTTCAACGACAATATTTGAACAAATTATCATTCGAATGCGACAAACGTAGTGCCGATTTTTGTAATAGATTTTTTTTTCGAGTAACATTTTAAACAATAACGACGTGCGTAGTACCATTTTAAAAAAACGTAGGATTTTCGACACGAGAACGACAAAATACCACGACTACGACGTGGTATTTTGAACCAACAGGTGGCGCTGTTTTATGGACTTAAAAATATTAATCTCCGAAATTATTGCTTCCATTTCAAAATTTATTTTTCTTTTCTTGGAGTAGGACAGGGGTCCTCCTTTGGTTCCGTCCCCTCCAACACTGGATAAAATAAGCGATGGTATAAAAAATAGGAATATTCTTGAATCAATTTTTGGATAAATTTCTGAATGTTTGTACCACCTCAAATGCTAGTTGAATGATACGTAACTAAGTAAGATTAGGGACCAATTTTTTTTTAAAGAGAAGTAGCACTTCAGGCATAACCTTTTGAGTTATTTTCGTAACCGTGCTACATTCTTTAAAAAAGGAATAGTTGAGAGAGAAGACAGGTGGTGAAAGGATCATTAGTTATTATTACTTAGCCGGCGAATATGCTGTGAAGAAGTACAGATGAAGGATGCTACATGTTTAATGTTAATTCTGAATGTGTATTTACCATTAAACAGAAAAAATCGTTTTTGATTTTTAATTTTCACAAATTAAGGGTCAACATTATTGATTTTTGATTGCAGCAAGGGTTGAACCATGGCCAACCAAGTTTGTAGTCACCACCTTGTGGAATAACAAAAATGGTGAAAAAATTTTGTAGAATTTAAAAATTATTTCTATAATTTAAATAATATTCATCCAATTCAACACCCTGCCCAATAATGTGCTTCAGGTATTTTGCTGTTGTTGAACAGTGTCGATTTTATCGTTTTAACACTCATAAATGAGTATGTTTTTTTAATTATTTAATTTAATTTTATCTTTATGTTTAGCTGAAAAATAATAAATCTTTAATCAAATACTTCAAAGGAAGCATTTAAAAAAATTAGATATAATTCGCATTTCACTTGACTATACGTTTTTATTTTACCGTTACTAAAATGTGAAGTTTGAAATGTTTATAGAAGTGAAAAAAGCCTAGAATGAGAATAACATTATTTAATTAGTCTTCGTGACCCAATGTTTAAACTTTTTTTAATTTGTGCCTATAACAGACTTCTGCAATTTTTACAACATGTGTAATAAAAGAACGCAAAAGATGTAGCGGAATAGACTTTAAGTTATATAAATAGCTAAGTTAGGAAAAATAAATAATTGCTAACCAAATCAAGACAGATATTCGAAGTGTGATAAGAAGATAAAAAATAAAACAAATATATACTGCCTGTCACAAGAATTTGTTCGTTTGCACAATTACCTAAGAAAACAAATGAATTAAAAAAAATTGGCAATGTTAACAATTCATCCTCAAAAATATAAATAAAAAATTCCAAATCCTCTTTTTTTGAAGCAGCTTTTTGGTTTTATACCTATCTTGTAAAAAGCTAAGAATAATGCTGATGACGGATGTAGCAAACTAACTGCCATCCCTAAATTAGCGCGTAAAGCGCAAAATATCTGTAAAAATTCCTCATGTACATACAAAATGTATGAAGCATCCACAAATAGCACAGCGTCAGCGCTAAACAATTTGAAAATCCAATTTTGACAGGGCGTTAGGAAGTGAATTTGGCTGCTTGTTGATTTGTTTTTTTATTATGGTTGAAAAGTAATGTCAATTTAGTTATTTTCAAGACAAGCGGTTTAATCTCTTCTTTATTCTTAAATAAAATGAGTTAACATTACTGTTAAAGATACAAAGTTAACGCTCTTATTTAGTGATGACATTCCAGCGCAAAAGCTATGAATAACATTGGCAGTAAGAAAAGCATATTATTTCGTTTGTATTTCTCTTTTGTTGTTCTCATTAAAATGTTTCACATTCAACAACAAACTTAAATCTACATAATTCAAAAATAAAATTTTTCTGTTGTCATTTGCAATCAGAGTTTTTCAATTGTGTTTCAGAATACACTTTTGTCATAGTTTTAGTAAGTTTAAAATATCTTTTACATATATAGAAATTTCTTCTTTTGCCAAAAAAAGAGATTGTTTTAATTTTGAATTCATGATGTTAACTGACAAAAATGAATACATTACTTTAGATCATGTTGAGAAATATGGAGTAGACTCCTTAGTAATCACAAATTAAACTTAAAAATTAATTAATGCTCAAAAAAACTAAACAAAATTTAATCGCCAGCAGATCACAAATTATTTTTTTTGTTGCACAGTGTAATTAAAAAACAGTTTTCCAAACTCATGATGACGGAATACGTTTGCTTTTTGGGTTTAAATAAACATTTTATTGCACTATTACGAACCCTTGATAATAATTTTGTTAATGTTATTTTATTGTAAAATTTTTCTAGTACAAAAATACAACAACAATAACAAAATATTAAATAACTTATCTTAAAGCAACCCAATGACAACGTACATAAAAAGGTAACAATAAATGAAAAGATGATAAAGATTCACAACAAAGACAATAATTTTATTTTTATATTTTGGACAATTTTAAAATAATAATACATAAAAAAGAATATTGAATATGATTTGTTTTAAAGTTTAATTTAACAATATTTACCAAAGTTTATCTTGGCAAATCGAATATTTGCCGAAACAGGAAGAATATATTTAATTTATGAGTTACAACTTAATTTTGCTTTTTCCAACCATTAATCACTTGTTTATTATTAATTAATCGGTAACTGCACATACATGTATGTACATACATATGAGTATTTAGTATTTTTTTTTTTAATTTTCCTTTTAATGTTTATTGGAATTTTTATTTTTTTGTTTGTTATTCAATTTCACCCTTTGATTGTTTTATTTACAAGTTGAAAATATTTAAATAAAAGAAACAAACAATTATCTTGTTCGTTTGTAAAAAAGTTCCGCATGAAGACCAAATTAACAAAAACACATAATTAAACAGAAATGTTAAAATTCAAACTAACCGCTTCACAAATAACACCAACCGTTTCGTGCAATCAGATTTTCACGACTAACAACATTTTAAAAGGTTGTTTTGTTTTCTTGCCAGCGTGTTCAGCATGAGGTTTGTTTTTATTTTGTTCTCCTTTGTTCTTGCCATTCTACACGTTGGTGAGTTTCATCGTTTGTGCTTTTGAATGTTTTGATTTGAGTTGGGGGTAGTTTTGTTGCTATAATTGGTGTATTTTAATATGTTTGTATTCATGTTGCTAAGCAAAACAATCAATGTTTATATACTTTTTAAATTGTGATTTTCATAAAATATTTGTGTGCCTTTTTGTAGAGAGTTAAATAAGAAATTATAAGCGATAATAGGGGGCTCAGGTTTTATTTAGCGTTTTACTCAAACACAGTGTCAATTAAATATTTTATATACATTATCTTCAGTTCGCAATTAGTCTTATGCTCTAAACTGCCGTATTTATAAAAAATTATATGGATTTGATAAGTATCTTAAAACAAACATTTTAATATAAAAAATTTTTAAAGTGGATTATATTTATTAATATGTATCACATAGCAATTTAGATTCAAATTGATGGTTTCTTTTTTAATCTTGAGTTAATATTGTTTAATTATTTTTACGAAATAAATGTATTATATATATACAAACCAGGGCTTTAAGTAAATTTTTTTGACATGTGAAATAATTTTTATGCAATTGTCTATTGGGCCCCAAAAAAGTCTTCATATCTAAAACTTCGGCGATTAATTTTTAAGGAAATAAAATTCACAAGGGTGGACAAAAATCTTTTTTTCGTGCTATTTTCCCGATTAATTATTTAAATCACCGATATTGAATATTGAGGGTCAGGAAACTTCTGACAAACATTTTAAATAAACTAAAGATATTTGTCCAAACAAAAATCAAACTTTAAGCAAAAGCAACAATAACCAACAGTAATTCTATTTTTCTTTCTCCGCTGTATACGGCTGACATTTTATCGGCTCTTTTATACAGTTGAAAGAGGATGAAAAATAAAATATCACAAAAAACTACGATAATTTATTTATATGCACGGCCACTTTTCAAATATTAAATTATATTAAACCACATTAATATAATAATAAAAAAATCCCGTTGTTTAATATAATTTAATTATTATCTTTTATCTATATATATATACATATATATACGATTTATTTACATTATATCAGCAAAATCAACAAAGTGAAGACTTCCTTCAATATTCGCAAATTAAATTAAAACAACAACTGATATTGATACTGTTAATATCACGATAAAATAATAGTACGTAACATTATAATGGTATAAAAATCAATTAAATGATTGTATATCCTTGTCAATGTATCAATATTGAATTGACCACCAACAGGATTTAACAATCATCAGAGAAACTATTTTTTCTTTTATCATTACACATAAAGTAGAAGGATTTTGAAAAAAATGTAGTGATTTCGAATACAAACATAGGGAAAACAATGACGCATACGATGTCTGTGTGTAGATTAAACACAAGGCCGACTGACAGAATAAAAACAACAAAAAGTTAACAATTGGTATTCCAACAACAAAATGAAATTAATAAACCCAGCAATTAAACGCCTTTTTAGCACTTTACAACAAGTGTCTTGTGCACATGTATCTTTTTAGAAAAGGTTCAACCGAGAGTGGTTGTACGTGCTCATTTAACTTGATTTCGATTTATGCTGCCGTTTATCTTTGTTTGTTCCATTGAAATGCATTATAAAAATTTTTTGAATAATTGGAATTACCAAACGACCCAAAGTAATATAAACGTTTATAAGATTAAGACATCTATAAATTTTCCGGTGCCTGCATGCAGTAAATAGTCAATAGTATTATTTATAAGATTTATCTTTTCTGAAAAATTTCAAATTGGTTAGAAATTCCTTTAAAGTCCACAAATTTGAAATAGTTAGTGTTTTCAGGGTTGGATGACTTACATTTTCGTTCTTGCATTTGTTAGTTGATTTTAATTTTTATTTTTTTAGATGATTTTTTATGTGATTGTTCAATTTTTCTGTGAACTTTCAGTTGAGATTTGGTCGTATTTTTTGTTTTACTGGAATTTGACTATGTTTTCTTGCACTAAATTTCTTAGTTAGAATATGGTTTTTTTAATTCTGTGTTTTTTTAGAAAGGATAATTTAAGAATTTACTTATGAGAGATCGATATTATGAAAATATTTTCAAGTAATATTGTTTTCTAACAAAATCCATTTTTAATCTTTACAAACAGAAGAACAGCATTAAATAAATCATCGTCTATAAATCGTCTAAATTTTCAAGAATTTCAAAGATTATGAAAAACTGTGAATCAATAAAAAGTTTAAAAATCCGGTTAATGAAATTTCAAAATTTTACTATAACCATCTCTAATTGTATTTAAATAAAAGCAAATAATGGAAAAACATTGATCGACTTACAATAGAAAAAAGCCCGTAAGTATTGATTTATTAAAATTTTTTATTTCAAATTTTTAAAATTAAATCTTAAAAACATTAAACTAACAACAAATTTGTTTAAATCAAACAATTGTAATATAGAGATGTAAGTAAATTAATTAAATGTTAGAGTTTGACTTCTGGTATGATATTTGTTGTTCCATACATAATATTAATGTTGAAATTGATTTACTATTATTGCTAAGTTAAGACTTTATACCATTTTTACAAAAAAGTATACAGGAAAGGTATTTGTTAAAAATCTTAATAATTCGAATGTATGAAGTGTTAGGAGGTGTGGACAATTGCCTTCGATTGGTGTGCTTCCTTTTCCTTATTATTTTACAGTTATATGAAGGTATACAACTGAATGAAAGAGCATTATGTATGAACGAGGACGAATTTCGCCGAACATTACGAATTCGTCGGTGAAAATTCGTTGTGTAAATTTATCGTACGAAGCACAATATTGACAAAAAACAGAGCTTCTATAATTTTTTTAGTGGTTTACTTTTTGTGAGCTGAAATAATATTTATATTTAACCACTAATTTGTACATTTATTTTATTGCTGAAGGACAAAAATAAATCTTACAAATCAATCAATCATTTTAAGGACTTCAGAATCTTAAACTTAACAAGACAACAAAAAACTCCACGACTATGCTGGGAAGAGGCGAATACTATTCTTGATTGTAGCCTTATTAAAAACCAAAAATTTCTTAGACATAACGCGGATATGAAACAACTCTGTTGCCCAGCAATTTTGTGTCTTTATTCGAAATAAAAACCAATGACATAAACAAACAGTATACTTGGCGTTTTTAAGCGGCAGAAATAAATTTCATTCTTATCTGTGCTAAAAATGCTTTATGTAGATATAAATCTTATTTCCATGTCAGGCATTGTTGCCTTAAGTGCTATTTTTATTAAAAAAAAAAAAATAGCCAAGCGACGCAAAACAGATTTACCACATTTGACCTAAACAATAATGTGAACACCAGCCCTGATGGCAATGTTAAGCATGAGCGGACCATAATACTTCTTCTTTATATCTTATGATTATGATACGAAGAAAACTAAAACATGAGTCGAATCAGATTGGCCAGCTTTGCCAAATCTTAGTAAAGCGAAGCGTTTTGTTACGTTATCTAGGAGTTTATTTCAAAGTTTAATTCACCTAATAAAAACAAGACCAGCCTAAAGTCATCCACGGAAAGGTTTAGCAAATATTTTTCTTTAAGATATCATTTATACTCTCTTTTAGTATTAACGCTTAACGGTCCGGAAGATTTTAAGCTATTTTTTAGACGAATAGAAGCTTTAAAACCCACAATATTAATTAGTCAGTCTGAAAGTTGATTGTTCTTATTCTGCTTCAGAGGGTCTTTTGATATGGTTTTAGATTTTGTTATAAACACAATCTCTTTAAAACATGTCCTAGAAGAAGAGAACCAAAGGTGTTAAAATAAATAAAGAATCTTTTAATAAAAAAACCTTTAATAAAAAAGGTCATGGCACAATACCTAACGCGTCTCTTGTAAATCTAGCAACAATAATTGTAATAAAATTAATAAAATAGTTCTTGCCGCAATATATGCACCATTGGACGCATGGTCCGTAAGGGGTTAAGAAATCGTTCTACATAATTTATTAAACTAAGCAGTTGTGTTGGTTTATTTCTCTTAATAAGTTAAAGTTTTTATCTTAATTTTTTCTTTTTTTTTTTTTTTTTGCATTTCATCTGTTATTCATTCAACGTTTCAAGGTTCAAAAAAATGTAGTCTCAATTAACTTCTTTCAATATGAAAGAACTCGAAATCAGTGAAAAATTCATTGACAACAAATCAGTTTTCAGTTGATTGTCACAGAGTATAAATTAACTCCAATAATAATTGTCTCCAATAATAATGGTTTGTTAAACGTCATAACATTTGCCAAGAGTACGATCCTACGGGCTGCATCAGTAAAGACCGTTCTAGAAAAATAAACATTCATTTTTAACACATTCTCATAAATTGAGCTGCTTATCGGTTGGAGACATTTTTAATATACGTAACTGTCATAGCTTTAAATCCATTAAAGCAATAAGCGCCATCTTCTCCATACTCCAGTTGACAACAGACTTTCCTTTCAATATATCAATAAAGAAAATGACTTGATTTCGAAAAAATACATAAATTGAAATGTTTAATAAATAAAAACAGCAAGCACTAGATCAGACCGGACAACTATCCAACCACCAGAGTGCAGACAAGCATGACACGTTAAACATAAATTTAGAATAATTAAAAATGACACTTGAAAAATTTTGCATTTTAGCATTTAAAACTTCTTCCATCACGTTTTTAAATGAAAATTTCTTCACGCTTATGGTAATTTTGTGTGGACTCACTTGTTATTTGATAACTTTATCATTAGCAACAGCTCAAAGTGATCTGGCACTTTACCCATCCGCGGGTTTTGTTGCAATTGTGTTTTGCCTGCTGCATGCATCAGTCATTTTGAGAAGCATGTAGCACTCGGTTAAATGATTATTGTTTATTTCGACATTGAAAACTTGTCACACAATTTGTACTTTATATGGACAATTGCTAAGACTTGTAAAATGCCACTAACGTGTCTAACAACAACAGTTTTGTTGTTTTCTGTTTTTAGCAAGTTGTTTTTGTATTTCTGTGCGATGGTGGCTTTTTGATTCGATAATGTCAATACAATAAATATAATGCAAACTATACAAAATTTATACGCAACTTGAAAGCATCAGTGAATAAAGTGATCAACGTTGCTACAGCAGGAATGCAGGATGATTGGCCTAAATCTCTCTTGCTTCAAGAACATGCAGATTCGTGCGCTCACGATGCATCATATATTTGTCAATATAAAAATTTATTATTTACAATTCACCAGATTAAAAAAAATAATAAAATTAGAAAAATAATCATGAATAGTATTTATTTCGCAGCAGAAAATTTAATAAATCAAATAAATTTGTACTGAACTTTTTTCCAAATAATGTTTGTTTTATTTACTTATCGACAAGATGTCAATAGGTTGAATATTATTTCGTGTGTTTAAACATTTGCATAAATCGATAAAAAAAAATTAATTAAATTTAAAAATTTCTCGCAAATAATTTTGTCTACTGTGTAAAATCCATGACTTTGACTTGGACGATATCTGGTTTCAAAACTGTGTCATACACACTGCCGCGTATTCTGGATAGTTTGTAGTGTATTCCAATCTGCCAACATTCACCCATGCATTTGGGGAGGGATTTAAGAGTGCCAGAAAAAATGTTCTAGCATTCTGGTTTAAATGATGCATTGTATGTAAAGGGTGTTTTCTTTAAGCCCGATATAACTTTAAATTGTAAAAAATAACACAAAAAATTAAATTGTAATGGAGAATTTTTTATACGAAAGATCAGACAGAACATGCTGCTGCTCATGACGAAGCTTATTCTGAATATCCAATTTTGGGTCACTTTACAAGCATGTCACGAATAACACAAACAATGTTGGCCTCCAAAGCATAAGTTATTGCTGGTTTACGAGCATAAACTAGTGACTTCACGTAGCCACACAGGAAATAATCGAAAAGTATCAGGTCCGCTTCTCGAAATCAACTTATAGCCAAATTTTGAAATCAATAACTTGATGGTTGCTGTCGCCGTATGCCACGTAGCGCCGTCTTAATGAAACCTCATTTCGTCCGGATCAATTTCATCCATATTTTTAAACTAAAGATCATTACTCATAGTACGCTAACGATCTCTTTTGACCGTAACCTGAGATCCGGCTTAATTTTTGAAGAAATAAGGTCCGATGATGCCATAAGCGGCGTCTGTATGGTATGTTGTGAAATGGTCTCACGGACGGATAGCTTGCTCAGGCGGACGATGCGGTGCACCATTGTGTTCCTACACTAAGTGTAGAAACACAGGCGACGGTAACGTAACGATTTATCGTCACTGAAAGTTAGTGAAAAAATAACGGCGATTCTCTGACGGCATTATAATATTTATTTTCATTTCGTTTTTGTGTTTGTTTTCAAAAATATTCTGTTTAAATATTTTATTACATTTAAATGAATCAGATGAATTATATTAAAAAAAAATAGATGAAATGTAAAAAATATTAGAGTCTATTGGACTGGTTAATATTGCAAGGGCTTCAATGGGACTTTTCAAAACCTTCATACATATTAAAAAGAGGGACGCAGAATTACTGATGATTGATTTAGGATGATACATGGTCTCATATTTTTCACCTCTTCCGTTATTTTTTCAATCAATTTTATTTTCATATTTTTTTACCTTTTTAATTATTTTTTCATTTACGTGTACGAGGGCTGACAATCTGACATTTCCATTGGAAAGTTTGTCATTTTTAAGCATAATCGTACTCAAAACGTTTTGACGTACGACCATTATTTGTGTTGTTTACAGTGACTTGAAAAAATTAATATAGAAAAATATGGCATTAACTCGTGAACATTTTCGTGCCATCATTTTTCATAACTTTCGACGTGGATTATCACGACAAGAGTGCATTGATGAACTTAAATCTTTGTATGGCGATGAAGCACCATCCTATAGCACTGTGAAAAATTGGTATAATGAATTTAATCGTGGCTGAAGCTCGCTCAAAGACGAAATCCCTGAAGGTCGTCCAAAAACAGCTGTTGTGCCAGAGAAGATTGATGCCGTGCGTGAACTCATAATGCAAGATCGACATGCGACATACCGAGAGATAGAGACATCCTTGGACATTTCTTCCACCAGCATACATTCGATACTGCATGAACACCTGGCCGTAAAATAGGTTTGTTCTCGTTGGATCCCGCACAATTTGAAAGTCGCTCAAAAAAAGGCTCGTGTCGATTGGTGCAAAGAAATGTTGCAAAAGTACGATTGCGGTGCTTCAAAAGACATTTATAAGAACGTCACAGGTGACGAATCATGGATCTATGCGTATGAGCCCGAAACGAAACAACAATCGACCATGTGGGTCTTCAAAGACGAGCAAAATCCAACGAAAGTTGTTCGTGGAACAAGCACTTCGAACCAAATGGTCGCCTGTTTCTTCGGCAAAACTGGTCATGTGGCGACTGTTCCCATTGAACAACGTAGGGCAGTCACTTCTGAGTGGTACACTACAATTTGTTTGCCTGAAGTCAGCGGAGAAATTCGAAAAACCAACAAGAGAAGACGAATCATTGTTCACCATGACAATGCGAGCTCTCACACATCGGCTCAAACCAGAGCGTTTTTGACCGGCCAAAACGTCGAATTAATGGGTCATCCGCCGTACAGCCCTGACTTGGCACCTAATGACTTCTTCTTGTTTCCGCACATCAAGAAAAAAATGCGTGGTCAACGATTTTCGTCGCCAGAAAAAGCTTTTGAAGTGTTCAAAAACCATGTTTTAGAGGTGTCTCAATCGGAGTGGAAAAAGTGCTTCGACAACTGGTTTGAGCGTATGCAAAAGTGTATAAATCATGCTGGAGAATACTTTGAAAAACAAAAAAACCATTTTTGATTATAAATATTCGCATTTTCACTATTAGGCCAGAAATATATAGAGCAGACCTCGTATCAATTTTTTTTGGTTATTTTTATTTAGAAATTTTGTTCTATTTTTATTTTAATAATGTACCTTTGCTATTATTGTGAATTTAAATGCTTATAAAATACAAATTTATCTAGAAATATGTTCAATATTGTTGTAAGAGTGAGAGTCTAAATGTGAAAAAATAATGAAAACTGACAAGAAAATAAAATAAATTTTATCACAGCGGCATTGTCGTTGAACGATAACTTATGCCAAATTTGTATGAAAATATCGTTAACGTCGCGTGTTGTGTTTCTACACTTAGTGTTATTTTTTATAATTTCAATTTAAAAAAACACCAGATTTATACTCTGTAAATATTTATTAACAACAATAAAATATTATTATGTTTGTCCCTATTGGTAAACAAACATTATAAACTCTCTTTTCCTATGTGGATCTTTCTGACTGTATCTGACCCTACCTGTCTCTGGCTTACTAAACAAGTGTTCTTCTAAACGCAGCTATCTAGGGCTATACTACTCTGTTACTTCGATAAGACATGAACAACTTGATGCCTTGTTTAAGTAAACTTAACCATCGATAAACCACTTACGCTGTATATCGAAATAGCCACATCACACCTGCCGCAAAACTGTTGTTAGAATGTTACATCTGCCCTCCGCTAACAGAGAGATCACTTAATTTTTATTATCATCTAATCTTATATTAAATTGATGTTACATTAAGTTATCTGCCACGGAGCTTCACACAATAATTGCATTTTCTTTCCGGGCAGTTTGTACGGCTGTTTCCGATTTTTAAATCGCCCTAATATGGTGTTGGCACGAACTTATTAACTTGGTGATCTTCTCGCACCTCTATCATTGCAGCCATTGAGGTTGCTCAACTTATGATAGCTAATTATCGTATTATTTTATACACACAACACTGCCGAAAGTAACATACGGACAACAACAACACTGTTGTTTTCAGATATGTGGGGGTTGCCAGATCTTATTTTGGTAACAATATAGATTTATTACAGTTTTCGTTGTTTTTAACTCTAAAAAAATTATAAATAAGTTTTTTCATTAACAATATGAGAATTTTACTTTGCAAATAATAATTGTAAGGCAAAAAATTTCTTCATTTAAAGTATAAATTGATAAATTCAAAATCGTTACTAATTATTATACATTTAACAACTTTTTGTACCGATATGATTTTTATCAGGAAAAAGGTGTTTTGTATACAAAAAATTTCACTAAAGTACGTAATTTTGCAACAACGAACTTATTATCTTCTTTAGATGACTCACTTTTGCGAGTACCTCATTTTACTTTGAATTTATTTATTGTTTAATATAGCAAAAACAGTTAAAATTTAATATAGTAAATTTTTTTTTGGGATTTACTTAATAAGTATGTATTTATTTATTAAGTGCCTGTCTTACTCCCATATTTTAACTGGATCCATGGAATCGGAAGTTTATAAAAAACACTCTTTTATTTAATTTTGTTTATTTTTTAACTTTTTAAAGAAGGCGTTTATCAATTCGTCTGCTTTAAAGGGTGTTCCTTTGCAACATACATATTTTTTAGGTGTATTATGTACTGTACCGGGCACTTCTTAAAAATTTTAAATGACTGCTTATTACTTTAGCTCCCCATAACAAAAAGGAACACAAAAATAATTTTAAAAATTAAAGGTGTTTCTAAAGGTGACCGTTATATACAAACGCTTAAAAGTTGGACAGAATGTCGATTACTATGAACATTATAATAACAAGTATAAATTTTTAAAATTATAAATTAAAGGGTGTCCCAATAGTTAATATAATTTAATATATACATGTGGCCAAACTTTTGAACCGCTATAGACAGACAGCAGAAATAAACAAGGAACCTGTTTTGATAACTCCGCTATAATAACAAGTATTAAATTTGGATTTGAAATTGAAGTGTCTTCTAATAGTTGATGTTGTTTAATATATGTCGTCAAAATTTTGAACCGTTATAGACAGAACGGTGAAATTTATACAGACTGTCCACAATACTGTTGAACCGTTATTGACATACGGTTAAAATTTACAAAGAACCTGATTGCTAAGTCTACTACAACAGCAAGTATATAATTTAAATTTGGAAATTAAAATTTGATGTACTCGTATATTGCCAAACTGTTGAAAATTTGAACAAGCATAAAGTTTTGAGACGGAATATAAGGATGCCCAAAAACTTAATGTAATTTCATGTGTGTGGCCATACTATTGACCCGTTACAGACCGACAGATGAAACCTGTTTTGAATCCGGTTTTTTTTTTGCAAGAATGTTTAAATGTAATAATGACGAAGATAAAGCTCGCATTTCAGTTCTTCTTAATATTGGTTATAAACACAGCATCACGAATTGAGGTTGTATTTTATTGACAGATCTATTGCAGCGGAACAGGGTTATTGTAAAAGAAATTTTGTCTTATTGAAACCAAAACTTACTATAAATAAACGAGTTCAGATGTAATCACGGGCCTTTTAATTGTAAGGGGCTAAAGAGGAACGTCTTATGACATTTGCTTTAACAACGGAACGTTTCAATCTTTCTAAATGAATCAATTTCTGAAATAATAAGAGTCTCTAATGATAATTTGTACAATTTTATTTTGGACCAATTGAGCTTTTAGTAAGTGTTTTTAATGTTAGGACTTTTACATAAAAACAGATATTAAATAAAATAAACATTTTTTTAAAAAATTTTCTTTAAAGGTAAATTGAATTGCAATTAATTGAATCGAATTTATATCTTTTCTGCTTGTTGCACGCGACATAAAACTTTTGCTCTCTGCATTTTGCCTGTACTAGTTTTTGGGATTACATCTACAAAATAAACCCCACCAGACAAATGATACAGACTGGCCATCTTCGACTCGACATGTGAAATAATTTGCTGGGCTGTTAAATTTCGTCCGCAATCATCGCCTTTTCTGACGACAGCGCACGCTATTAAATTTGTGACTATCATATCGGGAATGCCAAAAACACAAGCTTCATAAACTCCAGGCACTTGGAGGACAACGTCTTCAATAAGTTGGGGATAGATTTGAAAATTTTTAGCTTTGAAAATCTCCTTATCACGAGCACACACGTGCAAGAATCCATCAGTATCGAAAAATCCTATATCTCCTGAATACAACCATTTGTCAATGTAAGCTCTTTTGGAAGCCTCCTCATCACGGTAGTAACCAAACCAGGTGTAGGGTGAGCTAATCACGATTTCGCCATGTTCATTTGGTCCCAAAAATTCCCCACTCTTGCTGACAATGTGAACTCTTTTGTTTGCAGTTAACTTGCCTTCTGATCCATCCTTGTTATCGTAGATATAACCGCCATTAATCGAAGCTGTACCTAAGAGTTCAGACATGCCATAGGCTACACAAAAGCCAGGTCTTTTATTATTCGCCTCCTTTAATATACGAATCAATTTTTCCTGCACAATCTGTGGAACCTTAGAGCCACCTACTACCAACGTATCAATACTGGCCAAACACTTTTGAATTCTCGGCACATTCTCATACATTGATAATTCAGCCATCATTGGACTTCCTACTAGCATATGAGTAATTTTATAACGTTCTACCAACTGTAGGAAATATTCGGGTGTATAAGGTTTATTGACAACAATGCGTAGGCAACAATTTAATAATGAGGCATTAAGGTTCCAAAGTCCGGAAGCCCAATACATGGTACTAAAGGAACAAACCACTGAATCGGATTTTAAATTTAGACTATAGTAAAAACCAAAACAAATAAATATTTTGACACTAAATTATTAATTATTTACCTACTAAACGGGTTGATTTAGTAATCCACGATGAGAACACAGCACCCCCTTAGGGGTTCCTGTGGTGCCAGACGAACACAATATTACTGCCGTATCATCACCTTTTAAATTAACACAAGGAAATCTAAAAAACAAAAATAGTTTTTGAAAAATGTATATTTTTTATAAAATATTTTTGTTTGCTTTTTAATTACAAATCATAATTTTAATATTATTATTGAATTAAATAATAAACTCTAATTTAGTTAATGTGAGATAAATTATATTGCCGCCTGATAAATAAATATTAATAAAATATTAGCACAATTCTGATATAAAAATTATGTAAAACTTAATCGACGACATTGAAGAAAAGCTTTTGGTATATTTATAAGATTGTTTGCAATTTGAGAATTATCTACTATTCTGAATTAAAAACCTTGGGTTCATATCAAAACGATATTCTTAATTTTTCACGCCTGTTTCTTATTCTTGACTCCACTATACGGACATGCTGCAAAAAAAGTAAAAAATAAAAAGTAAGTCCTTTTTTAAACTATTTTTAATTCACCTTTTTGCATTTTGACGATTGAGAATAGTTTAGGCGATTTTATAATAGTAACTTTTTAACGATTTCACATTTTGAGTTTTCTTAAGAATTTTTTTTTTTAGTTCAGAAAATATTTTCCAAAAAAAATAATACTCACCCAAACTTTTCTTTGATATAACTGCCTTTCGGCTCAACCAAAGACAATATATTCGGCACTTCTTTGATCTCGCCATTCATTATATATATTGGAGATTTTAAATTTAAATCCTGACAAACTTTTAAAGCGATTTCGTAATTTTCTACATCACAAAATATAATTTTTGGTTGAGTGACTTTGTAAATTAATTGCACGGTATCTAAATATAAAAATATAATTAAAATTAACCAATTGATTAATTAAAAATTCAACTTATAAAAACCTTTATCGAAGCCAGGGTATAAAGCATTTATGGGAGTACCACACAAATATGCCGAAACCATCACTGTTGCCGTCTGAGTGCAATTTTGAGAAAACATTCCCACGACATCTCCCAATTTAAGACCCAATTTTAAAAAATTCTTACTTAAAGCCGTTACATGATCGAGAAATTCATGCGCAGTCATTTTTTCATTCGTACTGTCATTAATTTGTATGACTTTTTGTGGGTTTTTTAAGAATTCCAAAAATGTTGCTTCGCCCAGTGTCATGTTTTCATGATACAAATCTTTTCTCTCTGGTCCGGACCAGAGTTTTTGCTTCGGATCGTAGTATGTCGCTGTTAAGGGAAACATGACTGACTGTCTTTTTTCAAATAAAAATTCAGACTGAGAAAATATACTGTTTAGAAAAAAATTAAATGTATTAAATTATCAGCTCGACAATCTAAAGGTGCGTGTTTCTATTGCATTTGCGTGTTTATTGTATTGTGCATTTAACGCCATGAAAATCACAAACACATACATTTTGTTTGTTTGTTTTTGAATACAAATTTAATTGCTTGATCTCTAGTTGTGTATGTTATCTTCGTATAAATGTTTCAAGGTTAAAACCAGCGTTGCCACACAAGAAATTGACTTCCTACCAATAATTTTCAAAAATCCTACCAAAATCGTTCACAGCCTACCAAAAATTTAAAAATGCGTTTCTTGCACATAAACTCTGTTATACTCACTTGGTTTTTTTCCGTAACTCTTGAGGTGGAAATTTGTCTTTTGGTGATTTTTAAGATGGATGTTATGATTTAAAATAGTTTTAGAGCATACTATGCAGAATGAACACCCATCCCTTTCCTGGAGCCAATCAAATTCGCTCAACCATTCGGTTCTAAAATTTTTTTTTACTGTTTCTTTACATGCAATATTAGTAAATATTTATGTAATTAATAGGTACATATATACAATTAAAAAAGTTTACTTACTTTTCCATTTTGTCTGCTAATTTTTTTAATACAAACACTTGTAAATAAGCCTTCACTCAAAAATATTGTTAACTTCAATTTCATAATATTGTTCGCGTTTCTTAAACCAGAGATGGCTATAGCTTTAATCATCTTTATGCAAAAAAGCAGAGATGTTTTTATTACACCTAAAACAGTTTTTGAAAACAGTGGTAAAACTATTCACAGTTATTGTTTATTTAATTCAAAGTTACATTTTTTTATTTTATGTTCTGAATTTTTAAGGTAAAAAATTTACTGTTGCTACAGGAGGAAAACTTACCAAAAATTTAAAAAAATGCAACAAACCAACCAAACTACCAAACTGTTTTTTTAAAAACGAAAAACTACCAAGTTTGGTCCGATTGGACCAAAGCGGCAACGCTGGTTAAAACTATAAGTTATCGCGTTAAGAAGAGAGAGAGAGAGAGAGATGAACGTATACAGTTGTTCAATAAAGTCTTCTTACAGGCCTGATTTCAATACTCATGAGTATCATTGGGATGAAACTTTTTTCATATGTTTTTCTATTATTGTCGTTTTTGTTTAGTAAATGAATATTTTGCCTTGTTGTTCTCCCTGAAATATAAAATAAAACTTTTCACTATATTTAACATAAATTGCATTAAATTACTATTTTATTTAGGAAAATTTTCAAAACTTTTTTGAAGGAAACTTTTCCTGTCTTTCCCTGGTAACACTGGCTGTAATATTCAATTGTTTATTACTTATAATTACTTTTAAACAGGGAAAGTCACCAAACATTAATTTAATTAAAAAAATTGTACAGGTAGAGAAAACTAAAAGAAGTTTTTTATTAAGTACTCGTATGTTAATTTCTTTTAATTCGTCCTATTTAAAGGAGGAAAAATTTATATAAAAATGTTACTGATTTTAAGTCTTTTATGGGAATCCATGGTAATGTGTGAAAATGTTCAGTTATCAAATTATCAGATTAAGTTTTTGAAAGTAAAATCGCTTTATAATTGTCTGAGATATACGAAAAAAATGACAAGATCATTTGGTTTCGTCACTTTTTCCCATGTTGCAAAAATAAATGATAATGCTTTTTTTTAAAGATGGCGTTTTTACGAATTTCAAATTGAAATTTCTAATAAAAATTTTGGACTGATTTTGTTATTTAGTTTCATAATATTGATGAAAAACTAATTAAATAAATCAGCCAAATGCACTGGACTTATGCACGTAGAGTTCCGCTCAATATACATATGTGCCAATATAAATTTTCAAGATTTATATTTTAATTATTAATTGTTAAAAGTGTTTACCTTAGAAAATGTTTGTAATAATTCTTGAGAAACAAAAACCGACGGATTTTCGCTGCCTGTCTATAATGGTATAAAAGTTTAGGCACATACATTATTTTACATAAACTTTTTTGCCCCTTTTAATTTACACAAATCCTTATTTTATACAAGTTCTTTGTAAATATCAATCGAATGTCAAAATAGGTATAGGCCATATACATAAAATTAAGTGATAAATGATTGGGGCACCCTTTAATTTATAATTCTGACTATTTATACTTGTTATTATAATGGCCATAGCGATCGGTATTCTGTCCAATTTTTAAGCGTTTGTCTGTAAAGGTTTAAAAGATAGGCCTGTATATGTCAACTAATGTCATCTTTTATGGCACCCTTTAGTATTTATATTTATTTTTGTATTACTTTTTGCTAGCTACACTCATTACTCATGTATGGGCCGGTGCTTCAAAGACTCCATTGGGGTTACTCGACCGCATGCAGAAAGCGAAGAAACTCAGTAGGGTATCCAGCTCTATTGATTCACTATATCATCGAGGCAATGTGGGGTGAACTGAATGTGCTATTATAAAATTAGGGTACTTGTTCCTGCATCCTGCGCTCTGCATCAGGAGCGCATCACTTTGTGGTCTAATTGCAAGTAAATCGCACTATGCATTATAGAGAAAATTCGTTTTTATGCCGAACAATTCCTATGTGTAATAAATTTACCCTAGCGGTCTTTCCTGTCACTTTTAGTAAGCAAAGATTCAAATTAAATCTCCCCTATCCCACTTCCCATAACCTAATTTCCTAGTTCTGGCACAATGCGTTGAAGGTAGTAGTGGTCATCCCCTGAGTGCTGGTCCTTATAAAATAAATTTAAAGCGGTTTTTAAAAAAGAATTAATCTACATATATGCATAACATTTCAAATACAAAAACAAAACTTTAAAATCGGTTCAGAAATTACTGAGTTCTGGTGCGACAAAAACATAAACAAACAACATTTATACTAAATGATAATCTCCTTCTTTTTTTGAAGTCGGTCAAAAATTAAATCAATTATAATGGGTGTTCATCAATTGTTTATACTTAATTTTATAGAGGGTCAACACTCTCTGTAAATTTTAAACGTCTGCCTAAAACTGTTTAAAAATCTTTATTTTGCTGCTATAGGGAACATGTTGTTCCATATTACGGGTAAGTCAAATACAAGCAACTCGTTACTTAAAGACATTTATGACGAACTTACAATTTTTTTCTAGATTTTAGTGCCCTTCAATTATAAACAAATTATAAATCTGAAGAAAGACATAAAATAAATTAATGTCTACTGCACCGCCCTAAAACATCATGAAAACTACTAGCAGGTGAATTTTTCCAGCAGTTGAAAAATTGCCAATTTATTTTTGAAAACAATCTGCCCAACTGTGTGCCGTAATTTATTTTCTACTATTATATTTAAGTTCACTTGTTTACAAAAGCCCATATTCCTTCAAAGTCTATTTGGGACACGCTGCTTTATAGCAACCAAGTTTTGGGTAACGCACAACAATTTGAAGAAAGGAAATCTTATAAAATTGTCCTCTCCCTCTCTGTAGATTAATAAATTTATAACCATTTCATATATTTTTAAAATTTATTTAAAATTATAATAACGAAATGTAGAACTAAGGTTAATTAAATTTAAGCCAATCTTCATTATTTAACGTGATAAAAAGTCACACTGGCCATTAAAAAAATAGTGACGAGAGCACATTTGAAGCGTATTTTTTCAATGTGTACTGAATAGAATATAAAGATGGTAATGAAAGGTTTTTATTATTGAAAATCTTTTGGTAATTTTCAATGCCTCATCTATACAAATAAAAGAACGGTAATGGGTTCATTTCTGTACATGGAATATTTTTTGGACAAAAACACATATTTTTGGAGTTATTGTCTGTCTTTCTGTCTGTGTTCTCCTCACGTAAAAACTATTGGATGGATTTGAATAAAATTTTATGAAAAGGTCCCCTAGAACCTTGTTTCAAATATAGTAAAGACGTGCACTAGTATATCCAACAGTATGGGAAAAACAGATATATCATATACATAACAAGTAAAACTGATACAAAAGAACGCATGAGTGTAGTTGATATTGTATGCTTTCGCTTGTGCGTACTCACACTATGGATATAAACACATACAGTTGTTTATGGTATTGCATAGAGTAAGCAAATTATCAGTTTTTTACTCTCAAATATCTGTTGTACCATGAGTATTTGGATATATCTGTTTATGAAATAGATTTTTTTGATACTTGTGCAGTGTGACCAGATCCAAAAAATTTTTGGAGCTAAGTTGGTACCAAACAAGTGCTAAAAAGTGCTAAAAAATTGTTTTAAGTGCTAAAACATGGTGCCAAAATTTAAATGTCTTAGTTTTGAGCAAATATTTTCTTGGAGAGTGCAAAGTTTTATCATTTATGCTTATGTTGCCTTAGAAATATTTATTTGCATTAAAAAAAAAACAAATTTCTTAAAACAAGAAATCATTTATTATACATAAAGAGTCTTTATTCTTCATTTGTTATACATAAAGAGTCTTTAAATAAAAATAAAATTTCAGTATTTTAATTAAATATCACCTACACCAGTGATTAAAAATACTTGACTATTTTTAATGCATATGTAGATGCTTAACTGTTGCTGTGAAAAAATGTGCAGCAAAAGCAAACAGCAAATGCAAAAAAAAAAAAAGAAAGAATAGCATTTGCTTTAGCTGACTATGTGTTTCTTTCTGCAGCAAAGTAGTGTTTTTTTTTTCTTAAAGAGCTTAAGCAACAGCAAACGTTTTCAAAATAAATGCTTTGCTACAGAAAGAAACTCATAGTCATAAGAATATGCGTTTCTTCCTTTTTTTTGCATTTAATTTTTGCTTCGTTTATAATGAAATGTTTTGTAAATGCTGAGACACTTAGTTTTTTTTATTTTCTAAAAATCATGTAAGCAAAACAAAATTTTAGTGCAGTTGCTATTTTTAAGCAAACAATTTAAACTCTCACATACACATGTGTACATACATACGCGTATATTATGTACTTAGGCAAATTTATGCTAGGTATCCGCAGTAGGATTTGAACATACCACTTTTTAATTCAGAGATATCAAAAAGTGCTATTATTGCAATTGTTACACGCGAAAAGTAGTGTTTTGCAGAAAAGTGCAGTAATTAATGGAATATTTTGTAAATTGAATTAATTAAAAGTGCTAAAAAATGCTAAATAAAGAGTTGGTAAGTGCTAAAAATAGTGCCAAGTGCTAAATTGGTAATTTTGCTGCTAAATCAACAAAAGAAGTGCTGAATCTAGCACCGAAAGTGCTAAAATGGTCACGCTGTACTTGTGTGCTGCTTATGATAGAGGCGAGAACTAGAAAGCAGTATTTTAACTTCGTAGTAATAACCCGAATTGTAATTATTATTGTTTAGCTTTAGTAATTAGTTTATATGATTTTAAATGTAGAATTAGAAATACTTATAATATTAATGATAATTTTATTTTATAAAGACAAATGGAAAATTAATAAATTGTTGTCTAGTTGCGCGTTAAGTTATAAGGATAGAATTAATTCAATTAAGAAATTTTATTGTATGTTTATTTAAAAATA
Organism: Gymnosoma rotundatum; assembly: GCA_916610165.2. Classification (NCBI taxonomy): domain Eukaryota; kingdom Metazoa; phylum Arthropoda; class Insecta; order Diptera; family Tachinidae; genus Gymnosoma; species Gymnosoma rotundatum. The sequence continues at coordinate 76,284,208 of OU744339.1, read as the reverse complement.
TTATTTCCTCTTTGATAAAAACTAGTATATAGTTAAAATTAATATATAAAAAAAGGTTTATTACATACATCTGTACAAACATATGTACATAAAAATAGAAGTTCCGAAAAATTTCAATAAAAAAAATTAGGGAAACATTTACATTTCTAGAATACACCCAGTAATAATATTGTCCCTTTTATATATGTACATATTTAATAACGTAATTTTTATTTTCTATACACTTAGAAGGATATTATAGTTATGTTATTTGTGCATTAAAAATTTTTACAATTTCTAACATTTACTAAAAAAAAACCTCTTTTCTGCATTAAAGAAAAGTCCTACAGCTTAAATAAATAGAGAGTAAAAATTATTCGAAATTAAATAATTATTGAAAAGTTTTAAAGAAAATAAAAAATAAAAGAGTAAAATGGACAAGCTCGTTGTAACTGCTCACCAAGGTATAGTCAGCTTAACAACGGTAAATATAAAATATAACAGTATGTCAACCACTAATTAGAATATATAATGAATTGATTAAAAAATAAATTGGTAAAAAATGCAAGTTTCTTACTATAAATGGGAGCAATTAATTAGATGGACTCACTCGTTGACAATTTCATAAATGCTTATGACGTTATTAATATTTTCACTATTTTCATTAGCGGTAATTTTATGAAAAATTTTGATCGATAATTAGTTACATGGCTTTAAAACATACGTTTTACTACACTAAGTAAACGCCATAAAGCATATTAAAACAATATTTTAAAGTGGTATTCTTATCACAAAATTCTGGTGAAATGTGTACGTTTTATCATTAGGCACTATAAGAATATATTTAGTTTTCGAGTAAGTAATAAGATTTGCTAGCTGGGGTTTGAGGTAAATTTAGATATCAGACATCAAGTTTTATTCCTATCTCGTTTAAATTTAATCAACCCTATTCTGCATTTCGATTCGAATCGAAATTTTCTCCGTCTAGAACTTTGGTATTCTGCGTTTCGATTCCGCTCAGTTTCTTTCGATTGTATGTATTCTGCATTACGATCGGAGCTCCGTTTTTCTCCGTTGTTTTTTTGTTAACGGAGGGGTTTTCTTTATTTGTATTTTTTAGTTAAAATGTTAAAAATTGAAAAAATAGTAAATGGAAAATGAGATGAAATGTTCAGACACGATTAAAAAAACAATTAAAATTATTTTCAATTATTTTATTTAATTAAATTAATTTTTTTTTAATTGTTGATTTTTGTATTACAAGTCAAAAACAATAACACCAGAACAGTATGAAAAGCTGGCAAATATAATGGCATCTAAAGCAGGCATCACAAAATTAAAATCTGCTCCAACTCCGCTTTGGTAGCTACCTTCTGCAAAAAATCCTAAAGTGGCCACAACTCGGTCAAGCAGTGAAGAAAAAGCCAAAGAATTTGTCTGCAGCTCATGAGCAAAAATGTCTAAAACATATTTGAACGCGTCTTTGTTTAAACGAAATTTCTTTTTAAATCTGTAAAATAAAATGATTTTACAATATTTTATCATTTTACTTTCACAAAAGGATTGGAACTGTTTTTTTTCTTGCCATGTTTAATAACAACACTTTTAATTATATACCTTTATCTTCACAAGATTCTTTGCACTGAAATATATTTATGAACAACTAATTTTTATTTTGTTTTTACATTTTTTATTTAATTTAATTATTTGTTTATTAAATTTTATCAAGAATTTATTTTTAATTAGGAATACATACAACTTTTTGTATTAAATTTGACATTTGTTTACAAAAAAGATAGCAAACTTGCTTATTTTGCTATTTCATTTCCACATTCCACAGTGATGTTATTAATTGTGTAAACATTGTTGTCTTCTTCTTTTTCTTTCGATTCCGTTTTTCTGCAGAATACCAATTTTCGATCGCAACGGAACTGAATGCGGAGACTTCCAGAATAGGGGTGAATAAGTTATTAAAATTTTCGAATGCATATCCATCAACGAAAGGGTTAAGGTTTATTTTTTATGCATAGATCTTTTTAAGGTTTTGCTATTATAATTTTATTTTTTTTATAAAAACAATTATTTTTTTCCAGTTTTAAATCCATTTCATTACCATTATATAAACAATTATAATTAAAATAAAATTATTAGCATGATATCGTAGTTATTTTTTTCCTATTTCATTATTTCAACTAATGCCAATGCAATTTTAATGGTAATAAATTTATTTTTTCATTTCATGATATTCTCATAAAATATTTATTATTTTAAACTAAACTACAAAATGAAATGTATTACTACGGGGAAAGCATATCCATATGGCCATTTCACTACTGCTCAAATAGCTCATCAGTAGATTTTACCCAAATTTTGTATAGAAAAACAGAAAGTCTTATATCAAAAGCCAAATTGATTAAATGAGAACTCCATTGAACATTTTTGAGTTGTTATTGTCTTCTGTCTTATTGATTCAATGGAGTTCTCATTTAATCAATTTGGCTTTTGATATAACAATTTCTGTTTTTCTATACAAAATTTGGGTAAAATCCACTGATGACCTATTTGAGCCATATGGATATGCTTTCCCCGCAGTAATACATTTCATTTTGTAGTTTAGTTTAAAATAATAAATATTTTATGAGAATATCATGAAATATTTATATTTGAAGGAATCAAGCACGTATAAAGGAGATTAAAATTTTAGTTTCACTGTATGTCGTATTATTAAGAACTCGTTAAATAAAAACAAATAAATAAAAAAACTTTATTTCATTCAAAACATTGGCATGATGGAGTAAAAATTGCATGTTTCTGCCATTTTTGAGTTTCCACAAAGTAAACAAAATATTTTTTATTGCATTAAAAAAACTGACGCGAAGAAATAAACACGCCAACAAATTTCAAATTTTGCGATTTAACTGCAGACTTTTGTACGCAATAGAGATAAATTCAACAACAAATTTTTGAAAACTTACCTGGAATTCATCTGTGCACTGCACGGTCAAGTCAATAAATTTTATTGCAAATAAATGCAAAAGGAAACAAAATATATAGTAAAAATCTTTTAAGCATAAAGTTTTGGGTTTTTTTTTTTTTTTTGTTTGTTTGAATATTTGTGTGGTGTAAAAATAATAATACATTTTATGATTTAATAAATTAATTAAAATAAATTTATAAATACAACTTAAAACTAAAAGATGAACAATCTTAATGAAATTGATAAAAATGCACAAATACATGATAAAAGAAGCAGGATACAAATAAATGAACTGGTTTTTTAAAAGATATAAAATTTTTTTTAAATAATAATTTCAAACTTAATTTTATTTTAAATTTAAAGTTCATAAAATATTAAAGCAATTAAAAAAAAAATATTTTTAATAAGAGAATTTAATGGGATTAAATCCCCAAACCAAAGCACGTCTTCACTTCTGCTGTCAAATTTGAAGTTCAATTAAATGCATTTTTTCTATGAGAAAAGTGAAGTCATTTATTTTCTGATGTAATTGTTCTACCACATGGAAAATGTCTACAAAAAAAGTAAATAAGAAAATTGTTTAATTAATAAGTTTACATCAACTTTGTATGAGACAGAAAAAAGAAATATCTAAGAAATGGGAATATTCTCATTTAATAAATCTACACATGTTTATGACTTTTTTATATAACGGCATTTTTTTAATTTCTTTAAATGAAAATTTATTGTATCTCGCGATAGAACATTAAGCAATGGATCACTGGTACAATTTATAAATGAATGCTAATATCTTACCCCAATTGACAGATTGGTAATGTAATAAAATGTAGGAAAATATGTTTTCAATACATGTAAAACAAATTAAACATTTTTCAAATCGTCACAGAAGTTTTGAGGAAAAGTTAAAGAATTATACCATTTAAATTTTTTACACAAAATAATTTTAGAACATTATTATTGATCCATATTTTTAATTGAAATTTATGGAAATAAAGTAAAATAAAAGATTTTTAAAATGCAAATCACGAATTTATCAAATATCTTTTTTTAGTTACATACTAAGAGGGAGTTAACGAATCTTTGTTGCAAAACTATTGCAAACAAATCACAAGCTGATTAAAGACTTACCATGACAGCTATGCAATTTAGGAAAACAAAGCGTTAATAATGGGTTCAATTCGAATGTTCCGTTTTGTAGTAGGAACCTAATTTTATCCTTCTTTTTTTTATAAAGATAAGGCCAAGTGTTCATCCGTGCAAACTCAGACTAACCAAAAGTTAGCTACATATAGAAAAATATAAAAGTGGGTTGGTAGAGAATAGAGTATAGTTTTATAGTATCCATAAACATTATGACATTTTGGTTTTTAGTATGATTATACTGTCACTTATGAAAGTGTCATAATGTCCGCACCTAAAACAAGAACGGCTTCGCTTGCCAAAGAGTTTTGGTCTATGGTATAAACAATACCGGCTTTACTTAACAAATATTTCTGCAAGCCGTTGCATCTTTCTTACATAGAATGTCATAAAATATATCTGAAAGGAATCATGACTACACGTTGATGGACAATCTGTTCTTGGACGTTATGACATACCACCGAGAAAAATTTGTATCAACAAACGCAAATGACCACTCTGTAGCAAACCAGAAAGTGCATTTCATTCTGCTTGTATCTACACTTTACTATTCTCTTTGCAAATTTTGAAAATTAATAAAGAATTTAAGACAAAAATTTAAAAAAATAATACTTTATTTAAAATATTTATTTCTTTGAGTTTTTTTTTCTATGACTCAATAACTATTGACCTAGGGTATATTTTTTTAACAAAGCTTGTGACCCACAAAAATAAGAATAAAACACTTCCAAATTGGTCAAAAATAGCAGCGTTAGAATCAGATTGGAACACCAGAAAATCTTATTAAGTTTTGAAGCTGAGTGCCATCCACTTTCTGGGGATGGCGCTATGTGCTCTCAAAGTTGCGTATCTCGCACCTGAAAATTTATCTAACGTTTGGCATTTTTTCAATTTTTGTCCTCTGCTCATGCCGAATTTTAGATCAATTGGCCTTGCGCTTTACAAATGGCTAAGATATTTCCAAAATATTTTTCTTCTGCTCCACTGTGCAATGTAATTCTTTTCAACTTACCACTGTTATGGCGTATAGAGAACCAATCAGTGAACCAGCTAAAACATCAGTCCAATGATGTTTGTAATCGGAAACACGTGTCAATGATGTGTACCAGGCGAACATGAGAAACAAAAATTGCAACAAGTGTTTTAACATTTTACTGCGAGAGCAGGTCAAGCGTTTATGTAGATAAATCTGTATTAAAATTACAAAATAAAATGCAAAATATTGTATAAATATAAAAGTATAACATGTGTTAGCTGCCAAAGAAAGCCATTCATCTACTTTTATCACTCATTCCTTGTACATTGTCTTTATAACTTACCGCTATATAGATCATTGTGAAACATGTGAAACTGGCATGAGCACTAGGAAATGATAAATGCGCTTCTTTAAGTATTTTTGTTGTGTAACCCAAGCCGCGGCATGTAAATTCTTGTATGTAGTGCCCTTCATTGAGGGGATTGTCACACGTTGAACCATATTAGACTTAAAGTCTTGTGTTTGGGACATCAAACAAACAAATAAATAAAAATAAAAAAGAGGTTAAGTGGAACCAATTTATACAGGTGCCTGTTCTACGACATGTAAAAATCATCACCTTTCACATTTTGACGAATTAATAACCTTTACCTTATTCTAAGTGGATTAAAAAATATAACACCTTTTCGTTAAATATCAATTATGAATAAAATAAACGAAATTAACCATAAATCATATTTTTGAAAACGTCTATCCCGCTTAAGAGTAATGTATCAACAAGTACTCTATTTTCTTTCAAAACACCTGCTCCCAAGACAATTAATTACTTGTCTCTAATTTATGTTGTTGCCCAACAAACACTTACCGCAAAAAAGTGTGGCCTCAAACGTCCAATGGAATATTTGGCAATATCTGTGGTCAGCTCACAAACACCTGAACCAAATATTAAAAAACCAATACGTTTATAACACTCTACCATCCAGTTGGGTATTTCCAAATGCAAAAGGTAATAATTACTGCTTGATAAATTGCCAAAAGTGTGCATTTTATGTGAATTTGATTTGAAAAACTCAACGATTGTAATCTGAAAATAAGAATAAAAAATATAAAATGAAATAAAATAAAATGTGCTAAAATTAATTAATTAATACTACGAGTCAATTAAAAGCAAAATTGCGGCCTTTTAGTAAATTATATACATTTACTGATATAAAACTTAAATATGTATTACTATTTTTACGCTGAATGGGCTGAAAAACAAATAAAAAAATATATAATTACTCTGTGTTGTTCGGATTTTACTCAGTGAAATTGAATAAGTTGGAAATTATAATTTGTTCCTTAATGAAAATTAACTTCGTTAATTAGTTATTAAATTTTAAGCGCAGCCACTTGTGTAGACAAAGACAATTTCCTTTGAATTTCCTGCGTCTTTTTTGCAAAAATAATACAAATCAGTTTTAATACAAATTGTTTCAGAACAAAATTAAAATTTATTCTATTAAAAATAATCGCAATAATTCATAAATGTTTAATTACTTTAAGTATTCGTTCGCCTTTGTTTTGTTAAACGTTAAGTTTCTAGTTGTTGATGGCAGTGCGAAATAAGATTTTTTTGTTTTGTTTAAAATAAAATTTCACATTTTACAATTGCAAAAAATTTTCTTAATTCTTTAGAGGATGAAATAGCTGGCGATACGGAAATGTTAGCGCAATTCATCAAAATCTGAGTGGATAAATATGGAGAATTTTTCATTGGCCTTGATACAATGCATCAGTTGACATACAGCAGTGGCTTAGTTTAGAAGTAGTCAATTGAAACGGAAACTATACGAAAAACGAAATGCAATTTAATCATTATGTTATTAGTAGCGAATCGGAAAACTACGTTCTCAAAAATTTAGGCATATACCATGGAAATTAAGAAGATTATTTGTAAACATTTGAACCAGTGGGTTTCAACTTAAGATCCTAGAAATGAGCAAACTCTTCATTAAGATTGAGCCAAGTTACATGGGGGTGGCTGGTGGTATAATAAGTATTTTGTTATTTTCGGTTATTCAAGTTTTTATTTTTAAAGGAACGTAAATGGCCGCTACTATCAAGTATACAACACACAAAAGCCAAACGGAATAGACTAAAAAAGGGTACTGATTAAAATAAGTCTTTAAATTTTGTGGAAATTAAGATCAGTCTAAAATTACGCTAAATGAATTAAGGTACAAAAATAAAAATTAAGAAGAATTAAGAAATATTTGCACGCAGTATAGTCACATGAACGATATTATGTTTTCTGTAATAACTTCTTAAAGGCAGTGGGCAAACCACTACGCCTCTATCTAATTTTATCATAATTTTTTTCATGTTTTCTCCTTATTTCAGCAGATGATTGTTGTTTATGATAAAACAAATTGGTAAACGTTCACCTGATGAAGAAGAAAATTTTATGGTAGAAAAGGAATTTCTTATGCCGATTTTTATTTATACTATTCAATGGGAAATCTGCAGTATAGTACATGTGTTTATACACATATGGTGAAGGGTATATAAGATTCGGCATAGCCAAATATAGCATTCGTACTTGGTAAAAAACTAAATTAAAATAAAAAGTAAAAAATACAACAGCAGAAAACTCTCGAAGAATTCATCTGAAAGCACCGACGAAAAGCGAAAATACAAATTTATCGGACCAATCTAATATATATTATAAATCTTTGTATAACTTTGTTTATTTGTTTGTTTGTCCTCATGGTAAACTAGGGTATCTACATTTGCAAATAACGGTCCAGAATAAAAAACTTTCTCCTTTTCTTTTATTCATCCGAATCGATTTGTATGAAATTTGAAAAATAGATAAGTTCTCAGGTATAAAGTCCAATACGCAATGTCTGTTTACAAAGACAGGAACCAGATATGAGGAAAAGGGGAAACCGGGTATTCTTATTTAAAAAATTGGAACAGGAGGGATAAAATAAAATAAAATCTTAACAGCGATTTTTGAAAATAGATAAGTCGTCATCCAATAGGAAATCTGATCTTACTTCCATATTTATGTGTTTTCTCAAATAAAAAACTGACGTAAAAGAGTGGTGGATGTACGATTATTCTTATTGGGGCTGCGAAGCGCACCGGGAATAGCTAGTTTAGTAATAAGCATAACTTTTCCAAGAAAATAGTAGCTCCTTTTAAATTTAAATTTTATTTTTATTTACTTTTATTAAAAAAATCGATGTCGGTGTTTAAACGGATATATACGTCTTAAGGTCTCCTGAGTCCATTTTTAGTATAAATTCGATGATGTATTTTGTATACGTCACTGCTTTCGTGAACGCTCTGCAGGTCATACAATTTGAATAAAATTAAGTATGAAAAAGAAATAGTTAACTTCATATCTCAAACAAGCCATGTTTTACTCTTCCGACCATGATTCAACTTTATCATTTATCTATTTAAGGTTATTTGAGTTTAATAACTCTTATGTTTAATAGCTCTGCAGTCCAGTCAGGTGGACTGGATTTCAGGGCACGAAATAAAAATAAAAAAGGTTTTAAAAATAGTTGAGAGTTGAATTGTTTTTTTATTATTGTAAATATTCAGAAATAAGATTTTAATCTTTTATCATGTTATGACAATTTTACAAATTTTATTATTATTTAAGACTACAAGATGCTTACAATAACAACAACAATGTTATGGTTTAAAGTGATGACTAGACATAAATTATGCATTTATTGCAAAAATAAGCTTTACTATTACAAAACATAAATTCTGTTTCGAACATTGTAAATTGATATACATGTACTGGCTTATTTTATAAGGCGTTGCCTGGGTCTAAAGGCCTAACTATAAAATAACTTAAGCAAACTTAAACAACTGTGCAAATACATTAAATTATATGTGGTAAACTATAATGTACATAAGATAATTTTTCGTCAAGTTTCGTTAAATGTTAATTTTGTTGTTTCTGGCCAATTTTTAACACATATGCATACAATATAAGCGATGAGCACCGTAGTATTTTTTAGTATGGTTGGCCACAAACATAAAACAGAAAATAACTTGTAATTTCTTTTATGAAAATTTATCTTAGAACATGAACCAAAAAATGTAAATGTGTATGTGAATGTTATTAAATATAATGAATATCTTCTTTAAAGCCTTTTCGTTTTAAAATTTTGTTTATTTATATCGAAGTTATTTTTTGCAAAAGTACGAATTAAACATAAATATGCAACTGTGGCAAATAAGTTACTAAATTTTTATAAGTACATTTTAGTCACCTAAATTTCTTTCTAACAGGCTTTTCGTTGGATTTTTGACATTAGCTGAAGCTAGCTTATGCAAATTATAGTTAGGCCTTAACTTAAGTGCCTTTCTAGGTAGTGTATAATAATTATAACCTTGTTTGCTATCGGGCTCTACTTTGAACAGATTTAAAATCTATCAAATCAGTTTGGATCTTATAGATCGGGAGACATCTATAATTCAAATCTCTTCGGAATCTGCTCTCCCCCGTTCTTCTCTCCTAAGTCCTATTTTTTTCAAAATAAAATTTTACGTAAATATCAAACTATCAGGCATTTCACAGAACTTAATTCCGATCAAAAGTGTTTTCAATTCCGTAAATTGGTTCTTTAGAAAACGAAAAACGAAAAATTTCTTCAATATGAAACCACTTTTAAATTTCAAAGTGGGATTATGAATCTTTGAAATCTTGTTACTAACGGTTTTCAAATTTACTTTTATTATGTGTCGTTATTTAGATTAGCTTTGCTGTTTACTTAGGTGTGCGCACTATTGCAATATTTAAATAAAAAGGGTGAGCTTAAGCATATTTTTATATAAGGAAAATCGATTGAAATCTGAAGAAGGTAAAACGAAATCGATCGGAATTGGTAACACGGAATTAAAACTATTCCGATCGGAAATTGTGATATGGGTGTATGTTTTAAATTTTGTTGCAATCTTTACGGAAGTTAATGGCATTTTTTTCAAATCTCCTCTCATCTAGGTCCTAGCTCTTGAAACGGATATAGATGAGGAATTTATTAAATCGATTATTCGAGGCTTTGTTAATATTGATTAAGCTGCGTATAACTGATTGCTTTCCTTTTTCCCCTGCTGGTTTAATATTTGAAAATATAAATACCCTATTTCACAATGAGGATAAATATCTACACGTGTTTCAAATTTCATTAAAATCCGTTTAGTCGCTTATCGATGATTAATTGACGCACGTCCAAACAAAGAAACTAACAAAGAGATTTATATTAGATATTAGCAGGGCAGATTTATATACTAGGTAGTTGCAGTTGATCAGCTGACTTTCTTGCTTATGTTTTCAGATGTCAAATTTTGTTTACACTTGTTATTTTTTATCTACAAAAATTTGTGGAAATACATTTAAAATTTTTATAAACCAAAAAAGTTTCACACACTTTTTGAAACTGGATTATTTTTTTTTAAATTGTAGGAATCGCCTTCTCATGATTTTGTTTGCTCATTTTATATGTTAAAATTGAGAAGTTTGGTCCAAAATGTGTTTATACACATTTTTGGTTTTTACATATAAAAAAATTAGCTAACATAATATCGAGGATGCGACGTTTAGGAAGTTCCTCTAGCTTAAGTATATGCATGTAAGTAGCATCAATGGAAAGCTTATGGCATCTAGATTAATAATATTGTAATTATTTTTTTCGCGTTACATTTTAAGAAATTAAATATCATAACGCATCTGTATTATCTGAACACATTTCAAAATTATGTTTTGTTGGCTGTTTAGTTAAAAACAAATCATAATCACGTGTTTGTTTTTGTTATTTTATTGTCATAACTGTGATTTATACGGTGTTTTTTCTTTTCCTATGTAATCTTAGCTGTGCTGTTGAAAATAGTGTAAAAGTTTCTAATTTTTTAACATTTTTTTTCTAACTTTTTTCTTTAATTGTGTTAAAAGTTTTTAATATATGTATGTACTCGTATGTTATTTTATCATATGAGGTACCTACTCCTTAAGTTCGTTATTTACTTGTGTGGTCGCATTCTTTTTTTTCAGCGAAAATCATTAACATAAACATACTCTGTTTTGTCAGAACACAATTTCGATGTTTATTTCAAATTTGCTTTGTTATTTTCAAATTGCTCTGGGATCTAATCCATAAGGAAATGTTTCCTAAAAATTAGTTGGAATATTGCTTAAACCTACACTTACATTACTGTATAAAAAAAAAGTTGAAAAGTTTTGATACCAAGACCGCAGCTTCAAAAATAACTAGTTTTTGCTCTACTGAAAAGTTTGATTTTAAGACATGCGCTGTTATTCATGAAAACCATAGATATATCAAATGGTGAAATAACATTTAAATTTTTTTATTTTAATATATAAATTCCCGGAAAGGCGAAAAATTTAAATAATCAAGAGGCTGTCAAATCATTTTTAGAGTATGTAGCCAAAATTTGGAGACTTACCGTTTACATTTTTTTAATCGGTGCTTTGCATTCCAAAAAATTTTACAATAATTTTAAAATTTTGTTCCAAAATTGGCAATGTTGGAAAGGGCTGGAGGGGGAACCGTTATAATTGTTGACCTAATTTTGATTTTATTCGCATTGTTTGTTTTACTGTTTAAACAAATTTGCTAGTTCTGAAGTAAATTTAAATTACATAAGCAAAAACAAAAAATTTGTACCACCTTTTTGGGGCTTGTTGCGGCTTGTAAATTTTTAACGTAAAACGCTACGCTACTACGCCAACAGCACTAAGTTAAGATTGGCCAAAATTAACAACACAAAAATGCAACAACAAATGTACAAGACGAGTTACAAAGAGAACGACAAAGAAAAAAGTTTTAAGTTGTGTGTGAATTTCGCCTCACCAAATTAACATTAAGATTAGTTGGTTTAATAGATGATGTTTACGATGTACATAACATAAGGCAAAGAACGCTGATGAAGGATGTGGCGGTCCAGAAAATGCTGCATTTCATTCTGCTATCGTCTAATTTTTCTTGTTTTCTTTGGAAAACGTCCGCATACATTTGTAAATAATTTTTCTTTCTAAAAATGTTAAGAAAATTAATTAAAAAGAACCAAAAAGCCGAAAATAAAGTAAAATTTCATTAAATAAACTTTTTATGATATTTTCAAAAAATTATATGTCCGAGGTACCCAAATTTGGGGCCCTTCTTAGAAGATCTCCTTTACCTTAGGAGCCTGACCGGCCTCTGTTAAATTTCGTTGATATATATTGAGTAGTTTAAAGGATACCGAATTTTGTCAAAAAAGAAATCGGTTTCAAACCACTGAGCGTCAGTTGATTTGACATCTGAAAATATATTTCACCAAAAAAAAAAATACATGTTCTTTACTTATTGTTGTAGTTGTTTTAGAACTGTTACCTGTAAAATTAATGTGCCTTGGATATTAGTTTGTGACAATTAATTTCTACTAACACCAATTATTTCACATTCTAAAATTATAATAGACATCATGTGTAAGTATGTATGTACGCATGTGTGTATTTAGCTGATACAAAAAAACAAAACATTGAGTAACTACTGCTTTTAAACAATTTAATTTTCGTTTATACCGCAAACGAAATCTTTAGAACATAAACATCGACATTTAAATGTATTGTAATTGTATTGTTTGTAGCATTAGAGACGAGTACTTAGACATAGAGAATATGGTAAGGTAACGTTGAGGTACGGTCACATATGACAAATATTTGCCTAAAATTTGTTCACTTTTGTTTGGCTTAAATTTTTTCAAAACAATACAAAATTTGTTTTGTGGTCACACTACGCACATTTATTTGCCCTTGTACGAGAATTTAAATCCCAGGTTTTAATATAAAAATAAAATATCCACCGCTGATAGCCACAGACTATAAAAGTTGGTCAAATAATGATGGCTAATATTATATCTATGTACCCGCATGTATTATGAATACAGATTCCATTAAAATAACTACTACACATAATGGCAATGTGAGATGAAAGTTTATAATGAATAACTCCCATGTATGAAAGTTACAAATGAACAAAGCCAAGCAACAATATAAAATTTTTCATATTCTATAAAGAAGCTACAAAAGGTGTTCTAAAGAAGGAGCACAATAAGAGGATGAAGCTAAATAGGAATTAGATTCCACTTCTTAACAATAAATTTTAATAATCATTCATTACATTTGTTTGGTTAAAATTTCTTAAAACTTTTAATTTATTTAATATATTTTTCAAACTACAGCTGTTTATTTGTTTACTTGATATAAGTGTAGACAAATTATATGTTGAAGTAAAAAGTCGCTTAAATTAAAAAGCAAATTTCGCAAAGAATAAAACTGCAAATATGCAAGATTTTAATTGGGATACAAAGTTCTACAATTTTAAAGAAATTTTAATGTTTCAGATTTCTGAAAATAGAGGAAAAACTCTTGTACATATATAGGTTTTAAAAATTGTTACATTATAACATACCGTCAAACGAATATATTTATAATGAAAAAAAAAAAACAGTTTACATTAACTGCAAAAATAATCTTTCAGCTTAGTACTTATAGAACATATCTCTTTTGATTGCAAATCAAAAGTTATGAAAGAACACTTTAGGTGCTTAAAATGGATATTCACTAATGACTCTTAGCTCTATTCAGACGCTTCGAGTGGGGCTGAAGAATTATTTTGGTTTTGTTCGGCACATAGCCGACTTTTTCGTCTCTTTAAGCCGTTAAAATGCGTGGGCACTATGCAAATTTTAATTAAAGTTTAATTTATGTTGGTTAAATTTAAGCGTGCTTAAGTCTTGTTTAATATAAATTAATTGATATTGATTCTTGAAGTGAAAGCATGTTGCTTGTTGTCATATATAACTTCATTTAAAAGTTATCTATAAGCATTTTAAAACAAAATGCATCTCAACCTTATCATGGGCTTATGTTCAGATACATAATAGTATATATTTTATAACTTTAAAATTCTATAATTCCCGAATTATAGCTTCCGGCAATATTACTTGCCCTCAGCATAAGTAAAGATATATTTGCTCCAGTCTAGTTTAATATAAAATTCCAAAATGAAAACAAAAGTTACTTACGTTGTAGGAATGACTATTTCAGGAACAAAATGTTGAGTAAATAATTTAGCGCCAACGCATATTTTTCAAGTTATATAATTTCTTGCGACTTTACTTTAAATCAATACTTAACTAAAAATTTATAAAAGAACATTTAATAATCTCCAATAATATCTTTTTTATATACAATTTTGAAACATTCTGAAGCGAAAATGTCGAAATATACCAAATTAGATATAAAATACTTTGATGATATATAATTCGAAAAATATGTGGCCCGACAACTTTTTAATTTACTATTTCTTCCAAAAATTGCACTTTATTAATTTTTATCTATAATTTTATTATTAATTGCTTACAGTATTTTGTTTTTATTTAATACACATATAAGTTTAAAATTATCAGCGAGTTTTTCCGAAACTTAATAATTTAGTTTAAATACTGGGCAATATTGTTGATACAGCTGTTATTTGTCTCTGTTTGTTCTTACAAAAACTTTGTAAGAACAAATATTTATTTGCCTAAAAATGAGTCAAATATTTGACGTCGAGTGGTCACACTATGTTCACATTAGAAGCATTTTTGTTTACTGGCAAATAATTTTATTTGCCCAAAATCAGCTGTGATGTTATTTGCTTCTAATAAATATTTTGTGGTCAGACTACGGCAAATAAATATTTGCCGATTTCAGTCAAATGTTTGACTAATGTGACCGTACCTTAAAATACTTTGATGATATGTAACTCGAAAAATATGTGCCCCGACAATTTTTTTTAATTTGCTATTTCTTCCAAAAATTGCACTTTATTATTTTTTATCTACAATTTTGTTTTTAATTGCTTACTGTATTTTTTTTTAATACACATATAAGTTTGATAATTGATCAGCGAGTTTTTCCGAAACTTAATAATTTAGTTTAAATACTGGGCAACATTGTTGATACAGCTGTTATTTGTCTCTGTTTATTCTTACAAAAACTTTGTAAGAACAAATATTTATTTGCCTAAAAATGAGTCAAATATTTGACGTCGAGTGGTCACACTATGTTCACATTAGAAGCATTTTTGTTTACTGGCAAATAATTTTATTTGCCCAAAATCAGCTGTGATGTTATTTGCTTCTAATAAATATTTTGTGGTCAGACTACAAATAAATATTTGCCGATTTTAGTCAAATGTATGACTAATGTGACCGTACCTTTAGTGATAGACAGGCTCTAATGTATCATCATCATATCATATTTAGATCGAAAATCCTTAAATATCGAACGATGGTAGATTTTGAAAAGAACAAGTATACATACATATCGCACTTGATCAACAAGAGGGTATTAACTCAAAATTTTAAAATTTTCAGTAGAGTCAAAAAACTGTTTGTGGTCACATTTTAACAGATTTTAAAAATTCAAATACACCATAGGAAGCAAATTCCATTTGAAAATATAAATACATTGTTTTTGTTTTAAATTTTACCAATTCTTGCAAAAAAAAATCAATTTTTTGAGTTAACACTATTTTTTTGAAATTTATCGATATTTTTTTGGTATTATTTTGAATTATGACGCTTTAGTTGAAATTTTAATAAAATTTAAAAATATTTTATTTCAACAAAAAGGTAGTAACTCGAAATAAAACCAAATATAAGTAAAACAGTTTGATTATTTTTAACATTAATAAAGGCTCAAATCAAAATAATACATTTTTTATGAAAATATACGACTCATACCTATTTCCGGTCAGGCTCCTAAGGTAAAGGAGATCTTGAAAATATCATAAAAAGTTTATTTAATGAAATTTTACTTTATTTTCGGCTTTTTGGTTCTTTTTAATTAATTTTCTTAACATTTTTAGAAAGAAAAATTATTTACAAATGTATGCGGACGTTTTCCAAAGAAAACAAGAAAAATTAGACGATAGCAGAATGAAATGCAGCATTTTCTGGACCGCCACATCCTTCATCAGCGTTCTTTGCCTTATGTTATGTACATCGTAAACATCATCTATTAAACCAACTAATCTTAATGTTAATTTGGTGAGGCGAAGTTCACACACAACTTAAAGCTTTTTTCTTTGTCGTTCTCTTTGTAACTCGTCTTGTACATTTGTTGTTGCATTTTTGTGTTGTTAATTTTGGCCAATCTTAACTTAGTGCTGTTGGCGTAGTAGCGTAGCGTTTTACGTTAAAAATTTACAAGCCGCAACAAGCCCCAAAAAGGTGGTACAAATTTTTTTTTTTTTGCTTATGTAATTTAAATTTACTTCAGAACTAGCAAATTTGTTTAAACAGTAAAACAAACAATGCGAATAAAATCAAAATTAGGTCAACAATTATAACGGTTCCCCCTCCAGCCCTTTCCAACATTGCCAATTTTGGAACAAAATTTTAAAATTATTGTAAAATTTTTTGGAATGCAAAGCACCGATTAAAAAAATGTAAACGGTAAGTCTCCAAATTTTGGCTACATACTCTAAAAATGATTTGACAGCCTCTTGATTATTTAAATTTTTCGCCTTTCCGGGAATTTATATATTAAAATAAAAAAATTTAAATGTTATTTCACCATTTGATATATCTATGGTTTTCATGAATAACAGCGCATGTCTTAAAATCAAACTTTTCAGTAGAGCAAAAACTAGTTATTTTTGAAGCTGCGGTCTTGGTATCAAAACTTTTCAACTTTTTTTTTATACAGTAATGTAAGTGTAGGTTTAAGCAATATTCCAACTAATTTTTAGGAAACATTTCCTTATGGATTAGATCCCAGAGCAATTTGAAAATAACAAAGCAAATTTGAAATAAACATCGAAATTGTGTTCTGACAAAACAGAGTATGTTTATGTTAATGATTTTCGCTGAAAAAAAAGAATGCCACCACACAAGTAAATAACGAACTTAAGGAGTAGGTACCTCATATGATAAAATAACATACGAGTACATACATATATTAAAAACTTTTAACACAATTAAAGAAAAAAGTTAGAAAAAAAATGTTAAAAAATTAGAAACTTTTACACTATTTTCAACAGCACAGCTAAGATTACATAGGAAAAGAAAAAACACCGTATAAATCACAGTTATGACAATAAAATAACAAAAACAAACACGTGATTATGATTTGTTTTTAACTAAACAGCCAACAAAACATAATTTTGAAATGTGTTCAGAATAATAGTTAATATTATTAATCTAATTACAATATTATTAATCTAGATGCCATAAGCTTTCCATTGATGCTACTTACATGCATATACTTAAGCTAGAGGAGCTTCCTAAACGTCGCATCCTCGATATTATGTTAGCTAATTTTTTTATATGTAAAAACCAAAAATGTGTATAAACACATTTTGGACCAAACTTCTCAATTTTAACATATAAAATGAGCAAACAAAATCATGAGAAGGCGATTCCTACAATTTAAAAAAAAATAATCCAGTTTCAAAAAGTGTGTGAAACTTTTTTGGTTTATAAAAATTTTAAATGTATTTCCACAAATTTTTGTAGATAAAAAATAACAAGTGTAAACAAAATTTGACATCTGAAAACATAAGCAAGAAAGTCAGCTGATCAACTGCAACTACCTAGTATATAAATCTGCCCTGCTAATATCTAATATAAATCTCTTTGTTAGTTTCTTTGTTTGGACGTGCGTCAATTAATCATCGATAAGCGACTAAACGGATTTTAATGAAATTTGAAACACGTGTAGATATTTATCCTCATTGTGAAATAGGGTATTTATATTTTCAAATATTAAACCAGCAGGGGAAAAAGGAAAGCAATCAGTTATACGCAGCTTAATCAATATTAACAAAGCCTCGAATAATCGATTTAATAAATTCCTCATCTATATCCGTTTCAAGAGCTAGGACCTAGATGAGAGGAGATTTGAAAAAAATGCCATTAACTTCCGTAAAGATTACAACAAAATTTAAAACATACACCCATATCACAATTTCCGATCGGAATAGTTTTAATTCCGTGTTACCAATTCCGATCGATTTCGTTTTACCTTCTTCAGATTTCAATCGATTTTCCTTATATAAAAATATGCTTAAGCTCACCCTTTTTATTTAAATATTGCAATAGTGCGCACACCTAAGTAAACAGCAAAGCTAATCTAAATAACGACACATAATAAAAGTAAATTTGAAAACCGTTAGTAACAAGATTTCAAAGATTCATAATCCCACTTTGAAATTTAAAAGTGGTTTCATATTGAAGAAATTTTTCGTTTTTCGTTTTCTAAAGAACCAATTTACGGAATTGAAAACACTTTTGATCGGAATTAAGTTCTGTGAAATGCCTGATAGTTTGATATTTACGTAAAATTTTATTTTGAAAAAAAATAGGACTTAGGAGAGAAGAACGGGGGAGAGCAGATTCCGAAGAGATTTGAATTATAGATGTCTCCCGATCTATAAGATCCAAACTGATTTGATAGATTTCAAATCTGTTCAAAGTAGAGCCCGATAGCAAACAAGGTTATAATTATTATACACTACCTAGAAAGGCACTTAAGTTAAGGCCTAACTATAATTTGCATAAGCTAGCTTCAGCTAATGTCAAAAATCCAACGAAAAGCCTGTTAGAAAGAAATTTAGGTGACTAAAATGTACTTATATAAATTTAGTAACTTATTTGCCACAGTTGCATATTTATGTTTAATTCGTTATTTTGCAAAAAATAACTTCGATATAAATAAACAAAATTTTAAAACGAAAAGGCTTTAAAGAAGATATTCATTATATTTAATAACATTCACATACACATTTACATTTTTTGGTTCATGTTCTAAGATAAATTTTCATAAAAGAAATTACAAGTTATTTTCTGTTTTATGTTTGTGGCCAACCATACTAAAAAATACTACGGTGCTCATCGCTTATATTGTATGCATATGTGTTAAAAATTGGCCAGAAACAACAAAATTAACATTTAACGAAACTTGACGAAAAATTATCTTATGTACATTATAGTTTACCACATATAATTTAATGTATTTGCACAGTTGTTTAAGTTTGCTTAAGTTATTTTATAGTTAGGCCTTTAGACCCAGGCAACGCCTTATAAAATAAGCCAGTACATGTATATCAATTTACAATGTTCGAAACAGAATTTATGTTTTGTAATAGTAAAGCTTATTTTTGCAATAAATGCATAATTTATGTCTAGTCATCACTTTAAACCATAACATTGTTGTTGTTATTGTAAGCATCTTGTAGTCTTAAATAATAATAAAATTTGTAAAATTGTCATAACATGATAAAAGATTAAAATCTTATTTCTGAATATTTACAATAATAAAAAAACAATTCAACTCTCAACTATTTTTAAAACCTTTTTTATTTTTATTTCGTGCCCTGAAATCCAGTCCACCTGACTGGACTGCAGAGCTATTAAACATAAGAGTTATTAAACTCAAATAACCTTAAATAGATAAATGATAAAGTTGAATCATGGTCGGAAGAGTAAAACATGGCTTGTTTGAGATATGAAGTTAACTATTTCTTTTTCATACTTAATTTTATTCAAATTGTATGACCTGCAGAGCGTTCACGAAAGCAGTGACGTATACAAAATACATCATCGAATTTATACTAAAAATGGACTCAGGAGACCTTAAGACGTATATATCCGTTTAAATCAAAGAAAACAAAAAAAAAAAAAAAAAAAATATATATATATATATATATATATATATATATTGGGGTGGCAGGTAATTAATAAATAGGAAAAAAAGCACTATATTTCCTAAAATATCTCTTCGAGAGCTTTAAAATGATGCCCACATTAATTTCTTAAACAATATTGGGCACAACCGTACTTGTCTTCGAAAAGTTCAGAGGCCATTGATTCAAATAATATAGGCGAGCGCAAAATTTTTTTTATCTGCCTCATGTACTCGTAGTTTCTTTTTTGATTGGATTAACTTTACTTAGCTAGATTTGTTATCTAATGCGTTGATTTCATCACTAACACGACTTCGCCATGCATAAGTAGTCAGAATATATATAGTCTATGAGATCGAAAATATATACAGTAGAAGCTACAAATGGTAAAATGGCAAAGGGTATAAAAAGAGAAATCTGCAGCTTCCAATAAAATTGTATATGGCTACAGAGATGGTGTAATAGAGTATAAATTAATACTTACTTACTGGTGACAGACTCTTGTTTTAGATCCCTATTACTTTAATTTTTAACCCAGCTTTAGTAAGTGGTTCGCTAAAGCGAAAACAATTAAAAAGAAGAAGTTTTAAAGTTATTGCCATTGTTAGGGTCAGTGCCTCCGAAATTTCTTGTTTTTTTTAATTCAATTGATTTTCATAAAATTTCAGAAAAGTGGACATATTTTATACATGCCCCCTTTAACATAAATAATACCATTTGAAGTACAAATACGATCTGTTGTAGATTTTTTTATCCGATTACATTCTCGGAAGCCAGAGAATTTCCAGCGTTCACTTAAAAAAACAATTGAGAGATAAGTTCAGATGGCAATACAGCACGCAAAATGAAGAATTCAAAAATATTTCTGGAACGCTAAAGCTATAAACCAACAACCGCGTAAAAGGCATCAATATCCCCCATAGAATGGGGATCGGCAATACCGATTAAGGTCTGAGATTCAAACATTATATATTGTGCCGCTACTACGTACTAAAAAATTTGAAAAAAAAGCTTTCAGTATTATTGCATATTCAAAAGTAATTAGTTTTATAAGACAGTTCGGCAAAACAAGCTGATAGACAAACCAGGGCCACGGTTTTTGAGTAGTGCATAAGGGTATGTATTTTCATTGCTTTTGTTGAAGTATATAAAAAACTAAAATAGTTATTTATCATTGCCAAACCAATTAAGTACAGAAGCAGAATCCGTATTTGAACTCCTTTATTTACTAAATGAGAGTTAAGTAGGTAAAAAAAATACATTTTCTTATTAGCCTAAATGACGTCAAGCAATTGAGATTTTGTTTTTCTTGCAACCTCTTTTACACAAATCAGTCTGCTTTCAAAATTACTGTATTCACTAAAAAATACAATTTAAAAAGACGGTTCTTTGTTTTTGTTTGTTACAACAACAATAATTGCTGTAAAAATAAGTTTTAGTTAAGAAAATAGTTTCCATCTAAGTACAATTTGAAGTCTTTATTTGTTGTTTAAAGAAAATTATATAATGTCATTAGAATTTCAAAACAATTTTCAAAAAAAATAGTTTTTAAACAAAATAAAAATGTCGCCTCTACTCACCATTGAAATGGGAATTATGAAGCACATCAAATATAACATCCAACTGGCCACTGTCGATTCACGGTACGGATGCATTAACGAATCGTCATCACAGAAGAAACCACGTTTATATGATTCGCCCTACAAGCTGAAACCTACAATTGGCAGACCGACTACAAATAATATAAAATAAAAATAAAAAAACAAATAAAATGTTTTAAAAGCTTTTATTAATTAAAAAAATATAAAAAATAAAAAATAAAGTTAGCGCGCAAATATAAGACATTGGGACACAGTGAAGCTCAGTTAGAGGTGCGACACTTAAAATTGTGGCAATAAAAATTGCTTACTTTAAATTTTTATAGGCTACCAGCGACAAATACAATTGCCTACATCGAATTTATTTTTAATAACATCAGTATCTTTTTGACGACAAACCATAGCGATTTAATCTTTTGAATAAGAAGTAATAAAGAATAAAGAGACTAATTGCACAAAGAATGGTGCCATCTTAATTCAATAACCCAGCAGAACAATTTAGAAAAGGCAATCGAGTGTGGAATAAAGCATTTATGTCGGAAGGAACTAGTTCAATTATAACTTCCTTTCTTGCAAACTAATGTAATGTGTTTTGTAAGCGAGTAATAAAATATGGTAATCAAAAAGTAAGTCATTATATGGAAAGTACTTTTCAAGATAAAGTCTAATTTTTTGCTGGGAAATAACAAAGTAATTCACAAACTATTGAAAACCATACAGCTCGGTATATTCGAAAAGCCATATGTGGTTGAACTTGACGCAGATGAAATTTGAGGTTTATTGGCAAAAACTTCAAATTGCAAACTTTTACTTTATAATGTGATCCTAACAACAATATGGCATCAAGGAATATAAAAAAGTTTTTTGACCGCTAAAATAAAATGCGATTAAGACGACTGTCCCATAGTATATTAAAAATTTTAGAAATAATATTCCTTTTTCAAAAAAGTGAGGTTATAATCAAAAACGCAACGCGCGCGTTTTTTTCAACTGGCTTTTAAAAAATGCAATCGTGTTTTCAAATAAATAAAATAATAAATAACAAAAACAAAGATAATCATTTATACTTTATGCAATATCCTGTCCAGGATTTATCACTTCCTATACGAAGGTATAGGTCGATGTGCAGTTCCTGAAGAAACTATTTACATATAAGTATCTAAAAATTTGTAGGACACCCTGGCGCTGTGGTTCTGTACCCCTGCCTTTTTGAAATTCAAATTTAAAAAAAAGGTATTTTAATTTTGTCATACTTGGGAAATTTTCCCTACCATAGAAATTTCATTGGCATTATCGAAAACAATTACAATTCCAAAAAATTTAATTATCATTTGCTGCTATTATTTTTTTCAAATTATCATATTTTTGGTAATGTTAATGAAATCGTAACAAAATCGATTAATTACTAATTGCAATTCGTTACATAATTAAATGCTTAAAGAAACTAAAAATAACGATCACAGAAACTTAAGAAAACTACGCATAAAATAAAGGAATCTTAACCATCTATATTTCAACATTTTACTTATATTAATTTTAAGTCAGATAGTTATTAAACTTCATGTCTGACATTTGCAGTGACATAAAACCCAAGCTAGCAGTTGTTACTACTTACAGGAAAACATATAAATATTTTCAAATCGTCTCCTTTCCGTACTTTCCTTTCCTTTTGTGATCAAATCGCTATTTTAAAATATTGATTCGATATCCTTTAGGGTGTGATTTAAAGTACAAAGACAAGGAAAGACGTGTAATAATTGTTATAACTTGAAGCCATTTCATCAAGAGTCAATGGTAGTGTTTTTTTTATTGAAACGTTAAATTAAGAAGCAATATCATTATTGAAAGTAAAAAAATTATTCGTATTATTATATATCATTCAATGCTAATTAAATTGGCAATTAATAAGTCTATTTAATTATTATCTCCCAGGTATGATTTTAACATTGATATCTTTTATATCAAAAATTCTTAAAAGAACCTAGCTTCTTTAGTTTTAGAGATATAGATTTTTACCGCTTGTTCACTGCGCCTACCGCCATGCTTTCAGATTATGTAAGACCGTGGCTTGCTCCAATACCAATTCGTTTTGTTTCACCCTTAAAATACATTGAGCGATGTCCGTCTGTCCATCAGTCTATCCACCTGTCTGTCTGTCCGTCCGTCCGTGTTAAAAATAACAAAAATATGTCAATCGATCAGGCATTGAGTCAAAAGACGTGCTATTGGAAATCAGCATGATCGGTCCATGTCCTTCGAGACAGCAGGCAAAGCTACCGTCTACCTCTAATTTTTTCATGTCATTTGGCACAATATAGTAACTCCAATCAAAAAAATAAATATATGCTCTTAATGAATGTTGCGGGTTAGCGATCACTGTTACTAAATGCTACAAATTATTGCATAGGAGGCAACGGCTTTGAACATGGTTGCAATTTTATGTTGACGCCATCAAGTTTTCGGTTAGTTTGGAGCTAAGAGAACAAATTATATTCTAAGTTATTATTATTAAAAGGATTGCTTCTCTTGATTTAATACAAAAATTTATGGGTTGAAAAAGAAAAGAATTCTGATTACCACGCATAAAGTATAAAAATTTAGTCTCCTTAAATCAGATTGTGTCTTATCGTACAAAAATAAATATTTGCAAGTATTATTGAGCAGGTGTTCGCTCAGTCAGAGCAATAAAATATGTTTAGTATCAAGATCGGCATCAAAACAATCATACAGCAGCACTAATGTTTGTATTTGCCCAACAGTTCTGAGTGAAGTAAATATAAGCCAAACTTTTTGAAAGGAGTCAAGAGGGGCTGTACGCAAATAGCTGAAGTCATTTTTGCAATTTATTATATGATACAATAAGCTAAGTGTACCCGCCGTTCACGGGATCTAATTTTAGAGTCGTTCTAGGCACTAAATAATATACTATAGCTAGTTAGCTTTACTTCTAACACGTAAGAAACAATATTTTGTAATCAAAGGTATAATTGCAAAGATTAAATATTAAAAATCTCAAAGGTGGCGACACCTCTCAAGTCCAACTGTCAAATCAGCTTAAATTTAATAGATCAGAAAATATCTATATTTCAAATATCTTTCAAATCCGATTTTGTTAAGACCGGTTAAGATGAATAAAATTGTGTCTTTGTCCTCTCCCCCACTTCCCCTCCTAAGCCCTTTTTTCAAAACATAGAATATTCCATCCTTTACTTAAATATCTAAGTAAACTTTTTTGTAATCGGTACAGACGTAAATACCCCTTTTTCCCTTTTTCTTTCATCTAGGTTCTAGCTCTAAAAAAATATAGATGAGGACCATTCTACGTTTGGAATTTCATTAAAGTTGATTAATCGAGACTCTATTAAAGTTGATCCAAAACGC
Organism: Gymnosoma rotundatum; assembly: GCA_916610165.2. Lineage (NCBI taxonomy): Eukaryota > Metazoa > Arthropoda > Insecta > Diptera > Tachinidae > Gymnosoma > Gymnosoma rotundatum. The sequence goes on along the minus strand of OU744339.1, from coordinate 76,259,413 downwards.
ATAAAAATGCATGCTTCCATTTTTTCTGCCCTTCTGGTCCCTTATTTTCCATGAGTATAAATATCTACTTGTTTTTAAATTTTATGAATCGGTTTTTTTGTTGAGCCGTGATTGATTAGATAAAATTAGATTAGATTAGATAAGATTAAATTTACAATAACCATTTTATTCATATTGATTTCAATTTGTAGCTGCTTTTAATTTCTATGAAGTAATTTTTTTCTGTATGCAAACAGATGTGCAGCATAAATATCAGAAGAAGAATTCGAAGGCATGTAAGGTTAATTAGTAAATTAAAAATTTGAACTGCAACAAATCCAATGTTGTAGCTGTGTTAAAATTAATGCGCTAATAAACACTCAGTTATCAAGCTTGTGTTACAGCCACTTGGTTTTTTTTCCAGAAAGACAATAAAGTAGGAAGCCGAAGTTTAAAGTGTTGACGCATAGAGAGAGAGAGACATTATTTTTTCTCATATATTTATGATTAATAGCTTGAGGTGACAAAATATTACGTTCAACAATAGTGTCAGCAGTGTCTTCAGAACAATTTCAGTTCTTTAACTTCAAACGTCGTAACCGAGCCTCTGATATACACACATATTGAACAATCGCATCAGTTGAGGTTCTAGTTGTAAAACGAGTAGCGAACATTATGCATTTTAGAAAAATAGCTAACACGTGCCTAGTAGATAAAAATGTCTTCAATATCGTTCAACTCATAGTAGACCTTGTCATAAATCTTAATAAAATTTTAGCCAAAATTGCTGAATTCCAAAAAAAAGATATTGACGCTGCTCTTGAACGTCAAGTTGTTCGCAAACATTTAAGTTTTGCAACAGATTCTTATTTTATCTGCTTTTGAATCTGAATTGTCAAACATTCAGTTTAGTTTATCAGTTTATTTGATAAGATTTAGATTACGTTTGGGTTATCAAATTATAAAAGCAAGAGATTTTTTAAATTAGTTCAGTGTTAAATTTTAGTTAATTTTTAACGTTAACGTTTTTTGAAAAAATGACATTAATTTTTGCAATTTTTATCTCGTGCTTGCTGGGTGTAACTGCCGATAATACTCCAATATCCTTTGTTGATGAAGTTATGGCCAAACTAACACAAATCTACAAAGAAGCAGCTGATACTCTCAAACATAAAATTGATGAAAGTTTTTTAAATCTTGATAAACAAATTAAAGCTGCAGTGGGAGAAATTGAAAAATTACGTAAAACAAGCGAAGCATGTGTGAATGCTGAAAACAAGAAGTTTGGGTCCGCTCTTGAGATATTTAACAAGTCTATAATAGAGTGCCGTGACGAGGCTTCGAAAATATCAAATAAAATTTTGGCTGACATCACTAATATTGCCCAACAATTGGAAACAGATGGAAAAGCGGTAAAATGGTTTTTAAGAGTTTATTAAAGTAGCCGATGCACTTAACATGGAATTCAATAAGAATATGTGCTTTGTTATATTGGCAGATAAAAATACTTTATACCGGGAAAATGCCAGCAAATCTATTAAGGAACTTAACTATTCTATTTATTATCGTATCTATTACTTTGGCGTTGACGTTGATTCTTGCTATCATAATCCTTTTGAAGACTGCATCTATGATTTGGCTGGTATCTATCGAACTATTAATGGCTGCATTGCTAATTCTAAAATGAAATAAATATTTATTAATTGGCAATAAATCTTCCTGCATCGATTTCTTAATTTTGTAAAACTTAAATTGAATCGTCAACATTAATTATTTATCATAATTTATTATATTATTTATATTTGTCAGGTGGGAGCTTCATTCGCATGCGATCGGGTGTGAAATTGTGTATGTTGTTGTTTAAAAGAAAAAACAATATACGGTGACACCCTTTAGTTATAAATTTTATATTTTAACTTGTTTTTTAAAAGAAAAAAACTCCGCGTAATTTTTTTTTCTATTGTGATACAAAAAATAAGACAACAACGTCAAACTTTCGTCTCTTCAATTTTTCAACTTTATTTTATTATTCAAAGCAAGGAGCTGAAACGTATTCCTGAAACGGATAATAATACTTTAAAATTATTTGGGTAAAATTATTTTAATGTTTTCATTTTCTCAATTATTTCGTTCACGAGTTATCGTGAAGTAAACTATGATCACCGCTGTATTAAAGAGTCGCCCCTTAAAAAATCTGTGCATGATAGAGAGAACAGTGTTATAGAGAATAGCGAAAGTAGCAAATAACAATTGTGTAACTTCGAACTGGAGACCTGATTAATAAGTCAGATCTAAACATTTCCATATTTCTAATATATATCGCGAATCACTGGGTATTTTTGATATTAATTGCAAAATGTACATGGTATGAGAGACATTAAAATAAAAATACATTTGCACTTGCTCAAATACTATTTGCACGTAAAAACAGGCATTCAAACACATTTAAAGTAGATATTTAATGACTTTTGGAATTTTTTCAAAACAACTTTTGAAGGAGTAAAAATCTTAAGACACCTGAAAACGGTTATTGTCGATTTCAAGTTTAAATCGTTGTTGGGAACTTAAATAATTTTAAATTTTTGTTTTAATTGAATAGTTTAAATTAATTTGGTTACACAGCTTCAAATTTTATTTAAATATGATTTTTGTTATGGAATCTCGTACGAAAAATATATTGTAATGAATTGATTGTTATATAAATCTTCATCAACAAACAGAATGATACAAATTCCATGGTAAGATTTTATTAAGAATCTGTAGCTTCGTCAAAATTTGTTAGTATAAAATTATTATTATAATTTCATATCGATACCTAGTTGATATTCTAAGGGAAGAAAGAGAAACGTGAAGCCTACTCATTATTCCACGGATGAAAAAAAAACCAATTGTCTTTAATCACCAGAAAAAGATTATGAATTAATTGAAGATTTTCAGTAGCTGCATGTTAGATCGTATCCTTCTTTTTAGCTTTAACCCGTTCACATTAATATTGTGTCGAACTTTAAAAAATTGACTTGGTTTTATTAACCGACTTCAAAAAAAGAAGGAGATTATACAATTCGTCTGGATGTTGCTTTTTTTATATTTGTAACTCCAGAACGCAGTCACTTCTGATCCGATTTGAAAATTTTTTGGTAATATGATAGATTATGCTTACAGATTAGTCCCGCTTTAAAAACAGTTCATAATCTTAAAGATTAAAGGGTGTCCCCATACAACATTCATATTTATTACGTGTATTATGTACTGTGAAAGGCGATTCTGTAAAATTTAAAATTAATGCGTATTATATTTGTTCCCAAGAATAAAACATTATACAAAAATAAATCTAAAAATTAAAGAGTGCCCCCATAATTGATGTAAATTTACTTATATGGGCCTATCATTTGAACCGTTAAAGACAATCGCTTGCAAATTGGACAGAATGTCGATTGCTATGGCCGTTATAGTAACAAGTATTAATATTACAAATTATAAATAAATGGGTGCACCAATAGTTCATTAAATTTTATTATATCGCCATACTTTTGATCAGTTGTAGACAAGGGCTTGAAACTTAAAACGAACCTGTATTGCTAAGTCCGCTATAACACCATGTATAAAATTTTGAATTGGAAGTTAAATGGTGTTCCAATTGTTAAAACAATTTTGTTTATGTGACCAAACTTTTGAACCGTTTTAGACAGACAGCTGAAATTTACAAGGGACATGTTTTGCCAAGTCCGCTATAACAAAGCTTATAATTTGAATTTAGAAATTAAAGGGTGTTCCCAAAATTAATGTAATTTGTTTTACATGGCTGTATTTTTAGAACCATTGTATACAAACACCTTAATTTTAGACAGAATGTCCACTACTTTATTTGGTATAATAAGAAGTATAAAAATGTTATATTATAAATTAAATAGTTGATATAATCTGATGCATATGGGCAAACTGTTGAACCGTTACAGACAGATGGTTGAAATTTACACAGAATTGATTGCTAAATCTACTACAACAGCAAGTATTTAATTTGTATTTAAAAATTAAAGAGTGACCGTATAGTTTTTTTTTCTTTTTTTTTTATAAAGAGAAGTAGCACTTCAGGCATCAATACCTACTTAGTTTTTTTAAACCGTGCTACATTCTTTAGGAAAGGGATAGATGAGAGAGAAGACAGGTGGTGAAAGGAGATAGATATAGCCATTTTATTAATTATTTTACTTCGCCGGCGAATATGCTATGAAGAAGTACCGACGAAGGAGGCTGCGTGTTTTTATGTTAATTCTGATTATGTATTTATACCATTAAACAGAAAAAAACATTTTTTATTTTTTGACTGCCGCAAGGTTTGAACCCAGGGCAGCCAGATTTGTAGTCAACGTGCTTACCACCTAGACTACAGCAGCCTCAAATATAATGGAAACTTTAAAAAAGTGGAATTAAAAAAAAGGACCGTATAGTTGCTGTAATGGGATGTATATTGCCAAACTATTAAACAGTTGAAAAAGTTTAAAGTTTGGACATATAAGTGTGTCCCAATAGTGATTGTAACCTAATTTATGTGGCCATACACTTGAGCTGTTAAAGGCAGACAGATGAAATCAGTTTTAAAGTCGGTTTTTTTTTTTGCAAGAATAATGTGGCAATAACATTACATGTCATAATAACTACTCTACCTCAAAAGCCGAGCTAAACAGTGATATGTTATAAATGTTTTCAGTTCTTAATTTTCATATTAAGACAATACATAACCGTTACATATTTTCTTGCAAAACTTTATTGTTATAAAATCAAAAATTTTAACATCCAGTTTAGCAAAACGTTGTTATTTGATTTAACTGAGACTTTCACTTTAAATGAAACAGAATAAAATCGGGTTATTAAAAGCTTCTTAGTAAATTTAATCTATTCGTTTTTTTATGAAGCAACGTATTTTACAGAATTTTATATTCAATTTACGCTATTGTGACTGTTTATAATTTATTAAATTTAGTATGTCCAAACAGTTGATAGGACCACTAGTTTATACATGACCAATTGATTGGAGAGGTATAAATTAGTGAGGGAGGTAGTAGAACGATATGTAACAACAGCTTTAAACCTACGCAGTGGTATTTCCCAAATTTCAGTTTGCATGTAGTTTCCTAAGCACAGTGTATCCTACTCCGACAGAGAGCCAAGCCATTATTGTCAGTTCCCTCTTATATCAACTGACTAGCAGCAGTCAGCAACAACCCTGTTTAATTAACTTTCTGCTTTTGAGCACTAAAAATTAAAACTTAATGAAACTTGCTGCTCTATTATTGCTTTATCAGCATTATTAAGGCACAATTAGACGTGCCATAACCATAACCATATAAAATAGCTGTACAAAAAAACCTTATGAAAAACACTTTATTTGATTATTGGTGACATGCCATAATGACATAGCTGTAACCATAGATATGAATTAAATTTTGAATTTTACCAAAACCAGATACAGTTGACTAATAAATTTTGGAGGTAAATGTTTTATTTATTCAGTTCTTTTTTTCACGTTCCCTGTGTTGTATAGGTAAGTTTTAATTTACATATTTGTTATGCTTTTTTTTAACAAAAGGCAATTCATATAAGTGTTGCTTATAGCTATGGCACCACTATTCGCTGGAAGCAAATATGATTAAGGTTATGATCATGGTTACGGCTATGGCGTTATATGATGCACGTCTAATTGACGTTTATGTTTCCTAACCAGCCACAAGACAGCATTTGGTTTTTTTTCTTAACTGATAATGGTGAGCACCTCTTATCTTCTAGACAGTATTTCGTACAGTACTTAATCCCACAGAAGTAATTTGTTATATGCTCACTGACGTATAGAATACGTTCTCCGAAGCAGTAGGAATTCATTTTAAACAATATGTAATTGTTTTTTGTCCATTCTCAACTAAAAAATCAACTAATGTTGGATTCTTTTTGTTTATAAAAAGTCAATTTGTTTTCATCCACTGAATATTTTTGCGTACTTTCATTATTTATTTAATCAAAATTGTACTCCAGCCATGCTCTACATCTAAACAAAACATTCATAAAATTTCATAAATGTTATTTTTGTGGTTGGAGAAAAAATCTTTAAGTGAATATTCAGTTAAACAATTTACACTCGTTTATCTTAGTATTTCCCCTAGAGTTTAATATTTTAAATAATAAATGTCAACCGCAATACTCAAACACGAATGAATTTTACCATTTGATTTGATTTTTTTTTTATTTTTATTTATTTTTTATTTTTAAGCTTTTACTTGTGCAACAAATTATGCTTTTTATATAATAACTCACCTATTATTTACGGGTACATATTTTTCCTTCTCAGTCATTGAAACGTATTTTTTAATGTTGCTCGACTATAATTCTCCCTCATTCCCCCATGTGTTTTTGTGTTTAGCGTAAATGAACGGATCAAGTAGAACATATGAGTTTTTAGTCTAGTTACAAAAATAAAAAACAATCAGTGTGTAACAAAGTACCCTTCGACCTGATTGATTTAAATGTAAATTTGACGACTTAAAGAGTGTGTTGAACCTTGTACCGGTTATAAAAATAAAAAAACAAAAATGTATATTAAATTAAAAACAAAAAGAAACAAAACGATAACACGAAGAATATTTCATATTTTCACATAAATTTTAAAAGTTTCTTTGCTGTTTTAAAATAATTAAATAACTTGAGTTAATAAATCTTCTCAGCTTTACACGATAAACTAATTTTATACCCAATTCACAGCGCCCTTTATATATGTTGTCATGTCAGTTGTATTGTCCTATTATAACACAGCAGTTTAAACTTTTCGTCACTAACTATCAAAAAACTCAATGGAACAAAAGTAAGGTTCAATTAGACGTGCCATAACCATATAAAACAGCTGTAAAAACCAATCTTATGAAAAACACTGTATTTGATTTTTAGTGACATGCCATAATGCCACAACCACAACTGTAACCATAGACATGAATTAAATTTTGAATTTTACCAAAACCAGATATATTTGACTAATAAATTTAGACGGTAACTGTTTTTTATTTCGTTTTTTTTTTCAGGTTCCCTGTATTGTATCGGTAAGTTTTAATATATATACATTCGGTACGCTTCTTTTTTAACAAAAGGAAACACAAATACGAGTTGCTTATGGCTATGGCACCACTATTCGCTGGCAGTAAACATGATTAAGGTTATGACTATGGTTACGGCTATGGCGTTAAAAATGCTCGTCTAATTGATGTTTATGTTTCCTAACCAGACACTAGACAGCATTTGATTTTTTTTTATTATTTTTTTTAACTGATAGTATTGAGCACCTCTTATCTTCTAGATAGTATTTCGTATAGTACTTATTCCCACAGTAGTAATATATTATACGCTCGCAAACGTATAGAATACGTTCTCCAAAGCAGTAAGAATTCATTTTAAAAAATATGTAATTGTTTTTTGTCTATTCTCAACTAAAAAATCAACTAATGTTGGATTCTTTTTGTTTACAAAAAGTCAATTGGTTTTCATCCACTGAATACTTTTGCGTACTTTCATTGTTTATTTAATCAAAATTGTACTCCAGCCGTACTCTACATCTAAACAAAACATTTATAAAATTTCCTAAATGTTATTTTTGTTTTTATTGTGATTTTAAAAAAAAATCGTAAACTGAATATTCATTTAAACAATTTACACTCGTTTATCTAAGTATTTCCTCCAGAGTTTCATATTTTAAATAATAAATGCTAACCCCAATACTCAAGCACGAATGAATTTTACCATTTGATTTAATTTTTATTTTTTTAAGCTTTTACTCTCTTTTTACATACGGGTACATATTTTCCCTTCTCAGTCATTGAAACGTATTTTTTAATGTTGATCGACTATTTCTCCCTCATGTGTTTTGTTTTTTGCATAAATGAACGGATCAATTAGAACATGTGAGTTTTTAGTCTAGTTAGACAAATAAAAAACAATCAGTATGTAACAAAGTACCATTCGACCTGATTTATTTAAATTTGACGACTTGAAGAGTGTGTTGAACCTTGTACCGGTTATAAAAATAATAAAAAAAAAAATTATGTTAAATTAAAAACAAAAAACAAACAAAACGATAACACAAGACTAAAAATACATATTTTTTATACCTTTTCTTTGCGGTTTTAAAATAATAAAATCGCGTTTCTCTGTAGTCTGTGTTTGGTGGAGTACCTTTCCGTTTATCAGACATAATTGCTTGCGTTATTGGATTACTTGCTCGAAAGTCGAGTGCATGCCGTAAATTACGAATCAGTTACCCACAGTCAGTGAAGAACGAAGGGGTCAAAAAGGGAAGCGGTCTGATTCGTTATCCCCCGTACATGAATAAAAGCAAATAACTAGCCCAATTCACAATCATGTGCATATCGGATTTCACAGCTGATTAAAATCAAAGAATTATTTTTGAGTTTTCTAAATAAAACATGTCTAAGAAAAGCTTTAAAGAACAAATAGTTGATTATTTAATAGACTTGGTTTACTGACTGTAAGCTGTCGGCTTGCAATCAATTGTTGCATAATTAGGGTAAATATAAACTATTGGTTTCAAGTGTTGTATTATACTATTCGGATGATTCATCTCTGTTGCCACTTCCCAGCAAAAAAAAAAAAAAACATTCAAAAGAATTATTGGCGAGCATGGGTTCACATTAACAATACAGCTTGCCATTAAATCGAATGCTTTTAACCAGTGAAAATTCGAAGATTAGGGTACGTAACATAACTTTTTTATAACTTCTTAAAATAAATGCTAACAACTTGTAATAAATTTTATAAGTTTAAATAGTTTTAATTAATATTAATTTTTTGTAATAAAATGGAAATACATTTTTAAATTTTTGTTGGGACGGTTAATAATTTTTATTTTTTTTTCAAATTATAACTTACCTAGAATAAAAGAACTTATTAAAAATGTATTATAGAAAGTAAGTGCAAGATAAGCAATGAAGGTACGCATGATTTTTGAAATTACTTCGTTTTTGTTGCGCGATAATGACTCCAGAATTACGAAGGAGGCTACGATTTAAAAACTGCGAAAATTCAAATCATTCAATAGGATAAACTCGACGATTAAACAAAAAGGCACCGATAAGCAAGACTAATCTTAAAGATGAAATCTAATAAAATAAGCAAAGGGAAAAATTTAAAAGCACAAAATACTATTCCATGTTCATTAGAGCAAAAAACGAACAAAGCTCTTACAACTTCTGGACGAGGTGAATACTGTACCTAAAATAGTATAATTCCTCTGAGATTATTATACCGCTGGTGGCAGATTAGATTATTGCTAGAGTTAAAAATCGACTCTTTCTGATAGAGGCAGGGATGGCAGCGTCCATTGTGAGCGAAAGTAGAGCAATGACTTAAATAAAAGGAAACAGAATGAGACACAAAGCAGAAGCGATAAACATCAGTATTTCCTCATACACGAATACTATAAAGAAAATTTGCAGTCACACTTATTTTTCACTTTTTCACTGGTTGCGATAACATAAATTGTATCTTTGTTTTATGAGTGTAGATAAGATTCAAAGAAGCTTTATCAAGTTAACTTTTTAAGCACTTTTAGATTACTTTTTTTTCAAGTAATAAATTCACTGAAATTAAAGTTGCTTCCTATGGCGTGTAGCGTGTTGCTCAAGTCACTTTCAAAGAAAAATAGAAATAAGGAATAATTGCCTTAAATTTGAATAAATTAGGGTTTTAAAATATTACAGTACAGAGGGCGCTATAGTGTGATAGGTTGATCACGTCGAGTGTAAGAATTTTCTCGCCCATATAGTTATCATACATAGAACCAGTTAAAATAAAACGATTTTTTTAATTCTGTAATAGAGATAAAAAATTAATTCCTGGATTACAACAACTTACAACAACTTTACAATTTACAATCTAGTAAGTAAAAAAAATTGATATATAATTTTTTACTTGAAATGGGTGGTTTCTTAATATTTAATTTAGGAAATTATAGGAGATTTGATGTATCTATCTATTTGGTCCATCTATCTATATATTTATCTATCTCGCTATCTAAAAGAAAATCATATGCAAAAAGTATGCCATTTTTAAATGGTGGTTGCATATTCCAAAAAAAAAATCGTCTTTAATTTTAGGTTAAGCATGTCAGGGAAATTTGCTGTCCATCCCACTCAACACTTAGGGTCAAATAACAGAGAGGTTAGAAATTTTCTTACCAAAATTAAATTATTAGCAACGGTTGGGTTATTTGCCATTCACAATGTACATTTTTCATACACATGTATGCTTAAGATGTGCTCACATTTAAAAATGCTTAATTAAATATTTATTTACTCATACAATAACTAATAGAAATTGTTGTTTTTTAAGATCATGAGGAAAGTGCAAAAAGTTTAATTGAGAATTAATGATGATAACGACTTTTTTCAAAAACGAGAATTAAATTTATCGACTCGCTCTCTCTTTATGAATGAAAATAAAAGTAATAAGACGATTCACATAAGACAATTATTAAATAAAAGACATAAAATAATCAAAAACAATAAGAGAAGAATTTTACCATTTAAATTTATTAAACAATAACACTGTCCAACAGCATTTTTGAAACAGAATAGCGACCCTATAATTCTGAAAGTGTTTGTTAAGTAGATTATTTTTGTAGAACAAACTTATGCTCCAGCACGTCTCAGTTTTTTTTACAGTAGGTCAAAGTTTTGATTTTTTAGTCAAAGGGAGCATTATACTGTATGAAAAAAATGATGTAAGTTAATGTCTGAGAGAATTCTTATGGTCTAAGTTATATTGTGGAATTGTATGAGGACTATTTTTGTGGCAGATCTTAACCCTCGCACTGGTCCCTTTATGGGTCAATTTGACCCTTTTTTCGAGAAAATCAAAAAATATCCTTTAAAAAAGGACATTTAAGGATTAAAATATTGTACGAAAATGTTTGCGGAAAATTTCAGTGGGGTCACCAAAGACACCATTGTTGTAAAAAAAGCTTTTTACTATTAATTGGTATAATTACATGGCAACTTCTATAAAAAATTATAATTTTGTTTTAATAGTGGTTTATTTAGTTTGTAAATATTTATTTTTTTTTTTTTCAAATTTTCGAGTAAAAGGGAATTAGGAAATAGCAGTAGTATGACAATGGATTAAAGATTAAACTTAATATGTTTCCCTGTATTTAGCTTGACGTGAATGTTCCGATGGGTCAAGGTTTCTGTGCAAGCCCCATACGTATTCAGCAAGCATTACACTTTGGGGTTTCCCTTTGAATCTTTCTTCGAATACCTTTATATCCTGATGAAACCTTTCACCGTGTTCATCTGAAACCGCTCCAAGGTTTTCTTTAAAAAAATTGAGATGAGAGTGCAGAAAATGCAGCTTTAGTGACATCTTAACGCCAATATTGTTAAAACCGATTAGCATGCATTCAATATTTTCTGCATGGTTTTGTGCTTTTGAGTTTCCAAGGAATTCTGATATAACCAACTGCATAAAGTCAAATGCTGTCTCTTGCATATCTGACAGATGACCATAAAATTCTTCATCTTGTAATAATTTTCTTATATCGGGTCCAACGAGCATTCCTAGAAAAGGTAATTTACATTAAATGAAATAAATTATTTCTTAAAACCGTATTTTACCTTCTTTTAATTTTGCTGCAGATAATCTGGGGAAAATTGTTTGAATGCGTTTGAAAGCATTTCCTTGTGTATTTAAGCTTTTAATAAAATTTTTCACCACGCCCAACTTAATATGCAGCGGTGGAAGTATGACTTTAGCTTTTGGGACATGGGATTTATGGATTACATTTCAGTCACCAATAATATTTTCTTTGCGTTTTTCGAAATATTTAATATGATAATGGCTGCTGGTAGCACGTGAATCCCATTTGCAAAGAAAGTACATATATTTTGTGTATCCTGTTTGCATTCCAGTCAATATTGCAATCATTTTGAAGTCTGCGCATACTTCCCATTTATATTTATAGTATTCATTTTTTATTAATATCACACCCGATTTGTAAGTCACAGCTGACTAGACGCGAGAACTCAGTGTTTGGCCCGGCCGAACTTGATGCTGTTTTTACCTGTTTTGTATATGTGGGTGTATAATTTTACTAATTAAACGTCAAGAGCTTTTTTTTTACAACAATGGTGTCTTTGGTGACCTCCACTGAAATTTTCCGGCAAACATTTTCGTACAATATTTTAGTCCTTAAATGTTCTTTTTTAAAGGATATTTTTTGATTTTCTCGAAAAAGGGTCAAATTGACTCATAAAGGCACCAGTTAGAGGGTTAAGATCTTCCACAAAAATAATTCTCATACAATTCCACAACATAACTCAGAGCATAAGAATTCTGTCAGAGATTAACTTACACCTTTTTTTTCATACAGTATAATGCTCCCTTCGACCAAAAAATGAAAACTTTGACCCACTGTAAAAAAAACTCAGACGTGCTGGACCATAAGTTTGTTCTACAAAAATGATCTACTCAACATACCCTTTCAGAATTACGGGGTTGCTATTCTGTTCCATTCAAAAAGTTTTATTTTGTTGGACTGTGTAATTAAGAGTCATTAACGAGCTGAAATCAGTGTAAAAAGAGAACTTTATGAATCACTACTCAAACTCTTTAAGTATAAAATAATGGGGGTATTCAATAATAATATTTTTATTATTATTATTTTTATGAAAACGCCAAAAAAAGCTATTTTTATTAAAACCAATGGGAAAATTATTTAATAATTTGAAATAAACACATAAACTTTGTAGTTCCTGAATTTGTTGTGTTAACGAATAGCGTTTAATAAAAATAGGAAATATATAATAAAATATTTTATTACTATTGTTATTTTTGGCCACCAAATTTCTATTTCTGTGTGTACAATCTTATGTTTTAAGCTAATAAGGCCTAAATTTATCCATGTAAATAAAAACTATTTTTGTTACATGTTTCCCCAACGTTTCGTGAATTTTTTGTTCACTTTCTCAAGGGGTCGTCTATTTAATTAAAAGAAGAAAATTTAACACAGTCACAATTAAAAACAATTACCACGAAAATGTACAAAAATATGTTACTTACAGTATGACAGTACAGTTTACATTAATAAATTAACAATTTTTGATAAAAATAACAATAAAAGCAAAATTAAACATGAATTAACAAACAAAAAATTTTTTAAACTTTAAACTGTTACTTAAAATAATGCGAGTTTATAACTGGCGCTTAAATTGTCTGTGTCCTCTTTAATGTTCATTGTTTTGTTTATTTGTTGTTGTATTCTTAAGCTTTCTATGATGTATCTCTTTTTCTCGTTGTTTACTTTGTCTAGTATTTTTATATTGTCAAAATCAGGCTTATGTTTTGTTTGCGTTACATGCTGAGACAATGCTGTATTTTCTCTGTTTTTGTTGACATCAGCTTTGTGCTCATTTAATCTTGTCTCTAAACTTCTCTTAGTTGTTCCAATGTAAATAAGATTGCAGTTATTGTTTTCATCTCCTTTACATTGAATTTCGTAAATTACATTGTTTTGCTGTAGTTTTGTTATTGGTGTTTTTGTTTTTGTAAAAATTGCATTTAATGTTTTGTTTGGCTTGTACGCAAAGCTTATGTCAATTTTATTTATTGTTGTTTTTATACTGTTGTTGTCGGTTAAGCTAGGTATGTATTTTACACTGTAAAATTGTTTTTCTATGTTGGTGTTACCATTGTTGCTGTTTTGTATTGGTTTGTATGCTGTTAATAGAGACTTTATTAATTTTATGGGGAAGCTGTTGTTCATCAATATGTCGGTAATTTTTTGAATATTTTGTGGATGGTATATATTGTCGCTGATGTCCAGTACTCGTTGTATAAGGTTTTTGGCCGTGTTTATTATTTGGGATTTTGGTTGCGTTGCATTAAAATTTATTATCCTGCCTGATGAAATTTCCTTTTTATACCAGTCAAATGTTATTTTGCTTTCATTTTTAATCAACATCATATCAAGGTATGTTATCCTATTGTCCGTCTCTTCTTCCATAGTAAACTTAATTTTTGGATGGTATTTATTTAATGTGTCAAGTATTTCTTCTTTGTCGTCAATGTTGATTATAGCTAAAATATCATCTACGTATTTTGCTACGTACTTTATTTTAATATTTCTGCTCTTCAATTCGGCTAATGCTACGTCCAGTAAGTTGTCTAATACGATGTCGGCAACTGTAGGTGAGAGCGGGTTTCCCATTGGCATACCAAATATTTGATTATATACTTTGTTGTCGTATACAAAATAATTGTTGTCATATAGGCAAAATTTTAAAACTTCTAAAAATTTTGAACGTGGTATTTTTGTTTTTGCTTTTATTAAGTTCCACTTATCCATTATGTTGTTAATAGCAGTGTTAATTGGTATATTCGTGAAGAGTGAAATGACGTCAAAAGAAACTATAGTGTCATTGGCATCCAGTTTTATATTTTTCAGTTGTTGTTTTACTTTGAAAGAATTTTTTACGTTATATTTATCTGAGATTATGTTTTTGAGTATTGATCCTACGTATTTGCTGAGCTTATAACATGGTACTTGAACTGATGAAACTATGGGTCTTAGAGGCATGTTGGTTTTATGTATTATGGACTACCGAAAATACATAAAACCAACATGCCTCTAAGACCCATAGTTTCATCAGTTCAAGTACCATGTTATAAGCTCAGCAAATACGTAGGATCAATACTCAAAAACATAATCTCAGATAAATATAACGTAAAAAATTCTTTCAAAGTAAAACAACAACTGAAAAATATAAAACTGGATGCCAATGACACTATAGTTTCTTTTGACGTCATTTCACTCTTCACGAATATACCAATTAACACTGCTATTAACAACATAATGGATAAGTGGAACTTAATAAAAGCAAAAACAAAAATACCACGTTCAAAATTTTTAGAAGTTTTAAAATTTTGCCTATATGACAACAATTATTTTGTATACGACAACAAAGTATATAATCAAATATTTGGTATGCCAATGGGAAACCCGCTCTCACCTACAGTTGCCGACATCGTATTAGACAACTTACTGGACGTAGCATTAGCCGAATTGACGAGCAGAAATATTAAAATAAAGTACGTAGCAAAATACGTAGATGATATTTTAGCTATAATCAACATTGACGACAAAGAAGAAATACTTGACACATTAAATAAATACCATCCAAAAATTAAGTTTACTATGGAAGAAGAGACGGACAATAGGATAACATACCTTGATATGATGTTGATTAAAAATGAAAGCAAAATAACATTTGACTGGTATAAAAAGGAAATTTCATCAGGCAGGATAATAAATTTTAATGCAACGCAACCAAAATCCCAAATAATAAACACGGCCAAAAACCTTATACAACGAGTACTGGACATCAGCGACAATATATACCATCCACAAAATATTCAAAAAATTACCGACATATTAATCAATAACAGTTTCCCCATAAAATTAATTAAGTCTCTAATATCAGCATACAAACCAATACAAAACAGCAACAATGGTAACACCAACATAGAAAAACAATTTTACAGTGTAAAATACATACCTAGCTTAACCGACAACAACAGTATAAAAACAACAATAAATAAAATTGACATAAGCTTTGCGTACAAGCCAAACAAAACATTAAATGCAATTTTTACAAAAACAAAAACACCAATAACAAAACTACAGCAAAACAATGTAATTTACGAAATTCAATGTAAAGGAGATGAAAACAATAACTGCAATCTTATTTACATTGGAACAACTAAGAGAAGTTTAGAGACAAGATTAAATGAGCACAAAGCTGATGTCAACAAAAACAGAGAAAATACAGCATTGTCTCAGCATGTAACGCAAACAAAACATAAGCCTGATTTTGACAATATAAAAATACTAGACAAAGTAAACAACGAGAAAAAGAGATACATCATAGAAAGCTTAAGAATACAACAACAAATAAACAAAACAATGAACATTAAAGAGGACACAGACAATTTAAGCGCCAGTTATAAACTCGCATTATTTTAAGTAACAGTTTAAAGTTTAAAAAATTTTTTGTTTGTTAATTCATGTTTAATTTTGCTTTTATTGTTATTTTTATCAAAAATTGTTAATTTATTAATGTAAACTGTAATACTGTAAGTAACATATTTTTGTACATTTTCGTGGTAATTGTTTTTAATTGTGACTGTGTTAAATTTTCTTCTTTTAATTAAATAGACGACCCCTTGAGAAAGTGAACAAAAAATTCACGAAACGTTGGGGAAACATGTAACAAAAATAGTTTTTATTTACATGGATAAATTTAGGCCTTATTAGCTTAAAACATAAGATTGTACACACAGAAATAGAAATTTGGTGGCCAAAAATAACAACAGTAATAACCAATTATCGGATAGCTAGCCGAAGAGAACAACTTTATTTAATTAGAATCTGGTTTTTAACACTGTTACTTTTATAAAACAGAACATGAATAACTTTTTTCAAAACATAACTTTCAAATATGATGGTGAGACCTGCAGGACTATGAAGGAATACTGCAACGAGATAAAAAGACTGGCACAAAAACAACAAAGACTTCGATTTTTACTATCGTGTAGGACGTATGGTTTAGTACCTAATCACACAAAAAACACAACAACACAAGTAACAAAATTGTTCACATGTGGGACTGTCAAAGGTAAACTCACAAAAATTGAATACAATTTTCACAAAAAAATTCTTAACCTCGAAATATCACAGACAAACAACGATTTAAAATCAATTAGAAGAAAACTTTACATTCTTAAAACAGGTATTCAAAATTTTGTGACAACAGAGGACTTTGAAACATTTATAAAAAAACAAACAGAGAGAGCAAGACACATAATGACAAATACCAAAGAAAAACAAATTAAAAAGTTAAATACACTTAAAGAAAAACAATTTAAAAAACATGGACTAATTTTTAATGAACATTGGTTTGAAAATAGAACTAAAATAGAAATACCGTGGGAATGTAAGTGGCTATTGTCTCTTGGGAAGAAATTTGCGATACCCGTCAATAAACAAAGTTTTTCACCACTACATGTGATAGCAGATATTGAACAGTGCATCCAACAAATTAAAGATAGCAGAGTTGGCGAAAAAGAACTAACAAGAACAAAATTAGCCAACAGGGTTACACAATTTAAAAGAAATATAAATAACAATCAAAAAGAAAAGTTCATTTTAGCTGTTTTTGAAAAAACAAAAAAGTTTTTACGCAAACATAAAGACATAATTCTAACACAAGCAGACAAAGGTAATAAAACGGTGGCAATATATAAACAAGATTATGTTAAAAAAATGGAAAAATTACTAGAGGACAAGAACACATATCGAATTACAAGAATAGACCCTACTCCAAAATTAATAAAAACAAATAACCAGATAATAAATGAATTACATAAAAAAGAATATATAGACAACTGGCAAAAACACATACTTACTTGTTCCGCCGCAACAGCTCCGAGAATTTATGGACTACCGAAAATACATAAAACCAACATGCCTCTCAGACCCATAGTTTCATCAGTTCAAGTACCATGTTATAAGCTCAGCAAATACGTAGGATCAATACTCAAAAACATAATCTCAGATAAATATAACGTAAAAAATTCTTTCAAAGTAAAACAACAACTGAAAAATATAAAACTGGATGCCAATGACACTATAGTTTCTTTTGACGTCATTTCACTCTTCACGAATATACCAATTAACACTGCTATTAACAACATAATGGATAAGTGGAACTTAATAAAAGCAAAAACAAAAATACCACGTTCAAAATTTTTAGAAGTTTTAAAATTTTGCCTATATGACAACAATTATTTTGTATACGACAACAAAGTATATAATCAAATATTTGGTATGCCAATGGGAAACCCGCTCTCACCTACAGTTGCCGACATCGTATTAGACAACTTACTGGACGTAGCATTAGCCGAATTGAAGAGCAGAAATATTAAAATAAAGTACGTAGCAAAATACGTAGATGATATTTTAGCTATAATCAACATTGACGACAAAGAAGAAATACTTGACACATTAAATAAATACCATCCAAAAATTAAGTTTACTATGGAAGAAGAGACGGACAATAGGATAACATACCTTGATATGATGTTGATTAAAAATGAAAGCAAAATAACATTTGACTGGTATAAAAAGGAAATTTCATCAGGCAGGATAATAAATTTTAATGCAACGCAACCAAAATCCCAAATAATAAACACGGCCAAAAACCTTATACAACGAGTACTGGACATCAGCGACAATATATACCATCCACAAAATATTCAAAAAATTACCGACATATTAATCAATAACAGTTTCCCCATAAAATTAATTAAGTCTCTAATATCAGCATACAAACCAATACAAAACAGCAACAATGGTAACACCAACATAGAAAAACAATTTTACAGTGTAAAATACATACCTAGCTTAACCGACAACAACAGTATAAAAACAACAATAAATAAAATTGACATAAGCTTTGCGTACAAGCCAAACAAAACATTAAATGCAATTTTTACAAAAACAAAAACACCAATAACAAAACTACAGCAAAACAATGTAATTTACGAAATTCAATGTAAAGGAGATGAAAACAATAACTGCAATCTTATTTACATTGGAACAACTAAGAGAAGTTTAGAGACAAGATTAAATGAGCACAAAGCTGATGTCAACAAAAACAGAGAAAATACAGCATTGTCTCAGCATGTAACGCAAACAAAACATAAGCCTGATTTTGACAATATAAAAATACTAGACAAAGTAAACAACGAGAAAAAGAGATACATCATAGAAAGCTTAAGAATACAACAACAAATAAACAAAACAATGAACATTAAAGAGGACACAGACAATTTAAGCGCCAGTTATAAACTCGCATTATTTTAAGTAACAGTTTAAAGTTTAAAAAATTTTTTGTTTGTTAATTCATGTTTAATTTTGCTTTTATTGTTATTTTTATCAAAAATTGTTAATTTATTAATGTAAACTGTACTGTCATACTGTAAGTAACATATTTTTGTACATTTTCGTGGTAATTGTTTTTAATTGTGACTGTGTTAAATTTTCTTCTTTTAATTAAATAGACGACCCCTTGAGAAAGTGAACAAAAAATTCACGAAACGTTGGGGAAACATGTAACAAAAATAGTTTTTATTTACATGGATAAATTTAGGCCTTATTAGCTTAAAACATAAGATTGTACACACAGAAATAAAATATTTTAATAACTAATAACATATTTTAATACAATGATACTGTGCTAACATATAAGCTTGGAGATTTATGAAATATTATTTTTGTGTTTTTATTTCCTTCACCACAGGTAAAAAGAATATATGTAAATAATTTTTGCCATTTCGCTTGTTATTTCTACAATATTCATTTCCAACCGCATTCTTAATCCGAGGATTCAATTTAGCGATGTCCATCTGTTCCTTCCTTCTGTCCGTAATTATGTTGAAATCAGTCAGTCCCCAGGTAAGCTAAAAAAAATATTGACACCATTCTCTCAGATATAGTTTCGAAAGGAGTGGTATTGACATTTAGAAACATCAGTCCATAAATATTGAAGTCTACTCAAAAAAGGCAATCGCTTCTATTTTCCTTACGGTTTTGAGACATAATTGTGCTTTTTTGTCGGTTATTGTTGTTTTTTGCTTTATTTTATCGAAAATGAAAATTTTGTTTTTCGTGCTCCATTTTTTACATGACATTTTCCTCAAAAACTGAAAAAATCAGATTAATGTGGTTTTTTGAGAAATAAAATATGGAATTAAAGTTGCCACATAATCAAAACGCAACGAGATATTCTTACTAGGTTTTGTAATTATGTATATAGATAATAGAGTTTTTAATCAAATGGTGAAAAAAATTAAGTTTTCATTTTTATATATGAATTCATGGAACAGGGAAAAACGTCCCAAAGAATTGTTTTACATACAAAAGAAACTTTCTTCCAAATCGTGTTTGGAGTTTGTAGCCAATAATTAAAAGCACGTTTACGTTTTTTTAATATGTGCTTTGCACTCCGAGGAATTCTGCAATAAATAATACATTTTTTTTCAAAGTTGTTTACGTTTGGAAGAGCTGGAGAGAAACCGTTACATATTCTGACATAATTTTTGGTTTATTTGCGTTTATATTAAAATTATATAAATCGAGAGTTAAGGGCTCAGTATACATATCTACGTTCTAATCGAACTTTAAGTGAACACTCTTAATATATTCTTTAAGTCCACATACGGACAATTTCTTTTAAATTCATAATAAAAATCAGCAACTCATAAAACTTAATCACTTACCACATGCCAATATTATCAAATCCACAAATAGACGACCGCAGATTTTCCGGGTGCCATACAACTCCATTTTGTGTTTATTACCCGCTCCGCGAGCGATTACAACGCTACTACCACCTCCACCAATGCCGGACTTTCCAAAAATATTTAAACTTTTCTCGTTTTTGTTATTGTTGTTGTAATTGTTAACGTGATGGTTATTTAACGATAATTTTGTACTTGTTGTTGTGGTCGATGACGAAGTTGTTGTATCACTGCCATGACCATTAGCATTCATGACCAATCCACCCACCAAACAATCACCATTAGCGACTGTTGCTACTGCGGAGGCAATTGTTTCTCTTGTTGTTGTTACACCCATATACACGTCACCATTACCATTGCTTGTAGTTGAAGATGGTTCACTGCAACTACTCAAACTCTCCAGTCTCTTCAGGGGAGTGGTGTCGCAAACACTGTGCAAACTTCATTATGGATTTATTTGCACAGTTTATCTCTCTGTAAATTAAATTTACAAAAAGTTGTGTAGTAAATTTTAATTTTTGTTTTTGTTTTTTTATAGTTTTTTGCACTTTTATTTGCAATTTTATTCTGTAACGTCATAAATAGTTTTCACATCTTAAAAGTCGATTTTATTTATTTCTTTCTTTTCAGAATCAATTTACTACAAATATATCTTAAGCTGCCCCTGTTGCAGCTGTTACTGTAGTCGTTTATCGGTTGTCCGTCGCCGTTGTTCATTTACAAGTTACGAGAGTCGTTGTTCTCACATTAAATGCTGATGATTTTAATAAATGCGACAACTTGGTTAGTGGCGCTTTCTTGTTGTTTATCTTTTTTCAATTCCAAGTGTTTTTTGTTTTGTTTTTTGAGTTGCTTTTTATTTAATTCTTTCGATTTAAATTAACAAATAAAATGTGCGCAGATATGTTAAAGAATTTTAATTTTAATTAAACGTAGTGCACCTGAAAGTTTTAATTTGTAATTAATTGAGGTCAGATTGTGAGTTTACAACTTATAAATTTGATAATTATTATTAGCTATTACTATTTGCTATCCACTCCTAAATTCAAAAATATCTTTCTTTATATGAAAGTTCGTATTTTCAAAGTAAAATTTCCAAGTTTCTCTCCCCTTTACGGAACCCCTCTCACTAAGCCAGAGTGCATAAAATTGCACACTTGAAACTTACTACGCATGTTCTTCTCCCACTGGATAGATCTATCATCTAGGAAAGTACCTCGGATATCCTAATGCCAAATGGTAAAGAAGGGGCAGATTTACCGCTAATTATTTTTAAAAAATCGCAAAAAAAGTTGTTTTAAAAATTAAAATTAAGTAATGCAAAAAGACCCCTTTGCCTCTTCTTCCTGTTTAAGCCATTTGAACTTCAATTCCCTTTCTCTGGATTTATATCGTGACATATTACATTCCTTGTAAAAAATTTATTGACTCCGACTCAATGGTTTTCTCTGACTCTGACCACAGTTTTATTTTTTTATTTTATTTTCTCCTTTTCATTTCGTTGATGAATTATTAAGAACATACTGCCGAATACAAAGGTTAATTTAAATCACCTTTTGGCGAAGACAATACTTAAATTTTGAGTAAAGATTTTAAAGCCACAGGGAAAACAAAACGAAGACGCACAAAAACATATTTGCAATAGCTTTTAATAATTGCCAGTTGGTTTTAATTCATCCAAGAAAACCCTTATTTACTGTCCAACCAGATGGAAACTCCAAACAGTTTATTTCACTAACGAAAAGTAACTCAACCTTAAACCTTGTGAACAAAGAAGCTCTGGAAAATAAGTAAGTTAAGCAATGTTTACAAAAGCTCGCAATACAAAGAAAATTTATTTTTTAGCCAAACAGTTTGTATGTGGAACAAACTACCTGAGGATGTGTTTCCTATCACGTTAAATGTGCAAAGATTCAAATCAAATGTCTAATAGCGCTCTATCCCACTATCCATAACCTAATTTTCTAGTTCTGGCACAATACGTTGCATGAGTAGAGGTCATCTCCTGATTGCCAAATGGTGCACACACATAGATCGCAAAAACTCAATAATTTTAATTCGTCCAAGTGTTTTCTTAAATTTAAGTACTTTGATAAAGAATTTAAACAGACATTTATTTCTGATATCTTTTGATTTATATAATTTATAGCTATACAAACTAAATGGAGATCACGAAACATCGGTTGAAGATCTTCTTTTTTACCAACAGCTTATAATATGATACGTTGTACAATTATATATTTTGTTTTGCAGAACAAAAATCAATACCAAGCAGTACGGTTACCCCTTCTTTTTATTTTTTTATTAGTTCCGTAGGCATTCTTGCTTGTTTTTTGAAATTTGAGGTCACGGAGTGGCGCTGCTTCTCTAGCAATCACAGTGTGTTTTTCAATTTCAGTAGCTTCCTTTAAATTTTTGAAGTTTTTTAGAATAATGGGATTTTGATTTTGTTTCGTTAAAAAAAAAACGAAATTCATTCATCACATCCTTAATCAAAAACTATAATTTCTAAATCGATTGATTTGTATCACATATTTCAAGGGGTGATGGGCCCCACGTGATACTTCAGTTTTTTCATCCGATTGTATTCAGAGTAAAAAATGTAATATCTTTATTGTAATATTTGAACATAAAATTTCTTGTATTAGTCCTATTATTCTTGGAGCAATAATAAGTTCTGTCTGTGGGAAATGTTCAAGAGTGTACTAGCGGTCTTTTATTTATGCTAATTTTTATTTATTCTAAGAATTCTTAAAATCGGACAAGTAGTTTCGAAGATTCGATATATTTCCTTTTTATTACTTCATAATATTTTATGAACTATGGCGATTTAAAAATGTTTATATTCAGGTAGAGATAGAGACCCCAAATAACTTGCAGAGTTATTTAAAAAAACAATCAAAAACATAATCCCAGTTAGCATTTGGAAGATTGTTTTTACAAAAATCACCAAAGTGAGTCTTTTAAGACTACCCAAGATGACTTAAAACTGATTCATCAGTTATGCGTTTAAAAAGAGACTCGAATATAACACCGACAAACGCATAGAAAGCGAGTTTCTAAAAAAACAAAAAGTACAAAAAGCAAATGCTTGAAATTCGACTGTTTTTAGAATTATTTTGGAAACATATTTAACGCAGCCTAACGATGAAAAAATGATTCAAATACATATTTTATTTTTATTTTTTAATTTTCGTAAAAATACATATATATGTCACTTCGTAAAAAAATAGAGACACAAATGTAAAATAAATTTTTTCAAATTCATTTTTTAAATTTGAATTTTAAGAAATTAGGAATAACATGCTAACGAATGTAACACTACGCCTTGACGAGCAATTGATTTGTGCGCACATGAACAAAACGTCAGCAGAATAGGTTACCAACATTTGTTCATGTTTGTCTGCGTGGAGAAAACTGCTTCGTTTTGTCGCTGTTTGAAGCCAACATGACATCGACAACGATGGTCTACAATAGCCATTTTAATGTGCGGACATGAAATTGTTTAATGTTTGAACAAATCAATGGCTCGTCAATACAGCGTGTTATAAAAAATAAGCAAGCCGTTGTTTCGTATAATATGGTTCGAAAAAGACTCGCATACGGCTAGTAATATGATTAAAAGTTGACTCGAAAAAGTATCGTATTTGATTACAAGTACGATTGAAAATAGTATCGAAAATGAGTCGAAAACGAGAGTCATAAGGGACTCGTTTAGAAGAGTCGCGGCTAGGGTACCATTTTCTACCGACAAAACAATCATTTTCGACTCTAAAACGAGCGCATAAACGATTATTTTAATCGTGTCGAGGAGTCAAAAAAGACTCGAATATGATCAATAATGCTAACTGGGATTGAATATATGTATGTATTTTTGTATGTATGTATTTATGTATGTATGGCTGCATTTATAACTATTTAGATAAACTAATCTGACATGAAATATATGTACGAGTATAAGGAATGCAGTTAAATTTACAAATGCTCTAGAGTCACACAGTTTAATAAACAATAATTTTTACAATGCTTTTTACACTGCTTAAGTCAGATATGAAAGCCTTATAAGTTTTACTCAATTCTTAAGGTAAGATATAGTAAAAACCCATTAACATCAACATCGTAAACAAATAATGTCGCTGGGTGTTTAACATTTTATTTGTTCGTGCCGTTTGTCTATGGCCTCATTAAGAGTTCAAGAGGCAATTCTTTTGCATAAGCGATCGCAGATACGCAGCTGGAAGGTTCATACATACGTCGTATTTACTGTTAAATAAATAAAAAATCTAAAACGTTTTCGAATATTTAGATACATATTTTTCTTGGAATTGTATGCAAACACTTTAATTTAGCTTAAGACAAACACCAAATGAGAACTAAACAAAAAAAAAAAAAAAAAACAACAGCAACAACAACAACATATAAATAAGATCAGGGCAATGAAAAGAAATAAAAGTTCAATACAAAAACCTCTTCAGGAATCAAAAAAATGTTTTTCTAAGGTAACTGCTTATAGATGTTTTGTTTATCTTAAGAATAACAACAAATTTTCTGTTAAACATCTTTCACAATTCCGAATTCAAAAATGGAAAACAAATTTTAATTTCAAAACGATTCTAGAAATATTTTGATAGAACATTAAAGGAGCATAAATAGTTCCAGCGATTTCGTATTAAAAAGGGCCTAAAATCGAAAAGTATAACTTTAACAAAAACCACTTATCAATAGTACATTGTAATCAGAGTCTTGTATTGCAATTTATTCATTATTTATTATTTGTTTTTTTTATACAGTAACACAATTTTTTTTATTTAATTAACTTAAATTTTTTTAATTTACTCAAATACATAAATTTTTATGTATTTAATTTTTTTTCTTAAAATATATTTTTCATCACTGATTCAACTTCCAATATCCGATTTATATTCCGCCGTACAAATAAATACCGTTTAGATACAATTCCCGTTATGATCTGTTCAATTTATTTACGCGCTCATTGTTGTGTCGCAACCAAACTTAACTAGACAACTGTTGTATATTTAACGTGGTGTAAGTTTTTGAGTTGTTTATGTAGTCATGCAACATTTGCTTACATCAAAAACAATCACCAATGTTGCAACATTTCTTAAAGTTTTATTTGTATCTTTTTATATTGGATACACTTTCAGTTTTAGGGGTTAGTTTTCGTTTACGTTGAGATACATGTTGATATAAAGATACATTTTTATATTTTCTATTGCTGCATATGTCCATTATTTCAAATAAGAATATCACTGGATTTAAAAAAAAATATATACGAATGCTTGAACTTTGATTTTTGTCTTTTCTTTATAGTTTGGACAAAAATCTTTAGTTCATTTAAAATATTTGTGAGAAGTTTCCTGACGAGCTAAGTAAGCGATAGCGAAATGGCCATCGAGACGTGCTTTCACCTTCAATAATCAATACCGGGAAAATAGCACGATAAATTTAAAGTGTATTAATGCAATTTTAGATTACATTTTGGAAAGTTTATTTATAGATAATGATGTTTTTTTTTTCCTTTTACTTTACCTCTTCATTAAAAATATTACTATTACTAAAAATAATGATAATGCAAAAAAAGTATTAGAATTATTTATCATCCAATGCTAATGAAAGTGACAATTAATTAGTCTATCTAAATAACAATTTCAAGTACAACAAAATTATACTTTTCCGAAAAATAATTTCTATTATTTGTTATTGAAATTTGAAAAATTATTTGTTGTGGTAGCAGCCTTAGAAGTACAACTTTGGTACAGATATTAAGTGTATAGATGTTATGCTCCCAAAGATAGAGGAATATTATTAAATAAAAAAAAAAACATATATCAACTTAATTAAAAATATATTGTTATATTTTAATGAAAATATAAATTTTTACCAATTTATCTGTTATTGCATGGTTTGAATAAAAATGTGTTGTACTTATGTTTCTTGTAATAAATTTTTAATAATTAATATAAAGGCGCGCGTAAATAAGAAAGAGTATATGTCACATTATTACTTTTTTTGTATACAATTCTAGTGTATATTTTAATAATGATTAAAAAACCAAGTAATTTTTTTTCCTTTCGTTTATCTTCTTCTCTTTTATGCTAAAGCAAAATTCTTGAAATTTCTTAATTAAATTTATATTTTTTATTGATATATATATATATATATATATATATATATATATATATATATATATATATATATATATATATATATATAGTTTTTCTTTTTTATTTTAAGAATAAAAAAATTTCGAATAAATATAAATATTTTTTATTTCTCTCCTACTGTAAATTGTCCTAGTAACTAAACACTTGAATAAAAGATAACTTAACAACAATTTGTTATCGTTGGTGTTCCGGCTTCCGTAGAAAGCACATGAAATATAAATTTCTCATTGCTTTTTTACATACGCGGTATTCTTACATCTGAAGCTTTTTAGAAAAATTTTGTACTGTTTTAAGAACAATTTTTTAATATTAAAAAAACTTTAATTTTTAAATTAACACAAAATTCTACCAGATTAAATAATACAGTTTATATTTTTAAACTTTCGTTATATATAAACGGACTTTTATGAAGAGAAAGCTAATTTGTTTTTTTTTTCACCAACTTTTTATTCAAAGGAGAATACGAGTATTTTTGCTCAAATACGAACTTACAAAGTGAGAACGAACACCAAAAAAATTTGTGCTATTGAATTCGGAAGCCAAAACACATACGATTATTATATTTATTAATTTCTAATTTATAAATAAAGGGTTGTCTGCCTGCATTTAAAATATTCCTACATATACAACAATAACTTCCTACAATGTCACTGTCATAACGCATTTAACCGTATTTTCTGAAACGCATAAAAATTGAAAGGCCTTTTTGAATCCATTAAGCAGAAAACATGTCACACGACGACTCTATAAAAACAAAAACCATAAAATCAATAAAAGACATAAAAGTTAATAGCTGTTAAAGAAACAGTACCAATGTTGTGGATTATTCAAATCAGACTTAAATGAAAGACAAAACGGTTCAACATATTGCTCAACTAAACGACAGACAACCAACAACGACCATTAGCAATCTTTATATTTGGGTTTATTTTGATTGATTTTTGTTATTGTTTTTCACACACTTAATCAGATTTGTTTTTAAACACAATTTCAACATTTTGTTGTAACAAAAAAAGGCAAATTGGCACATAATTATAATTTAACGGAAAAATGTATAATGCATGAGCATGCAACGATTTTTTTATTCCTTCAAGAGAAGTGTCTTTGTTTGTTTTGTTATGCATGAGCGAGTATGTGTGCAACACAAATACAAAGTTATGTTATTGTTAGGACTTATAAAGGAATCAAATCAAAAAATATTGTAGTGCCTTTAATTGACTTCATTCTTTATGAAAAACATTTATTTTATGCTAATTGTAAAATAAAATTAACGACTGTCTGAATGATTGTTATATTTTATGAGACAAAAATTGTTAAAAACTGACATTAAGTGGTAATAAACTGAAAGAATTGTTCAATGTTTAATGTTCATAAATACACTTGGAGAAAAGGAACCTTTTCTAAATAATTCTATTTGTATTTTCATTTTAATGTATGATGACCTGTTTGTTGTTTCATTTTCAAGCGAATTTTTTTTAAATTTTTTTATATGTGTTTTAAGGGCCACTAGTCTGTATGCAGATTTTTGTGGGTCAGTAAAATAATTGATACGCGTGTCTTTTTTTAGACTATTTTTAAATTCTCCTCATTTGACTCGAGTCTTCTCTGAAAAGCACCACCCAGAGGGAAGAGAACTCACACGAAACTGATGATCTTAAATGAAAAGGAGCTGCCACTTAAACGTGACACCACACCAACATTTAGATACTCTTTGACACCTGTCACCAGTCCGACGAACAATTTAATGAGTTTGTTCTATGCTGGGGATTAATAACTTTAGAAATTGTAACATCTGAAAAGAAATTTCTTGGAGCCTCCTGCCTTGATACACATTTACACAAAGTTAATTAATTTTGGTACTATTTCCATTGTCACATTTCACTAAACAATCAAACTTAAGGTAATTGTCCCGAATTTCCTGCAGGCCTATTATTCAAAACTCAAATATTATTTTTTGTATTCGATGCTGCATCAGTATTCTGTAGATGGGTAAAATGAATGTTTTAAATACAAGAAATTCATTGTATTTTTTTTTAAATGAAGAGTTTCAAATTCATATTTTATGCGTGTTTGTCATTTTCTCCGTGTAGTAGTTATTCGTAACATCATATCAAGGGGTGTTTTCTGTTTTCTTGTGTGAAAAATTTTTAGAAGAAGGAAGTTATTTAAGAATACGATGCGTGTTGTGTTTTTCTTTTCTTGCGAATCCAATTGTTAGACTGGGCGTTTCATTGCCTTCTCAACTGAAGTTCATATAAATTTTATTTCGTTTCTCATAAAAGTACAGGGTTCTTATGCTTATTCTTTGGATTTCGTTTTGAAAAGGAAGCTAGTTTCTTATTCATACTCAAGAAAACAAGAAATAAAACATTTAAAAAAAAGAAGAAAAAATAAAAGAAATAGTAAAAGCTCTCGCTTTAAATTTATATCCATCTATTTAGTATTCTATTGAACTAAAAACGTTTGAGTATCTATAAATATTACCAAATGTACAGTGTTTATCTATCTTTTTTTTATCGCGCTACCAATATTTTGAAACTTTGATATTTACCAGTCACGGTTATTTTTTATCTTCAAAACCACTCTCTATCTGGTAGTTCGCAGCATCAAACAGCAACAGGAATAACAAAAAAGCATTTAACGCTTCATTGGCTGCGATTGCAAGCAACACCTTACAATATTTTTTCTTCTTTTATTAGGTGGTTTCCTCTAATTTCGTGATACATTGATTTAGTACAGATTTTTGCATGAAGCCTATTTGTTGTAATATCGTTGATGTTGTTTTTGCTTAGTTGAACTATAGTGTTGATTTTTATCTTAAAATTTCCTTATATAAGAGACAATTAGGTTTCGTTACATTGAGTTAAATTGTGTTAAGAAAAGGGGAATTTGTGTTAAGTTTGTTGTGATTCGATCATCCGTCGTTTAAATGTTCAATTTTTATGATAATCATGATACTGGAATTCTTTTGTTTAACGTGTCCTTGACTTTTGTGAAACGTGTATATTTTTGTGTTTTGTTGTGTTCTTTTGATGTTTTTTTCTGAAAGCCATTCACGCAAGATCGTCTATGATTTTATACCATTAAAAAATTGTAATTGTAAACATCATTTATTTTGAATTGATTGAGTGTAATTCTTAATTAATTAATTGCTAATTAATCAATGTTCGTTTAAAATATATAAACAATAAATTCAATGATATAAGCAGTAGCGAGAAATTCATAAGGATATAATTTCCCAAATTAATAATTTTAGAGCTTATTTTCTGTTGAAGAATATTTTGAGAGAATTTCAAAAAATTTTTTTAAGACACAAAGCTTGCTTAAGGTAAATAATGAAGAAATAATTTTTAAAATTTGTAATGCATGAATATTTTTAGTTTTTGTGTTTCTTAATGACTTTTTATTGTTGAAAATTGCACCGTATGGGGCCTGCAAATGACACGCTTTTATATATATTTTTATGCTATTTTCGACAGGAGAAATCACAAAACATAAAGCAACAGATATTTTTGATGCCGTTTAATTGTTACGCATCCAGCTTTGGCAAACGAAATGAAATTTTTATTTATGGGTATTACAATTTTATTGACGCTAGAGTGTGTCTAAATTTGACCGTTACTACAATGGAAGGTTTTCTTATTAAATTAGGAAACTCGTTTCCAAGACCTGTACTTTTTTTTATGCAAAACAATTTCTAGTCGACTATCCCGCGAATCGAACAACTTAGAGAGAATTCGTTTTTTACTATTTCATTTGTAGAATAAACTTCATGGAGAGGTCTTTTGTATAACTTTTGTCAATATGGGTCACCGAGGCAGGGGCGATGACACCATTCTTACAATATTTAAGTGCAGAGAAAAAGATTTTGCACCTTTTAAATATTTTATTTGTTTTTAGATTGTAAATTCATTAAATTTTTATTCGACTCAATACATTTTATATGCAAAACTTTTTAATTAAGTATACATATACAACCAACTATATTTTAAATTAAAATTAAGGAGAAGTAGCACTTCAGGCATATCCTATTTTAGATACAAAAACTTTTTCTGTATGACAAAGAAGAAATTTAAATTGATTATTTGACACCAGAAATATTTTTCAAGCAATTTCATTCTAAGCACTGAAATTTATCTTTGCTTTGATGGTTTTAATAATAAAAATTGTCAAGGAAGTTACAGTCAGATGGGTTCTATTAACGAGTTGCGGTCTGATTCAAGCTTCTTCACAGTTCTGCTTATATACGGTATTTGTTTTAGTTGTATGAGAACTAACGCCAAAAATCAATCTGTGGTAACATTTTTGTTGTTTTTGTTTGTAAGTTTGCTAATGCTATAAACACAATCAAACGCTACCGACCATCGACTACCGACTACAAAAGTAGCTGGCGACAAAAAAAGCCAAGTTGCCAGCTACTTAATTCTTTTAACTACTATCGACCACTAACTACAAAAAATAAACATCTGTTTTGACATATGTATTAAAGTTAACCAAAACAAACTTGATTTTTTAAAGTGAATTTGTGTAAAAAAAAATTTTTAAATGTCTCAAGAAAATTTAACTAACTTTATAAGTACTATTGCTAAAATAGTGGAAACAAAGACTTCAGTCTATGAAGTGTCCACGTCCATATTTGCATGTAAATTGAACTAAACATTTACATTAAACAATATAATAAATGCATATAAACAGTAAAAATGACTATTATATACTTACCAATTTCAATAAAAAAAACCCAAAAAATAAATATAAATAAAACAAATTAGAAATTGATGAAAAAAGAACTAAGTGGCAAATTTCACAAACAAAAAGTAAATGAAAAATGCGCAAAATAAATAGAAAATGAAAAATGTAAACAAATGAACAGATGATTATTATTTTTCAATGGTGCCACTATAAAAGTTTTTCGCGTTTTTAATAGCGATATTTAATGTATTGCGTTTTTAAAACCACCATTTCATGCATTTATTGTATTGGCAGCACTAATCTGTTTTTTGTTGCCAAGAAAAATAGAAATTAGCCTAAGTTGGCTACGGGCTACAAAAGTAGCCGTGTAGTCGGTAGTCGTGTAGCGGCTAAAAGAATTATTCTCATAAGTACGCATGTATTATATTTTTGACATCTTGTAGTCGATAGTCGGTGGACATGATTGTGTTTATTGCATAAGTCATCTTGAATTGGAAAAATTTTCTTTAAAAAAAAACTTGTTCGCGAAATTTATATGAGCATTTCTATCGCAGTATTGTGCTTAGTAATGAAGCTCATTCCTGGTTAAATGGTTACGTCCATAAGCATATTTTTAACTTAAAGAAAAGAAGGAGGTTTTCAATTCGTCTACAAGATGATGCTTTATTATATTTGTGCCTGCAAAACTCATTCATTTTTAAACCGTTTTTAAAATTGTTCATAAAATTAAAAAAAAACTGCGTGTCACTATTGCTCCCAATAGCACAAAGTAATATAAAAATAAATCTAAAAATTAAGGGCTGTTCCATTGGTTACGTAAATATGGGCCTATTTTTTGAACTGTTATAATCAAGCGCTTTAAACTTAGACAGAATTTCAATTGCTATAACCACAATAGTTTATTTAATTTGGCCATACTTTTATACAGTTGTAGGCAAACGGTTTAACTTTAAAAAGAACGTGTTTTGCTAAGTCAGCTACAACAACAAGTATTAAATTTGGATTTGAAAATTAACGAATGTAATTTAATGTATGTTGTTTTAATTATTTTTCGACCTTTTTTATTTACAGACCCGCACAAAACTATTGGCACAGCAACACTTTTTGGTATTTCCCTGTTTTAAAGTCATTTAAAAGACATTTTTAGGCAAAACTATTTGATAATAAATAGTTCCTACACTGGCTAAGCTCATATCATTGTTTTTTATTTTTAATTTAAATGCATTTAACAGTTTTGTTATAGCATATTTAGTAGAAAGTCATAATTTCGATGCACAAAAGTTCTGGCACACCCAGAAAGAAATCTGGCTTCAGGCCGAAGTTTTCGAGATCTGGCAAGGATGTCAAAATAAAGTCATACATGCATTTGCTATAAATATTAATTGATCCGTTACTTCAGTTTTTTTGAAGTTTTTTTGAAGACAAAATTTTAAAAATACTTAATGAATACCAAAGTGAGCTCAAAACAGTGCTGCACTTGCATAGCTAAGGCAAATCGTACGCTGAAATATGTGAAATAATGAAGATAAGTCGTTTCACAATTAAATTCATCATTAAACGTTTTAAAGGGGGGACAATCTTCAATAATGCCCATCGCACAGGCCGTCCTTGAGCTTTAAGTGACCGCGAAAGCAAACAAATAGTAAGAAAAATAAAATAAATTGCCAAGGTAATATCGACTGAACTTGCTGCTGAAGGTAAACAGGAATTTGGTAAGGATATTCATCCCATGACCGTTCCAAAAGTGCTTCACAAAGCTGATTACACATCAAGAGTTGCTAGGTGTTAACCCCTTGTTTCTTGAATCAACCAAAAAAAGAGATTAGACTACGCAAGGGAATTTCAAAGCAAACCCGTCAGTTTTTGGGATGAAGTACTCTTCTTGGACGAGAGTAAATTTCATATTTTTCGCTCTGATGGCCGTATTACCGTATGAAGAAAGCCAAATACGGCATACGAAAAAAATATTTTTCCTACAATTAAACATGGTAGTGGTGGTGTAATGGTGTGGGGGTACATGTCATCTGTGGGTGTTGGTGAGTTGGTATTTATTGAAGGAATCATGGATAAATCCGTTTATCTAAATATCCTAAAAGAAAACCCTTAAAACAGTGCCGAGAAACTAAATTTGATAACATCATTTACATTCCAACACGACAATGACCCAAAACATTCCGCTCATGATGTGCGTATGTGGTTGGCGTACAACGTGGCTCATGTTCTATCCCCACCCACCACAATCCCTAGATCTCAATCCTATTGAAAATTTGTGGGATGAACATAACCGACGGGTCAAAAAGCGATCAATTTCGACAAAATCGCAGCTACAGCAGGCCTTGAAGAAAGAGTGGTTAACTATTGGGCAAGAAGTAACCAAAAATCTGGTGCATTCTATGCCTACACGCTTGAATGAAGTAATTAAGCAAACAGACTTACCAACCAAGTATTAAATAAGAAATATTTTAGAAAAAAATCTGTATTTTATAAGCTTTTAAACTACTTGTGCCAATACTTTTGTTCGAAGAAGTCGCGCTAATTTTTTTTAAGTTTTCTATTAATTAATTAAAAAAATAAATGTTGATATAAAACCAAATGCATTAGTTAATTCATTGAATTAGCTAACATCAAAAGCATTTAATTTACATCTTAAAGTTTTCCAATGGCGGTGAAGCTGGAATGGATTCAAGAAAGCTTGCTGTGCCAATACTTTTGTGCGTATCTGTATATTACTAAAAAATTTTTATAATTTATTTTGTATAAATTATACTTGGGCTTTTAAGGTCACTTATTTCCTTCCTTTCTAGTAAAAAAAAAGATTACTTATTTGATATTGATCCGACGTTTCGTTGGTATTTTCCAACTTCCTCGGGGATAATTTATTAAAAATATATAATCTTTTTGTTATTTAAAATTAATTTAGTGTACAGTGGACAAGACACAAAATACAAACTTAATAAATTGAATAATATAAACTATGGTATAAAATATCACAGGCAATTTTTGAGTATAATAGAAGATATTGTGATGTATACAAAAATTACCTTTGATATTTTATTCCATAGTTTATATTATTCATATAATGCTCGAAATCTTTTTTTATAAATAATTGCGATTAAATTATCCACCAGATTATAATGAAAAAAAAAAATCATTTCACAACTTTTCTGTCTTGTATTGTCATTTTAAATTATGATGCAACAAAAAAAAAAAACACCCGTTGCACGGATTTTTAAATAAAAAAAATTTCTTCATATTTTAATTTCATTTTCCATAGTTGAGGTATTAATTGTTAATTTATACGAATTTCGAATAAATTATGGGTCTAATTTGGTGCTACTAAGATGAGCCTAAAACCACATTACATATAAAAATCGCATTAAAATACAAATCCCAACGAAAATTTTACACCCAATATGATAAACGACATTAAAAAAAGTTTTCATTTTCATCATAAAGATTAGGAATTGTTTATTTAGGTTTTATTTAGATTTAAATATTGAATTGTTATTTAAAAACCCCAAAATTTGAATAAATGTCGAAATTTTTCGACAAGTATTCGTAGTTATGAATTGTAAAACGATGCAGTTTAATTTCAAATAAAACGTAATAAATTTGCTAATTCGAATAACATGCGATTTAATTGTCGTTATTCAAAAATCTTAAAGCTATTTTATGCATTTTTATATTTAATAAATTATAATCACATTTTGTATGTAAAAGCATTTACAAAAATAGTTACATTGTCCTTTAAAAATATAATTTAAGCAATTATATTCCCTTGTCAAATTGTCCACATTTTTGAGTCCGAAAATAATTTATTCATTTAGTACAATCGGCTTTTAACCAGCGATTATTATTATTTAAATGGAATTCAATTGTTAACCACACACAAACAATTAAACAAAAAAAAAAAAAAAACAATAGAATTACCCAATTTTGGATTAAATTAAACAACATACAACAACCACCTAATTTAACATTCTTTGCAAACTCACATTTACATTTGAGAAAATATTTTACATATGTGAAGCTAATAACTCCGCCTTAAGGAGTTTGACCACTTCGTTTGTTGACGCTCTGCTACAACTGCAGAAATTAAACACAAAAATTTTCAAGATTTAAATAAAACGCGAAAATGAAATTAAAATCAAACCAACTGCAGTTAGAAATTCAAAACTCTGCCTCAACGGGCAACTGCTGGGCCAGGCACATGTACAAATTTCGTCGAATGTTTATTTATACACGATTCAAAGCAAAAGAGTAGAGTTAGACGCATGACATAAGATACAATATGAAATGATATTTGCTTACATCTTGAACAACGTTTATGGTGCATTTATTGATTGAAGTTAACAGGAATTTAAATGGCAAAAGATTTATAAAAAATATTTAATTGAACACTTAAAACTCAAGCTTTTAATGACCAGAAAGGATAAAGTGTTTTGTAACTTCAATGAAAATAATAAAAACAGATTAGAAAAAATACACCTGTTTCATTCGGTTTTATAGCTGTCAGTTTTCGAGAGAGCAATTTTTTAAGTTATCTATTTTAAGAATAATAGCAGCTTTTTCTGAAGGGGCATTAAAAATTTAATACTCTTGTGTCTGTTTCAATTTAATGTCCTTGCCAAAAATAGTTTGTGGTTTTCCATGTATTGTTTTATAGTTTTCCCTTCAGATTAATGTATCGGGCAAATGGCCTCATCCACTTTGCTGACACATCTATAAATATGGTTTTACCGATGCTGTACCATTAGGATTCTTTGCGTCAGTTTATCCATTGTCAAGGGTAATAACCTACATTTTAAACCATCAAGCAGCTTAGACAGAATATGTTTGTTTTGTTTTGTTTTTCAAATTTTTTTAAATGTCGTGAGAAGATTTGTTTGTCTGTATGTAAATTATATTTTTAAAATAACACCTTTTTCATGTTGCCAAAAAAGGGCAACAATGAGTTTTCAAACCAATTTTTCACTAAATCCAACAGCAAATTTAAAACGTTCTGTTTCTGTAATTTTATTATTTACTAAAACGAGTTCCATATTTGAAAATGCAGTTTATGTAATTCTTAGTCAGGTACTAATCTGCATATTACAAGATCGTGATGTAATAATAAAATGAGCATAATGACACATTCAGCTTAACAGGCAAAAAAAACATAATTTTTAAATGTGGGCGTTTTCTTCATTTGTTGTCAATTATTTTGCAAATCATGAAGCATAAAATTAAGAAAGCAGCGATAAGTTCGATAAAAGGTGCGTTGTTGTTGCTACTTCATGTATAATAAACCCAACAGAAAATTAAAATGAAAAGGTTCATGGTAGAAATAAATAAAATAAATAAATTAACTTTGAAATGTGTTTTATGACAAATTTTCCACATAAATTTATCCTAACATAGATTTTAAATCTATTTTGATACTTTGAAAATACGGCAGATAAAAATTATCAAATGATTTCAAGTGAAAAAAATTTAAAAAACAATACTCTCTTTTACGGCGTTTGAAAACCAAAATTTTTTTTAAATTTTGCTACAACCGTCCGAACTTCTATAAAACTATTTAAGCAAATGGAAAAATATTTCGAGACTTGTTGTTAAGGTTTTAATCTATGCTTCTTTTTAGCTTCCATTAGTCCCTAGACGACAAGTAATGGAAACCCAGCGGGCTACACATTTCAAGTGCTATTGATGAATCTATGCCAGGAAGTTGTCAAGAAACTGGATAATTAGAAAATTTAACTTTGAAATCTTTTAAAATCTCTAAAGCCATCAACAAAAAATTTTTTATTTAAAGTTGTTAAAACACTAAAGATATTGGAACTATCGACGAATAAAATAATGGAACTTGAAAAACACTCATAAGGTGATGTTATTTTTTATAAGCAAAACTTTTTTGTATCTAACACCAGGATCAATGGTTCGTATCCACAGTCTGAGAACATAATGGAACAGCTAGAACCAAGACTTTATTGTACTCAGGTTCATTGCGATTTGACAAAATTAATGTAATGAAATTACATATATACATTCCGTTTGTCCTGATCTTATTATGTGACAGCATACAGTGTTGACAAATAAAATTACCAAACGATTTAAAACAAAATCAAGAAAGAAGCTGTTTTTTTTTTGTGTTAAGTGGATGTTGCAGAGCGTCATCAATTGTGTAGCCAGTAGGATGAAGGACATCCATAGATATCATGATAGACCTCAGCTTCAACACCACAGTGTGTAAAATAAGGAGGTAGTTAAAAACAATCGATAAAAAGTACTCAACTAAGTCAAAACTAAACTTAATGAGAAGGTACAAGCTACTCCGTTTAATATAAACCTGGCACTGGAAAGAACAACCTTGTTTAGATGAAATAAAAAATATTTAATATTTTTAACGACATTTCCAATTGACGTTTTATTGAAATATTGAATTAATTTTGTATCTACAACTTGTGATCTTATTCGCATAAATTTATTTTTCTAACAAATTTACAATCTATTTGATCTGAAAGTGCAAACAGTTGCGTAAAAGTCAGCTCCCATACCCAATAAACTGCTACTTGCTGATATCGATAAATCATATTTCCAAAAACTCCTGCTGTGTCAAAAACAGTCATGCAAACACAACAAATGCAAGAAACATAAACAAACCACAGCATTAAGAAATGCATTAACGCTTTTTCTGCAACAAAAATTTATAAAACCCAACACAACTGACAAAGAAACATGCCACATTTCCTATTTCGACTTCCCAATTATATATTCATTCACAAGTACAATATTTAAGTAATTCATTTGTGCATTTATATGTAAATACGAATTCAATACATTGTTGATAAAATAAATTTTAAAATTTACACCTACGCCACTTTAATGGCACCTCAACAGAATGAAAGTAATTATTTCAAACAAAGCAGTATTTTTCGATATATTCACATGACGTTTTTAAGGCAGTAAACATATTTCTTTTTCAAGAAGGTTTTAAACAATCGCTTATATTTTTACATTTAATTTGCTCTTTGGATTCTTTTAATTACAAGATTAAACACTTGATGCCACTTCGTTTACTCAACCCTGTATAGTTTTGTTGGCAACATTGTTAAACATCACACACTTTAACACCACGCAAGTACAAGGTCGCTTAAGGACTTTCTGCTCAACAAATACTTCTATACCATTCCCACTGGCGATTTATGTTAACATCCGAGTTAAAACGACTAGATTCTTCTTACATGGAAACAAGTGGCAGCTTAAATTTGTATTTATGTAATTGTGGGTATGAGCCAATCGAAGGTTTTTTTAGTAGTGGTGTAAATTATCGTAAATCGCAATATCATTCTTTCGTAACAATACTTATGACAACCTGTACGACTGATAACATGTCACTCTGTCGTAAATAAAATTTACATAATTTGGCGTAAAAAAGTTAGAAAAAATCATAATTAATTTGTCTTCTTAGCAAAAATAATCAATTAACTAGTGTAAATAATGTTGTAGACTTTACTGCGCTACGTAAAATCAAACAACAACTACAACTACTTTAATTTGCAAAGAGTAGGCAGCAGACTTGTGCCGTAACACTCACGAAATAAAATTTATTAAATAGGATTTTTTTTAATAATTTAATTACAAGACTACACAAAACGATCCATAGAAGAATGTAGAAATGAATGAGAAATGTATGAGTATGTTTGCGATAGCACTTCGAAAACTGACTGAGCAAATAAATGCTGAAACGTTTGCAATGCAGTCAAGCCATAGTCCAAAGAAAATATGTACAAAAGTGCTTACATCCTGCAAAGTTTTAATAAATGACAGCAGACCAATAAAATACATCGGACAGAATTTAATATTTCTGGTACAAGGCGACAGTCACTGTACTTTTTAACCCCATCAAGGTATGTTGACCGCTTTTTATTTTTAATTCGCCTGAAGATGAGTTTTTCAAGGACTTTTTATTACATATTATTTCAAGAATTGGATTTTCGAAAGTCCTTAAAAATATACCATCGTTGCTTTAATTATCCCATCTTGTTTTTCCTATTAAAGCAAACTTTATGTTGAGAACTCGAAGTCAATATTCTTAAATGAAATATTTTGAACATCTCTATGATATCTAAGAGAGAAGAAAGGGAAGACGTTCTTCATGAAGTCACTTGCCCCCTTATAGTGTTGGTATCTATCACCCTACTAGGATTTATGACCTTGGAATCTAGCAGCCTCCTCGTTGACCTCCCCAGGGTGTACACTTCGGACCCATTGAAACAAAATACAGCATAAAAACCTGAAAAACATGGAGAAGCTTTGCAATTTTTGGGGGCCCAATGTGTCTTGAAGTCCTTTGTCCCCACTAGATTAACCTTTTTCACCTTAAATTCATTTGGTCACCTAGTTACTAACGGCCGGGCTCTATGTTTCACTTGATGCCCCATGGTATGGTTTTGGCTTTTTGATATCTACTAAAGCAAAACACTGACCGGCTTCCAAAAAAAAAAACTTTTCCTCCGCTTAAGTTCCATTCGCCGCTGAGTGTGGTCTATTTGCCACTCCGAAGCTTTCTTGATTCCGTACTCCAGTAGAACTGCAGTCTACCGCCTCCATTTACCATTTTTTGTAATTTTTTCTTTTTTAAGTTTTGTTCTCATATTTTTGTTTAAAATTACGAATAAGAAACCAAAGTGAAACAACTTTTATTTGGTTAATTAATGTTCCATCACTTCGTAAACAAGTAATTTAACCCTCCCTCTCCTTCTGTAATACCACTTTTATTAATTTTTAAAAGTAGTGTTTAAATTTTGTCTAATTCACACAAAAATCGTTAAACAAATGATACTGCTAAAAATGTTAATATTTTTTTAAAATTTATTATAAATTTTTTTTTAATGTTTAAGTGTACCTGTTTCAATAAAAAAAAAACTAAATAGTTTGTGTCTTCTAACATGCTACTAAAAAATGCAGTATCTAATTTTAAATATTACTTGTAATCACTGACTAAGAATTTATTAAAATAGTTGTTTGCACGCAAACATTAACGTACACGAGTCTTTATGCGTTTTTCGATTTTTCTCTTCATTTAATCATTTTCTAAATTCATTAAACAAGAGGAGATGTTTTATTTTTGTTTTTGTCTTTTTGCCGTGAATAAAGTGTATTTTAAATATTCCTCCATAGGTAGATGTCAGTAGCTGAATGCTCATAAATCATTGAAGCTGCTGATATCTTCTGTACAATTAAAGATTATGTTTTATGATTTGCCTACACGAAGAAGATTCTTCTTTTATTCAATCGTTATTTTATTTAAGTTTGCTAAAAATGTTTTCCGATAAAAATTTATAAATGCTTTATTTTTGGCGTTTAAAAGTGTTTATGTATGTCTTTTCTTAGTCTACGTTTGCCATGATAAACATTAACACCTGCATTTAGTCCGTACAATTACAAGATACAAATTTTAATTTATAATATATAATAAACAGGTATAAAATTACCGCAACCAAGATATAAATAATATAAAAACATTTTCTTCGTTTTCATTTATTTATTTAACGAATAAGAAAAATTTACTTATTTTCAACAACCTTTCAAAATGTACAGAAAATAATTCAGAAGTTTGATATTTTGCATCTTCTGAGATGAAAACAAAAAGCTATTCATAAAATTACGTTATTGAAGAATGAATAAAGTTTCTTAACTTATTTTTAATAATATATGTATAAAAATTAAAATAACTTCTTAAAAATATTGATAATGTGAAGACTTATTCTTACGAGGATATTCATAATGACACATATTTTTTTTCTTTTTAATTAATTTATTTGCAATCTATTTTAAAACAATAAAATAATAAGCAAAATTTTATAAATACTTGAACAATTACAGAAGCGTTAAGTTCCATTGAACTCAACCAATGTATTAATTTCTGCTCTAGCTAATTAAGTTGATCTATTATATAGATTTAAATAAATTAACAACTAAAAGAATTTTAGAATTACATAATATTCAGATTATACAATTTGACTAAGGCAGAAAGGGAAGATCTAATATATGCCGTCTTTTTAACCGTCTCACTTCATTAGTATAGGCAAGAAGAGTTATAGCAAGGATATTTTTATGGTTACTGAGTCTGTTCATATAACTGGGGCTTAGTTTTTTAATTTCTTCTTTTACATTAGGAATGTTAAAGTCAGTATGAATGTTATTATTTCTAATAAACCATGGCGCTTTCGTGATGAGTCTTAAGGTTTTAGACTGATAAATCTGGATAATGTCACGCAGTTCCCCATAACTGAATACCATATGTCCAGATAGGCTTCAAAATTGTTTTATATAGTATTAATTTATTATTTAAACTAAGTTCTGAGTTTGGCCTAGTAACCAATACATTTTTCTTGTTTTTATATTAAGATGTTTTTTCTTCAGCTGTAAATGATTTTTCCAATTTAATCGTCTATCAATATATAGATATTAGACACAATTTGATTTGGGAATCATAGTTCCGTTAAGATAAGTTAATTGGGCCAAACAGAACTTGGAGACTCGCCCTCCACCTAACTTGGCATCTCAGAAACGACGAAGGTCGGCTGAGGAAGCCGCCACGACAGTTCCTCAGTTGCCTAAGCGGCCAAAGACTTCTACGTCTAAACCGATGTCCTCACGTCCGCTTAGCGAGATAGTTAGGGATAACCTCGTTTTGGCTATAATAGACGCTGGTTAAAGTGACGGGACTATATCTCTACATAACTAAAGGTTAGTCCAAGCGGCTCTTCGCAGTGTCTATAAGGACATAATTTCAGCCAATCCTGGCTCCTCCCCCTCATGCCGTGATACGGCCTGGTATCAGGGGCATGTTAAATTGACCGCTTGTGCTGATCAACGCTCAGCGGACCTGCACAAGCAGGCAATTGACAGCCTAGACTAAATCTGGTCGGGTGCTAAGCTCTCAGCTGTACCCAAGGACCAGATTCCGAACCGTCCAAGATCCTTCGCCCGAATTCCGGCAGATCCCTCCAGAGGTTGCCGCGCGACAAACTGAACCTAAACGGGCGGCTCCGGCCTCCATATGCGGTTCAGATACATCGGATGACACAAGAAGTGTCATTTCTTCATCCTGGTTTGCCGGTGACTTTTTTCGGCAAATGAG
This sequence comes from Gymnosoma rotundatum, assembly GCA_916610165.2. Lineage (NCBI taxonomy): Eukaryota > Metazoa > Arthropoda > Insecta > Diptera > Tachinidae > Gymnosoma > Gymnosoma rotundatum. The sequence goes on along the minus strand of OU744339.1, from coordinate 76,217,023 downwards.
GCTCGGATAGAAACACTCCTGTCTAACGAGGGCGATTCCAACGCTACCCTTACGGCCAAAAACAATGATGATGAAGGTTGTGCAAATTAACTTTCATCATACCATCGCTGCTCGGCGGCCCTACTCCTCCGCCTGTCACAGAAAGGAAAGGATATTGTTCTGATCCAGGAACCATGGGTTATCAATGGTCGGCTTTCTGGACTATCTATGGATGGCTACAAAACTGTCTTCGTCGCAGGTCGAGGTAAGCCCAGAGCCTGCATTATGGTAAAGTAAAATATTTACGCTTTCTTTCTTCGCAGATTCAGTGACAGGGACAGCGTTGCCATAGCAGTGGAGACGTCTCGAAGGATGTCTGGGTGGTCTCCAGTTATATGGCCCACGATCATGGAGATTCACCACCACATGACCTGCTGAAACTACTAGTTGCAGAGGCTAACAACCGTCAAATGCCGGTCATCATTGGGGCCGATGCCAACGCCCATCACAATATGTGGGGCAGCACGGATATCAATGAACGTGGTGAGTGTCTTTTTCATTTTATACTATCTTATGACTTGGATATTGTCAATAGGGGAAGCGAGCCTACCTTTGTCACTTCGAATAGAAGGGAGGTCCTCGATCTTACCCTGACAAGTGGTGGCTGGTCGGATATTATCAGAAATTGGGGTGTCTCTCAAGAGTGCCATTTTTCTGACCATACGTATTTAACTTATAACTTGCTTCTGAAATCAGTGGGTTCTGGAGTGTCCCACTCTTACATAAATAGGAAACAAACGGACTGGAATACATTTCGGTCCACTTTAGAGCCTGGCCTAAGGCTTGCTCCCTTTGAGATTAATGACCACTGCGATATTGATCGGGCGGTTAAATTTGTTACCTTGCAGATCTGCTCTGCAGTGAAAGCGTCCTGCAATCAACCGAACTCAAGGGGTGAGCGGAAACTGCCTTGGTGGAATACGGAGATTGTGGAGTTATGCAGAGAATGTAGAAAACTCTTCAATAGGGCCAAAAATAGTGGAAACTGGCTGCCCTAAAACGATAAACAAAGGGAGTTTAGGTATGCCATACGAAGATCCAAAAGAGCCTCATGGAAAACATAGAAAGCTCGTTCGAAACCAGCAGGCTACGCAGGATTCTCAGCACGTCCCCGAGAGTTATTGAGAGTATTCAGAAGCCGGACGGTCAATGGACGGACTCTGTTATCGATGCCTTGGAGACGCTGCTCGATACTCACTTCCCTGGTAGTGAAGAGATTGGCGAATTGATGGGGACTATAAATTCCACGTATGTTTGTCCACTAACTTTCCGGGTGAGCAATACTCACATAGAGTGGGCCATCATGTCGTTTGATGCCTCCAAGTCTCCTGCAATTACAATATCATCCCAGCGTACTTGCAACATGGCATGGACTTCATAAAATCATAGCTATTGCGAATCTACAATGTAAATACTTACATGCCGATAGGTTGGCGTGTAGCCCGAGTTGTTTTCATCCCTAAAGCGGGAAAGACATCTCATATCAAACCCAAAGACCTTAGGCCCATAAGCCTGTCGTCCTTCTTACTTAAAACGCTGAAAAGGATTCTTGATCTTCAGATCAAAAACTCCCTAAATCCTGCGCTTTCTCTAGCTCGCAGCACGCCTACACGAAAGGGAAATCTGTGGAAACAGCGCTGCATGTGTTAATATCCGATGTTTAAAAGTCTCTTTCAAATAAAGAATTTACGCCTGGAGTGTTTCTTGACAAAGAAGGAGCTTTCTGCCCCAATGCCTTTATAAAGGCCCTCTTGATCTTGATGCAAATCTAGTGGAATTCATTGCGCAACTACTAAAGACACGTATCATCACGTCCACTTTGGGAAATGATCACGTCGAGAGGGTAGTGAAAAGAGTCACTCCACAAGGTGGTGTATTGTCTCCTCTCGTCTGGAATCTGGCAGTCAACACGCTGCTACGGCGACTGGACCAAATGAGTAATAGGGTGATAGCCTATGCCGACGAGATTGCTATCGCGGTCTCCGGCAAATACCTAACAACTAGGCTTGCCAGATCCCAAAAGCCTGAAAACTGAAAAACGTAAAATTTGCGCCTAGATTTTAGAAAAAAACCTGAACCTGTTTAAAATGCACTTGTTGTTCCAAAAAGTGAAATTTTATTAAGAATTTAAAAAAAAAACACAAAAAAACATGACATTTTAATTCAATCTTACGTTATATTAAGTTCATATTTATACATAGGTACATAGTTACTTAAATAAAAGAGTATAACTACTCGTACGTCTTTTGCCACATATATTTTGAATTTTTATTTACAGAATTTACTAACTCTTTTGCTTTATTAGTATGCAAAAAAGTTTGAAAATTTTTGCAATTTTCATCAAAGTTTAATCTTATTAAAATTTCAGCCTTTATTAAGTCGAAAGACATTCTATGTCTCTCCTGAGAGTATAAATTATTTAAAATACTAAAGGTCCTTTCGCAAAAAGCATTGCTTATTGGAATGGAAAGAACGAATGAGACCAATTTATACAGATTTTGTACTTTATTTTTATCACATTTTTGAAAAAAGACGGACCATATCTTATCGATTGGAATATTTTTTGGCAAATTTTCAAATATCCCTCGCAGGCATCAGAAGTCAGTATACAATAATTCGTTGTCAATTAAATTTGAAATCTGTAAGACTCTTGGAACCTCTGATAACTGACTCCACGATAAAAGGAACTGCTTTAAATTTAAAACGGAAATTTTGCTGTAAAGTGAGTCATCTCCGAAATAATACCGTTGCTCCAAGTAAGTTATAGCGTTTCTTAAAAATTGATTTGCTTCTAATTTGAAAGTGTTAGATTCCTGATAGAAAATCTTTTTTAAAATAGTCATAACTTTGCTTCAATAGAACTCATCTTTTAACCTATTTTTAAGACTATTCAAGAGATTAACCATTATTGTGTGTAGTTCTATAATAGTACATGAATTACTTTCTAGGGCTAATACTGCTGAATGAAATTCAAGTAATACGTTGTGCAGAAAATACAAATAAGCCTCTGACAAACCTTCAGACTAGTTTTCATTATGCAAACTCGAAACAATCTTTAAATTTTTCATTTGTCAAAGCCGAAGAACTAAATTCATTAAATGTTTTGATTACAATGTTTTCCACATCAACTGATAAAACATTTAAAGAATTTTTTAGGCAATTATTAATTACATGACAATTACAATTTGCCTTTATAATTTTCTTGTTTTCGTTTTTTAGTTTTTGAAACACAGAATTAAGCACGCCATAGTTTACTGCTGCATTATCAGCGCAATATGCCGTAATTTGATCAAGTTTCAAATTGTTTTCATTAGAAGTTCTAATAATGTTACCGAAAATATCTTTAGAAGCTTCATTAGGATCTTCGTAAAAATCTAAAACCTGTTTACGTATTCCTGTATCAGCATTAAAATATTGTACGGCATATGGGAAGGTTTTAACGTTTCCAATATTTGATGCGTCGCTGCTTAGTGAAAAAAATAGCTTTCTTTTAAGGCACTAGAAACTGTTTCTTGAGAATACGGAGCCAAAACGTTTCTTGTTATAGCTGCTGCTTTAGTCCGGCCGCAACTAATTTTCGAAGCTATTTTACTGTCACAAAATATAGATGAACTCAATTTGATTTGACAATCTAAGCTGTTATAACTTAACCTATGAACGACATTGTGATAAACGAACATTAATTCAGCTTTTGAGACTAGAGATTCATCTTTAGATTCTGCTGCAGTAACAAAATTTGAAATGCTGTGTGACAATTTTTGCGACAGTATAATTTTATTGTGTTTAGAGGTTTTGAGGTGTTTATTTAACGACAGGCTCCCTTCATATTTAACTTAAATTTCCGACTGACATAATTTGCAAAAGGCAGTATATTCATCTATCTTTTTTATCCATGGAGAATAATTTGGATCCTGAGTCCTGAGTCCATCGCAAAAGGCTGCAAGTTTTCTTTTCTTGGAAGGTCCAGCATCATTGTAACGCTCCATGCTTATGCGTATTGACAATTTAACCACCAATAAATCTTTCTGAGAATGGGAAGACCATGAAATGTTTTTAATTATTTTAATAAAATTAAAAAAAAATATTTGCTACCTACTTAGTTATTTACAAAAATTTTCACTTGTTTCCAAACAGCTATTTATTGTTGGCAAATTACTAGTGTTGGACTTAAATATACAATTAGCGAAAAATGACAGTGATGATACTTTTATAAATTGTAAAAATGGTACTTATTGCATTTAGAAAAAGATAAAATCTAAACATTTGCAAATATAGTTGTAATTTCATTGCATTTAGAATGCAATTTTTCTGTACAAAATATTAATTTCATTATAAAAGAATATAAAATATGAAAAAACTGGACTGATTGCATTTTTCCTGGAAACTGGACCAGACATAAAAAACTGGAAAATTCAGGCGAATCCAGGCCATCTGGCAAGCCTACTAACAACACTCACAGAACGGGTGAATTATTCGCTCAATGTTCTGTCTCAATGGTGCCGTAAATTTGATCTCGATGTTAACCCCGGCAAAACGGAGGTTATGCTCTTCACACGGAGATACAAAATCCCGATTGTTACTGTACCTAAGTTTAACGGTACTGTTCTAAGTGTTAGTAGAAGTGTGAAATACCTTGGGGTGATACTCGACCCTAAACTTCAATGGAAGGCAAACGTTACCGCAAGAGTTCGGAAGGCGACCTGTGCGCTCTATCTCTGCCGAAGCGCTCTGGGACCAAGATGGGAGCCTCGGATCACCTCCTGGCTCTATAAGGCAGTAATCGAGCCGAATATTCTCTATGGTGCTGTTTTTTTGGTGGCCCGCTCTCGAGAAAACGGCCAACCAAAAGCCCTTTATAAAGTCAGGAGAACAGCCGCCATTTTGATTACTGGGGCTCTCCGAACTACTTCGACAAAGGCTCTGTATGCCCTTCTCCACTGGCTACCCACCAAACTCCTGGTGTTGCAACAGGCGAAATGATGTGCAGCCAGACTTAATGCCCTCTCACGCTGGCTTAGGCCGGACATAGGGCACTCTAAGATTATCGTTTGAGCTATGCCTATACCATCAATGGTGGACTACATCTCTTCTACTCCTGCTCTGGTCCACGGGTTTCAGATCCATATTCCAAGAATGGAGGAATGGGTCTGTAACGAAGTGGTTATGAGTAATAATGTCGACATCTACACCGATGGCTCGAAACTGGACGACAGGGTCGGTCGCGGAATCTTCTCCAATAACCTTGGACTAAGACTCTCCTTTAGACTTCCTGACTACAACAGCGTCTTTCAAGCCGAGGTAATGGCCATTCTGAAAACATCTGAAATATAACTTAGGTTCGATCTTTCTGGCCATTCGGATATTTTCGGACAGTCAGGCGGCAATCAGGCAATTTGCTGGTGCATACAGTACATCTACGCTAGTCCTGAGATGTCGCTCATTACTAAACACACTGTCGGAGCGATCACAGATTGACCTGTTTTGGGTCCCTGGTCACAGGGATATCCAGGGAAACTGTGAGGCCGATGATCTCGCCAAACGCGGCACATTGCTCCCTAATGTCTCCTCGCTACCAGACGTTGGGATTCCTCTGGCAACGGTTAAAATGGCCATAAAGAATCACTACCTCAATTTGGCTCGCAAATTATGGGTAGGGGAAAGTTCCTGTTAAGTCTCCAGACAGCTGTGGACTACACTGGACCTCAACCGGACCAGACAGCTGCTCGGACTGTACAGGAAAACCATAAGGATCACGGTCTCGGTACTTACTGGTCACTGTGTAATCGGCAGGCATGCTGAAAGACTCGGTCTGACCTTTAATTATTTCTGTCACAGCTGTGGCTCGGAGGATGAGGACGAGACCGTACTGCACCTCCTGTGCCATTGCCCATTACTGGCTCGAAGAACATTAAGAATTTTGGGCTCTCCTTTCTTCAGAACTCTTACGGAGCTATTATCTCACTCTATAGGGGACATAACGAAGTTCATCCGGGAATTTTCATGGTTCTCAACTGGGTATGGGGAGTCGCGCCGTCTTCCTTGTGGTATCACAACGAGCCATTCGATTGTGCTCAAGTGAGCTTCTTCGTAAGAGGCTGCCACTCCTAACTAACTAACTAACATAGCGTTGCTATTTACTTGTTGAATTGGTAGAAGATTGTTCCGAGAACGTGCAGCATGCACATAAAACTGCCACTCAGACGCTAGGCATTTATGCCGAGGTATTATAATATTTCGGTTTTAATATATATCTGGGTGTTTGACTATATATTATTCTATGAAAAAAGTAAGAGTGCGAATTTTTAAAAGACTATCAAGTGAGACTCCGTACAGATTATTGGGAACAGAGGAGACATGAACAAATCTTCTCAATCTATACACATATCTTATGATATTATTAAACAATATATTTAGTTTCCGCTTACTAACTTTATCACAATTTCCAAATAATTCGCACCCATGAAGAAGGGAAGGAATCAGGTATGTTTTAGCAAGTAATGCCCTTATCCTAAAAGAAGTGAAATATTGTTTGTGCCATACAGATCTCAGTTTTACATAATTTTGACCCACCAGTGAGTTTATATGATCACTCCATGTCAAGTTGCTATTGAAAGTAATACCAAGATTTTTTGCCGTTTTAACAATTTCAATTTTCCCTCCATTTAAGGCAATATCTTTAGAAATGGTGGGATTTATGCGTTTTTTACATATAACCAGACATTTAGAGATCCCTGAATTCAAACAAAGACCGCGCTAGCCCAAATACAGATTCTGTTTAAGTCACTGTTCAGATCTGAGATGCCTGAAGCAATATTCTTAACTGGCTACTTAATATGAGTTGCACGTTATCTGCGTATAAACGAATTTTACATTTAGTAAGTTGTTTTGGCAAATCATTTGCATATAACGAAAATAAAAGAGGACCTTAAATAGAGTCTTGAGGTACTCCCCTAATAATGGAAAATCTATCTGAGCATGTATCGTTAAAAATACCGATTGTGTTCTGTTTAAAAGATATGAGAATATAAGTCTGGTTGATGTGTTCGTGAATCTAAAAGAGTGTTTTAGTTTTCCAACCAATATATTATGGTCAACCGTATTGAAAACCTTGGAGTGGTCTAAAAGAACTAAATAATTAATGTCACCATTTTCTAATCCTTGCCGTATATTCTCACTAACTTCCACAAGAGCCGTAACGCAGATATGATTTTAACGAAAACCAGATTGCATACTGGAAAGCAAATTGTAAGAAGTTATATAAGCAATCGGTTGTTTATAAAGGAGTTTTTTCAAAACTTTTGATAGAAAACACAATTTTTGCATGTTTCCAGTTTAACGGGAACATACTTAACATTATTTATATATACAAATGAGTAACATACGGCCAAATCAGGGCTAACAGTAGTTTTATAAATTTTGGGTGTAAGTTATCACTTCGCACTGCCTTTGATCTTATTGATGAGCACGTTGAAATGACGTCATATTAAGTAACGAAAGAAAATTGAAAACGTTCCCCGATTGTCCCATTATCTGTATTTATTTTTTATTTATTTATTTATGTATTTATTTATTTATTATCAGATGACAATAAGCCTTCAAAGCCAAATCTGCCATAGTTATAAGCTTGGCAATAAAAATTCAAACTTATTACTAACTCTTTATTATATTTAAATAAGATAAGCAAAAATATTAAAGTTAGGCATTTCGAACTCACTTTTAAAGGCTTGGACTATTTTTTTAACTTTTTGACTGAGTTTAAAAATGTCCTTTCCCGATATGGTACAAAATGATTCCAATTTTAGCAACACTTACAACAAACGATCTTCCCATTATAAGGGATGAATGAGACGGTATTAAAAGCACGTTTGTCCTTGTCGAATTTGCAAATAAAAACCTTCTCACGATATACTGCGGGCTGCCCGTTTTAGTTATCTTATTCTGTAAAAAAATTTAAAAAATTTGGACTCGCTTGGACAACAGAGGCGTTAGTAAACGTTCTATTAAGCATATTTGCATCCAAGTGACAGCTAACATTGATGTTTGCATTTCCGATTCCTATTTCACGAATAGTATTCCCAGTTTGTCGAGAATCAATTGCAGTACTAAACCGTCTAGAAAAATATTGGGTTTTCGCACTTTAATTAAGCTTATTAACATTTTTCCTGGCAATGGAATATTGAATTTAAAGTTCGGTAGTTTTATATCGCTTCCATCTGCCATATGCTAAATCCCTTGGGTGTATTGTATTCTTAACAGCATTTGAAAACCACGGTTTTTGTTTATATGTCATATTCTTTCATTTCACTGGTACAGTCAAATCAAAAAGATATTTCGTTTTGTACTCCAAAAAAGATGATTGCTTATCAACAGAAGACATGAAATAGATATCACTCCAGGGAATGCGTGATAAAAATTCATATAAATGATTAAACTCCAGGTGTTTAAGAGCGCGATAACTGAAATAGTGTTTAATTTGTTGCACTTGAAAGTTATAAGTTAGAAAAATCAGGTCATTTTGAAAAGCATGGAGCAGATATTTGATCACACAAAAGTACATTCTCAGTATTAGACACAAGGAAAAGATCAATTAACGTGCTTATTGTGGATGTGTGGTGAGTTGGATTTATTGTGTATACTGGAATAATACCAAACGATAACAGGAAGAGTCATTTGCATTAAGAGGTTTAAATTAAAATCACCAGAAATGACTATATCTTTATACTCTGAGACCAAATTTTCAAGTGTAGAAAACAAAACGGTTAAAGGTCTATAAATACAACCCACCAAACACTTATTGCCAAATAATGATACTTCTACAAATATAAAGTACTGTTGCAAATATGGCAACACCTCCACCATGGCTTCCTCTATCAGATCTATAAACTTTGTATTTCGTTTTTGCTGGATAATTTTTTGATATACTGAGCAACCCTTACAGTTTGCAGTATGGTTTAGGGAACAATTTACGCATTTTGGTGGTGTTTGAATATCTTTAGTACATTCTACTGTAGGGGGTTCTGTGTGACCAAATTGGTGACCAAATTGTTGACATGGATAGCGCTGTATTAAATCGTTAAACTTTTTCGGGGCTTTAATAGTTACTGTAGCGTTATTAATATGTTTTACACTGAAAATATTTGTATTTTTTTGGTTGGAGTCAAGATCAACGTAAAACATTAGTAAGGGCAATTTGGTAACACGACTTGTAACATTAACTACTTCCCTAACATTATGTCCTATCGCTAATAACTCAGCTTTTATGTCTTTTGAAGGAGTTGTGTGGTGAATCCCTTCGATCACAACTCTGTAGGCTTGTTGCTGCCTAAGCTGGTAAGTATGATAACTGATATTATTTGCTCAAAATATTTGATAACTTTTCTAGACGAATAAACATTTTTAATAATTATTGTAATGTTATTCTCTCTTTGGATATACATTTAATCATTTTTGATATATCTAATACATCTGGAACATAAATTGGTGGTTGCTTTGGAACTTTGTCATCTTCTTTCTCATCTTTCTGGTTTTCAGCATCCTCTTCATCACTGTCACTAAGCACTTGAAGTTGATTAATTCGTGAGGTACTAGGTTTACCATAAATACTAATTTTTTTATGTTGGTGCATATTGGGGGATTTAGCTAAACATCGCTTATTAATTTTTTTTGCACTTGGTATTTTTTGCCATATACCATCATCTTCATTGCTATCACTTTCTTCTCTTAAATAATGCATATTTGCGTATTATTGTTATACTGTAAATTTGTTTATTGGTTAATTTTTGTGCGGATTTTTTTTTTTTTTAATTTTGTTTTATTAGTTTTTGTTTGTTAAATTTTTGTTTACAAAGTTTATTTGCAAAAATACGTCTGCATATAATCACATCTGATTAGAGACGAAAAACTGAAAATAAATTCAAATATTTTCTACTTAAGGACTTAGGGCCAATTTTTGAGTTCGTATTTAAATACGTTGTTTAAGTTGTATTTAAATGCAGTTTCATTTTTTCAGTCCTAATTTAAGTTCTCATTTAAATATTACAAATATATGGCAGCATTACGAAATATCAAAATAAATCTCCATTGTTTATGAAAAACAGCTGCTAACAAACACAATGAATTGCAAATTTTGTTAATAATCTTTGAAATATATTAAAAAAGTGCCAGCGATACTCATGTATTCACTACTTAAACTTATTTTATTTATTAATTTAAGTTTTTGATTACTATTTTCATTATAAAATGTGTGCAAACATAAAATATTGTTCTATCAGTAGCTAAAAAGTTTGTTTACTTTTGTTTAGTTTTGCGAAACAACAACAAAAAATGCCATTACCATATGGTAAAACTGTATTATTTAAATGGACTTTAAATGTGCAAGATTGGTCATTTAAGTTTCATTTAAGTGTGCATTGAGAAACTGAATTTTGTACTTAAATAGAACTTAAATATAAATGACATTTAAATACAAAGTCAAAAACTGGCCCTTAATGTTTGATTTTTTTCTATATTAGCTGCTTAAATATTTAAACTTCATGTAGATAAAAGAAGAAAAAAATATTAAATTTTTTTTTTTTTAATTGTGCCTAAAATTTTAAAAGATAAACGATTGATTAACGAACATATTATTTTGCTTATAATCATATAATAATCAAATGGGGATCAAAGCAAGATTATTTTAAAACAATTTTTTCTTTTTTTGTTTTTTCTGCAACCATATAATTATTATTATTAAATAATGATAATTTCGTTGTTTTGTTGTTCTTTTTATCAATGTTCTCTTATCAATAACACAAGTTTTTTTTCTTGCTTTCTTTCAAATCATTTAAAACTTCAATATTTTGATTACGTTTGTTAAACATTTAAAAGGAAAAATGAAATAAAATTTATTTACAAATAGTTATTTATAAGATTCCTTAACCTTTTTTTAAGAAATACCGTTCAATATCAATTTTTTCTAATAAATTTATTATTTACGTACGGTATCACATTGTTCGACTGTGACTCTTAATAATTTAGACGTTTTGAGTTTCCACAGAAACTTAATCATACAAATACCAGATTATCGTTATATTGGGGGAATAATAACTTCAATTACATGCAATGTGCTTGCGAGTTGAATGTAAAAAATCAACTTAACATCAGCTAAAAACATGGAGCATATACAATCGAACAAAAGTCAGGCACATGCATCGACAAGTAACAATTTTCACTGTTTGTAAAAGTTCTTCTTTAGCAAATAAAAGGCATGTAAAAATTAATGAACATTTTTTTAATCAACAACAACAAACATAATTTCATTAATTTTGATCACCGTAATTATAGTTAAATTTGTTTTCTTTTTTGTGTGCATGATTTCGTTCTTTCTTTGTTTTTAGAATAAGATTTGTAATCCTGTCTTTTACCTGTCAGTCAACCCGCCATTCAACAGCGGTATGACTGTCAACAGTAATTGCAACTTCATACTAAATCCATCTCAATTTGTATCAAACTAAGGTGTGTGGGAGATCTTTCAAAAGAAAGACGAAGGAGTCGAGTAGAAGATTAACAACAATTTTATCTACGTAATGTAATGAAATGAACCAGATGTGTGGCTACTGCCGCCATTTTTTGAAACAGATTAATGGTGGCTAAGAGCCTGTGGATATTTTTTCTCAATATTTAAACGTTAACGAATCTATTTTGTATTTTTTTTTTGTTGTCATCAACAATAAATTAAATAGTACTTTTAACAATTGTTTTTAAACAACAATTTATACTGCGATTAGCGTACCAATTGCAACAGAAGCAACAATTTAAATGATAACGAATAAATTTAAATTAATTTTTCGGATTTATTTTGTATTTTATTTTTTTTTTCTGTATTGTTATATATTAAATACATAAACGTGATGTGTAGTAACTTGTCATAATCGCTTACATAAATCCTTTCTTCCTGCAACATGTCTCCTTTTAAATAGAGCAAATGCATTCTTGAAGTCACATAATAATCTCGAGCAGTACAAATACACCCAGCATTTAATTTATTCATTTTTAAGTTAGAACTTTGAAACCAAAATAAAATGAAATGAAATCGACCAGGGAAAAGCTTGCAACATAATATTATATCGATGTTGTAGCAACACTCAACAACTGCAAAAGTAAATAGATCAACTAAGTCCGACAATTATTTATGGTTTACATTGTGTTTCACTGTATAATCCTATAGAACCTAAAAGATCCTAAAAAAATATATTTATATACATTTCGCACATTTCGAGTCTTTAATTTAAAATTCATTTTAATTTTTATATTTACACTTTGTTGTTCAAAGTAAAATATACTTTTTGAATTGTTATGTTCCAGAAGATGTAAAGTTTTGCAACCCAGCGTCAACGTATTGCAGTTGATACGAGTATGTAATAAAGTTGTCTTTAATTATTTGCTTTGAACAGCATTTTTTTCGTAGTTGTTAGTTAAAAGAGAATCTTTTATTTTTGTCAGGTCTATCAGGTCTAGCATTTTAATAAATAAATAATAAAAAAATAAATCTAAAAATGAACCTGCAAATATTTGAAAATTGGACAGAATGTCGATTAACTTGATCGTTATAATAACAAGTATTAATTATAAATTAAAGGGTGCCCCATTAGTTCTTTTAACTTAATGTATATGACCATACTTTTGAACAGTTGTAAACAGATGGTTGAAATTTACAATGAACCTGTATCTCACTTTGGAAACTAAGGGGGGTCCCAATATTTAATTTAATTTATTTAGCTAAAGTCTTGAACCGTTAAAAACTGACAGCTGAAATTTACAGGGAACCTGTATTACTAGGAAGTATGCAATTTGAATTCAGTAATTAAAGAGTGCCCCTATAGTTGATGTAATTTTATGTACATGGTCAAACTGTTAAACAGTTGTAGACAGACTGTTAAAATTTATAAAGAAACTGTTTTGCTAAATCCGCTATAACAGCAAATATAAAACGAGGGTTTAGAAATTAGAGGGTGTCCCAATAGTTTATGTAATTTGATTTGTATGGCCAAATTTCTGAACTGTTGTAAACAGATAGCTAAACTCTGTTTTGAAGTCGGTTCTTACCTTATTGTTTTTAATATATTCCTTTTGCTAATTTATCTATTTTTTCAAAAATGCATTCGTGGCGATCTATCAATATTGATTCATCATGATTATTCCTCGTATACTTAGTTACCAATTAGTTGGCTAAAAAGATTACTTCTAGAGTGTAGCCTACCTAAGATTTGTAGATGCGAAGAATACTGATGGCGATTCAAAAAATGGTGCATTTTATACTTTTGGTGTCAAATTTTTCCTACTTTTTTTTAGTAAGCATTTGTAAATATTTGCAAATAAATGTTTTTTTCTTAATAAAAATTTTAGAAATTAAAAAAAAACGAACCGAATTATTTAATTCTTTTATTTTAATATGAACTGCTCAACTAATGGTTTCTAGAAATTAAAATTTTTATCAATTCTAATTTCGGCCAAACTGGATATGAATTTAGTTAAGGCCTCCTGTAAAAAATACCACTAAGATGAGGAGAAAATGGCTATACTGTCTGCTGAGTCACTGAGTGTTCTTTAACCACCAGCATAGTTGGAACCACTTTCAGGCCAACTTATCAAATTGACGGAATTGTATTAGAGAAAGTACGATTGATACGTAAGAATCAAAAAGAGTGATTATTGTTCATAGATATTTATAATCTCAACTAATTCCAACCTTCATTAGGAACTTGGCCATCGCTATACAAAATCGCTTAAAAGTTTTGGTAGATTTGAATTTTACGCTGATTTGTAAGCTTTTACTTTAAACAAACATAAATGATCCCTTGATGAGTTCAATTGAACAATGACAATAGGAAATAGATTTATTACCAATAATAAATATTTTCGTTTTTATTAAATTTAATAAAATCGCGCTTTGAAAAATAATAATTTTGAAAAATCCTAAGAACAGGTCATTTATCAATTATATTTTATTGTTGGTTAATAAAAAAATTAGAAGAACCCGATACAAAATGTTAAAACTAGTAAAAGTTCCTAGACAATTTTTTAATCACATAATAAGCCTTAAATAGCTTTTTATTGAACTCGACATAAATTTTATGTCAACTTCTTGTTTGTAGTTCTCCTTATTGTTTGTGAAGTGAACTATGAAACTATTTTAAAGTATTTTAGATCAAAACGATAAAATTAATAATACATCCTAATATATTTTTTATTCGGAAATATACTAAAGTATAAACATACATATGATTAGATTTCGTTGATTAACAAAATAGTTGTCTAAATAAACATCTTTATTAACTTAATTACAATTCCTTCCAGGATGCCGATTTAATGAAAATTATTGTTACTTTTGAAATTGACAATAAAATATTTAATTTTATGATATTATTTTGAAAGCAACAGCAATTGCTAAAAATTTATATGGTATAAAGTTAACATAAGTGCTTTTTAAATACAATAAGTTTGACTTTTAAAATATTTATTGCGTCTTATTTTACAATCACAATTATAAAAATATGCAGACATTTGCAAAAAGATATTAAATTGCTAGTATTTTTTGTAGTGAATACTACTCCAGATATTTTTTTTTATTTCATATATTTATAATCAAAATAAATTTAAATAAAGTTGTATGTGTGTATTTACATAAATATAAAATTCCATTTATAATTTATGTTTTATTTTTATAAGTGAAGATATTAAGGAAAATCAAAACAAAAGATTTAGCAGCAAACCCGTTTTTGATAAACCGGCATCACAAATTAATTTGAAATAAAAAAAAATGAAAAAAACAACTTTTAATGCACACAATTCCACATAAAAATAAACGTATATTTAAAATTGTTTAATTACGTTTAGGTTGACATTTTCCTAGAAATTTTCTTATTATTATCTTGTAAATTGCAAAGGGAATCAGTCCCTAGTTGCCAAAGAAAATATATTAAAATTTATTAATAACAATTCTCTGCCCAATTCAATAGGTTTTCTTTTTCTTATATAAAGTTTAAAGTAAATGCAAAAACAATAAATGTTAGAACGTGTTTTACATGTAGCTTATAACACACCTTGTTGTAAAAATAATTAATATAAATTGTTTTGATTTTAACTACTCCTTGAAGCACTTGGAGTTTAACTCCATTTAATTCGCATAAAACAACAAAAATATCTACTAAACGTGAGTGCTCTTCTATATGAGTACGGGTTAATGCTTCCAGATAGCAACAAAAATAATTGCCATTTGCCCCAGGGTTTTTAAACCAAATTGGTTGACGTCTGGTATTTGTTTTGTCACTTTAAAGTTGTTACAATTATTTACTGAATAATATTTTTTAAGATTTTTTCTCATAGACAATTTATTAGCGTAAAAGAAATATATTTGTTTGTACATAATTTTTGCAGTAAAACTTAATTTGCGTGGTATTTATAAAATTATGGCAAACAATTTTAGGAATTCTTTCATTAGACAAATATTTAAAATGTACAAAGGAGATCTTAAAATATATCCGCCTGAGTAAAGTGGCCAGCCACACTAACATATTTCACCATAGCTGAAGAACTGTTTTCCAATTTGTATAGAACACCAGAGCACACCGTCATAAATCACAAATCTAGCTGGAAAAAAACAAAAAAAAAATGTCTGGCAACATTCCTTCTGATCATTTAACAAGCTTCTTAATGCAATAGGTAACTGTAATTCGTGTGTTTTTTGTTTGTTTGTTTAATAAGCTTTGTAAAATAAGCATTAAAGGCAGTTGTTGTCAATAAATATTTTCAGATTTTAAAAAGACCGTGGGTTGTGATTAAAGAGCTCTGCTTTAGGGAAATATATTACAAGTTTCATTAATTTATAGCATAATTCATAGCATATTCTCAGGTGAAGTAAACTAACTAGTAAAATGGCTAAATCTTTCTCCTTTCACCACCTGTTTTATCTCTCATCCATCCATTTTCCAAAGAATGAAACACGTTTACAAAAATAACTAAGAAATATTATTGTTGCCTGAAGTGCTATCTCCCAGTAAAAAATAATGTATGTCATTCTTAGCGAACGGCATCTTATTCACATCCAAAAAAGCTAATACACCTTTTCTAGATTTCGTAATTTATTTTTAAAATATTTTTTCAAATAACATGTTGAACTACTTCTTAGATTTACATTTTTCCTTGCATGACTATCAAAATTTTAAATAAAACTTAATTTCATATCTTTCAAACAAAACAAAATTAACAAAAGTTCAACATAAAGTTGGCGTTCTCGCTTTAAAGTGACAAAACGTGATTATTATTAATGAATCGAAAGTGATTTTGGCTTAAGTTCATTTATTTTAATTTCTAAAATCCTTTTTTTTTAGAAAGAAAAATTATTTTATAAATGTATGCGGACGTTTTTCAAAGAAAACAAGAAAAATTAGACGCCAGCATAATGTAATGATGAACTTTCTATACCGCCGCGTCCTGCATCGGCATTCTTTGCATCTATCTCAATTAGGTTGTACACACTGTAAACATGATCTATTTAACCAACTACTTTAACAAACAAGAAATAAGAATCAAAAATTTTTTTGAAAGAGAAAAAACCGAAGCACATAAAAAAGTTCCCTATTAAATCTATAAACGAAATAAAGGAAGAATTTTATGACTTGTTTTGTTCTACAATTTTATTTAGAGTTCTATAAGAACTTTTGTAGGAAGTCACGGATTAAAATAAGGCCTTTGTGAGAGTATGTCCAAAAGTTTTGGTAGACCATAATACAATTTTAAAGGTAGTCATAACAAACAGCTTGTCTACCCCAAGTTTCTTAATATATTATTTAGTTACTGTTTTAAAACACGTACCGATTTATTTTAAAAACAATTTAATCTTATAACGTGCTTATCAAAAGAATGCAAATTTTCAATACGAATGCACATTTTCTAAAGAAATTTGATTTAATTGCAGCCTCTTACTTTTCTTATTTTGTTCCTAATGGTACAATTTTTATTTATTTGTCAGATAGAACGTATGATAAGAACTCGAATCAAAAATCGTTTAAGTCTAATTTTAGAGATGCTCTAAAGTTAGCAAAGAAATATATATTCTAAAAACTACTTATAAGGTAACGGAATTTAATTACTTAAAAATTAATTCTCATCACAGAAACTTTTTAGCATTTAGAAACCTATTTAAAAGTAGTACAATTTTGTCAAAAACGAACAACATGCCTTCAATGACATGCCAATGTAAAGTTCATAGGTTTTTCACCCGAATTAGCACCACTTCGTTAGTATAGATGTGGTGTTTTAATTACATATTTTTCCTCACTTTTTTTTACTGGCTAATAATGTTTACAATTGATAACCAGGTAAAGATAAAATAAAATTAAATAATTAAAAAAACATACATATTCATGAGTGTTAAATCAACCCAGCAAAAAAAATTTTAAAAAGGTAATCGGGTGTGGAATTAAGCATTTTTGGCAGAAGTACTTCCCAACTAGATTGCCAACCTAATTATTTTAACAAGGCATGAGACTTTTATAATCAATTACTGAGAATCGATTACATTAATAATTGTAAGAAATAATGAGTACCATTAGTACGGTAGTCTCTTTTAATATAAAGAACTAGTTCCATTACTACTTACTTTTTTTGGAAACTAATGTAATGTGTTTTGTAATCGAGTAACAAAATATGGCAACCACAAAAGTAAGTCATTATATGGCAAGTACTTTTTGAGGTAATGTCTAATTTTTTGCTGGGAATAAAATCAATACTGCGCAACAACAACAAAATACCTAAAGCACATTATGGGGCAGGGTGTTGAATTGGATGAATATTATTTAAATTATAGAAACAATTTTTAAATTCTACAAATTTTTTTCACCATTTTTTTATTCCACAAGGTGGTGACTACAAACCTGGTTGTCTATGGTTCAACCCTTGCGGCAATCAAAAATCAAAAATGTTTTTTTTCTGCTTAATGGTATAAATACATATTCAGAATTAACATTAAACATGCAGCCTCATTCATCTGTACTTCTTCACAGCATATTCGCTGGCGAAGTAATAATAACTAATGATCCTTTCACCACCTGTCTTATCTCTCATCTATTCCTTTTCTAAAGACTGTAGCACGGTTACGAAAATAACTAAAAAGATTATGCCTGAAAAAAGATTGGTCCCTAATCTTAATCAGTTGCGTAACATTCAACTATCATTTTAGGTGGTACAAACATTCAGAAACATAGAATATTCCTATTTGTTAATACCACCGCTTAATTTACCCAGTGTTAGATGACCCCTATACTCCCTCGGCTCTACTCCAATTAGAGAAAAATAAATTTTGAAATGGAAGCAGTAATTTCGGACATTATTATTCTCAAATCCATAAAACAGCGCCACATGTTGGTTCAAAATACCACGACTGTGATCAAGAATACACAAAGATAACTTTATTAAAATCAGTTGTGTAGTAGTCTTGGAGTTAAACTTGTACGTGATTTTAATACTTAATTCGATAGTTTTATTCCATTCCTAGAAAATCAAATCATATAAAATCAGATATAGTCTATTTCATCTTCTACATAAGGACCTAACTATATAAGTTTAAAATACATATTTTTCTCACTTATCTCTCTAAATAAAATATAAATAATAAAAATAAATAACTGCAGCCTAATAAAAATATATCTATAAAAATATAATTTAAAGAGATTTATTATTTATTTGTTATTTATATAAAAAAAAGCATCCGAGTTTTAAGCGAACATTTCTGGAAGTTCAAGCCACGAAAAATATTTAACAAAAGGTATAAAAGAAGGTTTTAAAATATAATAAATTCTTTTTGAAACCAAGTCGGAAAATGAATGATGGCATCTAAACGCCCACAATTTATTTTTATTTGCACAAGAGTGATGTTTTCAGAGCATTTTATATTTCACATCAGAGAAAATCTTTAATCATGGTCAAGGTTGTTGGTTCATTATTCACACATTAATTCATTCGATAAGACAGGCAGTAAGTCTTTATGTCTGTATGTCTGTCAGCCAGTCAATCTATTTATTTGTGTAAACTAAATATTGGCTGGCAATAACATATTGAAATTTCGTTGTATCTATTTTTGTACTTGTTCTATCTGTGGTTGTTAAAAACAGTGTTGTGACTTTATGGGATTTTTCCTTAAAGTGGGGTCTCAAAATGGGGATAACAAATTCTGTTTCGGGATGGATTATTTTTCAGTGGAAATTTTAATTGCTTTGGGAAGTTTTTTGGGAATGGGTATTTTTAAATATTGGAACTTTGTTTTTTAATTATTATAAATAAACAAATAAATGAACAAGTAAAAAGTCTTCAAAACTTAATAATAGATTGAGCTTATTGGCCCATAATCATAATCTTAAATAAAGTAAATTTTTCGAGTTCTTAGTTAAAGGTAAAAGTCGATTTTTGAATTTTTAAATTTTAGCCACCTGAAGTTGCTTTAAGATGATTTAGTAACGTCTTTATCAAAACAATTCTATGACATAAACTTACATTTCAAGTAAATCTGTTGAAATCACTTCATTTTACATTTTCTTTTTTCGTCAATGTACTCGTACACAAATTTACTTAACTTTAGTTTTTTTTAATTAACAAATTACTTGTTTATATCGTTCAAAAAATAAAATAATAGCAGCTGATCAGATATGGCCAATCTATTTTATTGTATTTTGTTAGAAATTTGATGTGTCACCCGGTTCAACTTGGAATATACTTTATTTTTGACTATAGTATCAAAAAAGTTAATAAAAGGTTTTAAAATTAAAGTAGTTTCTAAAATAAACCTACTTTAGTGTGTGACAACGATTATGGTTCATTTTTTAGGAAGAAATGAAGCTGTAGTTTCGGCTCTGTCAAAACTGAAGAAATAGTTTTTAAAATGATTTTATTCAAACAAACCATTTCTGAACAACTTTTAGTATATCTTAACTCTGCCCTGATTACTCACAAACAATAAAATGGGAATAGTTACAGGCTTCAAAATTCCAAAATAGTATTACTTTCAAGGGGATAAAATAAACTAACTTCAGGGCATTTTCGGAGATATAAGCTTTCAATTAGGGGATTCGTGTTGCAAACACTATGGAAACCCTTGCAAAAGATAATTGTGTAGTTTTATGTGCAATTGTGTTTTATTACATATCGACGATGTATATGTAAGTACTGAGTATCTTTTTACCTGTGAAAGATACCTGTAAAAAAAGCAAGCATCGAACGGATAATGAACAAGTAGCAGTTGGTGGGCGTTGTTTAAAGGTTGGATATATATTTAGTGCTGATACAAATATACTCTTCTTGACTGAACAATATTTATTTTTGGTCTAAACAAACAAAATCGTAATGGTTTATTTCACAATCAGGCGTGTAAAATTTGTGTTGTAATATAAATAAATATTAGAATATTGTTTGCATGAACCTTTAAAGATCAAACAAAAGAAAAATCAATAAATAGCACATGAACCTCTCAAGTTAATGTTTGCTTGTTGAAGGTGGTAAATGCCTTCATACGTAAAATGCTGCCGAATAAATCGCATAAACAATTTTGATTAAAAATTCAAAAAATTCTTTTTAAAACGCATGAACATTTTGGAAACTTTATTATGGATTTTTAGTTAAAAAAAGGAAAAAACCAAGAAAAGTAATTTAAAGCACTTTCTTGCTTGAAATGTTGTGAAGATTATATAAGTTTTTATTTACTACTTCCATGCAACTTTTACTTAAATAGATGTTGGACGCCATGAACTGTCATATAAGACAGCTGGAAACAGACTTGGTCCGTAGTCTATTACATTAAATTGGATTGTAAAAGCTTGCAAGAAATTTCTCCAAATTTAGAATCACTAACAAAAACAAAAAAAAAAAAAAAAAATAAACTAGAGACGGCTATTATGGAGATTGCAAAAATTTTAGTACATTAATATAGATTGATGCTTGACAAAGCATGTATTCCTAATAATTCGTCTGATTATACTGATCATAAATGTCAACAAGTGGCTGGTCGCCTGACTGGTAACCCTTATGTAAGATCCATCGGGCATGAGGAACGTTTTTCAAGACAAATAAATTTTGTACCCGTATATTCCCTGCACCATGGCCGCCGGTTCTCGTAAAGATTTCTAACAAAATTTAATTGAAGAAAGAATGAATTCTCGTCAAACAAATACGATAATTAAGGCAAACAAAGTGGGGTAAATCAGAAGGTGTTTGCAATTACTGATTTAATGTAAATTTTTGCCAATATTAAATATTTGGCTAAATGTCACAAATTATTATTTGCTGCATTACCGAAACCAGCACAGAGGCAGACTAAATGTGTGTAAACGGATGAGTGCGATTCAATTGAATTTGGAATTAAATTTTTAATTTACTTTAAACATAACGCAATTATTAAAATCTTGATGAAGACCTTGATTTTAACAGTGCTGATTGTTTGAATTTTTATTTTAACTAACTTTTTAATTTAATTTTTTTTAATTTTTGTGTCCTTACTTTTTTGACAAGTTGAAAAGACTTAAGAGGAAAAACAACAAAATTAAATGTGTTAAATACTATTGCTTCATATTACGATGTCAGCATGCATTAAATTCGCTAAATTATTTATGGCAATTTAATATTTTCAATGTAAAATACAATTTAAGCAAGTTTTTTTGTGCTAGTTTGTTTGTGGATAACATATGTCGACACATCCGATGGGTAAATTTGAAATAACCACTGCCGAGAGAAGGTTTCAGTTTACTTCCGTTGGTAAAGTTTGCTTATTCTTACTATATTTTTTTTATTTAAAGAAATTTACTAGCCAAGCGGTCTGTATCCGCCGTCTGTAATTTTGATTTCCAGTTTAGCTTGGTTATGTTGCCAACACGCTGCAGTTTCATGTTCATGACAACGAAATATAAAACCTTTTTATTTGTATTTTTGTTTAATTTATTTCTCAAAGAAAAATGTTCCTTACCCTGGAGTTAATGTCGACGTCGTTGACGGCGTTTCAACGCCAAAAAGTTGAAACAGATTGAACTTTTACGGCGTTGCAACGCGTTGAGATTAACTGCTCTCATACAATTTCATACGATTCAACTTTTTTTTTGACATTTGACGCCGTCAACGACGTCGACATTAACTCCAGGGTTACACTTTTTTCGTGTTAGTTAAATTTGTTAATTCATTAAAAAACAAAAAAATAATTGGCTATAAATGTATATCGGTTGCACTTTTTGTTTTTTTTATTATATTTTAAAATCTCGTGACTGTTTGATAAACATTTTAAGTGCATGAAGCATTTAACAATGTGGCAAATAAAATAAAACAAATGTCTTCTTTAAAGTTATTTATTTTTTGAAGTGTTAAATTCATTACAAATTCTGTTACGTCATAATAAAACAATCTTGTCCTTTTTTCTCATCTTTTAGTGTTTTACTGCGGTCATTCTTTTTGCATCGTTTTATGTCCTTATTAAAGTTTTGTTTTTAGTTCTACTTTCTATTTATAGAAGAAAATAGAGGGACAGGGAGAGAGAGAGATAGAGAGAGAGAGAAAATAAGTAAGATATTTTTTTGAAATTTTCTAATAGTGAAAATGCGAATATTTATAATCAAAAATGGTTTTATTGTTTTTCAAAGTATTCTCCAGCATGATTTATACACTTTTGCATGCGCTCAAACCAGTTGTCGAAGCACTTTTTCCGATTGAGACACCTCTAAAACATGGTTTTTGAACACTTCAACAGCTTCTTCTGGCGACGAAAATCGTTGACCACGCATTTTTTTCTTGATGTGCGGAAACAAGAAGAAGTCAGTAGGTGCCAAGTCAAGGCGGTACGGCGGATGACGCATTAATTCGACGTTTTGGCCGGTGAAAACGCTCTGGTTTGAGCCGATGTGTAAGAGCTCGCATTGCCATAGTGAACAATGATTCGTCTTCTCTTGTTGGTTTTTCGAATTTCTCCGATGACTTCAGGCAAACAAATTGTAGTGTACCACTCACAAGTGACCGTCCTACGTTGCTCAAGCGGAACAGTCGCCACATGACCAGTTTTGCCGAAGAAACAGGCGACCATTTGCTTCGAAGTGCTTCTTCCACGAACCCACACGGTCGATTGTTGTTTCGTTTGGGGCTCATACGCATATAGCCATGATTCGTCACCTGTGACGATCTTATAAACTTCTTTTGAAGCACCGCAATCGTATTTTTGCAACATTTCTTTGCACCGATCGACACAAGCCTTTTTTTGAGCGACTTTCAAATTGTGCGGGATCCAACGAGAACAAACCTTTTTTACGGCCAGGTGTTCATGCAGTATCGAATGTATGCTGGTGGAAGAAATGTCCAAGGATATCTCTATCTCTCGGTATGTCGCATGTCGATCTTGCATTATGAGTTCACGTACGGCATCAATGTTCTCTGGCACAACAGCCGTTTTGGACCTTCACGCAATTCGTCTTTGAGCGAGTTTCGGCCACGATTAAATTCATTATACCCATTTTTCACAATGCTATAGGATGGTGCTTCATCGCCATACAAAGATTTAAGTTCATCAATGCACTCTTGTCGTGATAATCCACGTCGAAAGTTATGAAAAATGATGGCACGAAAATGTTCACGAGTTAATGCCATATTTTTCTATATTAATTTTTTCAAGTCACTGTAAACAACACAAATAATGGTCGTACATCAAAACGTTTTGAGTACGATTATGCTTAAAAATGACAAACTTTCCAATGGAAACGTCAGATTGCACTTGGCAGCACTCAGTGTTGCCAGGCCAGAAATATATATAGCAGCCCTCGTATAAACGATTTTTTTTTGTGAGAAAAAATTTTCTTACAAAATTTTTTTTAACTCTTTGATAGAGATTTCAAACAGTGATTTTTTTATGTAGAAATTGGTAGCAAGAATCAAACCCTTTTTCATAACCTTTATTTTTTAGTAAGTTTGAAGTAACAATAAATAATCGCAACTAGCAATAATTAAAAATTCTTGTTTTATTAATTACACAGAGAAAAAAGATTCGTCATGAGAACCAAATTTGTTGTCAATCGAATTTAGTCGGTTGTAGTTATTATATGAAATTCAGGTAAAAGGACTGAATATTTTAAAAATTGATTTGATAGTCGATAACAAATATTATCGTGAATTAAATAAAACAACTTTGCATTTTCACATATATCTTTATTTAGGAAAAAGAAAACAAATAATACAATTCATGACTGTAACATGAAATTTTGCCTCAGCGCTTAGCATTCCCATTTCCTCACGTTTTCATGCCTTTCACTTTAGATGCCATTATCTCCCGTTTAACTTTCCATACTTCACACTTCTCCACTGCGCAGTAAATAAACCTTTTGAAAATCAAGTTTATTTACACATGTATCTAACTCACCTTTTAACATTATTCCAAAAATTTTCCGAACTTTCAATAAATCTTATTGCACAGTTATATAAAAAAATTTTAATTTTTTCAAATTTCAATATTTTTTATAAAATATTTATTTTCATTATGTCAAAAAATTCATAAGAAATATCGAATTTTGAATATTTTAACTGATTTTTTTACCTATATTTTTTCTGTGTGTATATATACACTGTAATTCTTGATTTAGAAATTGAAAATATACTGATTTTAAAGATATTATCATAACTTGCGGATATATAGGAAATCAAAAGCAAACACTTTCAATGGGATTCATGATAATGTTGTTTTTTTTACTGTTTTGTTTTATAATTCAAAAACTCACACAACAACTCACAAACAGAAAAAAACTGAATTTTAGTATTAAATTTAACTGCAGAAAATAATTGAACCCAAAATAAGTAAAAGTAGACAAAAAATAAAAAAAAAATAAAAAACAACGAGAATGTAATGTAAAGAATAGCCTAGACTTTTTCACTGATTTTCCATTTGATAAAGAGTTTAGTGAATTCATCTATATTTACATACCCGGAAAGGAAAAATTTAAGTTTCAGAAAAACATTAAAAAAATGTTTTTATTCACTAAAATCTTGAAGTTTCAAAAAACGACTTATTCTTATCCACAGTGTTTTGACAAAATTCGGTATCTCATGTACCACCACATATCTAAATAAAATTTTACAGATATGTATAAAGCAAAAGTGTTTCTGAGTGGAGCTGCGAACGGAGCTGGAGGTCAGTCCACCAAAGTACCACTGGCAAATAAAATTTTGGAAATGTCAAAAAAAGTTTATTTTTAACTCAAGAGATCTTGAAAATATCTCTAAAAAAGTGTGCGTACATGCACACATCTCTTTTATTTCGGGATAAGATTGGATGACACATTTTCTTTTTAGTTTTGGCCCACCTTAAATAAGTTTTTTATGCGTAGTACACTTATTAATGATCGGATTATTACTTTAAGTCATTGGATATATTCTTAAAAAAATTAAGAATAAACTAGTGTAAAGTTTTATCTGATAGCTCTTTTCGTTAAAAATTAAAAGCGTCTAAACTGAGAAATTGTAAGAAATTGCGTTTTTTAAGGACATTCCCAGAAAAGGGGTATTTTTTGTGCTTAGGAAATTTAAACTTACTTCGGTACTAGTAATATTTTTAAAGTATTTTAAAAATAACTTATAGCAAGTGCGAATACAAGAAAATTTAGGTAAAAAATCCCCCCTATCCAAACACAGCCGATTTTAAAACAAAATTAATAATTTATCGTAAAATTCCTCGGATTTCAAAGTACAGATTAAAAAACGTAAATGGACTTTTACTTCTCTATTCCACATACTCCAAAAAAATTTGAAAGCCCCGTGATTAATGAAGGCAGAGCAGTCTCTTTGGTAAAAAAAAACTGTTTATTTCCCGTTCCGAAAATTTTTATATGTTAAAATTGATTTTGCTGATTTAAAAAAATTCTTAAGCTCCATTTTTTAAATTTAAATGTTGCAATATTGCTAAGTAAACAACAAAGCTAATTTGAATAAGGACACATAATAAAAGTAAAATTGAAAACCAATAGTAACAACCAACATGCAGATTATGCTACTTTAAGGAAAATTTGGTTAGTTATTTTTAATTTATTTTAAACTGGCAATTTGTGGTGGAATATGGGTTTTTTTTTTGATGAGTTCGTGGGTTCTCTTTCTGCCTTTCTTTGGTGATTTTTGGTTTTCAGAGAAATCGTTTTTTTTTTGGTTGTTTAAAATACTATACTATTCTTTGGTAAATTTTGTGTTTTTAATATACATATGAAAATGGAATTAGTAGTAGAGTTAGGGGGTGAAGAAAAGTGATGATGGAAAGTTTAATTTCTTACAACACGGCACACACAGAACACTGTTGCATCAGCTATAATTATTTTAGTTTTGAAGCCGGTGCATCGCAGTAGAGTGCTGCGCAATGGGGCGAAAACAAAATATTTTGAAACTAAAGGTGCGCTTAGACTGTGCTAATATTTGTGCAAAATCATAAAAATTTTGTTTGTCCTAGTGTAAACACTCGAATTTGTTAGCCACCAAATATTTTTTGACTGTTTGTTGGCTAAAAAAATCTTTGTTTGTGAATAAAGCTTTGCATAATGTAAACACTTTGTCAGCACGTCGTTACAAATATTTGGCTCGATATTTTGTTTGTTCTCGCAATATTTTTGGCGAAACAAATAGCGACAAATAATTGTAGAAACGTGGGCTGCCAATAGTTATTTTTGACAGTGCTTAACATATAAAAAATGAAATAAATTAAAATGGCAATACTGGTCAATTCGTTTGACAGATTGGTAAGTAAAAAGCGCTTTTTAGTAATTCTTTATGATAAAGCACATTTCTCTGAAAGAAAATGGACAACATCAATTATTGAATCGCCACCATCTGCCAAAAAACCAAAAGGAAGAGGACGACGCACGATTGGAGTGAAGAAAATATATTTAAATTGATCGGCAAAGTGGAATGCCATCCTTGCATTTAGAATGCATCAAGTGCTGACTACCATTAAAAACCCATGCGGTATAGCGCATGGACTGAAATTGGCGATATGCTTAATGTTACAGCGGAGGAAGTTTTCACAAAATGGTCGAATTTGAAGATTCAGTACCGGGGCTACTTCAACAAAAAAAAAAAAAAAAAAACAAATCTGGACAAGGTGCAAACAATGCATCAAAGTGTAAATATTTCGACTCTATGGCTTTTGTTGGACGTGCGGAGGTTAGCCAGCAGCAACCAATAACAACAAATTTAGATATTTTATCTGAAAGCGAAGGTATCAAGTAATATAAGTCATTTAAACCCATGCGCACGAAGTTTTTATGCAGCGAAGGTTCTTCAAAACTTAGTTCCTTCAAAAGTTTTTTGCAACATCCTTTCTTTTTTACGACGCTGCACCCACGCTCGAACCCACATTCAACTGGATCTTTTTTTTTTTCTTTTTGCTGGGTTTTTGAAAGTGCCATAGCTCCAGCAGTTATTAATAATAAATCTTCAATATCACTGTCACTAAACATTTTAATTTTTCACGTTGCTTCACAAACACAATTTGATACTATTTAGCAGATGGATTTCATAAACATAACAACAACATTATTTAACAGATGTTTGTTCATACACACCGGACAAATAAAATTATTTGTGCAGTGTAAAAGGGTATACAAATATTTGTACCAAACATGGCTGACACAAAATTTTCTGTTATTTGTACAAATAAAATTCAAACAAATATTAGTGCAATCTAAACGCATGCCCAAATATTAGTCACAATACCATACTATTAGCCCAAACCATTATTTGTTGTGTTTGGACAAATATTAGCATAGTCTAAACGAACCTTAAATAAGTTATTTCTAAACGGCAGAGCCGTTTAAAGCTTAGTTTCACGTATCTATAGCAGGAGAGTATTAGAGCTTGAGTTTAGAGTTTGATACATTTTAGAGGCAGCGTAATAGGAACACAAACTAGACCATCTTAGGCATATTACCTTTCGTGTTGTTTACGACTTACATTAGTAAGTGTCTTAAAAACAAGTAGAAATCTTAAAATAAATTTCTACAGTTAACGACTTTTTTTTCTTGAATGAGTCATGAAGCAAAATAATAAAAAGTTTAAAAATACCAGCATAGTAATACTTTCCTACACACAGAAAAAATATTGGTAACAATTCGCTTGATACGTTAAAAATTCAATTACTAATATAATAATTTGATTTTTATTATTAATAATTTGTAGTCTTGATTTATTTTTTATAAATGAATAGAAATTATTTTGGCTTAAGTTCATTCATTTTTTAATTTCTAAAAATCTTTTTTTTTTGTTTTTTTATTAGAAAGAAAATTTATTTTACAAATGCATGCGGACGCTAGCAGAATGAAATGCTCCATTTTCTGGACCGCTACGACCTTCATCAGCATTCTTCGCATCTATCTACCTTAGTTGTGTATTTTTATAAACATTATCCATTTAACCAACTAAATTTGTAAATAAGAATACGAGAACACTCATATTCATATCAACATTAATTTGGTTAGACGAAATTTACACACAAACCAACGTATTGTTTTCTTTGGAAAACGTCCGCATACATTTGTAAAATAAATTTTCTTTCTAATAAAAAAAAAGATTTTTAGAAATTAAAAAATGAATGATCTTAAGCCAAAATAATTTCTATTCATTTATAATATTCACAGTTCAAATAATTAATAAAAATTAAATTATAAGCACGCAAGGCACAGCGAGCATTCATGCTTACATCATAACAATCAAAATGATACTGGAACAGCATCTATAATGTTATGAGTAAACAAGTAAAGCTGTAAACACATTCGCCGCAGCAAGATACACGAACACACGACAGCAAATGACGCTAGCAACATTTGTCGCCTTGTACGCAGCTACATAATTATTTTGAAGGCAGCAGCTACATAATAAAAATATAATTTTATTGTATTTCAGTGATGTCACTTTAGCAGTTTTTAAAGAAGCAAATCGGATTTAAAATTAATATATATTTCAATTATTATTATTAAAAGAGTAAAATAATACTCTTAAGGGCTACGTCGATTTTTCGCTTGGATTGTCTTTAAAATTGAAAATACATTGAAGTATATTGTAGAAGCAATAATAATCTCAGTATAAAAAACACGTGGTTGCTTGTCCACTTAAATAAAAATACAAAAAACAACAGTTCTATGATATCTATTAAAACCAATCGTGTTAAATATTTACAGATGTCCCATACGACAATTGAAATTAATATAAGTGTTAAGAACAGAAGTAAATTTTTAACTAAATGTTGTCCACACAAAAAGGAATTTTAGTTTTATATACACCTTAATACAATCCTTTGAAATTTTTACAATTATTCTTCGTATACTTCCGCCATGACAATGCGTCAGTGTGGCATTTCTAATTTTTTTAAAATTTAAATTTCGAAAAATATATTTTAAGTAATTATTAAAAAGTATGTAAAAAAGGTTAAAATATTTCTCTATACAAAACTAAAATGTGCCGATAACTGTTCAAGTACAATTATACCGGTAAAATTAAGTGATTTTATATTTGTTTCTCTATTTTTCTACGAAAAAAAATCCATTTTTGAACCAAGGTCCTAAGAGTTCTCTTTACAAAATTTTACTCAAATCTATCTAGCAGCGCTTACGTGAGACAAATAAAAATTCAATAGATAGGTATTTTGTATTCCAAATCAATTATTATACTTCACCAGCAACAATTTTTTCCTTAAATATTTCATGTACTAAAATTATCCTGTTACAGTTTTATTATAGATTTAAACTTAATCTTTAAATAAATAATTTTTATTTTAAATTTTTATTGTTCTTTTCTTTTTTCATAATAAGTGATTTTAAGCACCTTTTATTTTACATGTGTTATAGTACTGACATCACTTAAATGTTTATTGTCGCCAACAAAAATAGAAATTAGTTTAATTTGACTACTGCAGCGAATTCAGCCTAGACAACAACCTGCCGCCTTGTTGCCTTGCTGTTGACAAAATAATCATTCTCATATAGACACATGCATTCTAATTTTGACATTTTGCAGTCGGTAGCTGCTGTCTCGAATGTGTTTACAGCATAAGAATGATTAAAAACAAATTTGCATTCGTGTTCAATCGATGATTGAAACAAAGCAAAAACAAATGTACAAGACGAAATACAGAGAGAACAATAAAGAAATACGTTGGTTTGTGTGTAAATTTCGTCTAACCAAATTAATGTTGATATGAGTATATGAGTTTTCTCGTATTCTTATTTACAAAGTTAGTTGGTTAAATAGATGATGTTTATAAAAATACACAACTAAGGTAGATAGATGCGAAGAATGCTGTTGAAGGTCGTAGCGGTCCAGAAAATGCAGCATTTCATTCTGCTAACGTCTAATTTTTCTTGTTTAAAAATTAAAAAATGAATGAACTTGAGCCAAAATAATTTCTATTCATTTATAATATTCACAGTTCAAATAATTAATAAAAATTAAATTTATTTTTTATATTAAAAGCTAACAAATGATATTTGCTTCTAAATGTTAGTTGTAACACCTCTTAGAAAGTTAAGATGACCGATTTGTGTCTTTACTAAAATCTATTCTATAAAATGGAAGATGCGACTAAACTTATTCAGTACATTATTACTGAAAACCCAATTTTGGAAGTAAGAATCATAAAACTCGATTGTATATTCTAAAATCGAAAAATGTTTGGCACAATACAAATAAAATTTGTACACATTACAAAAATCAAAAATATTTTAGTTCAAAAATAAAAAGATAGCCGACTTCCTAAACGCAAATTGCAATGCATATTTACAATGCATACACTTCGTAAACGCATATGTTAACCCTTTCGGGACTACTGGGATAATACGTCCCAGCAATTTTCAAACTGACTTTTTTTCTTTATTTTCAATGCAATCGCCAGGGAGGTAGAACTCCCAAACGTCTAAAAACGGATAGCCTCAATATTGGAGACCACTGCCAGTAGAGCAAGAGAAGCATTGTCGCTGTGTCCGCTGTTCTTCACTTGGCATAGAAAAGCGAACAAAGATGATATGCTCAGGTTGTAACAACGCCTTATGATACAAGTGTTTTGGGCCATTCCACAAATCTATACCTAATTGCATTCCTAAAATGTTAAAAATAAATGTAAACTTTTATCTTAATCTAATAATATTTATATTTTAGTTATCTTTTTAATTTTGAATCGCTCT
Organism: Gymnosoma rotundatum; assembly: GCA_916610165.2. Lineage (NCBI taxonomy): Eukaryota > Metazoa > Arthropoda > Insecta > Diptera > Tachinidae > Gymnosoma > Gymnosoma rotundatum. Next base: position 76,185,788 of record OU744339.1, on the reverse strand, counting down.
TCGAGAACACTGATTGGGGTTTTATGTCCCGTAGAAATACTTGTTGGGATTATATGTCCCAGGAAAAAAGGACGAATTTAAAATTTTTAAGTATGGAGAACATAATACTTTTATCATATCTTTTAGAATATGAAAAAAATTTCACCATATATAATTTGGTTTTGAAAATAAAACTCCGTTCCGAAAGGGTTAATTATCTGGCAACGCACAATGTTCCTAATCGTTTGGCAGTTCATTTAATGAGTATCAGAAGTCAAAATCACGCATCATTTTTTTTTTTCACTTGTTCCCGGGATTTTTATTGTCCTTAACAAAGTTGTCTCTTCTTTTTTTTTCTTTTTAATAGGTTTCTATAGCAAATCAATATTTTTTGGAAGATTTGACCTGAGATAATTCCTCAGCACTTTTCAAAAAAATTATTAAATAACTTTGCGTAACCTCTATTTTCTCAAAAAATTTATTAAATTTTATACCGTGTTCTTGACATATGCTTTATGTATGACTTAAGGTACGTTTAGACTATGCTAATATTTGTCCAAACACAACAAATAATGGTTTGGGCTAATAGTATGGTATTGTGACTAATATTTGGGCATGCGTTTAGATTGCACTAATATTTGTTTGAATTTTATTTGCACAAACAACAGAAGATTTTGTGTCAGCCATGTTTGGTACAAATATTTGTATACCCTTTTACACTGCACAAATAATTTTATTTGTCCGGTGTGTATGAACAAACATCTGTTAAATAATGTTGTTGTTATGTTTATGAAATCCATCTGCTAAATAGTATCAAATTGTGTTTGTGAAGCAACGTGAAAAATTAAAATGTTTAGTGACAGTGATATTGAAGATTTATTATTAATAACTGCTGGAGCTATGGCACTTTCAAAAACCCAGCAAAAAGAAAAAAAAAAAGATCCAGAAGAATGTGGGTTCGAGCGTGGGTGCAGCGTCGTAAAATGGAAGGATGTTGCAAAAAACTTCTGAAGGAACTAAGTTTTGAAGAACCTTCGCTGCATAAATGACTTCTATTACTTGATACCTTCGCTTTCAGATAAAATATCTAAATTTGTTGTTATTGGTTGCTGCTGGCTAACCTCCACGCATCCAACAAAAGCAATGGAGTCGAAATATTTACACTTTGATGCATTGTTTGCACCTTGTCCAGATTTGTTTTTTTTTTTTTTTTTTTTTTTTTTTTTTGATGTAGCCCCGGTGCTGAATCTTCAAATTCGACCATTTTGTGAAAACTTCTTCCGCTGTAACATTAAGCATATCGCCAATTTCAGTCCATGCGCTATCCCGCATGGGTTTTTAATGGTAGTCAGCACTTGATGCATTCCAAATGCTAGGATGGAATTCCCTTCGCCGATCAATTTAAATATATTTTCTTCACTCCAATCGTGCGTCGTCCTCATCCTTTTGATTTTTTTGGCAGATGGTGGCGATTCAATAATTGATGTTGTCCATTTTCTTTCAGAAAAATATGCTTTATCATAAAGAATTACAAAAATGCGCTTTTTAGTTACTAATCTGTCAAACGATTTGACCAATATTGCCATTGCAATTTATTTCATTTTTTATATGTTAAGCTCTCTCAAAAATAACTGTTGGCAGCCCACGTTTCTACAATTATTTGTCGATATTTGTTTCGCCAAAAATATTGCGAGAACAAACAAAATATCGAGCCAAATATTTGTAACGACGTGCTGACAAAGTGTTTACATTATGCAAAGCTTTATTCACAAACAAAGATTTTTTTAGCCAACAAACAGTCGAAAAATATTTGGTGGCTAACAAATTCGAGTGTTTACACTAGGACAAACAAAATTTTTATGATTTTGCACAAATATTAGCACAGTCTAAACGCACCTTTACACAGCGACGTTCCTAAATTCCGATAAAATGCAAAAAATGTCTCTGCAACGCAAGTTTGCACTTAAGACATGTTTAGCATTGCATACGCGCTTTTTTAAATTATGCATTGCAACAGGCGTTTAGGAAGTCGGCCGATTTATTAAAAGTGGTGAAAAGTTCTTCAATTTTGCTAAATGGTAACTTCAAAATTATCTCAGAAAGACATTTATATATAAAAATAATTTTATAATATTTAATTTATTTCGCAGCGCAAAACGTACGGTATGGGAAAGCAAGTTGAAGAAACTATGTGGGAAAGAAGAATTCATGTTGTAAAGGAAGAAGAAAACTACATTCAATGGTTCGAATCATGAAAGTTATAATGTATAATCTTATTCCCATAATTTATTATTAAAATAAAAGTAAATATTAAAAAATTATTTTATTTTTTTTAATTCATAATAATATTTTATAATCACCCAAGAATAATTTTTTAAAATAGTTGTAACTGCTATATTTATTTAGTTACTATAACCGAATTCAAGATAATACACACAACCGACAACAAATTCGGTTCTTATAACGAATTTCTTTTCTCTGTGTAGATTTAAAAATATACTTTTTGTAAACGCTTTCCTTACAAAAAGAAAAATTCTTACTGGACGTAGATCGTCATGACAACTGAATAAAGTATTAACCAGGTGGATTGCTTTAGTTATTCTCAAGAATATTTCGCAGCCAAATGTGAGTTTTACTTACCGATTTCGAGATTAAATTAAGCTTCATTTATCACATACATACATGCACCAATATTTATTCGAAAAATACAAACAAGTAAATATTTCTTCAATGGTTACACAGTTCTGCTGGAAAGCGAAATGAAGAGAGAATTTCAAATGAACCGGACTAAGGTCTTTAAAAAATTATAATTGTCAAGTGCAAGTAACTTGTTGATATTGTAAAATTTGCAGTGGCTGAGATTGGAGCCCACGCCACCCATCACATGCTTAGTAGTCAACGTTCTAACTATCTAAGTTACAGGCAAAAGTGTGGTTTTATGACATTTGGATTACGTGGAGAATTTTGAAATTAATGAAACTTGAAATCAAATAACCAAAACAACGTAATGAAAGACATTAACGAGACATATCACCCGTCCTATCAATTATGCAAATACACACCGTGTGGCAAAATTATATTTAACCGTAGATTGAGCTTAAAAAAATTCATAATTCTTCATTTGTATCATATTTGATACACACTGTACAACGAAAGAAAACAACTCTTAAAAAAGTACAAATGTTTGTCTTTTTTATTTGTTTTTATTGAGACGTTGTTTAAATTATACAATATTTAATAAAATTTTAATTTATGGACTACTAATGCAATTTGCAAATACTTTTAGAGTGTTTCTCATTGCAGCATGGCTTTTTGCACAAGCAGCTGAAATAAGACGTCCATTTATTTTTGTTTTCGCCCGAAGTGTAACACTTTTGGCATCTTGCACGTTTCTTTTTTGCAGAATCATCAACTTTTCTTTTTTTAGAAGAACCAGCTTCACTGTCATTTGACTCATTAAAATTTCGATTTGAAAGTTTTGAGTATATCATCTAATAAAATTCACTTCGAGGAAGGTTTTTACGTTTTTCCATATATGGCTTTGCGAGTGAGATTGCCAACTTATGAAGAAAACACTTACGTTTTGTATGTTTCTGAGTAGTTTTCCAATTTGTGTCTACTTCGTTATAAATAATATAAATAATTTAAAACAGAAACCTCAATTATGTTCGAAAAAACAGCCATTTTCCAGCGATTGTTTTTACGTTTGCAGCTGTAACTACTTAACATTTTGTCAACGGTGTCAACTCCTCCTTTAGTGGAGTTATAAAACGATATTATTTCGGGTAGTTTCTTTCGACCGTTCAAAACTTTTTGATCATGATGCATTGTGCTCATTGCAATTGTGCATTTGTCTTTGTGGCTGATATAACTAACAAGAGTTGTATTAGGGGTAAAAGCGAATGATGACTTTTATCTTGGTACTTTTTTGCATACTAACAACTTTGGAGGAATTGATCTTTTATTTATCCGCATTGTTCCAACCATTGTTAAATTTCGTTGCAAAGGTTTTTGACCAAGACTATGCGAAGAAAAAAAGTTATCTATTGTAACGTTATGCCCCTTAAGTCCATCAACTAAGTCAAGGACGACCCGTTCACCCTGATTTCGCTCTGGAACGCCAGATACATCTTTGCCCAAATACGGCTGTATTTTCCACCCATAACATGAACGCGAATCAACAAGTAGCCAGAACTTTAGACCATACCGCTCTGGTTTTGATGGTATATACTGTCGAAACTTACAGCGCCCACGAAAACCTAAAAGTTGCTCATCTACAGTCACACAGTCATTTGGGTTATAAAACTGTGATAGACTTTCAGACCATTTGTACCAAAGGTTCCTTATTGGCGCAAACTTATCCGAACTTTGCTGAGCACGACTGGTTAAACGCTATCAAGCCGTATGATTTTGTGAATGTTCAAGAATGATCTTTCAGACATTATTGAACTAAATATGTGCCGTCCATAATATTCATCAAACATATCATGTAAGGTCTCATTTTTGGATCTATAATGCAAAAGATATATTTACATTTTCTTTTGAAAAGCTATTATTTTTATTTACTTGTACACTCCGCCCAATAATAAAACAGCCAAATAAGCTTAAAGCGATTCTTTGTCTACCTCAATATGGTTGACACCGTTAAGATGTTTTCCATAATTGTTAGTGTTTTCGATTATAATTTTTGTTACTTGTGGCGAAAAATATAATAAAAAGGAGTCCCGAATATTACCAACACGACTTGAAGCAAATCTTGTAACACCTAAAAGCATTGGTCTCTTATTTGTTCTGTCTTCAACTTACTTTTTATTTACCTGGGCGCATATTGATGATATTTTCCGCTCCCAATCTTGCAGTTGAGCAAGGCTCTCTTTGCCAAGAAGTTCCATCTTTGGCTATATGTGATGGATCAGAACTTGCGTTGTGAGTTTCGTCATCATCAGAGCTGGTTTCCTGATCTTCCAACTCGCCATCAGATATATTCGAAATATCAGAGACATCTGATAAATCTCCATCTTCTCTACCAGAACTCTCCTTAAGAACATCATTTACAAGTTCTTCCAAAGTCAAAAACCGTGAACTAGACATTTTAATAAATTAAAACAATCAAATATCTTTTTTCAAATAATAAAAATGCGCAAAATAGCACGAGCGGCAAAAAAATTACACTTGTTCTATACAAAATTCACAAAACTTTAGTATGTATCAAATGTGATACAAAGACTTACATTTATTTTTTCAAACGATGTTTTAAATACGGGAAATAACAATATTTACAAATTGTGGAAACAGCTGTGCCATATAGTGTTGCCATTTAGAAAAATTTTTGAAATAAAAACGAAATGTATCATTTTTGATACAAAGCTCGATTAACGGTTAAGTACTGTTTCCATCTGTTGTGACGGGTCTATTTATTTATATTAATTCCGTTTTAGTATTTTTTATTTGATTTCTTTAATGATATTGTAAACCCTTTAACACAATATATAACTTTTGTATTTGAAGGTTTTACATATATAATTCCATTATTGTTATGAAGAGCTCTTGTTACTCGCTCACGTCTCTTTCGCAAATTTTAAATGTGTAAAATCATTGCACAGTTAACCTTTTTATGACTAAAAAATCAGCGTGACTCACATCATTTCTCAAATTAATAAACAAATAACGATGCCACTATGTGTCAGCTACAACGAAGGTATCCTCGAGTTTCTAAGAAAATTTAGAGAAATTATTGACGCATTTTCATCTTAGAGCAGATACTAAGTGTACGGATAAAAAACATAAAGAGCACATGTAACTTAAGCGGAAAGCTTGAATAATAACACTGTCCAACAGCATTTTTGGAACAGAATAGCGACACTATAATTCTGAAAAGGTTTGTTGAGTAGATCATTTTTGTAAAACCAGCACGTCTGAGTTTTTTATTTTACAGTGGGTCAAAGTTTTAATTTTTTGGTCGAAGCGAGCATTATACTGTATTAAAAAAATGCTGTAAATTAATGTCTGAGAGAATTCTTATGGTCTGAGTTATATTGTGGAATTGTATGAGGATTATTTTTTGGAAGATCTTAACCCTCTAACTGGTCCCTTTATATGTCAATTTGACCCTTTTTTCGAGAAAATCAAAAAATATCCTTTAAAAAAGGACATTTAAGGATTAAAATATTGCATGAAAATGTTTGCCGGAAAATTTTAGTGGGGGTCACCAAAGACACCATTGTTGTAAAAAAAGCTTTTTACGATTAATTGGCAAAATTACATGGCAACAATTATAATTTTGTTTTTATAGTGGTTTATTTAGTATGTTAATATTTATTTTTTTTTTCTTCAAATTTTCGAGTAAAAGGGAATTAGGAAATAGCAGTAGTATGACAATGGATTAAAAATTAAACTTAATATATCTTCCTGTGTTTAGCTTGACGTAAATGTTCCGATGGGTCAAGGTTTCTGTGCAAGCCCCATACGTATTCAGCAAGCATAACACTTTGGGATTTCCCGTTGAATCTTTCTTCCAATACCTTTATATCCTGATGAAACCTTTCACGGTGTTCATCTGAAACCGCTCCAAGGTTTTCTTTAAAAAAAATTGAGATGAGAGTGCAGAAAATGCAGCTTTAGTGACATCTTAACGCCAATATTGTTAAAACCGATTAGCATGCATTCAATATTTTCTGCATGGTTTTGTGCTTTTGAGTTTCCAAGGAATTCTGATATAACCAACTGCATAAAGTCAAATGCTGTCTCTTGCATATCTGACAGATGACCATAAAATTCTTCATCTTGTAATAATTTTCTTATATCGGGTCCAACGAGCATTCCTAGAAAAGGTAATTTACATTAAATGAAATAAATTATTTCTTAAAACCGTATTTTACCTTCTTTTAATTTTGCTGCAGATAATCTGGGGAAAATTGTTTGAATGCGTTTGAAAGCATTTCCTTGTGTATTTAAGCTTTTAATAAAATTTTTCACCACGCCCAACTTAATATGCAGCGGTGGAAGTATGACCTTATCTTTTGGGACAAGGGATTTATGGATTACATTTCAGTCACCAATAATATTTTCTTTGCGTTTTTCGAAATATTTAATATGATAATGGCTGCTGGTAGCACGAATTTCGTAGTGGGAGTTCTTGGGAGTGTTTTTTTAAAAAATAACTAAACTCAACTGTGGATATCTAACAACTCACTTTATTAAATTTCTTTAGTATTCATTGAACTTATTTTTAACAGAAATTTTTGTTAATGCAGCTTAAAATGCATTTTACAATTTTTGTTTACTTATGCTTAATTTTAACATTATTTCTTAATTATTTTATATTAATATTGAACGGTTGCAATTCCTGGAATTGCGACCGAAAAATAATTTTGTTTTCTGTTCTTAACCGGAAATGAGTTTGCTGTTACAATTATTATTTTTATTTTATTTTGTGCTTATTATGTTTTTAATAAATTCATCAATAGTGTCATTTTTTATATAAGTGTTTGTATTTGAATTTGTATATGTAACTTCTCCCCCCTTTAGATTGGAATTCTCCTGAATTCTTTTATTCAAATTAATTTTAATATATTTTAATTTTGTTCTCCAAAATACAATTATTAATATTATTGCAAGTATTAGAAAAAAGTTACATCCGTATATTACTTTATTATGGGTTTTCAAATTAGAAATATTTTTAAAATTTATTTCATTTTTTTCATCTAATTTTTCAAACGTAAGTTTTTCTGTAAAATTCTTTATATCGTTGTATTGCAAACTCATAATATTTCCTTCAAATTTTTCAATTAAATTAGAATAATAGTAATCATTAATTTTTATAGAACAATTGTTAAACTGAATTATATAATTTCCATTTAGAATAGTATCATTATTATTATTATTACATGTAGTGTTTACATACAAATTTATTGCGTTTTTAACCAATATTGTTTTTTCATCCAGTGCTATAAGTTCTAATGCTCTGTTTGTTATTAGTTTACAGTTTTTTGTTAATATACAATGGTTACTAGGTTTTAATTGTCTGAAATATTTACTTTCTTCAAATTGCATAGTTTTATTTTTATATGTGAATACTTCTTCTATTCTGGATTCTATTTCTTTTTGATTTTTATTTGGTAATGGTATGATTTTTCTTATTTTTACTTGTATAAACAATTTTGGTATTTTAAGGCTTAATATTAGATAAGTATTATTAAAAGTTGCCATTCCTAATTGCAAATATTTTAATTTATTAAAATCAATATTATATTTTTCAATTTCATGATTTGTCAAAATATTTGGGTGAACTAACCCGTATTTGGCTGAAACTACATTGTCTTGAATTTGTTCTATTTTGCTTTTTATTAATTGGATTTTTGACATTTGTTGTAAGTACATGTGTTGTTGATATTCTTCATCTACAATTTTATTTATGGCATTAATACCTTTTTCAATTTCTTTTCTATCATCTTTTACAATATTTTTTATTTGATTTATAGCTAAACTAAAATGATTGTTTATATGTACCTGTTCGTCTAGTGTCTTGTCAGTCTGTGATAAGTGTTTTTGTATCGTTTGTCTATCTTCATCGTCCATTGTTCCAATTATCCATTTAGCTACAGTACCTATTGCATTTACAAGTCCTCGTTTTTGTCTTTTTTCACTTGGTATTAAAGTTAGTAATTTATTCCTTGCTTCTAATAATTCTGTTTGTAATATGTCCTTGTTACTTGTTTTCGCTAATATAATGTTGTCCGTCATTTCGTTAATAATATTTTCTATTTGTTTAACGTCAATTATGTGTAATACTATGTCACTGTCCTTTACTATTTCTTGGTCTCTTATTTGTAAGTCAACAAATCCTGTTTGGTCTACTAGTTCGGTTATAGTCATTGTGCCATTACTCGGTTGCGTCCATGATGTCAGAACCAGTATCATAATTATTATCTGAAAATTTTAATGGTTTTTTAATATTGCTGGAGTGAACATTTTGTAACTTTTCTTTTCTATATCTTGGTTGCTCTTTGTGTCTAATAGCTTTATAATTCTTAATATATCCTTCTTCTCTAATTTCTTTGTATTCTTCTCTGGTTTTATTTAGTCTTTGTATGACCTTTCTTTTGTTACTTTCTAGATTCTTCCTAACTTTCTCTTTTTCTATTTTTCCATTTTGAACTTCATTCGGGGTATATTGGGTACTTGAGTGATAACGATCGTTATAATTTCTTATTGCTTTTTGGATTAATTGTTTTATCGGAAGTTCCTTGTTTGTTTGATATAAAATCCTAAATTTTTCTGCTAGTGAACTATGCATCCTTTCTATGTCTGCATTACCCGTATGACTATTGGGCTTTGTTAAATGCAGTTGAATACCTTCTTGGCTCAAGAATTCCTGAATTCGTGCTGCTTTAAATTCGTTATCAGCTATTATTTTATCTGGTTTACCTATTTTTGCAAAGTGTTCTTCTAATTGTTCAATTATTGTAATAGGATTTCTATCGTTCAGTGAATAAGCTGCCCCAAATTTTGAAAATTTGTCTATTGTTGTTAAAAAACGATTACCTTTAATTACATACGTATCAATGTGTATAATTTGGTTTTTATCTAACGGTGTTTCCGTAAGTTGAAATTTATTTTTAATCGGGCGTCTATCGTATTTTACTTGTTGGCATAGATCGCATTGGTTTATTACGATTTGAATTAATTCCATTAGTTTTGGGTAATATATATTTTATTTTTAATGTTGTTATAAGTTTCTATTATTCCTGAATGTATACTTTCTCTAATATGATATAATGAAATTTGTTTTATGGCTTCAACTTCTGTCTCAATGTCCATTGCTCTCATGGTAGATTTTATGAATTTAATTTGACTATCGTTTGAGTACATACTTATTAACTTTTGCTGCTCCAAATTATAGCTATGCTCTGATAACTCTGAATAAATTCCTATTTTACCTTTTGAAATATATCTTCTAAA